>JAWHQI010000420.1:0-600000 GCA_033032865.1 Dactylorhiza incarnata | reverse complement strand
CCCCACTTGCCCAGTCCCCTAGGAGGGGGCGAGGGGGGAGGTCCCAGACCCCCACTCGCCCAGCACCAAGGGGGCGAGTGGGGAGGTGTCAGTCCCCCACTCGCCCAGCCCCAAGGGGGCGAGTGGGGAGGCGCCAGGCCCCCACTCGCCCAGACCCAAGGTGGAGAGTGGGGAGGCGCCAGGCCCCCACTCGCCCAGCCCCAAGGGGGCGAGTGGGGAGGCGCCAGGCCCCAACTCTCCCAGCCCAAAGGGGGGGGGGGGGGAGTGGGGAGGCAGCCAGCACCACCTCGCCCGGCCCCAAAGGGGGGCGAGCGAGAGGAGTCCTTTGTGTGAGTTGATCCTCTCAGCCCCGATTCCAGAGGGGTTCGAAAGGTTGGAGATGTTTCACTACTACGGCAAGGATGACCCCGTCCTGCACCTGTAGTGGTTTGAGGACATGGTCTCCATCAGGCCCATGTCGGACGCTTTCAAGTGTCGACTCTTCGCGACAACTCTGAAGGAGAAGGCTAGAGATTGGTTCCACCAGCTCCCTGCGGGATCCATCTATGCCTTCAAAGATTTGCGCTGAGTTTTCCTGCTACGCTTCTCGACATCAAGGAAGAGGAAGAAAGATGCCGAAGCACTTTTCAAGATCAAGCAAGAGCTAGGGGAGTCACTGGCTCACTATGTTGACCGGTTCCAGGAGGAGGTTCTCCTCACCCAAGAGGTGCCAGGCTACACCCTCCAGCTCACTTTCATCGTGGGGCTGCAGGGGGGATTCTTCAAGAGGGACCTCAAGAGGAGAGCTCCTTTGTTTGTTGAGGAGTTGATGGAAAGGGTGGCGGAAGATGTTGAGAGTGAGGAGGCCAACCCAGAGTTCGCAAGAAGGTTGGCCAAGCTGAGTGAGCCGGAGGCAAGGCAGCAGGGGAGGAAGGTATAGGCTCCCAAGAGGAAGTTCGACCAAGAGGAAGACAACTTCCAGGAAGAAGAGTCTGACCTCCCAGGGTGGCGGCAGGGATCGAAGGCATCCTCTCCACCACCTCAGCAAACCATGATAATCGGTTGGGGGAGAAGGAGGAGATCCAGGAAAGCAGAAAGAAGAGGAGAAAGAAAGGATATGGTTGAGTTACCTTACTGTGACTTCCACGATGAGGAGAGCCACGCGACGTCTGCCTGCCCTGAGTTCTTGGAATTAAGGGAGGCGAGGTGTTCGAGATAGCAACAACGACGACCAGAAGAGGTCGAGGAAGATCAGACTTAGGAGTAGGAGACCAAGTTTTAGTTTTCTTACTTAGCTTTTTCTTTAAGTCCATGCAGTATGATGGTCTACTTTCAGACTTTGTTTTTCTTACATGTAATATGACAATCAAAATTATGAAAGTTATCCAGGTACTTAGCCCGGATGCTGGCCCGCTGACCAGGATCCCACCAAGCTGGCAGGTCCGGGAACCGCTCGGTGGCCGGATATTTCTCTGGGTACTTAGCCCCGATGCTGGCCCGCTGACCAGGCTCCCACCAAGCTAGCAGGGCCGGGAACCGCTCGGTGGCCGGATGTTGCTCAAGGTACTTAACCCCGATGCTGGCCCGCTGACCAGGCTCGCACCAAGCTGGCAGGGCCAGGAACTGCTCGGTGGCCGGATGTTTCTCAAGGTACTTAGCCCCGATGCTGGCCCGCTGACCAGGCTCCCACCTAGCTGGCAGGGCCGGGAACCACTCAGTGGCCGGATGTTGCTGAAGGTACTTAACCCCGATGCTGGCCCGCTGACCAAGATCCCACCAAGCTGGCAGGGCCAGGAACCGCTCAGTGGCCGGATGTTTCTCATGGCACTTAGCCCCGATGCTGGCCCGCTGACTAGGCTCCCACCAAGTTGGCAGGGCCGGGAACCGCTCGGTGGCCGGATGTTGCTCAAGGTACTTAACCCCGATGCTGACCCGCTGACCAGGCTCCCACCAAGTTGGGAAGGCCGGGAACCGCTCGGTGGCCGGATGTTTCTCAAGGTACTTAGCCCCGTTGCTGGCCCGCTGACCAGGCTCCCACCAAGCTGGCAGGGCCCGGAACCGCTCGGTGGCTGGATGTTTCTCAAGGTACTTAGCCCCGATGCTGGCCCGCTGACCAGGCTCCCAACAAGCTGGCAGGGCTGGGAACCGCTCGGTGGCCGGATGTTGCTCAAGGTACTTATCCCTGATGCTGGCCCGCTGACCAGGCTCCCACCAAGCTGGCAGGGCCGGGAACCACTCGGTGGCTGGATGTTGCTCAAGGTACTTAACCCCGATGCTGGCCCGCTGACCAGGCTCCCACCAAGCTGACAGGGCCGGGAACCGCTCGGTGGCCGAATGTTTCTCAAGGTACTTAGCCCCGATGCTGGCCCGCTGACCAGGCTCCCACCAAGCTGGCAGGGCCGGGAACCGCTCGGTGGCCGGATGTTTCTAAAGGTACTTAGCCCCGATGCTGGCCCGATGACCAGGCTCCCACCTAGCTGGCAGGGCCGGGAACCGCTCGGTGGCCAGATGTTTCTCAAGGTACTTAGCCTCGATGCTGGCCCGCTGACCAGGCTCCCACCTAGATGGCAGGGTCGGGAACCGCTCAGTGGCCAAATGTTTTTCCCCTGAGGAGGCTCCGCTAGGCGGGCTCTCGCTAGCCGGCGAGGCAAGAAGATCTCTTGGGGAGGTAGTGTTTTTTACCCCGAGGAGGCTCCGCTAGCCGGGCTCTCGCTAGCAAGGAAGAGTAGGGGAAAAGGGGGCGAGCGGTGGAGGCCTCCCACTCACCCATCTTGTGTAGGAGGCAAGCAAGAGGGGGGCGAGCTCCTCTCGCCCTCGCTCCCTTAGAGGTGGGCGAGCTCCTCTCGCCCCCGCTCCCTGAAGAGGGGGGCGAGCTCCTCTCGCCCCAGCTCCCCGAAGAGGGGGGCGAGCTCCTCTCGCCCCCGCTCCCCAAAGAGGGGGGCGAGCTCCTCTCGTCCCCGCTCCCCGAAGAGGGGGGCGAGCTCCTCTCGCCCCCGCTCCCCAAAGAGGGGGGCTAGCTCCTCTCGCCCCGGCTCCCCGAAGAGGGGGCGAGCTCCTCTCGCCCCCTCTCCCCGAAGAGGGGAGCGAGCTCCTCTCAACCCCGCTCCCTGAAGAGGGGGCCGAGCTCCTCTTGCCCCCGCTCCTGAAGAGGGGGGCAAGCTCCTCTCTCCCCCGCTACCCAAAGATGGGGGCGAGATCCTCTCGCCCCCGCTCCTGAAGAGGGGGGAGGGCTCCTCTCGCCCCCGCTTCCCGAAGTGGGGGGGGGGGGGGGGCGAGCTCCTCTCGCCCCCGCTCCCCGTAGAGGGGGGCGGGCTCCTCTCTCCCCCGCTCATGAAGAGGGAGGCGAGCTCCTCTCGCCCCCGCTCCCCGAAGAGGGGGGGTGGGGGGGGGGGGGGGGTGGGTGGGGCGAGCTCCTCTCACCCCCGCTCTCGCCCCCGCTCCCTAAAGAGGGGGGGCGAGCTCCTCTCGCCCCCGCTCCCTGAAGAGGGCGGAGATCTCCTCTCGCCCCCGCTCCCTGAAGAGGGGGGAGAGCTCCTCTCGTCCCCGTTCCCCGAAGAGGGGGGCGAGCTCCTCTCGCCCCCGCTCCCTGAAGAGGGGGGCGAGTTCCTCTCGCCCCCGCTCCCCTAAGAGGGGGCGAGCTCCTCTCGCCCCCGCTCCCCGACGAGGGGGCGAGCTCCTCTCGCCCCTGCTCCCCGAAGAGAAGGGCGATCTCCTCTCGCCCCCGCTCCCCTAAGAGGGGGGAGAGCTCCTCTCGCCCCCGCTCCCTAAGAGGGGGGCGAGCTCCTCTCGCCCCCGCTGCCTAAGAGGGGGGGGGGGGGGGCGAGCTCCTCTCGCCCCCACTCCCTGAAGAGGAGGGCGAGCCCCTCTCGCCCCCGCTACCAGAGAGGGGGGGGAGGGGGGGGGGGGGGGTGGCCTGCATTTAGCGCCTCAGAACAGCAGGATTTGGCTATCCGCAGCCATTTCCGAGGGTATTTTTGTAATTTCAGGGACCAGTTTTTGGCTATTTGCAGCCCAAATCCAGAAATCCTATAAATAGGACAAGGGGGCACCACTTGGAGGCAAGCTTGTTCTAGGCTAGCTATCTCTCTCCCTCTCCCTCCCCAAATCTCTCTCTAGTGGAGTGAGTGAGGAGAGCCTCCAGTGGTGCCCAAGCCCGGCGTTGGCTTGGGAGGGGAAGCGCTCTAAAGATCTTTCGGGTATGTGGTGGGACCTCCTCGCCGAGCCCTTAGTCCAGTTCATAGTTCCAACACCTGCAACCTAGAGCTCTCCCTTGGTGGGAGTAAGAGTTGGCCACCCCTCAACTTGTTGGGGGCCCCGAACTCCATAGAAGTCGAGAAATCGATTTCAACAAACATGATTTTGGAGAAAGTCTGTAAGAACATTGAAGTTATCTGACTTTGTTTTTAAGATAGGAAATTCCAATGAATCGTATAACAGCTTATTTAATTATAAAAGTTTAAAATAGATTAAAAAAATGCCTTATAATTAGATATATTGGCCTTTTTATATCATTAAAATATAAATTTGAAAACTTTTTCTGATTTTGTTGAACATAAATAATTTCTTTTTCCTTAAAAGATTGTTTAAACTTTTCAGCTTTAATTAACTTAATTTTTAAAGAAATAATTTGTTCTTCTGAGTTTTTCAATTTTTTTTAAGTTTATTATTTTCAGGAGTTAAATTATTTATTTTTGTTAACTCCTTTATTTCTTTGTCAGATTTTATTAAATCTGTATATGTTAATTTAAAATCTGATTTGTATTGTTCTGAAGTAAAATTTAGATTTGGAGTTACCTCAGTTACCTCATTTTCATTAGATTCAGATTCTGCATCTGAGTGGTGGTGTGAGCCATATATGTCCAACATGCAGAATCTTCTGGCCTTTTGTTCTTCTTCTTCTTCTTCTTCACTTAGACTAGATGATGGTTCTGCATCATAAGTATAGTTAGTGAAAGAAGGTTCAGTTACCATCCTTGTGAGTGAGTTCCAGATTGCTCTTGCTGAAGTGTAGTCAACAACTTATTGATGAATGCCATTTGACATTGATTGAGCTAATATGTCCATAGCCTTTGCATCAGCACTTTTCAGCTTCTCTTGAGCATCTGTTGATGTTTGTGAAGATGGAGGTCCTATCCAAATAGAGTTATAAATTTCTTCATCTATGGCATTCATGAATAATCAAATTCTAGCTTGCCATAAAGAGAATCTATTTAGATTACAGATTGGTGGATTTGAAAATTCTACTTGTGCCATTAGATTTTAGAAAAACCTTTTAAAAAAAACTTAAGAACTAATTGATCTTTACGATTCAGGTGTTAGCCTGAATATAAAATCAACTACCCTCTGATACCAATTGAAAGTCAATTGAATATCAGTTGAAAGTGATTGATATAATCAACCACGCTTTGATACCAATTGAAAGTGAGGTTAGTTCGTAAATTTACTCTAGGGGGGGTGAATAGAGAGTTAAAAGGTTTTGGCTTATTTAAAATAGTGATATATAAATATGTGTAGTTAAGTGAGTTATAGAACTAAAATACTAATCACAGATATCACAGCACATCAACAAGAAATAAAATATAAGCCAAGCATCACAGACTACACAAAGAAATATAGTAGTTCCCCAATCAACTTGGTTACATCTACTCTTCTACCACACTTGGTAGGAATCCACTGATGAGTCCTGATCATATACACATATTTGGACTCATCTAGGCCGGTTTTCTAGTCGTTTCACTGCACTTTAGCCCTGTTTCAACTCATATTTGTCTTTCTATGCTAGGTGCACTTCTTGGCCTAATTTGGTGTGTTTTATGCTTATTCCCTTTTTATAGCCTTATCGTTTTGTTGAGTGCCACTTTCAATGGCCTGATTAGCATTTCTATAGAAACAGGAGTCGTGCAGGTGTTCCTGGTAAAATTCTGTACAGGAACACTGCGCACGATCACTGGTTAGATTGCGCACGACCACTGGTCGTGCGCCGCTGATCGTGTGCACTTAACCCTTTTTCTGAGTTTTGTCTCGGACAGTGCGCACGACCACCTGCGATAGTGCGCACGACCACCGATCGTGCGCCACTGTTCGTGCGCACTTAACATCAATTTTATGAGTTCTGTTTCGACCAGTGCGCACGACCACCTACGATAGTGCGCACGACCACCGGTCGTGCGCCTCTGGTCGTGCGAACATGGTATTTTATAAATTTCTTACTTTGCAGGCTCCACCCAGGCAGGCGCACGATCACAGAATTCCAGTGCGCACGACCACTGGTCGTGCGCCAATGACCGTGCGCAGTATTTATTCCAGCCCCTATATAAAGTCCTGATCCGCAGATTAGGGATACGGGGGGTTCCGGGAGCGCGATTTACCGTCCGTACGCCGCCGTTTTCCACTTCCAGCCACCTCCACCTCATCTTCTCCGCAAGGGGAAGTCATCTCCTGCCATTCTAAGCAATCCTCCATCGTCCGGGAGCATTCTCCGCCCTCCGCAAGCACTCAAGCAAGCCATCTCCAGTTCGGTCCTGTGAAAAGAATAGTCATCCTGAGGTAGAAGATGACGGAAGCACGTGGAGAGGTCGTGACAGTCTCTCAACGCCGGAAGCACAGTCCGCCCAAGTCCGGAGGTAGCTTGACAAACTACCATTCCGGCCGTGAATGGCCGCTAGTCTTCGTCCATTGGTTGATTTCTTCCTTCCCCTTTTGTTGTACTTCTTTGAATCATTTAAACTTGAATATCATGATGTTTAGTTTAAATGCAATGGTTGTTTCTTATCCGTTCTTCAGTATTTGCTTGTGATACGCCTCGCCTTCACTCAATCACTCACGCACTCTTCGTGTTCGATTCGCGTTAGCAAGAGCTAACATCGATTTGCAAAGAGGTGTTTGCGACCCTCACTCCCCGCACTAGTGATCACTTCATTCGCATGCGCACCGTCCATCCGCCTCACGAAGCTCGGCATCGCGGCCGTTGCATCCATCTCACCTTGTGAAGCGGTGATTTCGACCCGCATTTCTTTTATTGTTGTTAACGGTAGGAAACCAAATCAAAACCCCACTTTTTGTGATTGTTCCCGCTTGTGTAACAATTGTCACACAACGCAATTCGTTCACCCAGCCTGCATTCCTCAAGAGACCGACACTCGGGGATCTTATTCCCAACATTTATTACTTGCGCGACCTGTGCACTTGCCGAACATCGCATCAAGTTTTTGGCGCCGTTGCCGGGGAATGTTCAGGCGTGTAACGTCTTAAGTTGTGAACTTCTGTTACAAGAGCAGCTGTTTTTGACTTTCTTTGCTTTGTTTTCTTTTGGTTGAGATTGTGCATACAGAGACAAGCCGCAGGGGGAACTTGTACCCTTTGATCCCGAGATCGAACGGACCGCTCGCGCACGAAGGCGCGCAGCAGCCGTACAAGCGGTAATGGGTGACAACATAAACCCAGATGATGCTGAACCAAGAGTACCCAACGTGGAGCAGCACCATCCTGGAGATGAGCAAGAGGTAGTTAGACCTCGGCCCTGAACGATGAGAGATTATACCACTCCGACAGCTGGGAGTGTGTATCCTGGGTTTGGTCCCAACATTATGAACAACCAGTTTGAGATCAAACCTGCGATCTTGAACATCATCCGGAACAATGCTCATTTTTCCGGGATGGCCAGTGAAGATCCACACCTGCACCTGGCAGAGTTTTCTGATATCTGCGGAACCTTCCGCTACGCTGGGATTCCTGACGATACAGTCAAGCTGCGACTGTTCCCCTTCTCACTTCGCGACAAGGCCAAGGTGTGGCTCCATTCCATTCCTCCTGGGACCGCTGCGACTTGGGATGTTCTCGCCTCCAAGTTCCTGGCCAAATTCCACCCCGTTGATAAAATTGTGAGCCTGCGGCGGGAGATTGCTACCTTTCGCCAAGCTGACCAAGAGACCCTTGCCGAGGCGTGGGAGCGCCTTAATGATCTTCTCCGCCGCTGCCCGAACCACGAGCTCCAAACTTGGAACGTGGTAGAGACATTCTACTTCGCGATCGAGCCCAACTACCGGGCGATGATTGATGCTGCTGCGGGTGGTACTCTAATGAACCATACTCCAGAGGAGGCTCTTCGAATTCTGCGAGACACCGCCTCCCACAGCACATTTTGGACTGCGGGGAGGAATGCACCAAGAAGCGCCCGTGGTCTCTTTGTGGTCGATTCACTCCCTCCTACATCCGCATCGGCTGCTGTCATTACGTGTGAAGGATGTGGAGGCGGCGGACACCACGCGTATGAATGTTTGGGCAATGATTTATCAGGTGACTTCTCGCACTTTTCTGTAAATGAATCTGTTAATTTTGTTGGTAATCAACCTAAGGGGGTGCCGTTTAATAACACATATCATCCGGGAGTGAGAAGTCACCCAAACTTCTCATGGAACCCCAACGCATCTGGCCAACGATGGGCACCGGGGCAGCATCAAAATGATGCCTACGCCTCCGGGAGCCAAACAAGGCCACCTCACCCGGAATATAACCAAGGCCCCCAACTCCCAAAAAGAGTAACTTGGAGGAGATGATGGAAAAATTTATGCAAGCAGCTAACTCAAACATGGTTAACCAAACCGCCTCCATGCGGAACTTGGAAACACAGCTGGGCCAATTGGCCCAAGTGCTCACCGAGCGGTCGCATGGAACTCTCCCTAGTAACACCGAAAAAAATCCAATAGACCAAGGGAAGAGTCTTGGCGATGCGGAAGTGGGTCAGCCGCGTGAGTTAGTAATCTCCTGTTCCATTAATAAAATTGAAACTAAGGCTTTGTGTGATTCCGGCTCCTCCCGCAACGTCATTGCTTTGCAAGACGTTGATAAATTGCAACTTGAAATTAACACGGAGGACCGGAAATCTCTTGTGCTTGCAAATGGCGCCATCATACAATCGGAAGGGGAAGTTAAAAATGTAGAGGTTATAGTTGAGGGGACAATGGTGGTTGCTGATTTTCAAGTGTTAGGACCCCGAGAGAATCACTCCATCCCTATCTTGGGTGTACCGTTCTTGAAAGAGAGCGGTGCCACCCTTGATTTTTCTGTGGGTTGTGTCCTCCTACCCAATAAGGTGCCTTTGTCCACTTGCCCCAAGACTATAACTGAAACATCCATTTGCCCCCCTCCTTTTATTTTTGATGAATCACTGAGTTGCGCAGGGGATAAGAAAGATGATGGATCATCTGAAGGAGAAAAGGAAGAGTACCAGTCAAGCGGAGAGGAAAAAGTAGATGCTCGGAGAAACTATAATTCCAAGAGGGAGGAGGACGACAGTCCTGAACATTTTGAGCTGAACTTGATTCGGGATGACATCCCATTATTCTCTTGCATTGAATCATGTAATAAACTAGTTAAGCGTTCCATCTCTTGGGCTGATCCGGTCGTCACTGCGGCGACGGAAGTGACGTCACCCACTACTAAGTTGAGAGAATCTGAAAACATTCAACGTTGGCAGTCTCCGACTGTCGCTAAACTTAAACAAGAGAAGCGTCTGCGCGATGCGCGCTCTGCTGCTCTCCGTGGCAAGAGGGCGGACGTTAGGGGAACACTGGGTGACACCAGTGTTGGCCCTAAAGCCTTCACCTCCCGCCTTTAAGCTTTGGGAGACGGGCACCGTAAAAGCGCCTACAGCTGATTTTCTTTTTATCTCTTATTTTGTGAAACTCTCTCTTTCATGCACTTTTTATTTAATTTCTGTGCTCTGTAAACAATTATAATACAGGTATTTGGTCCAGCTTAAGGACATAAAATTAAAGCGCTGCTGGGAGACAACCCAGATTTGCTGATTTCTGTTTTTCTAACATGCTTCAATTCAGTTTTTTTACATTTTTGGTTTTGTTTTGCGGAGCTCACCCACCTTGCAGGTATTCATTGCACATCTTATAAGGTGGTGGTTGTGATTCTTCGTATGGTGGTGGGGCGGCCTCGGTCAGTCACGTGTCTTCTGGTATGCTCACTAGCTGAGCATGGGGTAACCTCTCTCCCTTTCTCTTTCTGATTTTCATTTTAATATCATGTGATGTACTTCTTAGGTTAAGTCTGGGGGAGAGCTAGTATGTGTTAACCAATGCACGTGCACACTGCATATGCATACTAGAAGCTTTTATTAATTTATTTCATTTAGATCATTGCATCACACACCACTTGCAACCACTTGAGCGCGTGCTTAGCTGTGTGTGTGCCGCGAGTTAAACTCATTTCTTGAGCAAGATTCGGGCAAATCATCGTGCTGACTTAGGATTGTGAAACGGAGTAAAATGTTGACTCCTGCAGTGTCCTAGTCGAGTGCTCTCGTTTCATGTAGAAATTTGAGTAGATTTAATTTTTCTGTATGCTTATAGTTTTATATTTTTCTATTTGCGTCAATACTGTTTATTCTACTAAAATGGTGAATTCGGTGTGAATCAAACGGTAGCTTAGGGATGCATGTAGCCGGGCATTAGGTTTGCATTGCTCGAGTCGGGAGGACGGATAGTCTTTTTCGTTGGCTAAGAACTTGCCCCAAGCTATTCTCGAAGCATGGGTATAGGTTAGTTCAGTGCACGAACGTGATGTAGGCCTTCATTTTGGCCCGGTTGAGCTTTGTACCAATCCTAATGTCTTATCCTCGTTAGCCCCGTTGTGCCTACCCCTTCTTTTGATTCAGCTCCACCATTATTTCACCAAAGCCTCATAGTCGACCCTAGTCGCGCACCCAAGTCGAGCTTTAGTATTTTATATATTCATTCAGGGTGTTGATGTGGTGAATATTTTTGTGAAAATGTGGATGTGCTTCAATGTTTAATCTGCTGATTTTGTTGTGAAAAGAAAAGAAAAAAAAATAGAAAAGAGAAAAAGAAAATTGAAAAAAAAGGATAAAGAAAGAAAAAGTTTAATTGAAAATAATTGTTGATTTGTATTTGGGAGTGGGCAGTGCACACACCCATTGTTAAAAAGTTAAGTCTGGGGGTGTGGTGTACTCGCATATATTTGGGTTAGCGGATAGATTATTTTTTTGTTTATGCTAGCTCATTTGGGTTAGGTGCGTAGCCTCCATGTTTATCCTTGTTTACCTCACTGAAACCCAAGCCCCATCTTCACCTAAAGTCCTACTGATTCGTGAGTGAGCCAAACCAGTGCCGTGGAGAGAGTGCGAACAGGCAAGCCTATGGTCACCGACATTGGTGGATTCCTTTGGAGGTTGTCCTGAGCCCCGATCTTTGGCAATGCTCACCTTTGCGATTAGTTTATTTTCTCCCTACGCGTGACCGGATGATTCGCCGTGATTCTATTTTTGAGTAGTAATAAATTTTTGATACGCATTTGAGAAAAGTACAAACTGTTATGCATACTTATAAATTTCCTCTGTTATATTTTTATGCGTGCGAGCACGCGACTTCGCATGGTACTCGGTGTCGCAATTTCTCTGTCAGCTAGTTGTTTTTCCCCGTCTGCTTAGATTTTGTTTGCTCGGGACGTGCAAACAGGTAAGTCTGGGGGTGTGATGAGTCCTGATCATATACACATATTTGGACTCATCTAGGCCGGTTTTCTAGTTGTTTCACTGCACTTTAGCCCTGTTTCAGCTCATATTTGTCTTTCTATGCTAGGTGCACTTCTTGGCCTAATTTGGTGTGTTTTATGCTTATTCCCTTTTGATAGCCTTATCGTTTTGTTGAGTGCCACTTTCAGTGGCCTGATTAGCATATCTGTAGAAACAGGAGTCGTGGAGGTGTTCCTGGTAAAATTCTGTACAGGAACACTGTGCACGATCACTGGTTCGATTGCGCACGACCACTGGTCGTGCGCCGCTGATCGTGTGCACTTAATCCTTTTTCTGAGTTCTGTCTTGGACAGTGCGCACGACCACCTGCGATAGTGCGCACGACCATCGGTCGTGCGCCACTGTTCGTGCGCACTTAACATCAATTTCATGAGTTCTATTTCGACCAGTGCGCACGACCACCTACGATAGTGCGCACGACCACCGGTCGTGCGCCTCTGGTCGTGCGAACATGGTATTTTATAAATTTCTTACTTTGCAGGCTCCACCCAGGCAGGCGCACGATCACAGAATTCCAGCGCGCACAACCACTGGTCGTGCGCCAATGACCGTGCGCAGTATTTATTCCAGCGCCTATATAAAGTCCTGATCTGCAGATTAGGGATACGGGGGGTTCCGGGAGCGCAATTTACCGTCCGTACGCCGCCGTTTTCCACTTCCAGCCACCTCCACCTCATCATCTCCGCAAGGGGAAGTCATCTCCATCCATTCTAAGCAATCCTCCATCATCCGGGAGCATTCTCCGCCCTCCGCAAGCACTCAAGCAAGCCATCTCCAGTTCGGTCCGGTGAAAAGAATAGTCATCCTGAGGTAGAAGACGACGGAAGCACGTGGAGAGGTCGTGACAGTCTCTCAACGCCGGAAGCACAGTCCGCCCGAGTCCGGAGGTAGCTTGACAAACTACCATTCCGGCCGTGAACGGCCGCTAGTCTTCGTCCATTGGTTGATTTCTTCCTTCCCCTTTTGTTGTACTTCTTTAAATCATTTAAACTTGAATATCATGATGTTTAGTTTAAATGCAATGGTTGTTTCTTATCCGTTCTTCAGTATTTGCTTGTGATACGTCTCACCTTCACTCACTCACTCACGCACTCTTCGTGTTCGATTCGCGTTAGCAAGAGCTAACGGCGATTTGCAAAGAGGTGTTTGCGACCCTCACTCCCCGCACTAGTGATCACTTCATTCGCATGCGCACCGTCCATCCGCCTCATGAAGCTCGGCATCGCGGCCGTTGAATCCATCTCACCTTGTGAAGCGGTGATTTCGACCCGCATTTCTTTTATTGTTGTTAACGGTAGGAAACCAAATCAAAACCCCACTTTTTGTGATTGTTCCCGCTTGTGTAACAATTGTCACACAACGCAATTCGTTCACCCAACCTGCATTCCTCAAGAGACCGACACTCGGGGATCTTATTCCCAACATTTATTACTTGCACGACCGGTGCACTTGCCGAACATCGCATCATCCACTACAAGTTTTTGATCAGGTGCCCTGCCGCCAAAGGAGTTTTGATCAGGTGTCCACACACCAAGTGAGCTTTTGATCAGGTGCTCTGACCCAAATATAGGTTTTTGATCAGGTGCCCTGCCACCAATGGCTGTAACTTTTGAAGGGAGTTATAACCCTTTATACACGATGGGAAGGGAAAAGAATATGTTGTTCTTCTCTTTCTAAGAAGACTCTAGAGATCCAGATGGTGTTGTTGAGAGTGGATCTTGATGATGTTGAAGAAGAGCTCCCCATGACTTGATTAGTGTTGAGGAAGCTTCTTCACTTGATTGTAATAACTCTTTTTCTTCTTCTGCAGTTTTGATCCTGAGCAAATGATCTTGATTGGTGTCTCAGGATGAAGATGTTCTGCAGAGAAGAGTTAACAAAAAGAAGATAAATAATATATGTTGTTCTTATTAAGAACTCTGTTGATCTGCTTCTTCTTTTTGCTTCTCTGTTATTTCTGTTTCTCTCTTCCTGTATCTGTATAATCCTTCTCTTATTTTCTTCTCTGCTCTTCTCTCTGTATATATAATCCGGAGAAGGCTTTCAGGCTATTTTGAATTCTTGCCCGAAAAAGGAAAGAGATAATGTCTCTTTAATTTCCTCGAGAAGATAAATTGCCGACTTTTGCTTTGCTGCAATAGCTATAATATTTAATGCTCTACAACAGCTATAATATTTATTGCGCTGCAACGACTATATTATTAATTTATACAAATGAAGAAAGGGCAGCAATATATAAATAGAATTTAATCAAAATATTGCTTTATCAGATATAGAAATATTAGTCAATCTAAGAAATGAGATATTATTATAGCAGATAATAATTCGTTGATCTGAGCTTGAAGTTCGTCGTTCTGAACATTTAATTCGTCGACCTGAGCTTCTGTTGAAGATTCGTCGAACGCAGCTTTTCATAGACCACTGAGACGGGTTGTATCGTCGACCGCAGAGATATTGAGCTGTTCGTCGAACGCAGATTGCAAGCCGTTCGTCGAACGCAGAGAGCAAGTCGTTCGTCGAACGCAGAGTGTAAGCCGTTCGTAGAGCGCAGAGTGTAAGCCGTTCGTCGAACCCAGGAAGGCGTTCGTCGAACCCAGAGAACTTGTATAGATTTCTCCTGTCTCCTGTCTTAATGGGATTTCATCGATCACAGAATAAATATAAAGACGGATCACGACTCAAATCAAAAACTAAGGTTCCAACACACTACTTCCATCTCTTTTTCCGTTAACAAACATATATATATATATATATATGTATAAAAGTTATTTATTCTCCTCCTTTACATTCTATAATTCATTTTATTTTAGGGTGTTTATATAAGCAGCCCACGAATGACAATTGGCAGCCCAAAGATAATAGCGGCCCAACAAAGCGATATTCGCAGCCCACTGGATATTTACAGCCTAAAATTTATTTTTTTAATAAATTATACTAATTTGACATTCACAATTATCATATTGATGAGTCCCATTTATATACACTTTTATGGACTCATCTGGGTTAGTTTTCCTGCTTTTACACTTCATTTTCAGTTCTTAATTGCTTATATTTTACTCGTGCGCGCTTTCACCATTAGTGCAGTGTCTTGGCCCATTGTGGTGTGCAATTGTGCACTTTATTGTTGGGGGAAAGCACAATGTGCTCCCCATTCTGTATATGCGTTTATGCTTGAGCTGGAGGGGTATTCCCAGCTGTGTTGTGGCTGATGCAGGTGGACGGTTCATCCATTTTTTATCCAGAAGTCATGTCTGTGTATATCGCACGGTCGTGCGTTTTCCTCAACTCACGGTCGTATGTGATCGTGCGTTCTCTTCTGTGGTGGAAAACGATGTTCTATCATTGATTGCATCTCTACGCACGGGCAGTTGTCCGTGCATGAAGGAATCGCACGATCGACCTGTTTAGCTATGTTTTTGGCTTTCTGAATTTGTCCGTGCGTTTTTACGCACGGTCGGCTTTGACCGTGCGTGAGTAAAATGCATGGGCGCTCTGGGTCGTCTTCCTGGGTATTCTTCTTAATTAATATCGCACGGTTCATGCACGGCCGTGCGTGACCAATTTCTGACAAGTTTTCTATTTAAGCTGCAGAATCCGCCCTAATCAGATCGATCAATTTTCTCGCGCCCAGAGCCCTAGTTCCATGCCATTTTCGCCGCTCCATCGCCGCCCACCTTCAGGAGGAGCTCCATCCGCCATTCTCTTGTAAATCTCCAGCCGGAGCATCCTCGTGGCCTCCTCCATTGCTCATACACCTCCAAAGCTCCATTTCGAGGGATTCATTACTGCATACATGAAGTTCTCTGGCGAGGTCGGAATCGGAGATGATTGACGGAGAAGACGGGTCAACTAGAAGGAACTGACAACTCCTTTCCATACCCCGGACGACATTTGGAGCCTGAGCTCGGAGAAGGATTGACAACCCTAGATTTCGTCCGTGAACCTCCGATGAGTCTCCGCCCCTTTGGTTGTAATCTCACCACCTTCATATTGTAGTACTGTTTTTCTTCTATTATTTGTGTGTATGGATAATGTATGCTAAATCTTGATATGCCATTTAGTATATTTTATGTCTATGTGAAATATCTCTGTGGTCTATTTTAGTGAGGAGCGCCCCATTCCATCCATCATCCATTCCGCCATCACGTTCATGTGCCGCACTAGCAATTGCTAGTGGCATGCTTGGTGACGAGGTGCTTACGACCGTCAATTCCGCCAGTGCGATCCACCTCATCCGCAAGCCAACTCGTCCATCCGCCTAGTGAAGCGTGGCATAGCGGCCCGTGTAATCCATCTGCCTAGCCAAGAGGTGCTAACGGCCCTCAAACCTTTCCGCAGTTACACTCACTTCGTCCGCTTGCCTACTCGTCCATCTGACCTTGCAAAGTAGTGCGTTCAAGGCCTACGTAGTTTCCATCCCGCCCAGCGAAGCAGTGCGCTCAAGGTCTGCATAGGAGTAGTTTAGTTCCTTTTCTTTTATTTTCCATAAACCAAAACCTCCCTACACGTTTCACCAGACTTAAAGGACTTTGATCTCAAGTCCTACCTAAAAAGTAAACTCCACCTTACTGTGTTCCTTTGAGATTCGATACTCTGGAATTCACTCCTCATTTTATATTACTTGAATGATCGGTACACTGCCGTTTCGTGCTGCAGTCTCGCTCCCACCTATAGCGGTGTGCTAGATTTGCGCACCAAGTTTTTGGCGCCGTTGCCGGGGAACACAGTCGTGTGAGTTTGCTGTAGAGGGAGACATGAGATAGCAGTTCTTCCAGTGTGTACAACCGCTTTATTATTTCTGTTTGCTTTTTAATTATATATTGTTTGTTATTATTTCCTCCTCTCCCGTTTTAAAGTTTTAGGCATGTTTAATCCAAGGAGTTTTATTAGTTTATGTAAATTTCCTTGCAATGAATTTAGTTTCGTTATATCTGCTTTAATTGTTGTAAATGTCGTCATGGGATATTTCTCCTAGCACTTACGACAAGATGGTTTATTATATAGACCAAATGAAGGAGTTAAATGCTAGACAGTGTAGGAACTTTGTTTGCTTGTTGTGTCGAAGAGAGGATCATGAATTGAAGGATTGTCCTAGTCTTTTCAATCCTAACCGCTGATCCTTCACTCTTGACAACATTGTCCCAATTGCTCATTCTTTACCCATGGAGGCAAGCGTGCCCTCTACCCCCGAGCATATTTCATGCATGAACTCCTCACTCCCTATGTATGGATTCACTCCTAGTGATGACGAACACACGTCTGTTGGCCAACAAGGAGAGGAATGGGAGCTCCTAGATGCACCTTAGTGTGATGAGGAAAGTATTCTTTCCATCGGGGAGGCGTTAGCGGATCTTTTCATTGAGGAACCAAATCTTTTTGTTCCTCCATTTTCTTTGCAAGATTTTTCTACACACATTTTTTATGATCCTATTGAAGTAAAGGAGCGGGGTGATGCTTCTGACTCGGTGGGTGCTCCAAAGTGGGATGAGGATCTTGTTTTCCTCGAAGGGGAGAATGAATACTTTGAACACGATGGTGCACCCCGGTGGGATGATGAGGGTACTCTTTCTGATGAGGAGGTTTGCACTTCCTCATTGGACGAGTAGGTCCAACTCACCACCGAGGCCCTTGAGTTCTTAGGTTCCCGTCGCTATGATACTTGCGATGATGATAGTGATCTATCCTTGGATCCTGCTGGGAGTGAGATAGGGCCACTCCCCCAATTTCTGATTATTTATGTCTTTCTTCTATTTTGTTTCCTGACCACCCTTCTTTGCTTGAACATGTGCAGGGGGGATTCAGTAGTGGTAAATCTTTTGGAAGCTGAATCTGAAATGCCCACCACTGCTGATCCACCTCAACCTCTTCCTGATACTCCTAATGCTTCTTCTTTTCCATCCATGCAGGATTTTGAGTATGTTAACCCATTTTTCGGTAATGTTGAAAATTAATTCTGGCAGGGGAAATACAGTGCAATGACGGTGTTTCCCTTAAAGGATTGGCTGCAGGGAGGTGAAAGATATTCATATCCTGATCTAATGTCGGAAGAGAAGAAGAAGGAGAAAAAGAAAGAGATTTGGGGATGGAGGATAAATCATTCTTTCTGCCCCTACTGCTGGGTCTTCAGACTCATTTCATTCATTTCTAGTTACTACTTTAAATCAACGTATAGTTGATTTCTTTGATGGTTGTGTAATAATAATAAGTAGACTATATTATTATCGCTTTATGCTTAGACAATCGTATAAAACTGCTTAATACATGTATTAAGTCCAGCTTAAGAACGGTAAACAAAAGCGCTGCTGGGAGACAACCCAAATATTTTTATTTTATTGTACTAATATGCTAATAGTTTAGCATTTTATATTTTTGCGTGGAGTCTTTTTCCTGCAGGTGCGCGACGATTTTCTTGTTTGGCGGATATGGGAGTGGATTCTTTGTACTAACGCCAATCTTCTGGTATGCTCATATATGAGCATAGGTACCCTCTTCCTTAGCATTTCCTTATTCTCATTGTCATAATTCATGTGATTATCCAATTCAAGTCTGGGGGGGGGGGGGGAGTGTACCGAGTGTTCACTACACGTGTGCACATTTTAGCAGACCAGAAGTATATTTTTATTTATGTCATATTATAGCATACACCAGTTCACCCACACAAGCGCGCACTCACTTGTTTGTGTGCTTCCGTTCACGCTTATTTTGGTTGGGATTTTGAAATAGGATGTTAGTTTAGGTATTGCAAGTCGGAGTGTGATGTTGACTCTAGTAGTGTTCTAGTCGCATATTCGTGTTTGCATAGAAATTTGAGTAAATTTAGATTATCTCTATGCTTTTAATTTACAATTAGTGTTTTTTGCATAGTTTTTGATTTATTTTACTCATTTGGTGAATGTGACTGAAATTTGCGGTCGCATGGTGTTGTGTGTAAGCGAGCGCTAGTTGTGCGTTGCTCGAGTCGAAAGGAAGGTTTATCTTTCTCATGGGCTAAGAACTTGCCCCATGCCACTCTTGAAGCATGGGTGAGAGCGACTCACAAAGTTGAGCGTGATGTAGGCCATCTAGTTGGCTAGTTTGAGTTTTTTTTTTCATGATCTACACGCTTACCTTTGCAAGACAATTTGTGCCTACCCCTCCTTTGTTTCAGCTCTTCTTTCAATCACCAAAACCTGAAGCTTATCCTATTATCGCAACCAAGTAGTGAGTTAATTGAAATTATATTTCTTGTTTGGGTGTAATGTATGAAATTATTGTGATGTGAAAAAAATTATATTGTGTGCTGAATACATTCTTGAAAACCAATTGGGGGATAAAATAATTAAAAAAAATGAAGTTAGAAGCAATATCTAAAAAAAATGAAATGAAAAGAAATCCCCTTGGGCGTAATAGAAAAATTCAGTTGGTATTTGTTTGGAGTGGGATGTGTGCACACCCAGATTTCAAGCTAAGTCTGGGGGTGTGTCACACTAGCATTGTTCTTGGGCTTGTTCAGGTGCATCATTGTCTTTTAGCTTATTTGGGTTGCTTTGCCATCATGTTTATCATTGTATATCATTCCGTAACCTAAGCCTCGTAAAAACCCGAAAGCCCTACTGATTCACCTTTTAGTTTGCTAACACCATGGAGAGAGTGTGACCGGGCAAGATAATGGCTCATGACGTTAATGGATTTCAGCGGAGTTATCCCTGAATTCCGGTCTTTAGCAACACGCTCCTGAGTGGCTTGTCTACTTTCACACCGGGGCATGATTGCAAAATTCTTCATGATTCACCATCTGAGTAAACTTAAATCTTTATTTATGCATTTATACTATTATAAATTAGTTAGTATAGTTAGAATCTTCTTTTACTGAATTTCTATTTGCATGAGTATGATACTTCACATCCTACTCTTTCTTTGCAATTCTCTACGCTAACTACCATTTTCTTATCCCGCCGGAATTGTTTGCTCGGGACGCGCAAACAGGTAAGTCTGGGGGTGTGATGAGTCCCATTTATATACACTTTTATGGACTCATCTGGGCTAGTTTTCCTGCTTTTGCACTTCATTTTCAGTTCTTAATTTCTTATATTTTACTCGTACGCGCTTTCACTATTATTGCAATGTCTTGGCCCAATGTGGTGTGCAATTGCGCGCTTTATTGTTGGGGGCAAGCACAATGTGCTCCCCATTCTTTGTATGCATTTATACTTGAGCTGGAGGGGTATTCCCAGCTGTGCTGTGGCTGTTGCAGGTGGACGATTCATCCATTTTTTATCCAGAATTCATGTCTGTGTATATCGCACGGTCGTGCATTTTCTTTGATGCACGGTCGTATGTGATCATGCATTCTCTTCTGTGGTGGAAAACGATGTTCTGTCATTGATCGTGCGTCTCTACGCACATGCAGTTGCCCGTGCATGAAGGAATCGCACGATCGACCTGTTTAGCTTTGTTTTTGGCTTTCTGAATTTGCCCGTGCATTTTTACGCACGGTCGGCTTTGACTGTGCGTGAGTAAAATGCATGGACACTCTGGGTCATCTTCCTGGGTATTCTTCTTAATTAATATCGCACGGTTCACGCACGGTCGTGCGTTCGACTGTGCGTGACCAATTTTTGACCAGTTTTCTATATAAGGTGCAGAATCTGCCCTAATCGGATCGATCAATTTTCTCGCGCCCAGAGCTCTAGTTCCGTGCCATTTTCGCCGCTCCATCGCCGCCCACTTTAGGGAGGAGCTCCGGCCGCCATTTTCTTGCAAATCTCTAGCCGGAGCATCCTCGTGGCCTCCTCCATTGTTCGTGCACCTCCAAAGTTCCATTTGGAGGGATTTATTACTGCATACATGAATTTCTCCGGCGAGGTCGGAATCAGAGATGATTGACGGAGAAGACGGGTCAACTAGAAGGAACTGACAACTCCTTTCCATACCCCGGACGGCAGTTGAAGCCTGAGCTCGGACAAGGATTGACAACCCTAGATTCCGGCCGTGAACCTCCGATGAGTCTCCGCCCCTTTGGTTGTAATCTCACCCCCTTCATATTGTAGTACTATTTTTCTTCTATTATTTGTGTGTATGGATAATGTATGCTAAATCTTGCTATGCCATTTATTATATTTTATGTCTATGTGAAATATCTCTGTGGTCTATTTTAGTGAGGAGCGCCCCATTCCATCCACCATCCATTCCGCCATCACGTTCATGTGCCGCACTAGCAATTGCTAGTGGTGTGCTTGGTGACGAGGTGCTTACGACCCTCAATTCTGCCAGTGCGATCCACCTCATCCGCAAGCCTACTCATCCATCCGCCTAGTGAAGCGTGGCATAGCGGCCCGTGTAATCCATCCACCTAGCCAAGAGGTGCTAACGTCCCTCAAACCTTTCCACAGTTACACTCACTTCATCCGCTTGACTACTCGTCCATCCGCCCTTGCGAAGTAGTGCGTTCAAGGCCTACGTAGTTTCCATCCCGCCTAGCAAAGCAGTGCACTCAAGTCCTGCATAGGAGTAGTTTAGTTCCTTTTCTTATATTTTCCATAAACCAAAACCCCCCTACACGTTTCACAAGACTTAAAGAACTTTGATCTCAAGTCCTACCTCAAAAGTAAACTCCACCTTACTGTGTTCCTTCGAGATTCGATACTCGGGGATTCACTCTTCGTTTTATATTACTTGAACGATCGGTACACTACCATTTCGTGCCGCAGTCTCGCTCCCGCCTATAGCGGTGTGCTAGATTTGCGCATCACATATCATGCTATTTTCATATGCTCCATGTTTGCATATTGCTCTTGCTTGACTAGTTAAACAGCTTAAGCGAAAAATAGATAGGAAGACATCATTTGATTGTTACAAAATAACTAGGTACATATTCAAATTATATTTTGATTTTCAAGAGAGCGATTGTGCGTGTGCGAGAGTATGCCACCAACTGCAAGATACGTTCACCACATGAAGGTTGTCGATCAGTACCTGAGATGGTAGGCCAAGTTGCGCAGCAGAAGATTGTTCAGCATAAGTATTATAACCCAGCAAGCACCAAGTTCCTCATCAAGCATTCTTGTGATGTGCTGGCTTACATCAGATGAGAATTGCAGAATAAGTATTATAACCCAGCAACAACTTAAAAAAATCTCTTTTTTGTTCAAATTTTGTTTTTGATAATCTGATGAGACCTCTCTCTCTCCCTTCGTCTCTTCAACTCCAAACCAAGATCTTCCACTGATAAACAACTCAGAGCTAAAATTGAAAAGGTGTAAGATGAGATAGGAAATTTAAAAGAATAATAAGGAAGAAGACAAGCCAATCCAAAGGAGCTTGAAAGAATCAATCAAAGTAAAATCTCTATTATGGTTACTATCTTTAATCTTAATAAACTATATTCTTGTGTTGGCTGAAATCCTAAAATTGGTAAAATCTAGTCCGTGGAAGTCTTTTGAGCATTATGACAAACACCTGGCGTGCAGTTTTTGTTACCAATTCCTTCAAGTTCTAGGAAAACACTGTCATTACAATGATCCATCTGTTAAAAACAAGTGTTCCAACAAATAATTAAAAAGACACATGTAATATGATTGAAGTAGAAGACTTCACGGAAACAAAAAAAAGACAAAAAAAGATGATCTATAAGTAAGGAAATAAACAAGAAAGGATTGAAAAGATGCTGAGGGTACCGAGGATTAACAAGAAAGGAGAGAATTCTCAATGGAGACCCTGGCGGAGGAAGAATGTTTCTCCTTGAGATGTAGGCCGCGATAGCAGTTGGAGCAGAGCTCATTGGTCACTGGCAATCCAAAGAAGCATCAGTTGTTTGCTCAGATGGTGTCTCGCTTGGCATCGCTGCTCCGAAGCCATCGATCATACTTCTTCGATCTCTTCCTGCTTTGGAGAATACACTTGATCCACTGATCTGTTTGGATTTCAATATCAGTTTTGTAAGGAAATAAATCCATTAAATATTAAGAGGAGGATGTTGGAATATGCCTTCTACATCTCTTGGTTTGAGAATAACAAATCCCATTGTATTTGATCATACTTGCCATGTGTTTATAGTGTGAAGGAACTTCAGCTTTCAAGCCCTTATAAGTATGGAAAAGAAAGTCGACGAAATCTCCACCAGGTCAAAACTCTGATGCTAGTGCGGCGGGCTAAGGCTACCGCTGGCGGTAGCTTCTGCATTTTAAGAAACATCATCAAGAAGAAAATATTCGTTGAAAAAGGAATGTCGTCGGGTCTGGATATAACAACTCTTACCGCGGCGCATAATGGCTAACGCCCGACAGTAACTTATGGAAGTCTCGCGATCATGATGCTGATTGAGGAGAAAAAAAGGAAAGAGATCTGACGGCTGGGAAAGATATAACGCTAACACGGCGCACTAACCTTACCGCGGAGCGGTAGGAAGAGATACCAAATTTGTAGCCAAAATGTTGCCAAAAATGAATTGATCCACGTGCCAGCTTGTTCTCTAAAGTGGCTACCTCTCGTCGGTAGCACTGCCGTTGGCGCCAGGATCCGGGTCTATTTAAAGAGCGGTCCACCTCCATTTTGATTAGCAGATTTTGACGACGCATCCGAGCCACAACTCATGTATTTCATGAGAGCCTCCTCTTTATAACCAATAAAACTCCATCAACGTTCGTGAATGCTAAGGACTTGAAGAAAGATCATTCTCGCAGACTTCATCTTCAAGTTCAACCTTTGAGGGCGTTTCTTTGATGTTTTTAGTTTTTTGTTATTTGTAACTCTTTTTATCATTTGTAGAGAATTTGCTGCGTGGTTGGCGACTAGGGCCTTATGAGGACTAGGGAGAATTCGCTGCATGGGTGTGGCGACTATGTCTTGGGATTAGATCTAGAGGGTACTCGAGGCCTGTTTGGGGATAGCGAGTCTAGAGCGGCTTGAGGCTCTATCTGGGGATAGATCGGCTAAAGCCAACCGGTTCTTATGGAGAAGAGTCGGTATAGAAAACCAAAAAGGGTTTTACGCATTTGCCTCAATCCCAAACGTCATTGGGATAAGATTTTGTAATCATTACTAAAGCAATAATACTATCTGTATTTCTCTAATATTGTCTTGCTATCTTTGATCGTTAAAATCTAAACGAAAATGCATTTTTTGTCACTAACGTAGAGCAATAACTCTACCGCTAACATTAGTAACAGAGTGTTCATCTCTCGTGCCTAGTGCAACCCTGTTTCATAAAATGCTTATTGTAGTATCTTAATCGAGATATTTTTATAAATACTATTAACTTACTTGAATAAACTAATTTAAGTCTTAAAAGTTTTAAAACCCTTATTCACCCCCCAGTCTAAGGGCGCATACTGATCCAACAAGTGGTATCAGAGCTAGGATATTCCAAAACGGTCTAACAATCCGGAATAATGGCGCTCCATGATCTCTCTTTTCAGGAAGGGCAAGGAATAAGCAGACCTCCACTTTTCACTGGAAATTATTATAATTACTAGAGAACACGTATGCATTGCTTTTTAATAAATTTAGATATAGATGTCTGGACTTGGGTAGAATAACGCTATATAACTCCTACATATGTTGTTGGATAGTTAACTATGAAAAAACCTAGAGATAAATGGGATGATGGAGATAAAAATAGTTGCAAAAATAACGCTAAAGCAATGAACGCTTTATTATGTGCTATAGATAGAATAGAATTCAATCGAGTTAGTGCTTGCAAAACTGCTTATGATATTTGGAATTTATTGGAAATAACTCATGAGGGTACTTCACAGGTTAAAGATTCAAAGCTCTTCCAACTGGAGTCAGAGTTAGAAAGGTTGATAAATAGTATTTATACGTATTTTTAGTATTATCTTATTTAAATTTGTAAATTTATATGTAAATTAATGAATAAATAACTTGTTTTTATATATTTTCTTTTCTAAAATAATTTTTCTAACTTTTTCAAAGTTTTCTGTTTTTTTGTAGGTCAAGCCCTCGGCCACGCCCGTGACAAAGGGCGTGTCAGCTTAAAGTTAATTTTTCCAGCTCGCAGCCATATCTCGATGAATTTGTCAAGCCACGCCCTCGGTCACGCCCGTGATCGAGGTCGTGTACTAGGTCACACCCGTGTACTTCTCATCAAGACAACTGACCGCGCCTTCTTGACGAATCACCTAGATGTCCAGATGAATTGCGAAGTCAAGCCCGTGTCAAATAGGTCACGCCCGTGACATGCCAAAATTCTTCCAGAAGTCACAAGGACACGCCAGCCGTCACGCCCAGTGCCTGCCGACATCAAGTCACGCCCATGACACTCAGGTAACGCCCATGTTCGACCACCTTTTCAAGCCAAAGCTTCCGAAGACCTTCCAAATATGCCAGTTGGGGCCCTCTCTCCTCACCCCATAGGTCACGGCCTCAGTCACGGCCGTGACCGAGGGCATGTAATTTCAACAAATTTTCTATAAATAGGGGTGGGGGCGGCAGAGTGCATGGGTTCACAATTTTTGCCTCTTTTTGGAGTTGTGAGCCACTTTTTGTTCTTTGTTGCAATTTTTCTCTTTCTTTCTTTTGCACTTTCTCTCTCCTAGTTTTGTAATATTTTCTTTTGATTAATGAAATAGTTTAGTTCTTCTTATTGTTCTTGTTTTTCTTAGCTTAATTGGGTGTGTGAGTGGGTAATTTAGTTGCTTTATTTCTTATATTTCCTTTTTTTTTCTTTTTTTCTTTATGTAGAGTGCGTGTGTATGGGATTAAATTTTCTTTTATTGTTTTTGTTTTCTCTTTTAACTTAGCTTCCTTCAATGTTGCATGGGCGGGTGTATGAGTATAAATGTCTTCTTTTTCATAGCTTAGCTTTTATTGCTTTCTTTAATTCCCGTAGAGTGCGTGTGTGTAGGTGGTAATTTTTCTGCTTTTTTTATTGCTTTCCTTCCTTTAAAGTAGAGTGCGTGCGTGTCGGGAATTTTTTTTTGCTTTCCTTAATTTCAGTCATTTAAATTCCAGTAGAGTGCGAGAGTTTTTCATTTAGTGTGTTCTTTCCTTTTTATCGCTTTTCTTGGTTTTAGCTAAACACATACAAAGCCCGCGATTATCGTCATTTCCGCTTCTTAATTATTACAAATCACATCTTTGCATTTCTCGGTAAAGTATTAGCGCGCCCTCAAAGTAAAAATAATCAACACGTTGGAAAATACGACCTTGATAGTTTCTAAAAATATCCTATACAATACGCGATAAGGTGCACTTGCCTTCATCGAAAAATTAGTTTGGATAATTATTTTCAAAAACTCTGCAAAAGCCTTTTCAATAAAACTAATTAAAAAGAATTTCGACGCCGTAACCGAGGTGCTTCCCCTGATATTTTGAAAGAAGGAAATGTTGGACATGTGTGTCACATCCCTTTATTTGAGAATAACAAATCCCAAATTGTATTTGATCTTTCTTGTCGTGTGTTTTTAGTGGGCAGGAACTATATGTTCAATACTCCACAGGTAGAAAGCAGCTTGGAACCAAACAAACTGAACTAACGCACTACCGCCAGCGCTAGGGGTTACCGCAGGCGCTAGCGCTACCGCAGGCGCTATCGCTACCTCCAGGCGCTAGCTCAAGTTTGTGCGCACAATGCCACGCCGCGACGGTTTCGTAACCGCGATCAATACCGCAGGCGCTAGGAGCTACCGCATGCGCTATCTCCAAGGTCTATAAATTGATGGATTCACTCTCGTTTTGGGAAGAGCTTCCTGAGAGATTACTTGTGCCACAATTCCAGAGTTGTTACTCTGCCGAAAGTTCATCTCCCACTCAAAGCCAAAGAAGAATTCTGGAGAAGGAAGCCGTCAAGCTGCATCCAAAGAAAGATCGCTTCAACCTCGCTTATGCTACATCGATCCTTCATTCCCATCTTCAGAAATCTCATAGAGGGAGTTCTTGTTATTTACTTTATTTCATTATTGTAAATTTTGTAGTAAAATCGTTTTGTGTTGGCGACTAGGTCCTTGCGCGGCTTAGGGGATAATTCATCGCGTGAGTTGGCGACTAAGTCTAGGAGATTATATCTAGGGGGTGCTTGAGGCCATATCCAGGGAAGGATTGGCTATAGCGGCTTGAGGCCATATTCGGGGAAGGATTGGCTAAAGCCAACCGGTTTGTGGGGATACAAGTCGGTATTGAAAAGGAAAAGAAATTTAATCTTGTACGCCTCCGATTTCTAGCGATATTGAAATCAAATATATGTAAACACTTTTTATATAATACAATCATGTCTCTATTTATGTTTACTTCATTTCTTTCATTTGGCGTAAATTTTATTATTGCAAATTACTTTTTGCTAAATAATTATTTTGATCTCATTTATTCCTAAACAATTTAGTAACTTCTTTAAAATTATAAAAAGAATTTTTATTCCCTTATTCACCCCCCCTCTAAGGGCGCCTATCAATCCAACAAGTGGTATCAGAGATAGGTTATTCCAAATGGTTTAAAAAACCAAGAATAATGGCGTCTTATGATCTCGCTTTTCCGAGGGACATGGAATTAGTAGAGATCCACTATTTACTGGGTCAGATTATAATTATTGGAAAAATAGGATGAGATGTTTTCTTATGACCATAGATATTGAGGTTTGGAATATGGTAGAAGAGGAATACTCTCCTCTTACAATTGTAGTTGGAGAAGTAACATTAGAAAAACCTAAAGATAAGTGGGATGTTAGGGATAAACTTAAATGCAAAAATAACGCCAAGGACATGAATGCTTTATTTTGTGCGTTAGATAGAAATGAATTTAATAGAATTTCCGCTTGTACTACTACATATGATATTTGGAATCATTTGGAAATTACTCATGAAGGTACATCGTAGGTTAAAGATTCAAAGCTTTTACAACTAGAGTCGGAATATGAAAAGTTCTGGATGGATGAAAGCGAAGATGTTGATGGAATTTACACGCGATTCACTAAGATCATCAATGCCTCAAAAGCTTTTGGAAAGACCTTCTCAAATGGCGACTTGGTCCGAAAGATCCTTCGTTCTCTTCCTCCAAAATTCAACTCGAAGGTGACGGCCATTTCAGAATCACACAATCTAAGAACGCTCCAAGTTGAGAGCCTCATTGGGAATCTCAAAACTCATGAGGTAGAACTCAAAATCCAATATGATGAATACAACAAGGAGTCAAAGAAGAAGGCGTTGGCACTAAAATCAAAGAAGGAGTGCCAAGAGAATGAGGATGATGATGAAGAAAGTCTCCTGGTAAAGAACTTCCGAAAGTTCATGAGAAATCCAGAAAGGAGAAACACCTTCCGAAAATATTTCCAAAAGGAAGAAAGATGGAAAGGGCCATCTTCTAAGAAGGAAAAAGAGAGCGATGATGAAGAAGAAAGACCTCCACCAGAATACTATCATTGTAGGAAGACCAGGCATATTCGGAGCCAGTGACCAAAATTTTTGAAGGAGAAAAAGGAGAAGTGGCACAAGGGGAAGGAAAAGAGGAAGGTGCTAAAAGCAAGAACATGGGATGACTCCTCCTATTCCGAAGAATCAAGCAGGTCTTCATCAAGTGAAGATGAGGAAGCAAATATATGCATCATGGGATAAGGAAACGACGACGACGACGACGCCAGTGTTCTTAGCGACACTGAGGTAACTCCTCCCACTTATGATGAACTTTTCAATAAAAATCTTAAAACTTGCAAAGCTTTTGATGAAAATATGAAAGATAGTATTTTATTAAATCGGGAAAATGAAATAAAATCAAAAGATTTCCAAGAAATTAATTGTTTTAGAAAAAAGAAAGGTGTCTTGCCAAGAGTGTAATCACTCCTTTAAGATGGCAAAGGATATTGAGGATTCTCTTTCTAAAGCCCTCTCTCATGCCAAACTCTTACAAAAGAGAATGGGGAATTAGAAATGAAATTAGAAGCCTCTCTTGTTCAAATAAAAAATAATAAAAAAGGTTTTGAAAGTAGGTGTGTCATGCTTGCGAAAGAAAACTCATCACTTAAAGCACAAGTTCATGATCTCACCATGGCCATTAAAAAATTTGGAATAGGCCAAAAATCACTATAAATAATTTTAGGGAACCAGTGCCACGGTTCTGGAAAATTTGGGCTCGGATATCAAGGTGAGGGCTACCGCCCAGCGCTAGCCACTACCGCCGGCGCTAGCACCTCATAAAAGAAGCCTGAATTTTCTTTTTCAAAATGTTTTTCCTTTGCAAAATTGATTCCTGCAGCAAGAAAATATTCCAGAAAAGGGTTTCGACCCCCATTATTTCGTGTGCAAACTATTTTAGGTTAGGTCACACGTCTAGTTCTTGCAGGAAAGTGAAGCAAACTACATTAAAGCAAATCTGGGTACCTAAGGCTTCCACTTATTCTATGGGTGGTACCACTTGGGTATCTGAATCTTTACTCTCATCTTCTTTTTAGATGTGCATGAAGGCTAAGGATGATGAAGACGTGTAGTACTTGGATTCTGGATGCTCCAAGTACATGACGGGCAATAAATCAAAGTTCCTTAGCCTAGAAAAGAAGAAAGGAGGGATCATGACGTTTGACGATAACGGAAAAGGAAGAATCATGGGAAGTGGTACAGTTGGTAACGATTCCTTTACGATATCTAATGTTCTTTATGTTAAAGGGCTAAAACACAATGTAATTTCTATTAGCCAATTATGCGATAAAGGATTAGATGTTTTATTTGAATCTCCCACTAAATTATGCAAAATATTCAATCCTACCACAAAAGATATTTTACTAACTGCACCAAGAATACATAATGTTTATATAGTTTCTTTTCATGATCTTTCTAAATCATCTATAAAATGCTTTATCAGTAAAAATGATGAATTAAAACTTTGGCATAGACGGCTAGGACATGCTAGCACAAAGCTTATTGTTAAACTTGCCAAAGTGATTTAATTAGAAGATTGCCTAGTTTAAATGGAACTTTACCTTCACTTTGTTCACCATGTCAAAAAGGTAAATTTACTAGATCCTCCTTCAAAAGTTAAAATTTCATTTGTACTACAAGACCCTTGCAATTAATTCATATGGATCTTTTTGGTCCCGTTAGCACCGCAAGTCTTGGTGGTAGATTTTATACATATGTTTTAATAGATTATTTTTTAAGATATTATTGGACATTATTTCTCTCTTCTAAATCCGATGCGTTTTGCGAATTTGCAAAATTATGTGCTCGTATCCAAAATGAAAGTTATTTAAAAAATCAAATGCATTCGCTCGGATCATGGAGGAGAATTTGAAAATGAAAAGTTTACATCTTTTTGTGATATGTTAGGTATTTAACATGAGTTCTCCACACCACGCACACCACAACAAAATGGTGTTGTAGAAAGAAAGAATAGGACACTTCAAGAATTGGCACGCACTATGTTATGTGAATATAAATTGCCTAAGTCTTTTTGGGCCGAAGCCATAAATACATCATGTTATGTTATGAATAGAATCATGTTTCGCCCATCTCGTAATTACACACACCATATGAACTTTATTTTCAAAAGAAGCCTAACGTATCTTACTTCAAAGTCTTTGGTTGTAAATGTTTCATTTTAAATACAAAAGATAGCTTGGGAAAGTTTGATGAAAAATGTGATGAAGGAACTTTTCTTGGATATTCATCAAATAGTAAAGCTTATAGAATTTTTAATAAAAGAACTAGAAAAGTTGAAGAATCAATTAATGTGAAATTTGATGAACTTGTTCCTTGTATAGAAAGAATTTCCGCAGGCAAAGAGGATGATCACATACCACCTTTAGAGCATGGTGATGAGGAACCTTCCAAAGAAGAAGAAGAGGAGGCCAAGGAAGATGAATATGTACCTTCAAGTGACTTGAAATTCACAAAGGATCATCCACGAGATTTAATAATTGGTGAACCATCCATCAGGGTAAGAACTCGCTCTTCTCTTCATGAATCCTATTCAAAAATTTGTTTTATTTCCAAAATTGAACCAAAAAATGTTTCAACCGCTTTAAATGATGAATTTTTGTTTTTGGCTATGAATGAAGAGTTAGAATAATTTGAGGGACATAATGTTTGGAAATTAGTAGAAAGACCATCTAATCACCCAGTTGTAGGTGTAAAAGGGATTTTTAAAAATAAATTAGATGGTGAGTCTAGAATCATTAGAAATAAGGCACGCTTAGTAGCACAAGGATATTCACAAATCGAGGGGATAGATTTGGATGAAACCTTTGCAACCGTTCCTAGATTGGAATCTATACGAATTTTTCTAGCATTTGCAAGCTTTATAAGAATAAAATTATTTCAACTGGATGTAAAAAGTGCTTTTCAAAACGGGTTTGTAAAAGAAGAAGTATATGTTGAACAACCCCCTGATTTTATTAGTGTAAAATTTCTCAATCATGTTTATAAACTAGAAAAAGCGCTTTATGGTTTAAAACAAGCGCCCCACGCATGGTATGAAAGACTTACATCATTTTTATTAAAGCACGGTTATATTATGGGAAGTGCCGATAATACTCTCTTCATTAAGCACAATAATGATGATTTGATTATTTTGCAAATATATGTTGATGATATAATCTTTGGATCTACTAATGAAGAGTTGTGTAATGAAGTTATTTTAGTGATGAAAAATGAATTTGAAATGAGTCTAGTAGGAGAACTTTCTTATTTTCTTGGTTTTCAAATATCACAAAGAAATGATGGTATTTTTATATGTCAATCTAAATATGTCTTGATATGCATAAATGCTTTGGATTTGAAAACCTTAAACAAGCTTCTACTCGAATGAGCGCATCACTAAAATTAGGAAAAGATTAATCGGGAATTTCAATTGATCAAACTTTATATAGAGGTATGATAGGATCTCTACTCTATCTAAGTGCAACTAGACCTGATATTATGTTTGCCGTATGTCTATGTGCTCGATTTAAAGCCAATCCAAAAGAATCTCACTTATAAGCGGTTAAACGAATTTTTAGATATCTAATTGGGTCAACTAGATTAGGATTATGGTACCCGCATAATAATACATTTACACTTCACGGCTATTTCGATTCGGACTACACCGGTTGCTCACTTGATAGAAAAAGCACTAGCGGTACTTGCCATTTTCTAGGACCTTCATTAGTTGCATGGTCTAGTAGGAAGCATTAGGGAGTTGTTGTGCACAAGCACTATGGATGAGCCAAACTCTAGAGGACTTTGGTTTTCATCTAAAACATTTTGAATTGAAATGTGACAACAAAAGTGCCATTGATCTTACAAATAATCCAGTACACCATTCTAGATCCAAACATATAGATGTACGTCATCATTTTATGAGGGATCACATTAAAAAGGAAAATGTTAGGATAAGTTTCATTGGCATGGACTCTCAACTTGCTGATATATTCACTAAACCTCTTCTCGATGCAAGGTTTCAAATGATAAGGTTGGAATTAGGAGTCTTAGACATCATAGGATGAGTTATTTGAAATTTGCTAAAGTTTTATGCAATTTGAGCAATCAAGACATCTCCAAAAATTACAAAATTTCTGCAGAAGACTAATATTAAGACTCTTAATAAATATCAAAAAACAGATTTTTAAAATTCTCAAAATTTCTCTCACTGTTTGTCGCGCTAGCACAAGCATCGACGCTAGCGTGGGACTTCATTTTTTTCTGTTTTTTAAAATTTCTAAAAATCTATACAAATATGTTAGTTCATATGTACTACTTATTTTTTGTGTTTCTGACTTTTGTTATTTTGTTTTATTTATATTATGAAAAATCAACTACAAAACTTCAAAATTCAAAAATACAAAAATATGTTTTTGGTGGTTTTCTGTTTTTCTATCATTAAAAATTTTCAAAACAAAAAAAACTGTATGATCTTTATTGCTAATATCAAGCATGAATATGTTCTATTATTTAGAATTATCTACAATGTTAAAACTTGTTTCTTCATATTACTATGAACATTGTTTTGTTTATCATGCTTTGATATATCTAATTAAGTGCATCAATTGTATTTAAAAATATGTGTAGATCCAAGCTTAGCATGCCTCTAAGTATGAGTAAATGTTTTGTGATTGATAATGATACATTTCACTCACTTGTTTTGGTAATCAACATGCATGTTTATATCTAAAAGATGCTTGCTTGTGTATTGTAATTGTACAATGAATTAAAACTTACATAAGTTTAATATCTACACTATATTTGAATTGCACTTAAAAATTAAGATAAGTGGTTGCATTTAAAATTTTTGTTGGGTTTGCAAAACTAGTATATTCGGAGAATGTTGTCTCACAAAAGTGAACAAAAAATAGACAAATATAACTCCACTAAGCACTACTTGAACCTCCTGATAAGTCTTCATAAGCATTGTGAGGTTGAGCACCTTGGAAAGAATAGTAAAGTGTCTTGTGCAACGCTTGATTAGTACACCACTTTTTATAAAATAATGTGCATTTAAAGTGTGTGAAAGTTGATATAAGTGTTTTATTGTGCACTTTACTGTACATATGTGTTGTATTTTGTCATTTAAATCAATTGTCAGCATTGCTCAAAATACACTTATGTGCACATCATTATCTTTCATAACACTTCTTCTCATGAGTATTGGATTATAATGCTTTATCTATACTACTCCTTATATAAGAAATGCAATAGATTACCTAACATGATCTCTACAATGTTTTGGTATCTCTTGAACTTCAAATTAAGTAACATTGCAGTATATTTTCTTTTTGATATGTTCATTTCATGCTTGGTAACTTTATGTAAAACAACGTGATTTCAAAAAGGTTAAAAACATCTTTACATTTTGAACTTAAACTCATATTTATACTTATGATTTTCATGCTTACAAAATGATGTCTTATAATCTTCCGCTTGCCTACACTCTTATTTATTTATCTGAAATCTCTTATACTATGCTTAAACTCTTGATCATTTAATATATTACAAAAGCTCGATCATGCTTTAAAATTCATAAGGAATGCTTCCTTACTTCCCATACCCCACCTTATTTTGATAATTCCAAAAGGGGGAGATTAATTGAAGAAATCTATATAAGAGAAATATAGAGGTTTAAGGGGAGAATAACTCATTAAATCTATTATTTAGGGGGAGTAACACATACAATTGCATTTATGTAGGGGGAGCATTAAGATAGGGGGTGTGTAGACTATTCTCATGCTTATCATATAATATAGTTGCACTATTATCTCGCTTATCATATACTATACACACCTTTGTTGATTTCTTGATAAGAGAATTTGTTATTATCAAAAGGGGCATATTGTTGGACATGTGTGTCACATCCCTTTATTTGAGAATAACAAATCCCAAATTGTATTTGATCTTGCTTGTCGTGTGTTTATAGTGTGTAAGAACTATAGGTGCAATACTCCACAGGTAGAAAGCAGCATGGAACCAAACAAACTGAACTAAAGCACTACCGCCAGCACTAGGGGTTACCGCAGGCGCTATCGCTACCGTCAGGCGCTAGATCAAGTTTGTGTCGCTACCGTCAGGCGCTAGATCAAGTTTGTGCACACAATGCCACGCCGTGATGGTTTCATAACCGATTCTACATGATCGAAATCACAGGCGCTAGGAGCTACTGTAGGCGCTATCTCTAAGGTCTATAAATTGATGGCTTCTCTCACATTTTGGGAAGAGCTTCCTGAGAGATTACTTGTGCCACAATTCCAGAGTTGTTACTCTGCCGAAAGTTCATCTCCCACTCAAAGCCAAAGGAGAATTCTGGAGAAGGAAGCCGTAATGTTGTATCCGAAGAAAGATCGCTTCAACCTCGCTTATGCTATAGCGATCCTTCATTCTCATCTTCAGAAATCTCATAGAGGGAGTTCTTATTATTTACTTTATTTCATTATTGTAAATTTTGTAGTAAAATCGCCTTGTGTTGGTGACTTGGTCCTTGCATGGCTTAGGGGGTAATTCGTCGCGTGAGTTGGCGACTAGGTCTAGGAGAATAGATCTAGGGGGTGCTTGAGGCCATATCCGGGGAAGGATTGGCTAGAGCGGCTTGAGGCCATATTCAGGGAAGGATTGGCTATAGCCAACCGATTTGTGGGGATACAAGTCGGTATAGAAAAGGAAAAGAAAATTAATCTTGTACGCCTCCGATTTTTAGCGATATTGATATAAAATTTATGTAAACACTTTTTATATAATATAATCATGTCTCTATTTGTGTTTACTTGATTTCTTTCATTTGGCGTAAATTTTATTATTGCAAATTACTTTTTGCTAAATTGTTATTTTGATCTCATTTAATCCTCTATACAATTTAGTAAATTATTTAAAATTATAAAAAGAATTTTTATTCCCTTATTCACCCCCCTCTAAGGGTTCCTATCGATCCAATAGGAAAGACCATTACTTATATCGTCTTGATAGGATAACGGTTAGTTCCTCGAAGTAGAAGTTCTCGCCGGACTCCTCGAAAATGCCCGCCAAAGTTTAACCGCACACGGGCTCCGCAGGAATATAATTTAAAGCAATCAAGTTTTTGGCGTCGTTGCCGGGGATCTGTGTCATTATTTCGAAACAAAGAATCGTTATTAATTTTGTCTTATATTTCTATATACATCATTTTCTGTTTCTTTCTCTTATTTTTCTCTTTATCTCAAAACTCATATATATATATATATATAAAGGCTTAATTTTAAAAAATAAAAAATTAGTAAATAAAAGCATAATTTCAAAAAAACAATCAAAGAATATATATATTTTACCCCTCTTTTTTTATCATGTAATTCGTTTCATCTAAAAAAGCTCTAAAATATATATATATTAAAATATAATAGTTTTTTTCTCTCTCTAAAAACCCTAAAAATCAAATCGAAAAATAATAGTAAAATAATAAATATATTTTTGTGAATAATCTCATAGTCACTTAAAAAAAAACCCAAAATCACACAAATATAAAAATCCCTCTTTCCTTTCTCTCTTTTCTTGTTTATATTTTCATCTAAAAAAGCCCAAAAATCACAAAAAAAATAAAAAAAAAAACTCTTTAGATTTTTTTTTCTTTTTTATATACATATAAAAGTACGTACATGACCCGAGGAAGCTCTTCAGATATTCCGGAAATAGCTTTTGATCCCGAAATCGAGCGTACTCTTCACGAGCATCACCGTTCTCGTGATCAAAATCAACCCTTAGATCCCAAAGAGTTACTCGACGATACTATATCGAAAAATATGACATATCCCAATCCAAATGCCGCCCTACAGTGGACCATGGCCTACTATGCCAGGCCAAATTTGGAAGATACTGGATCAAGGGTCACTCGCCCCGCGATAGCTAATAACAATTTTGAAATAAAATCCAGCATAATCCAAATGTTACAACAGTCGATACAGTTCGACGGTTTGCCAGATGAGGACCCAAACCTTCACCTATCAAATTTTCTAGAAATTTGCGACACATTTAAAATGAATGGCGTCAGCAATTACGCCATTCACTTACGCTTTTTCCCTTTTTCTTTGCGGACAAAGTCGAAGGCATGGTTAACTTCTCTTCCGAGAGGGTCCATAACCACGTGGGCCGAGTTGACAGAAAATTTTTTAACTAAATATTTTCCTCCGTAAAAAACAGATAAGCTGCGCACAGATATAACTTCCGTTATTCAATTTGATTCCGAGTCTCTCTACCGGACTTGGGAGCGTTTTAAAGATTGCTTGCGCAGGTGTCCTCATCATGCGCTACCACCCTGGCTACAGGTGCAGACATTCTACAATGGCTTGAATTTCCAAACCCGATAAATGATCGATGCGGCTGCCGGGGAGACGTTATACAACAAAACCCCGCAGATGTGCCAAGATCTTTCTGAGGAAATGGCCATGAATGCATATCAATGGAATGTACCCATGACGCGTCCTATTAAACTGGATGGGATTTATGAAGTGGATGCCACTTCTCACTTAGCTTCGCAGGTAGAGCGGCTAAGTAAGCAAGTGGCGGAGATGATTGCTTCCTCCTCCACTCCCGGGTGGTCAAATAACAATAATAATAATAATAATAATAATAATAATAATAATAATAATAATAATAATGATTATTTAATAGAGGAGACGGTGGATTACCTCGACAATCCAATTCGCGCCCCCTTCAACCCTAATAATAAACCTTAGAGTAATAACTATAATCTAGGTTGGAGGAATCACCCGAACTTCTCCTGGAGCATCCCTAATAACGCGCAACGCCCCACAAATGCGGGTCCCCAGGGCTATCTACAAGGATTCCCACAGGGATTTCGGCAGGGTTTTCAGCCTCCTCCAAAACCTTCCTCGCTCGAGGAAATTTTCGCTAAATACATAGCATCCAATGAAACAAATATCTGGAATATAACCGGGTCGCTAAAAAACTTGGAAATGCAGGTTGAACGGCTTGCGAAAATGATCTCGGAGTGGCCACATGGAGCATTGCCAAGAAATACGGAGCCGAACCCTTGTGAAATTGCCCACTCTATAACCCTTCGAAGCGGCAAGGAGGTCGTCTCCCCATCACGGGTTAATCCTAAGGTACATATTTCGACTCCGGCCCCTCCACACTCTCCTCCGATTTCAATAGCTACGGATTTTCCAATTGCGCCGAACGTTTAGAGCCCGCAAATTCCTTACCCTTCAAAAATTAATAAAGAGAAGGAGGACAAACATTATAGAAAATTCTTGCGTATTTTAAAACAAATTCAAATTTATGTCCCCTTCTGTGAGGCACTCTCTCAGATGACGAAATACACGAAATACTTAACAGAGCTGCTTTCTAATACAAAGAAGCTCGAGGGTATTTCACGCATTTCACTTAATGCGGAATGCTCGGCGGTCCTACTTAACAAATTGCCGCCCAAATTGAATGACCCAGGAAGGTTCTCCATCCCGTGCCTTTTTTGCAATTTGTTAATAAAATACACTCTAGCGTACCTAGGAGCGAGTATTAATTTAATGCCATTCTCCCTCTTTAAAAATTAGATTTGGGTGTTCCTAACACAACGAAAATGAGCATCCAACACGTGGATCGCTCGATAAAGTATCCCAACGGGGTAGTGGAGGACATCCTGGTCAAGGTTGACAAGTTTATCTTCCCGGTAGACTTCGTCATCCTTGACATCGAGGAGGACGCCGATGTACCATTTATCCTCGGTCACCCTTTCCTCGCGACCTCCTGAGCATTAATTGATGTAAGTAACAGTCTCCTCCTCCTTTGGGTCGGAGACGACGAAGTTACACTTCACATTAATCCCTAAATGCAGAACACCTTATCGATTGATGATTCCTGTTATAATTTGGAATCCTCATTTGAGGATGAGTGTTCTTCGCTTTTTGAATTACTTTCTTTAACGCTAGATGATTCGGATATGGCGGATCTCCCTCCTTTTGACGAATTGCCGCCAGATCCGCCTTTCAAACCTTTCGATTCAAAAGGTTATAAAATCACCACCTCTTACAAAGAACCACCTCTCTTAGAACTCAAACAACTCCTTGACCATTTAAAATACGCTTTTCTAGCCAAAAATTCAAAACTTCCCGTTACTATTTCTTCCACTTTTACCGATTCGGAAACCTCCGATATGGTGGAGGTTTTGTCTAAGCATCGTCATGCAATTGCATGGCAGGTTTCTGATATTATGGGGATAAACCCCTCTTTTTGCACGCACAAATTTTTTTTAGAAGATAATTCCCGCAAAACCATACAGCCTCAGTGATGACTTAACCCTAACATGCCGGATGTCGTAAAGGCTGAAGTCATAAAACTCTTGGATGTGGGGATTATCTACCCTATATTATATTTTGAAATACTTGCTTATGATAAGAGATCAAAATAGTGATTTTGTTTAAAGATCTAAATTGTTTTATAATAAAGGAGAGGATAATAAACAATTTAGAGAAATGAAGAACAAATCAATTTTATTACACAAAGAGAGAAATGATTATTATTAATAAAATTAATTACAAAATTTTGATTTCAATGACGCTAGAAATCAAAGCGAAATATGAAAGACTCTTTTTGTTTTCTATACCGACTCGTATCCCCACGAACCGGTTGGCTTTAGCCGATCCTTCCCCGGATACGGCCTCAAGTCGCTCTAGCCAACCCTTCCCCGGATATGGCCTCGAGCACCCCCTAGACCTACACCCGAAACCTAGTCGCCAACACGAGGCGAATTTACTACACGATTTAAAATAGATAGATAAATGAAATAACAACAATATAAAACTCCCTATATGGATCTCTTGGAGAAGTGGACGAAGGCCCGCAGAGTATGATCATAGTCGATGCGGTCTTTCATCACGATGATGACGCGTATTGAAATCTTCTCCACGGATCTCCTTAAGCCTTCATGGATTTGTGGGAGTATCTCTCTGAACCTTCCTCTCTATGCTGTGGCACGAAGCTCTGGAATTTGGGAGTGGGAGAGGATGAAGAAGATGGATCCAAGGGGTCCTTTTTATAGCCTTGGAGCTAGCGCCTGCGCTATCGCTACCGCCGGTGCTATCCTAGTTTAGGAAATATTCTCCGCGTGAGAATCCTTCATTTTAAGCAAGCCGACCGCCTTCCTCTATTGCTTTGCACTACTGCCGGTGCTATCAACTACCGCCGGCGCTATCTGCTTTAAATATATGCATCCCGCCAGCTTGAATTTCACTTTTGCGCTTTCAAGTGCTAGCGCCTGCGCTAGTAGCTAGTGCATGCTTTAGCAGCTAGCGCCTGCTCTAACAGCTACCGCCGGAGCTACCGCCTGAGCTACCCCCTGCTCTAGCAGGCAGTTTTGAGTTTTGGCTCCAAACTTGGGCGCAACATTCTTATGTTATCCTTGAGTCATGTGGACTTGTTTTCCTGCACACTTAAACACACAAGATCAAATACACATAGGATTTGTTATTCTCAAACCTAGGAGATGCGGAAGACCATGTTCCAACAAACTCCCCCTTTTGATAATAACAAATCCATTAATGATAAATCAGAGCATTAATATATAAGCATGATGAAACTTACTAGTGTGTGTGTGTAACACCCCAAAAATCGTAGTTCAGCGAGATAGGCGGAATGGTCGTGCTGCGCTCGGGATAGGCAAAAAAAATTCCATAGCAGTTCTCTGCGCACGACCATTTCTCCTCTTCGCGCACGACCAGTGATCGTGCGCCAATGATCGTGCGTTAATTCGCAAGGAATCAGAGTTCTATCTCGGGTAGTGCGCACGACCATTTCTCCTCTTCGTGCAGGACCAGTGATCGTGCGCCTGTGATCGTGCGCCCTGTTTATTCTGCTCCGCGAATTTGAGCGGAGAAGTAGATCGGTCCGTCCAAATCTTTTAGAAACCGATCCAATGGCTAGGATTAGATGCTGGAGGTCTTTAGGGCTGATGAGAGGAGGTTAATCCTCATAATTTCTAAACCTTTCTCTCTCCAAACCTAGAGAAAGAAGAAGGAGGCAAGGAAGAAGAAGGAGAGATCCCACCATTGACGGAGCTCCGTTTTGCGAGCCGTTTCCAGATCTGAAGAGTGCAGCCCGGTGCGGTCGTTTCCCTCCGTCTAGAATCTCAGATCCATGGCAAAGAAGAATGCTCCTAGGGTAACGATTCTTCCTCCAGATATTTGGACTTGTCATTTGTCCTCTCTTTCTTTCTCTATGCTTGCATGAGGAATCCCTTTCACCAAATGGGTGAAGTGTAGGATTTTCCTCAAGTTCTTTGGAACTCCGGGTTGATTGTGTCTATCCCCGGCATATTGCATGTAGAAAATCCGGTAGTCGTGCGGATTTAGGCATTGTGTGTGAAGCCTATTCGTGGCCGTGAGCCAGAATCGGTGATGCTTGATTTGCGACGTTGCATTTAGGTTAAGCCTAGAATGCATGCCGGAGAATGACTCCGTGATATATGCGATAGTATTGTGGGATTTAAGCGTAGGAGCCTTGTGAAGATCCTAGCAAAAGCCCCATGCTTTGCGAGTGGTTGAATGCAAACCTTCACCACTACAATTGTTGGGGAGTGGTCTTGTACCTCCTTTTTGGTTACGTGTAAAGCCTAAGTCCTCGTGAAGGCTTGGGTGTTGTAACTTATGTTTTGTGTAGCGCTAGTGAGTGCTAAACCCTTACGGGCCGAGGTGATGTCATACCCGCATCGTGTGTTCAATCGATGACCAGAGCACGTGAATTGGCTGAACTGAACCCGTTTCCAGGCGCGGCGGTAGGGGGATTTATCTCTTGTAAACCCGAACGACCTTGGGAGAGGTTGGGAAGGGCGTCTTGCCTAAACCGACCAAAAGCTCTTTTCCATCTAGATTTTCCGGACTCATGATGGTATTGGTGCTCGGGAAGAAGTACCTTTGGTGCATGCCTTGTGAGCATGGAGCATGCGGTTGTGTGTACCCACGTTTGTGATGAATTGATGTTGTTAGCCTCATGCAGTTGTTTAGGCGGTTGTGGGGAACTTTCGGGTGAACCCAACCAACATCATGTGCATACCTAGGTTCCCTTCTCTTTGATGCTCAACCTAGAAGATTGATTGTGCTTGAACTCTCACCTTGTGTAGTTGCACTTTCTTTATAGTAGTACTTGTTTCTAGTACATCTTGCTTGCAGGGAAGAAGCTCTGTCACCCCGGGAAAGGGGTGGGGTCGTTATAATTTTGTCAGCTTTGCTGACCGTTACTTTGTTTGCCACCGCTTGGTGGAATGTTCTTATGCAGGTGCAGGTGAGCCTAATGGGAAATAGCGGCCGGTGGCCCTTTTGCTGAGTTGGCCCTTGAAGGCCAGCCTCCCTTCTTTGCTTTCTCATGTATTGCCGGCCTGCGTGCCGATGTATGTTTTGGAGTTTTTAGTACATTTGGTAAATATAAGGCCTTAAGGCCATAACTCTATTTCTGGTTTCATTCCTATGATAGTGGACAGTTCTAAATGAAATGTTAAATCAATATGCTTCCGCTATTGTTTAGTATACTCTGTGTAGTTCTTTCTGTTTATCACCTTTTAACTCCTAGCTAGTGTGGTTTGTATGGCATGGGGTCCCGGCCGGACCTAGGCAGGGTGTTACAATTTGGTATCGGACTTAGGGCGTCGATCCGTAGTTTAGCGAATTCGGGATGAATTCCTTTTAAGGGGTGGTGTGCACGGGATGTGCATTCACCTAAAACGACAAAAACTAATAAGAATGTCCACTTAGGAATGGAAAAACATACTTGTTTGCGTAACTTGAGCGTTTCATGATTGTTGTTTGCTACGTTTTCGGTCACTAAATTGTGCCTTGCATGATTATAGGTGACTAGAAGTGCTGCAGGGTAGTCTCGACCCCGTAACACCGCTGAAAATAGTGGGTCATCTGAGGTGCCAGTGACCACTCCTTCGGCTGAGATGATCAAGTTAGTCGCTGAAGCGATCTTCGCGATGATCAACACTCAGTCTGGGCGGCTTGCACAGCCTACTACTCCGACTCTGGATGTGGCCCCTGTAACTGTTGCTGCAGTGGAACCTGCGGTAGAGCTGAGTGTGGAACATCGAGTTGCGCAGGTAGTTGTGGGGCGAGCGCGTGACCAGCAATTAAAGTACTTTCTGAGCCTCAACCCTCCATCCTTCGAGGGGATGGAATCCCCTGGGAGAGCTGCTGAGTGGTTGTCAGAAATAAAGAGGACTTTAATGTCAATGCTTATAAGCAAAGATATGTTGGTAACCTTAACCACCTTCCTACTTATAAGAGAAGGAAGACTTTGGTGGGAAGAAGAGTTGTTGCACAAGTTTGGTGGGAGACAACTTTCCGAAATCTCTTGGGAAAACTTCCATGAGTCTTTCCTTCTAAGTTTATACCCCTAACCGAGATTCCTGAACTACAAGATCAGTGTCCACACCTAGAGCAGGGAGAACACTCAGTGGATGAGTACCTGATTGAGTTCATCAGTCTGGGTCGTTATGAGAGGTCTATGTGGGAAGATGAGGAGACCAAGGTCAACAAGTTCTACAATGGGCTGCGAGATGACCTAAGACTAATGCTTGTGGGTCCAAAGTTACTCGGCTTCAACGTCTTAGTGAAAACAGCTAAATCTCTGGAAATGGATATGAAGAGTATGCAGCGCGCGAAAGACTTCAATGTAAAGAAGTCAGAGTTTCATGCGCCGGTCTCTCAGTCCAAGTCTGAGTTACGAAGAAACAAGAGAAAGTTTAACTCTGTGCAAGTTAAGACTGCACGGTGTTCCTTAAATTGTTTCACTTGTGGAAAGGTGGGACACAAAGCCGCGGTGTGTCGAAGTGGTCCCCCAAAAGCAAAAAGCGGAGAAGTGGACTATGCTCGTGCGGTGGGTTCAGCTCCTTTGGAGAAAGGCAAGGCGGTGGAGTCTTCGATTCCCCAATATTCTCTAACCCAGCCGAGAGTCTACTCTTATGGCCAGCAAGAGGTCATTCAACAGTGCGATGTTGCCACAGGTATGGATGATCATATCCTAATATGATTTCTACCCCGTGTGCATATAGAGATAGAAATGTGTCCACTGTATCCGATGACATCAAAATTTTATGTCTTGTATTTGTGTGCAATTAGGCCTTGTCCTAATTATCGACTATTCGACGAGAGCTCTGTTGGTGTGGGAGCATTGCTCTCCTATTTGTCTAAGGAGTTCGTGTTATGAATCGAATTGTCATTTACCTTAGTCAAGGATAGATTGGAGGTAATGTTGCCCAATAGATCTCGAGTGAGCGCGAATAGGAGAAGCTGTGAAGAGGCGCGAAGATGTTCTTCATCTCGTTGAAGGATTCGGGGCCTAAGACCAGTTTTGTGTTGTCCTAGTAGTAGCGGACCAAGCTGACCGAGAGGAACCGTTATCCGATTCCGAGAATCGACGACTTACTTGACCAAATGGTTGGGTCGACAGTATACTCCAAACTGGACCTAAGGTCCGGTTATTACCAACTGCGGATAAGGGAATGTGATATTCCAAAGACAGCGTTCAGTACCCGCTTTGGGCACTATGAGTTCACAGTGATGCCGTTCGGTCTGTCTAATGCACCGTCGGTATTCATGGACTTAATGAACAGGACATTTCGAGAGTATTTGGATCAATTTGTGATTGTCTTCATCGACGATATTTTGGTATACTCTCAGTCGAAAGAGGAGCATGTAGGGCATCTGCACGCAGTTCTGAGCACCTTGAGGAGCAGTCAGCTTTATGCCAAGTTCTCCAAGTGCGAGTTTTGGCTACCGTCTGTAGCATTCCTTGGTCATGTTGTTAGTGGAGAAGGAATTGCAGTTGATCCGTCGAAGATAGAAGCGATCCGAGCGTGGCCTTTGTTGACAAATGTAGTGGAAGTCCGAAGTTTCTTAGGACTTGTCGGCTATTATAGGTGCTTTGTGGAGAACTTCTCGAGGATTGCACTCCCTCTCACTAAACTGACTAGGAAAGATCATAAGTTCATTTGGTCGCCCGAGTGCGCTCGAGCTTTTGAAGAGCTGAAGAGCCGTCTGACGACGACGCCCATTCTATGCTCGCCATGTGGTACGGAAGGCTACGAAATTTATAGCGACGCCTCGGGGAGTGGTTTGGGTTGTGTCCTAGTGCAGTTCGTAAAGGTAATTGCTTACGGTTCCCGGCAATTGAAGGTTCATGAGAGGAATTACCCGGTCCATGATTTGGAGCTGGCGGCCGTGGTATTTGCTCTCAAACTTTGGAGGCATTATTTGTATGGCGTGAAGATCGACATCTTTACCGACCACAAGAGCCTCAGGTACCTGCTGGATCAAAGGGAGTTGAATATGCGTCAGAGGAGGTGGATGGAGTTCCTTGGGGACTACACCTTCGACATCAAATATACTCATGGAAAGGGAAATGTAGTTGCGGACGCGTTGAGTCGTCGGGCTCCCGCTCAAGCAAATTGGATTTTGATGCACGATGAGCGTCTAATCTGTGAGCTGGAAGAAATGGAGATCATTTGCGTTGATAGAAGAGCGTCTACTTCAGCATGCTTGAACTGGACGGAGGTTCAATACAACCTTGCCGGCCGAGTTCGACAGGCATTGGAGCTGATGAGAGCATGAAACGCTATAAAGCAGAAACCATTGATGGGTTAAACGCTGATTTCTCCTTCGAAGATGGCCTTATGTGGAAAGAGGGCAGATTGTGCGTCCCAAACATTGGCACTCTACGGGCGGAGTTGATGTACGAGGCTCATCATACCAAGTACTCTATCCACCCGGGGAGCACGAAAATGTACATGGACATGAAGAAACTTTTCTGGTGGCCGGGTATGAAGAAAGACATTGCCCTCTACGTGGCCAAGTGTAATACTTGCGCGTTGGTGAAGGCGGAATGTCAACGTCCCGGTGGATTTTTGAAGTCCTTGCCGATTCCGGAGTGGAAGTTTGATGATATCTCGATGGATTTCGTGCATGGGTTGCCGAGATCACAACAGGGAAACGACGCCATCTGGGTGATCGTGGACCGATTGACGAAGGTATTGTATTTTATTCCGAACCGTAAGGATGATTCTGTAGAAAAGCTAGCGAAGCTCTATGTTGTAGTATTGTGCGGCTGCACGGTGTCCCTTGTAGCATCGTCAACGATCGTGACGGGCGTTTCACATCGAAAGATTGGAGGCTTATCCATGAATTGTTGGGCACTAAATTGAAGTTCAGCACGACCTTCCACCTGCAAACGGATGGACAGACCGAGAGGACCAACAGGACTATGGAGGATATGCTCAGAATGTGCGCTCTAGATTTTGGAAAGAAGTGGGAAGATCATCTCTATATGATCGAGTTCGCCTACAATAATAGCTACCAAGCCAGTATACAGATGGCTCCCTTCGAGGCCCTCTATGGTAAGAAGTGTCGTACGCCGTTGTCTTAGGCGGAAATGGGCGATACTAAGCTATTAAAGAGAAAGGACGTTGAGGAAGCAACTTCGATGATCCGTTCTATACGTGCAGGCTATTGATTGCCCAGGATAGGCAAGCCAAATATTACAACGCCAAGCATAGGAACCTAGAGTTCGGCGTTGGCGACCGGGTTTACTTGAAGATCAAACCGTTCAAAGGGGTATCAAGGATTCGACGCTTGAAGAAGCTCAGTCCAAGGTACTTGGGACCGTTTGAGATTGTGGAGCGTGTTGGTGATGCGGCTTATCGGCTCGCACTATCTGCAGAGCTGAGCGGTCTACATGACGTGTTTCACATTTCAGTTTTGAGGAAGGCAGTGCAAGAGCCTACTCATATCATTGCGGTCGGCAAAGTGTCGGTTGATAGTGGGTTGTCGACGAAAGTCAAGCCTTTACGCATCGAAGATACCGAAGTAAAGCAGTTGCGGAACAAGTCCATTCGGATGGTGAAAGTCCGGTGGGACAATTGCGGTCGAGAGGAGCTCTCTTGGGAGAGAGAGCAAGCGATGCTTGCGGAGTACCCCGAGTTATTTCTTCAAGGTAATTTATAACTGCAATTCCTGCTATTACTGTTTTCGAAATTTCGGGACGAAATTCTTTTAAGGGGGGGGGGGGGGGGGTGGAGTTGTAACAGCCCAAAAATCATAGTTCAGCGAGGTAGGCGGAGTGGTAGTGCTGCGCTCGGGATAGGCTAAAAAAATTCCATAGCAGTTCTCTGCGCACGACCATTTCTCCTCTTCGCGCACGACCAGTGATCATGCGCCAATGATCGTGCGTTAATTCGCAAGGAATCAAAGTTCTGTCTCGGGTAGTGCGCACGACCATTTCTCCTCTTCGCGCACGACCAGTGATCGTGCGCCTGTGATCGTGCGCCCTGTTTATTCTGCTCCACGAATTTGAGCGGAGAAGGAGATCGGTCCGTCCAAATCTTTTGGAAACCGATCCAATGGCTAGGATTAGATGCTGGAGGTCTTTAGGGCTGATGAGAGGAGGTTAATCCTCATAATTTCTAAACCTTTCTCTCTCCAAACCTAGAGATAGAAGAAGGAGGCAAGGAAGAAGAAGGAGAGATCCCGCCATTGACGGAGCTCCGGAGCTCCATTTCGCGAGCCGTTTCCAGATCTGGAGAGTGCAGCCCGATGCGGTCGTTTCCCTCCGTCTAGAATCTCGGATCCATGGCGAAGAAGAACGCTCCTAGGGTAACGATTCTTCCTCCCGATATTTGGACTTGTCATTTGTCTTCTCTTTCATTTCTCTATGCTTGCATGAGGAATCCCTTTCACCAAATGGGTGAAGTGTAGGATTTTCCTCAAGTTCTTCGGAACTCCGGGTTGATTGTGTCCGTCCCCGGCATATTGCATGTAGAAAATCCGGTAGTCGTGCAGATTTAGGCATTGTGTGTGAAGCCTATTCGTGGCCGTGAGCCCGAATCGGTGATGCTTGATTTGCGACGTTGCATTTAGGTTAAGCCTAGAATGCGTGCCGGAGAATGACTCTGTGATATATGCGATAGTATTATGGGATTTAAGCGTAGGCGTCTTGTGAAGATCCTAGCGAAATCCCCATGCTTTGCGAGTGGTTGAATGCAAACCTTCACCACTAGAATTGTTGGGGAGTGGTGTTGTACCTCCTTTTTGGTTACGTGTAAAGCCTAAGTCCTCGTGAAGGCTTGGGTGTTGTAACTTATGTTTTGTGTAGCGCTAACGAGTGCTAAACCCTTACGGGCCGAGGTGATGTCATACCCGCATCGTGTGTTCAATCGATGACAAGAGCACGGGAATTGGCTGAACTGAACCCGTTTCCATGCGCGGCGGTAGGGGGATTTATCTCTTGTAAACCCGAACGACCTTGGGAGAGGTTGGGAAGGGCGTCTTGCCTAGACCGACCAAAAGCTCATTTCCATCTAGAGTTTCCGGACTCATGATGGTATTGGTGCTCGGGAAGAAGTACCTTTGGTGCATGCCTTGTGAGCATGGAGCGTGCGGTTGTTTGTACCCACGTTTGTGATGAATTGATGTTGTTAGCCTCATGCGGTTGTTTAGGCGGTTGTGGGGAACTTTTGGGTGAACCCAACCAACATCATGTGCATACCTAGGTTCCCTTCTCTTTGATGCTCAACCTAGAAGATTGATTGTGCTTGAACCCTCACCTTGTGTAGTTGCACTTTCTTTATAGTAGTACTTGTTGCTAGTACGGCTTGCTTGCAGGGAAGAAGCTCCGCCACCCCGGGAAAGGGGTGGGGTCGTTATAATTTGGTCAGCTTTGCTGACCGTTACTTTGTTTGCCACTGCTTGGTGGAATGTTCTTATGCAGGTGCAGGTGAGCCTAATGGGAAATAGCGGGCGGTGGCCCTTTTGCTGAGTTGGCCCTTGAAGGCCAGCCTCTCTTCTTTGCTTTCTCATGTATTGCCAGCCTGCGTGCCGATGTATGTTTTGGAGTTTTTAGTACATTTGGTAAATGTAAGGCCTTAAGGCCATAACTCTATTTCATGGTTTCATTCCTATGATAGTGGACAGTACTAAATGAAATGTTAAATCATTATGCTTCCGCTATTGTTTAGTATACTCTTTGTAGTTCTTTCTGTTTATCACCTTTTAACTCCTAGCTATTGTGGTTTGTATGGCGTGGGGTCCCGGCCGGACCTACTGTTATACTATTCGTACTGGCAGGGTGTTACAGTGTGTGTGAGTGATGACTTAGGATAATTATCGATTTTAGCATTTAGAATTGCTCCCCCTAAATACATGCTCCCCCTAAGTGAATGCTCCTCTAATATGTAAGCTATCATCTTAATTAATCATGCTAGTTTTCCATTTTGATAACGGATTATATTTATCATGTTAGTTCTTCCCCTTTGTTATTAGCAAAAGTGGGTAAAGGAAGCAAGCACAAAATTGTTTGGATAATAAGGCATTATCGAGCTTTTAGAGAGAAGGAAATAATAAGGAGTTTTAGAAATATCAGAGTTTTTAACAATATAACATTTTCCAAGTATTATCATGTTGGTTCATCCCCTTTATATAAGAGTTTTAAGAAAAAAATGTAATGATTTCCAAGTAACTAAACTAGCCAGACAATATGACTACACCCTAGCGCCGTACTAAGTGACGGATGGGCATTAGGAGCTGCATACATGCCGTAGGTTGGGGTGTTAGTCCCATATGCAAACACTAGAAAAACTCAACCCAACACTCTTTCCCCCCAGTGCCTCGCAAGGCCCCACTGGAACCCTCCCCGGTTAAGGACAACACATGACTTAGAGGTTAGGTTAGTTAATGTCTACAACCCTACGCCCCCGCTATGGTGAAATATGTAATCATGGATAATAATTATTGGAAACATTTAAGCGTTTTAAATCAAATTATAATTTCATAGCCAACGAGTTTTTGAATTTTTAAAGAAAAGTTCACATAGCTAATCCATTAATAAATCAGAGTTTTAGTATTACAATATTTTCATAGAAGTAAATCCGAGTTTTTAGCATAAAAAATATAAGGTAAATGTAAAGTTGCGGAAGACTTAGAAAAATACAATCAAACATCTTTTGTAAGCCATGATGATTCATAACAGATATATGAGTTCAATTTTATAAAAAAAATGTTTTGTAAATCATTGTTCAAGTAAAATCTTTAAATTCAATAATAAAGTAACCAAGCATGAAATAATGTTACCAAAAAGAGAGTACTAAAATGTTATGTTAATTCACAATTTCAAAACATACTAAACATTATAGAAAGCATGCTAGGTTATCTAGTGCATTTCATAAATAGAGAGTAGTATAGAATTTGCATTAGGATCCAATACTCATGATAAGAAGTGTTATGGAAGATAATGATGTGCACATGAGTGTATTTTTGAGTAGAGTAAACAAATGTTTTAATCAAAAATACAAGAAATATGTAAAATAAAAGCACAATAAAACACAAATAATTTCACTTCCACACACTTCAATGCACAAACAAAAATGTACAACTACCAAGGTGCTTTGCACACACAATGCTCATTAAGACTTATCAGGGTGCAAAGTTGTGCTTGGGGGATCACATATTTTATTTTTAATGTTGAGACTAGTGATCCGGTGTACACAAGAGTAAGTGGTTTTTATTTGAAAGAAAGATTTAATTTGCACAAGATACTTTACTATTCTTTCCAAGGTGCTCAACCTCACAACGCTTATTAAGACTTATCAGGAGGTTCAAGTAGTGCTTGGTGGAGTTATCTTTGTCACTTTATTTTATGATTTTTGTTTTTTACAAAGTTCTCCGAATACACTTGTTTTGCAAACCAATATAATTCATGAAAAACATAACCTCTTTTCTTAACTTTTAAAAGTGCAAATGAAGGAGTGTAGGTAAGATACTTGTGCAATTTTAATTCATTGTACTAATACACAACATACACAAGCATTCTTAGATTAAACACATATGTAGACAATGCCAAAATAAGTGAGTGAATAAAGATCATTATCAAACATACAACATTTACTCATACTTAGAGGCATGCTAAGCTTAGTTATACACAACTTTTACAATATAATTGATGCATATATTAGTAGATATATCAAAGCATGATGAAAACAATGTTTAAAGTAGTTTGAAAAGATAAACTGCAACATTATTGAAGTTCTAAATGATGGGTTAAATCATGCTTGATTTTCAATGAAGTCCATACAGTATTTTTGATATTTTTGAAGAATAATTTTGATTTAAAGTTTGAACTCATAAGATTGATCTTGGACTTCCCGAGGACTACCTTGTGAGGGGTTCGCCCGATACTAGGAGATGTGATGGGATGATAGCCCAAATCCCCCTTTCGCAAGATACATGTAAGTAGAAAATGTAAGTTCAAAAAAAAATACTTGTTCATATTTTGTTTTGTTTTGTATTTTTGTATTTGATTTTTGCATATAGAAATCAAACAAATAACCAAAGAAAGAAAAAAAATATTTTTTTTTTGTTATTTGGTTTTTGTAATTTTGTATTTTAATTTTTCAAAAATCAATTATAGGCATAGATGCAAAAATGAGTAGTACATATAAAATAATATATTTTTAGTGATTTTTCAGAATTTTAAAATTACAGAAAATCGGACACTTGAGCTAGCGCCGGCGTTAAGTCCTAGCGTATGCGTTAGCTCACAGAGAGTGTTTATTTTAATCATATAGCCTATTTTTTCTTTGATTTTGCTTCCGATTTTTCTTAATTATGTTTGTGCAATGTAAGGCCTGTCTAATGAAGTGAAAAGACGAGAAGAAATCGCAAAAAGTTGCGGAAGTTAAAATTTTAGTACATGGGTTTCAAATTCATTAAAGTTTCATATTCATTAAACGTTAATTCTTAAGTTTTGCACAACCATTTAAGCTTAATTATTATCGAATATCCAAACAAAGAAGATATGATTAATGTTATGCCAAAGTTTGATAGTGTTTCAACTTACAGACCTAGAATGAAGTGAAGATTCTATTTGATTTGATTTTGTTGATATCACGATGATTCTAAGGTCCAAACTTGACATAAATCACAATACGTACATAATACACCAACCATGGTAAACAATTATAATGTCAATTGTTATCATATAATTCATATACATGTGATAGAGATAGTTGTTTTTAGATGATTTTTTTTATATGAATTATGATATACGTTTTTTAGAGAATTTTATCAAAGGACATCAATAGATCATGGTGGTGCGAGTGGCATTAGTATTTAAGACAATTAATCTTTCAATATGTCTTTTGTAATTTTCTTTATAATTTAGATAAATATCTCACAACAAATTTAGAGTTTGATTCATATGGATAATATAAGATATTTAAAAGCAATGAATATAAGAATAAAAGATAGGTCATCAAAATAAAATATGATTTTGAATTTTGATCAATTTGATTTATAAGATCATATTTCCTATAATATATAAGATGACTATAACATGATAGCTTAAAAAGAAAACAAAAAGAAAAAATAGAAAAGACATTAAAGCACATCATGAAGTAAAAATTTGTATATTTCAATTTGAAAATATTCTACTTCATGCATTTGGATGATACTAGTAGATGAGAGATTTGGGTATCCAAAGGGAACCAAGTGTAACGGTTCCTTTAGGTACTCAAATATAGAGTGATAATTTTTGGGGAGACGACAATGAACGAATTCTTTCAAGTGGAGTTAATGTTTCATTTTTTATTTTGGGTCTCCATTCATATTTTGATTTAATATTATGCATCAAATTTCCATATTCATTAAACTTAGGCTTAAAATAATAATCACTTTTGAAATTATATTTCATAGGAAATTTGTGCACATTAGAATTTAATTTGGGAGATACATAATGTGGGTTGGAATTCATTATGTTTGTGTGGTTAAACATTATACTAGGTGCATGTTTAATATGTTTTTACATACTAGTAGAAGTTTTACACATGTTTGATGATAAACTAGAAATAAGATATTTAAAATTATTTAATCCTTTTTGAAAGAGTGATTTTAAAGATTCTAGTTTATAAGAGAGAATATTATTTTCGTTTATCAATTTTTCATTATGTTGTTTTGAAATTAAAAGTTCTTTTTCTAAATCCTTCAATTTTTCTTTAATATTATAATAATCAAAATAAGGTGTATAGTTTTCAAATGAAGAGCATGATTGAGATTCAAAGACATCCTTTTTGGATTCTTCATTCACATTTGATTTCAAAGTTTTATTTTCTAAACGCAATCTCTTATTAACAATTTTTAATTTCTTCTTTCTACGTTAAGCAATTTTTTGTATATGGAAATAAGATAAAGAATTAGTCTTTCTTACAGCGCAATCGGAAGAAGCATGATGTGAACATGATGTTCCTTTGTCGTCTTCTAGGCCTTCCTTCTTTATAGATGATTTTTCATCTTCTCTTGATGAATTGCTCTCTTTGGCTAAGTCAATTTCCATGATTTCCATGGTTTTGCTACAAGAGAGATTTTCTTGAATAATGGTGGATGCTTATATGTCCTTCTCTTCCTGTGCTTGTTCTATACCTGCAAGAGGAAGATCATAAGTTATCTCAAGAAAATTCCACATCTCATATGCAGTAGGAAAAGTATGAATGAGTTTGGAAATATTTTGATCTAACGCACAAAATAGACTATTCATAGATTTTGCATTTAAAACCATTTCATTTTTATTTAATACACTAGGTGGCTTTTTAATAGTGATGTTCCAAACTTTTTCATCTAAAGTTTTAAGAAAAGTTTCCATTAATATTTTCCATCCTTTAAAATTTCTTCCTTCAAATAGAGGTGGTGCTAGTGATTTTCCTTTTTCAAAAAAATTTACCCCACTAGTAGAAGCGAGATCATGAGACACCATTATTCCTGGTTGTTAAGCCGATTGGAATAACCTCGCTCTGATACCACTTGTTGGATCGGTAGGCGCCCTTAGAGGGGGGTGAATAAGGTTTTTAAAAACTTATATTATATTTTGAAATACTTGCTTATGATAAGAGATCAAAATAGTGATTTTGTTTAAAGATTTAAATTGTTTTATAATAAAGGAGAGGATAATAAACAATTTATAGAAATGAAGAACAAATCAATTTTATTACACAAAGAGAGACATGATTATTATTAATAAAATTGATTACAAAATTTTGATTTCAATGACGCTAGAAATCAAAGCAAAATATGAAAGACTCTTTTTGTTTTCTATACCGACTCGTATCCCCACGAACTGGTTGGCTTTAGCCGATCCTTCCTCGGATACGACCTCAAGCCGCTCTAGCCAACCCTTCCCTGGATATGGCCTCGAGCACCCCCTAGACCTACACCCGAGACCTAGTCGCCAATACGAGGTGAATTTCTGCCCTAAGTCCTACCCAGACCTAGTCGCCAACATGAGGCAAATTTACTACACGATTTAAAATAGATAGATAAATGAAATAACAACAATATAAAAACTCCCTATATGGATCTCTTGGAGAAGTTGACGAAGGCCCGCAGAGTATGTTCGTAGTCGATGCGGTCTTTCGTCACGATGATGACGCGTGTTGAAATCTTCTCCACGGATCTCCTTAAGCCTTCATGGATTTGTGGGAGTATCTCTCTGAACCTTCCTCTCTATGCTGTGGCACGAAGCTCTGGAATTTGGGAGTGGGAGAGGATGAAGAAAACGTATCCAAGGGGTCCTTTTTATAGCCTTGGAGCTAGCGTCTGCGCTATCGCTACCGCCAGCGCTATCCCAGTTTAGGAAATATTCTCCGCGTGAGAATCCTTCATTTTAAGCAAGCCGTCCGCTTTCCTCTATTGCTTTGCACTACCGCCGGCACTATCAACTACCGCCGACGCTATCAACTACCGCTGGCGCTATCAACTACCGCCGGCGCTATCTGCTTTCTATATATGCATCCCGCCAGCTTGAATTTCACTTTTGCGCTTTCAAGCGCTAGCGCCTGCGCTAGCAGCTACCGCCTTCTTTACCAGCTAGCGCCTGCTCTAACAGCTACCGCCGGAGCTACCGCCTGCTCTAGCGGGCAGTATTGAGTTTTGGCTCCAAACTTGGGCGCAACATTCTTATGTTATCCTTGAGTCATGTGGACTTGTTTTCCCACACACTTAAACACACAAGATCAAATACACATAGGATTTGCTTATTCTCAAACCTAGGAGATGCGGAAGACCATGTTCCAAAAACAAGTTGTGGGCGTATCGTACGACATACAAGACCACCATCAGTTGTACTCCCTATCGATTAGTCTATGGCAAGGCATGCCATATGCCCGTAGAGTTAGAACACCGCGCTTTCTGAGCTTTAAAACTTTTAAACCTTGATTCAAACTTAGCCTCCGAAAGTCAGAAATTCCAATTAAACGAGCTCGATGAATGGCGTGCGAATGCTTACGAGAGCAATAAATTTTATAAGGAGCGCTCTAAGTTCTACCACAATCGAAAAATTAAATTTCCAAAATCATTTGCGTCGGGCGATCTTCAACTTCATTTTAATTCACGCCTTCGTCTTTTTCCGGGTAAGCTAAAATCCTGATGGTCTCGCCCCTTTGAAGTCAAAGAGGTTTGGCCATATGAGACCGTTCTAATTTCCTACCCCCAAAAAGGCGAGTTTAAAGTCAACGGTCACCGTCTAAACTTTATATTGCGGGTAATCCAGTGGGCGATAAACTCGAATCTATACCCCTTCCCAACCTTTAAAAATCCTAACATCAAATCAGTCAAGCTACGCGACAGTAAACAAAGAGCTCGTGGGAGGCACCCCATATTTAGCTAATATTTTTATTAGTTTTCTGTTTCTACTTTATTTTTGCAGAGTTTATTGTTCTTTTTCATTGCTCTTTTAATTTCTGTACAAACTTTATTTTCGTTTATCCTTAGTAATTTTGTTTTTAAAAGATCTTATGTCAATGGGAATAATATTTCATTCAGTAAACATAGGCACCCAATTAAAATTAAAAGAATCTTATGTCAATGAGAATAAGATTTCTTTCCGTAAACATAAGCATTGGGTATTTATGAAGAAAAAAATGGGAATAAGATTTCATTCCCTACTCTATCCAAAAAATAATGAGTGGGTGAGAGGATAAAATTCATCACCCCCAAGTGAAGAATCTCTTCTCTTACCAAGCTTCCCCCTACCCCTTAGCCAATAAAATTGAAAACTAGATATAAATTAAAAAATTTTGAGAGAGCATAATTAGTAAGTTTTAATTATTCTTAAAAATTTAATTAAAAAGTTAAATTTCTTATAATTCTATTCTAATCATGGTGCTAATGATTACAATTATTTAAGTCGCTACTTAGCTAACTTTAGAAGTATTGTTGGCTAAAACTTTATCGCTATTTTTAAATCATTATCACGATGAAGGACTTACCTCTTTAAATCTCCTAAATTTATTTCAAGCTTACTTTCGATTAAATAAAATTTTGGTAAATTAGAAATTCTATTAGTGTCTTATAGGTATATCTCTTACTTTTGCTCTGGAATAGCAAAAGCTTAAGTATGAGGGTATTTGATAAATAATATTTTATACATATTTTTAGTATAGTTTTTAGTATTATCTTATTTAAATTTGTAGATTTATATGCAAATTACTGAATACATAACTTGTTTTTATATATTTTCTTTTCTAACATAATTTTTCTAACTTTTGCAAAGTTATCTGTTTTTTTGTAGGTCACGCCCTCGGTCACGCCCGTGACCAAGGGCGTGTCAGCTTAAAGTTAATTTTTCCAGCTCGCAGCCATATCTCGATGAATTTGCTAAGTCACACCCTCGGTCACGCCCATGACCGAGGCCGTGTACTTGGTCACGCCCATGTACTTCTCGCCAAGACGACTGACCGCGCCTTCTTGATGAATCGCCTAGATGTCCAGATGAATTGTGAAGTCACGCCCGTATCAAATGGGTCACGCCCGTGACATGCCAAAATTCTTCCAGAAGCCGCAAGGACACGCCAGCCATCATGCCCAGTGCCTGCCAACATCAAGTCACGCCCGTGACACTCAGGTCACGCCCGTGTTCGGCAACCTCTTAAAGTCAAAGCTTTCGAAGACCATCAAAATATGCCAGCTGGTGCCCTCTATCCGCACCCCATAGGTCACGCCCTCAGTTACGACCGTGACCGAGGGCGTGTAATTTCAAAAAAAATTCTATAATTGGGTGGCAGGGGGGGTCGGCTGAGTGCAGGGGTATACAATTTTTGCCTCTTTTTGGAGTTGTGAGCCACTTTTTTTTCTTTGTTACAATTTTTCTCTTTCTTTCTTTTGCACTTTCTCTCTCCTAGTTTATAATATTTTATTTTGATTAATGAAATAGTTTAGTTCTTCTTATTGTTCTTGTTTTTCTTAGCTTAATTGGGTGTGTGAGTCGGTAATTTAGTTGTTTTTTTTCTTTTTTCTTTATGTAGAGTGCGTGTGTGTAGGGGATTAAATTTTCCTTTCTTGTTTTGTTTTTTATTTTTAACTTAGCTTCCTTCAATGTTGTGTGGGTTAGTGTATGAGTATAAATGCCTTCTTTTTCATAGCTTAGCTTTTATTTCTTTCTTTAATTCCTGTATAGTGTGTGTGTGTAGGAGGTAATTTTTCTGCTTTCTTTCCTTTAAAGTATAGTGCGTGCGTGTAGGGGATAAATTTTCTGCTTTCCTTAATTTCAGTCATTTAAATTCAAGTAGAGTGCGTGAGTTTTTCATGTAGTGTGTTCTTTCCCTTTTTATCGCTTTTCTTGGTTTTTGCTAAACGCACACCAAGCCCGCGATTATCGTCATTTCCGCTTCTTAATTATTGCAAATGACATCTTTGTTTTTCTCGGTAAAATAATAGCGCGTCCTCAAAGTAAAAATAATCAACACGACCTTGGAAAAATATGACCTTGATATTTTCTAAAATATCCTATACTATACGCGATAAGGTGCACTTGCCTTTATCGAAAGATTAGTTTGGATAATTATTTTCAAAAACTCTGCAAAAGCTTTTTCTATAAAACTAATTAAAAAGAATTTCGGCACCGTAGCCGAGGTGCTTCCCCCCATATTTTGAAAGAAGGAAAGACCGTTACTTCTATCGTCTCGATAGGATAACGGTTAGTTCCTCGATGTAGAAGTACTCACCGGACTCCTCAAAAATGCCCGCCGAAGTTTAACAGCACACGGGCTCCGCAAGAATATAATTTAAAGCAATAAATTGTTCAGAATGGATACCGATGAGGATGTAGAATCGATATACACTCGCTTCACCAAGATCATCAATGCCTCAAAAATACTCAAGAAAACCTTCTCGAACAGAGACTTGGTGAGAAAAATTCTCCAGTCTCTACCTACGATGTTCAATCCAAAGGTGACGGCCATCTCCAAGTCACGTGATCTAAGATGGCTCTAGATTGAGTGCCTCATTGGAAATCTCAAAACCCACGAGGTTTAACTCAAGATCCAAGAAGAAGAATTCAACAAAGAGCCGATGAAGAAAGCTTTGGCACTAAAGTCAAGAAAAGAGGACGACGATGACGAGGACTATGAAGAGAGCCTCTTTGTGAAAAATTTCACAAAGTTCATGAAGAATCAAGAGAGGAGGACCACCTTCCATAAGTACTTCTGAAAAGGCTCATCATCCAAAAAGGAGAAAAAGGAAAAAGTGAGCGACGACGATGAGCGGTCTACACCGGAGTGCTTCCACTATAGGAGAATCGGGCATATATGAAGTCAGTGCCCAAATACCCAAAAGAGCCAAAAGAAAAGCGACACAAAGGTAATGAGAAGAAGAAGGATCTAAAGGATGCAATATGGGATGACTCCACATCTGAAAGCTCAAACAGCTCTACTTCAAGCGACGACGAAGAGGCAAACTTATGCCTCATGGGAAGGAGTCATGAATCATTAGACGATGATTGCAATGTCCAAAGCGACACTGAGGTACTTTCTTCTACCTACGAAGGTCTTTATATTAAATATATGATAACTTGCAAATTTTTCAGTAAAAATCTAAAAGGTCTTGAACTTTTAAAAACTGAAAATATAATTCTTTTAAAACAAAATCAAAAGTTAACAAAGGAAGTAAAATCTCTGGAAAAAGAGTTATCTTGCCAAGAGAACGACCATTACTTGACAAGGATAAAAGAACTTTAAAATAATCTTTGTAAGGCTCTCTTGAATATTGAATCTCTTACAAAACAAAAGGGAGACTTAGAATGAAGCTTTCATTGAAAAATTGAAGATGGAAAGAAATTTTTTCACAAATAGGTGTGACCATCTAGTAAATGAAAACACCTTCTTAAAAACCCGGATTCATGATTTAAACTTGGTTACAGAAAAATTCGGGGTTGGCCAAAAGACTCTTGATATGATTTTGGCAAACAAAAGGCATAGAAGTGCTAAATATGTGCTTGGGTATGAATCTGGAAGCTACCACCCGACGACACCCCTTACCGTTGGTGGTAGTGACAAAGTTAATAAATCATATAATAAAAAATCCATACCGTTTTCTTCCAGTTTCCCATCCTCCAGCAAGAGTCCAAAGAAAAATCTGAAAAAGGTCTCAACCCCTTTTGTGTCTTATGCTAAGTGCTTTCACTTTGGACACACCATGGAATTTTGTAGGATGAAGGGACAATGTTCATTCAAGAAAATCTGGGTGCCTAAAGTTTCCACCTATTCAATGGGAGTGACCACTTGGGTATCTAGATCTTTACTCTCATCTTCCTTTTAGGTATGTTGGCAGGCTAAGGAAAAGGAGGACATGTGGTACTTGGACTCGGGATGCTCCAAACACATGACGAATGATAAAGTAAAGTTCCTTAGCCTCACAAAGAAGAAAGGAGGAATGGTGACATTTGGTGACAATGGAAAGGGAAGAATCTTAGGCATCAGTACAGTGGGTAACGACTCTTTCTCCATTACAAATGTCTTATATGTAGAAGGTTTAAAACATAACTTAATCTCTATTAGTCAACCGTGCGATAAAGGTCTTAATCTTTTATTTGAATCTTCTACAAACCTGTGTAAAATTATAGATCATAAACCTAATGATATTGTACTCAATGCACCAAGAACTAACAATGTCTATTTGATTGCTTTTCATGATCTTTCACGTGCTTCACTAAAATGTCTAATCTCAAAAAATGAGGAACTAGAATTACAGCATAGGCGTATTGGTCACTCTAGCACCAAGTTGATTTTAAAATTGTCAAAAAATAAAATTATAAGGGGTTTGCCAATGCTCAATGGAAACCTACCTTCACTTTGCCGGCCTTGCCAAAAAGGAAAATTTTCCAAAACTTCGTTTAAAAATAAAAAAGCAACTTCCGCCACTAGACCTTTATAACTAATTCATATGGACCTATTTGGACCACTTAGCACTTGTAGTCTAGGAGGTAGAAAGTATACTTTTGTGATGATTGATGATTACTTTAGATTTACAAGGACATTATTTCTTACCTCCAAATCCGATGCGTTTTATGAATTTACAAAATTATGTAATCATTTTCAAAATGAGTTAGATTTAAAAATTAAATGCATTTGCTCGGATCATGGAGGGGAATTTGAAAATGAAAACTTCACAACTTTTTGTATTAATCTAGGCATCAAACACGAATTTTCTGCTCCACGCACGCCCAACAAAATGGTGTTTTGGAGAGGAAAAATAGAACCATTCAGGAACTTGCACGCACTAAGCTATTCGAGTATAGGTTGCCTAGATCATTTTGGGTCGAAGCGTTAAATACTTCTTGCTATGTAATAAATCGAGTCATGCTTTCCCAATTCTGAAATTAACACCATATGAACTGTATTACCAAAAGAAACCTAATGTGTCTTACTTTCATATTTTTAGGTGTAAGTGCTTTATCTTAAATACTAAAGATACCTTAGCAAAATTTGATGAAAAAAAATGATGAAGGAAATTTTCTTGAATACTCTTCAACTAGAAAAGCATATATGATATATAATAAAAAGTAAAAAGGTTGAAGATGTTAGGAAAAACCATTCTGATTTATCTAACAAATTATCTTAGAGTGATTTCATCATCTAGATGTATTACCCATATTATATAGAGAGGGTAATCTGGTCATTAGATGTCCTAAGATATCACATTCACTTAGAGTGTCAAGACCAGGTCTAAGATAAGAATAAATTCAGTTGAGTTAAAACTTGCATCGTGTAACATCCCTAGAACAACTAGACCCCTAGGGTGCATTTTGTCATGATATTGCTTTAAGAAACCAAAATGGCCATAAGAACCAAGGTGAATAGGTGAAAACCCCTTGGTGTGCAAATAGTCAAATTTGACTCCAAGGTGTAAGGCTATATATTAAGCTTCAAAATGACAAGTTGACCCCACATACTCCCCCTAAGTCCCATAGGGAGCCCATTGGGTCAGATAGGACCCATTATGGTCAACCTAATTGAACAAATTGACCAAAGTCAACTCTACCCCCAAGTAGGTCAAACCACTCAATTCAAGGTCAATTAATGCTCAATTGACCTAATTGACTTTCCCCCAAGTTCACCTAACCATCAAGGGAGGACAACAAAGTCAACTTTGACACATTGAGCGACTCAATTTTATGAATTTGACCAATGTCAACCCTTGTTCAACACCACACCAAATTGGCCTAATTAGGCTAAAATGATCAAATGTGGGCCCCATCATGACCCAATCCACGTTTCCTTATGCCCATGGACCCATGACCACCATTTGGAGTCAGTCCACTCATCAATATGACCAAGTTAACTCAAAAGTCAACACTTGGCCAAATATGCCTAAATTGGGCTTATATGAAATTAAACCAAATTTCCATGGGTTAAGGCCCTCCATAGAGGCCCATTCTGAATCCCAACCACCAATTACCATGCTTTCCCCTCTAGATTTGAAATAGGATGACATGCAAGGGGTGAATTTGGGATTTCCCCCAATTTGGAATGGGACAAACCATGAATTCATGGGGAGAGCTCCACATGGCACTCCAATGCTCTTCCCAAGCTTCCCTCTGAACTCCCCAGACCTTTTGGCATCAATGCCTTGCTTCCATGAGGCAAGGTGGAGGAAATTCTCAGGAATTTTCCTTTGTCTGAGAGCTCCATTCATGGCTTTCCGCCATATACACCTCCCTAGCCCCAATTGAGAGCTCCACAAGCTTCAGTGAGCTAAGAGAAGAAGAACCCCCTATAAATTGAAGGAGATGACCCCTATGCACAGAGATATCCATGGATGCAATGCGGAGTTCAGTCATGCCCCCAAGAGGATTACACGCTCCATTAGCTCTAATTAGGCAGACATTCCTCCTCTCCTCCCCTAGTGATAGAATCCACTTCTTCCCGTTTAGAAATTGGTTGAGTAATGATGATTTTGCCATCTTCCCATTTGATCTCTAAATCTCTTCCAAATCCCTCCCCCATTTTGTCTATAAGCCACCTCCAGCCGCCATTTTGCCGGCTATCGACAGCCAACCCTCGGCCGGATGTGGTGGCGTCGCGCTTTTGGTTGGAAATGCCCTCAGGTGGCCCGAATAAGGGGGAGAAATTGGCCCAGGAGGGGTCAATCTGAGCCCTTGTCTCAAGGAGGAAGATGACTCCTCTATCGTTAGATCTGGGAAGATCTACTATACGCAGATCTTATTTAATTATAATAACAGTTATTTGGAAATCCTGTCTGATCTTAAAGTATTTATAGAAAATACTTAGAGGAAAATACTGAACATGTGTACACCATTAATTATGTAGCCCTAGGTCCTTAGGATTTTTAGAAATTGAGTTCACTCAATTTTGAGCAATGTAGCTCCCTCAGCATCATTTTTGGTGGGACTGGTCCTAGGGTGGGCCTGATTTTAGATTTTAAATATCTCTTAGATGATAACTCTAATGGGGATGAAATTTGGGCCATGCATGCATGTGCTCTAACACTATATTGTGCCAAACAATCAGATTTTTAGGAGAAAATGTTTCTATAGTTTTGTCCATTATTTAATTTATCTTATTAATGAATTTAAGGAGTTGGACACCTCAAAATGACCCCAAATTTGGGTTGCATATTTATGAAGTCATAATTTAGCCTTGGTAAAAATTTGGATGCAATTGGACCACTATATGTTGGGTTGTCCCACTTGCATGTCTTTGCATAGTATGAGGAGTGGTGTGCATATAGCCTAAAAGGGTATTTTGTAAACCTATCAAATTTGGCTTGGTCTTAGCCTTTGACATTTTTGTCATGGCATAATACATCACCTCAGAGAGAATTAGGTGTTTTGGGATCTAAATCCCTAATTAATTGATTAAATCAAAATATGCCCCTTTTTATAATTTTGAAATATTTATGGCTAAAAGCTTATAGGAAATTATGAGACCCTGATGAATCACTTGTAACATTATTTGGAATTTCTAGAAATTTTGTAGAAATTTTCAGAGAAGTATTTTCTTGATTTCTAATTAAATCTTGACTTGTCATATTTCTAAACTATTGAAATTTTATTAAGGGAAAAGAGTGGAAAAATCATGAAACTCCGGAAAAATATTTAAAACCTAGTTTTGAACCTTAGGAAATTTATTAGGAATTTTTGGTGATCATTTGCCTTGCAAAATTTCAATAATATAATTTGTCACACTTTTGAATTAATGAAATGAATATCATGAAAAGTGCTTGAAAAATTATGATTCTCTGGGTTTAACATTAATTCATCAATAAGTATCAAAGGAAATTTTTATGGAATTTTTAGATGTATTTGTCAGGTACTTCATTTGTAAAGTAATATATAGAGATTATTATTCACAAATCGATATTGTTGATTTAATAGAGTTGAAATTTTTTGAAACTCTGTAATGACATTTAAAATCCAGTTTTGAACCTCTAGAAATTTATTAGAAATTTTTGGTGATCATTTGTCTTGCAAAATTTCAATAATATCATTTGTCACACTTTTGAATTAATAAAAGGATTATCATGAAAAGTACCTGGACCTTATTTCATCCATGTGTATCAGAGGAAATTTTTATGGAATTTTTAGATGTATATTTCTAGTACTTCATTTGAAAAGTGACATTTAGTGGATATTATTCATAAATAGATATTGCTGATTTAAATATGTTGAAAAAATTTAGAAACCTTTCCCATCTTAATATCTTGTTTAAAGTTGTCTCTGTTAATTTACATAGATTATTTGGGCATTTGGTTATGAACCCACAGGTGTTAAAGGCATGGAAAAAGAAATAAAATTTTTATTTTAGGAGCAAATTTATGCCAAGGAGGTCAACCATGGAAGCTATACATCTCTTGAGGAGACTCATTGACAACTATCGGGAAAGACAAAAAGATTTGCATATGTTGTTTATCGATCTGGAGAAGGCGTATGATAGGGTTCCAAGAGAGGTCTTGTGGAGAGTCTTAGAAAAGAAAGGTGTAAATGTATCATACATTGACGTAATCAAAGATATGTATACAAATTCAGTGACCAGGGTGAGGACATCTGGAGGATTAACACAGGAATTCCCTATCGCTGTTGGCTTACATCAAGGGTCAGCTTTAAGCCCTTACCTCTTTACCCTTATCTTAGATGAGCTCACCGGACATATCCAACAAGCAATACCTTGGTGTTTATTATTTGCAGATGATATTGTTTTGGTCGATGAGACGCGCGAGGGTGTAAACGCGAAACTGGAATCTTGGCGAGACACTTTAGAAAAGAAGGGTTTTAGGTTGAGCAGGAAAAGACAGAGTATATAGAGCTTAAATTTAGTAGTGCAAGAAGGTCAGATGACTCCGTCATTAAATTGGGTGACCAAAATATTTCCCGCAGTGAGTGCTTTAAATATCTGGATCGATAATTCAAAAAGATGGAGGTGTAGATAAAGATGTGATTCATAGAATCCAAGCAGGTTGGTTGAAGTGGAGAGGCGCGTCTGGGATCCTATGTGATCGTAAAGTACCACTAAAACTTAAAGGCAAGTTTTACCGTACTGCAATTAGGCCTGCAATGCTCTACGGTTCTGAGTGTTGGGCAGTGAATGGTGTACACGAGCAAAAAATGGGAGTCGCGGAGATGAGAATGCTTAGGTGGATGTGTGGTCACACGAGACTGGATAAAATTAGGAATGAATGTATCAGGGATAAGATAGGAGTGGCGCCAATTGTAGAGAAGATGCGAGAAGCTCATTTAAGATGGTTTGGACATGTACATAGGAGACCATTAGAGGAACCTGTTAGGCGTTGTGAGAGTTTAGTCACTAGACATGTTAAACGGGGGAGGGGTAGACCAAAAAAGACTTGGAATGAAACTATAAAGAAAGACATGATGTACTTAGGCATTAATGAGACTATGCTTAAAGATAGGGCGCAATGGCGACAGAGGATCCATATAGCCGACCCCACTATGGTGGGATAAAGGCTTGAGTGTTGTTGTTGTTGTTGTAGGAGCAAATTTATCAGGAAATTTATGAAATTTTGGTAGCATCTCATCCATGCCCTTATTGAGTTATCATAAAAATTTCAGAGCCCTAGACCCCAAGGGTTTGAAATATTGATTTCAAAGAGTACATTTAGTTCATGTAGGCATGGTGTGCGTTTAGTAAAGACCTAAATTAGTGATTAAACCACCTAGATCATGGAGAATCTGAATGAAACTTGGATTACATCAGCATTTTATTTTGGGTTCCAAAAGTAAAATTGGAAAGTCTTTGAACTTCATTATCATTTACATCTTATAAGGACCATAACTTATACCCTTGGTCAAGGTGGTCTGCGGATAACAAATCTGCATTTAGTGGTTGAGGCACTCTTGAACATGACACACAGTCCCAACCACCTTATATTTGTTAAGTGCTCCATAAGAGGGTGGGCCAATTTATTTTAAAACTGGTCCCTGACAAGTTGGTGTGCGGTTAGACAAATGTTTAAGACTGGATTACTAGATCAGAAAAGAGAATGAGATGGTATGAGCCACTAGAAACTACAGTATATGTTAAGCTTCTGGGACTAGTCTTAGATCGTGATCAAGTGAAAGTAAAGTGAGGAATATCTGGTCAACAAATAATGGGCAGCGCTGAGGTTCTATTGAAGATCAACGTTTTCCCTCCCCTAAAGAACTAAAACCCATCTTAGGGACCAATAGTAAGCAAAGAGGTTGTGGGAGGTATGGGTAGCCACTAATAATAATAAATATCTTGAGTAAGGGAGGTTTGGGGTGTCACCCCATCGTACCTCCTAGTACCACTGTAAGCCCTTCATCGGGTAGACCTCGGGAAGTCCAAGATGCACCCTAAACAACTAAGGTCAACAAAAGAGTAGAGAAGACTAGATGATTTAGGAATATGAATGAATCATACACCAACATCTTAGGTGACTAGTACCTTATAAATTGGAACGGACAAGTCTTCCCATGGAGTTTTATGATCTGTAGTTATAAAGGATGGGTTAGTCCAACAAGCAGTAGGCTCGGTATTGATGAAGGACGGTTTGGTCCTACAAGCAGTAGACTCGGTAAATATATAATAGAGGGACGGTTAGTCCTGTTAGCCGGAGGCTCAGTGATAGAGATGATACATAAATGCAAGTGCCTAAATGTGGTGGGTCTTCAGTACTAGCCTAGTCGACACACCGACGGAAGTACAACGACTCGGCAAGTGGTAGGAGTCTAAGTGGGTCAGAATAATTTTTCTGTGCATTCAAAAGATCCTACACTTAGCCATTTAAGGTCTGGCTCCTTCGGGTCCAGCAAGAGTACGTAGGAGTTTATGAGTACCATGTCTGGTGACATAATGTTCGTTAGGGCCTAGGTCTGGTAGTGTGTTATACCCACCTAGGTGAGGAGACACCCGCTCCTCTGCCACCATTTGACCACGATTGGAGGTGCCCAAGAGGTTAGCTACCTCTGAAAAGTGGGAACTAAAGTTCTGTGCGTATATAGTCATGTGGGTGAGTTGCATGTGTGTGAACCTTCAACATAGACATTGCATTGCATTCTTACACATCATACATATAAATCCTGACCCCGATCGTATAATCTAGTATGGGCTTCCTTATGCGATGGGCTTTGCAAAATTCCCCATAACCTATAAGACTGTATGGGCTTTCCTTGTAAGTTAAGGTTACCTTCTTAATTGTTAGTTAGTTCTTACTTCCATTACTTACTTGGTTACTCTTTTACTGTACTAAATTAAATAACCTTTTAGTAGAGTTGTTAGAATTATTTATTATTGGTAAATCTATTCTTTGTTCAGATACATTATTATGTGAGGCAGAGCACTGCCACCTGCTTGATCTTACCCTTTGTTGTTCTCCACTTCTTCCACTCGCCCGGTGCCTAGGAGTCACCGGGGGAGGGGACGGGGAAAACCGCTTAGTCTTTTTGACTAACTGCCGGATGTGGCATAACAAATAGGAGCACCCGGAGGAGCAGAACCGCATCCAGAGGGACGAACCTGAACCAGTTGCAAGGCCCGACGTTGGATTGTCAGCAGCCTCAGGGAGAGCACTGGTGAGATACCGCCTTTCTTTCGCAGTCTTTAATCCTTTTCCAAATCAGTGTATAGGTTGCTTAACTATAGAAATGGAAAAGTGTATGAGAGAGGAGGAAATGTAATGGGCATAAGCCCTCTTTCTATTTGAACACTATGTGATTTCTGTGTTTCTTTCATTTGTGTATTTCTCATAAGGACATCTTATTATTATGTGATAATTTGTGGACTGTGGTTTATGTCTTATTGTTTCTCTTATATTATGGTGATATGGTTGGCCTGTGTGATGATTAGCTGTCAAGATCGACATATTGCAGTGGGCCCCTTCTCGAGTGAAGGTGGCATCGCAAGGTGGCGGTTCTGGGTGGTAAGTCCCGGAATTGAATGCAAAAAAGGGCCTTAGACGTCAAATAGAAGCCGGGGCAACTTTGATTAGAAGTCGACGCAACTCTGACTGAAAAGTCAAAGTAACTCAGAATGATTGTCGAAGTATCAAGTGAAGTTGACGCAATGTCAAAATGAACTCGATGTAGAAGGAAGAGCCTGTCGAAGCCATCTTAGAAGTCTATGTAACTTCGACTTCAATTCGACGCAGAAGATGAATTTCAAGTCCAAGTCTTCAACTCGATGGATACGTCGATAAGTACTCGACATAACGTCGACATCTGAGTTCAGCCAAAGCTAAGAAGGAATTTGAAGCTGCTTCAATAAGAACTTAGAGGTGTGTCGATATGAAGAATAATAAAGTCGACGCAACATCGAATACAAACAGAAATAATATATTTTATGCTGTCCTTTCAGATACTTCTCCAAAGTCCATCAAAGATGAAATTTGAATTACAACGACTCGTTTATTCGCAAGAATGGAATGGATTATTTCAAAAGAATAACAAAAACACTCTTGGAAGTTATTCAAATCAGATGGATGAGTCGAGAAACATAAATAGAAGGAAATACTAAATGTGCAATGAATATTCTTTAAAAGGACAAAATAGAAGTGGAAAGAAAATCAAACAATATTCGACAAAGAATAAGTATTTAGAAGAAGGAAGATAAAAGCAACCAATTTATTATTCTGTCTTCTTCTTCTTCTTCCTCAAGGTCTCTCAGGCAAAAAGAGAAGAACTTATCTGTATAAATATACAAGGTTGCTGCTTCTTCTTCTTCATCATACAACAATAAGCAAACAAGAGCACAGAGATCACAAGGATCAAAAGCTCACAACCCTTGCATTCATGACTCTCATAAGCAAGGGTTCATCTTATACAGATCCTGAAGAATATCAAAAGCTCACAACTGCTGAAGGATTTATACAGCATAATCATATTCTTCTTCTTCTTTCCCTCTATTCTTATTTTGTAACAAAGAAAGAGTCATAAGAATCCCTCTTCAAAGGATTCAATTGGTTCTAAGATTCCCCTTATCAAAAGACTCAGTGGTTCTAAGAGTCTCCTTATCAAAAGACTCTGTGGTTCTAAGAGTCTCATTATCAAAAGACTCAGTGGTTCTATGAGTCTCATTGTGAAAAGAATCAGTGCTGGTTCTGAGAGCCTCCTTATCAAAAGACTCAGGCACATATAGTGCAATCCTACCATGGTGGTAGAAGAGTGGACTACGCACATTTTGGGGAACCACTATAAAATTTATGTGTCTTCTGTGTTTGCTTTTCTGTGTTGTCCCCTTACTTATTACTGTTTTCTGTAATCATATTATTCTGTATTGGTATTGCTGAATGCATAGTTATTAGAATAGTTTTATTATGTGCGCATATTTAGGGTAAAAGTTTTAAGCTCTATTCACCCCCCTCTAGAGAATACTCAGAGGCACCTTGTGCACTTTCAATTTGGTATCAAAGGGAGGTTGATCAGAAAAAAGTTAACACCTTGATCAAAAGATCTCCTAACATATTTCTATATTTCAAAACTATTTTCAGAAAAATGAGATCTAAGGACTATGCATCAACAAGACCACCAGTGTATAACCTAAATAAGTTTACACTCTGGAAGGCCAGAATAAAGCTATACATAAACTCTATTGATGAAGACATTTTTAATATCATTATTTCAGGTCCCCAGCTCCATTCAGATAAGATTCCAGTGGATCTGTGACCCAGCAAGCTGTGCCAAGAGCTGAATGGACTGAAGCTTAAAAGAAGTAGAAGGCATGTGATGACAAGGCATTGAACATCTTGGCATCCACCATGTCAGATGATATCTTCCAAAAAGTAGCTCACTGCCACTCAGCAAAAGAGATTTGGGAATATCTTTATAGAATTGTAGAAGGAAGCTCTGATGAAAGGAAGGACAGAAAATCCCTTCTCATATCCCAACATGAGAACTTTCAAAAGAAAGCTGAGGAAAGTGTTGGTGAAATGCATGAGAGATTCAACACAATAATAAATTAGCTGAGAGGTCAGGATAAAGATATCTCTCTGACTGAAATAATTGACAAGCTCCTCATGTGCTTCCCAAGCACATGGGACTCCAAGATCTGGGCCATCAGAGAGTCCAGAGGACACATAGAGATATCCACTGAGGCTTTTCTAGGGAAGCTCAAATACTATGAGCTACTATTGAAAAGCAGGGCTAAGACAGAGGTCAAGAAGGTAGTCTCAACTCCCATCCAAAGGATTATTGCCTTAAAGGTTGTTGAAGGAGAACCTTCCACTCCTAAATATGAGATGTTGCCATTCGTGATCATGTGTGATGCTAGTGACGTGGCCGTGGGGGCAGTACTTGGTCAAAAGAAAGACAAAACCTTTCACACCATTGCGTATGCCAGTCGAACTCTCAATAACGCTCAAGAAAACTACACAACCACGGAGAAAGAAATGCTAGCTGTGATCTTCGCCTTCGAGAAATTTCACTCCTACTTGGTGCTTTCCGAGGTAATAGTGTACACGGATCATGCCGCACTTAGGTACTTATTCAGCAAGAAAGAGGCCAAACCGTGCTTAATCCGCTAGATTCTACTTCTGCAAGAGTATGATTTGGAAATCAAAGATAAGAAGGGTGTAGAGAATGTAATCGCGGCTCACTTGTCGCGGCTGGAGAACGACATGACGTCTGAGGCTTCCAACAACAAAGAGGAGGAAACGACCGATTATTTTCCGGACGAGAAGCTATTCGCAATCACTATGTTGAAATTGTTGAAGTGGAAGTGAAGGAGGCTTTTGGACCTGGGCGGTCTGGGAGGAGGTCGGGCGGTCTGACGTGACCGCATGACCTGGCAGTCTGCATCCGCGGTTTGGCTGATCTTAGCCTAGCTGTGGTTCCCGGGTTGACCGCTGGTCTTGTCCAAAGTCTGTTGAAGGTGCCGCGCGGTCTGTGCGTGACCGCGTGGCGTGCTGTCCTCTTCAAGGCTCTGTGGCGGTCTGGTGTGACCGCACAGTTTGATCCAGGTTCTCTCCGGAATGCGGTCTGGTAGCTGACCGGGCTTTCTGGGGGTATTCGCGGACTAAGGGTCTTAGTCGCGCGGTCTCAGTTCGCGGTCTCAGGAGGAGACTGGTATGCGAGCTGGTTGCTGTTCGCGGTCTCAGAAGGAGATCGGCATGCGGACAGGAGTTCGCGATCTGATGGCGAACTGACTGTGTTCGCGGTCTCGTGCGAACACAGGTGGTGAATAGCTTCGGGCGGTCTGGCGGGCTCTTTGTGGAGACGCGGTCTGCTGTGAGAGTGGCGGTCTCTCATGGCGACATTGAAGCTGGCGGGTTCACCAAAAATGAAGCAGAAGTAATGTTGCTGATCGCGCAGTGTGACCAGTCAGGTCACGCGGTCTGAGGGGTGGTGATCCTATCTCTAGGGTGGTGACCAGATCAGGTCTCACGCCTATAAATAGGAGCCACTGTTGCAGCAAATATAGACACACCAAGTGTAAGCTAAGTTCGCTCCTGTTCTTGCGGTCTGGTTACCTCTAACCGGGCGGTCTCTGATTGAACTCTTCTTGTGCAGCTTCTGCGGATAGTGTGGGCAGCAGCGATCACCTCTTCCTCTGAAAGTGTTCGGGCGGTCTGTGGCTTGGAGTTGTGGTGCTGGAGTTCGGGAGAATCAGGAGGTCGAAAGAAGGGAGCGGTCTGTGCAGCGGCCTGGTGGTGTTCTGTGGTCGGCAGGGAGTTGCAGTCTAGCAACTATCAGAGATCGCAGGGGAGGTCGCGCGGGTTGGGCGGTCTCCAGTTATCAGCTTTTGTATTTCTATTTGGAGTTTTTTTGTGCTGACGGAATCATGTCTCGTCAAGCATGTCTTGCCCTGTAATTGAAGTTTGCTATCAATAAAGATCGTTTGTTTGCCTAAGATTGTTTCTGGTTGTTTTGGCTTGTATCTCTAGTTGTTATTCCTGCTTGCTCTCACAAGGTCCGAGAAATTTTAACATGGTATCAGAGGGAGGTTGGAGTGGATAGAGCAGCGAATAACTTAGAGTAGCCATCGCCTTTGTGAAGAAGGAACCAGAGGAAGAACAATGGAAGGCGGATTTGCAAGAGGTCTTGGGATTGAGATGCTTACATCGACTAACTTTAAGAAGTGGAAGTCGTGTATGCAGAGCTATCTTCTAGGGGAGGACCTCTGGGAGGTTGTTGGAGGAGATGCGATAGAAGAGGTGAAGGCAACAGAAGCAGGTGACAATGGTCCGGCCGTGAGGGCGTGGAGAAAGACCAATGCCAAGGCCGAGTTCACTTTGAAGCGTGCCATTTCACCTGATCTATTTGATCACATCTTAGGGTGTGGATCAGCTGCCGAGATCTGGAGAGCCCTGGATGGGCTGTTTAATAAGAAGAATGTAGCGAGGCTGCAGTTCTTGGAGAATGAGCTGGCAAGGTCGGCTCAGGGCGATCTTTCTATCTCCACCTTCTTTCTGAAGATGAAGAACCTCTGCGCTGAGATATCAGCACTGGATCCTGATGAGCCAATTTCTGAGGCGAAGTTGAAGAGGCACATCATCCGCGGCTTGCGGAAGGAATATGTGGCCTTTGTGACGTCGGTGCAGGGATGGGCAAATCAGCCGTCTCTGTTGGAGCTGGAGAACTTGCTTTCTTCGCAAGAAAGCTTGGCAAGACAGATGGTGGGGTTGTCAGTGACTGGGGGAGATGGCGAAGTGCTCTTCTCGGGGAAGAAGAAGAAGTGGGATAAGAAGAAGAAGACCACTGGAGGCTATGGGCCTTCAACTTCTGGACAGCAGGAGAGGGGCTATCCTCCTAAGGCTGAGGAGAAGAAGAAGAAGAAAGGTCTCAAATGCTACAAATGTGGGAAGGTTGGGCACTTCAAGAAGGATTGCAGAGTGGTCACTCAAGCAGGGCATGCTGCGGAGAAGGAGGAAGCTGAGGCCAGACATATAGATGGAGGATGGGGAGGAGCCTTCTCGGCTTCTATTGGAGCTTCGGCTCCCATCAACTACTTGGAGGACTGGATTGTGGACTCGGGGTGTGGTCATCACCTCACCAGAGACGGGACCAAGCTTTCTTCTGCACAACCCTACACAGGTAACAATGCAATCATTACTGCTGATAATACTGTGCATCCAGTAGAGAAGGTGGGGGTTGTTTCTTTGGGCAGTGATAGAGGGCCACTTACTTTGAAGAGTGTCTATCATGTGCCCGGAATGAAGAAAAACCTCTTCTCCATGACCAACGCTGTTGACGCTGGGTATCACGTTCTGTTCGGCCCAACAGAAGTGAAATTTCTACGTAATATAGAGGCCGTGAAGGCCGAGGTCGTTCATATCGGGAGACGGGCAAAGGACTTGTTCGTTTTATCGACAAGTTCCTACGTCGACAAGATGAAGACGAATGATGGTGCCGTTATATGGCATGAGAGGTTGGGGCATGTAGGGATGGACAAGCTAAAAGCTATGGCGGTGAGAGGCCTGGTCAAGGGCCTGCCAAGTCTATCTTCCTACGGAGAAGGTCATGTTTGCGCAGGATGTCAGTTCGGCAAGTCTCATCGACTACCGTTTGACAAGTCACAGACAAGGAGTAGTGTGCCGTTGGAGTGCATCCACGGTGACTTGATGGGACCAACTGCTACCCCAAGCCTCGGAGGCAGCAGGTATATGCTGGTGTTGATCGATGATTACACCAGATATGTCTGGGTTTATTTTCTGAAGGAGAAGGCGGAGGCGTTTGCCAAGTTTGTGGAGTTCAAGGAGCTCGTGGAAGGTCGGCTAAGACTGCGGGTGAAGAAGCTGAGGACTGACAACGGAGGGGAGTTCACCTCCAGTGAGTTCTCTACTTTTTGCAGGAAGGCAGGCATCCGGAGGGAGCTTACTTGTGCGCATACTCCACAACATAACGGAGTTGCAGAACGGAAGATCCGTCATCTGACAGAGACCTGCAAGTGTTGGCTGCATGCCAAGAGTATCCCAAAGTCCTTCTGGGCGGAGGGAATGTCTTGTGCTGCTTACGTCATCAACCGGATGCCTCTTAGTCCCATCAACATGTTAACTCCGCATGAGTTGATGTTCAAGGAGAAGCCAAGCGTGGCACACCTTAGGGTGTTTGGTTCCACCTACTACGTGCATGTTCCAGATTCTCTTCGGACGAAGCTAGATGCGAAAGCAAGGAAGCTAGTCTTCGTGGGATACGACGAGCGGAAGAAAGGATGGAAGTGCATGGACCCAGAGACGCAGAGATTTGTTGTATCTCGCGACGTTGTATTTGATGAGGTGACATCTTATAAGGGATCTTCTGGAGTGGAGCTACCAGAGAGCAGGGTGGAGGTGCCAGAGCAAGCAGTGGAAGATCTTCAGGTGGAGCTACCTGTGTCACCAGGTGGTCCATCTCCTTCTAGTTCTGAGACGGGGGCTTCTGGTTCAGGGAGCAGGGGGAGCAATGCTCCTAGCTCGTCTGAAAGAGGAGCTAGGGAAGAAGCAGCTGGAGATAATGCGGTTCAGGGGAAGGAGCTGAGGAGGTCGAAGCGAGCAATCGTTGCCCCTGATCGTTATACAGGAGGAAACGCAGTGAGCTTTGTCTCATGTTTCTTCGCTGGTCCCTTGGATGAGAGGGAGCTGTCGAGCTTTGAGAAGGCCCAAGGCGTGAAGGAGTGGGATGTTGCAATGCAAGAAGAGATGGCAGCTCTTGAGAAGAATGAGACCTGGTCTCTTGTGCCCAAGCCCAAGGGCACTACTCCTGTAACATGCAAATGGGTCTACAAATTGAAGAAGAAAGCTGACGGCAGTATCGAGCGTTACAAGGCTCGTCTTGTAGCTCGGGGGTTCTCGCAGCAATACGTTGAAGACTATGAAGAGACTTTTAGTCCGGTGGCAAAAATGACTTCAGTTCGGTTCATCATTGCCTTGGCGGCTTTCAGTGGATGGGAGATTTGGCAGCTCGACGTCAAGAACGCCTTCTTGTACGGCGAGATTGACAAGGACATCTTCATGGTCCAGCCACTAGGCTTTTTGTCTGAAAATTTTCCGGAGCATGTCTGCAAGCTGAAGAAGGCCCTGTATGGGTTGAAGCAAGCGCCAAGGGCGTGGAACGAAAAGATCGCAGAATATCTCCTATTCTGTGGATTTTGTGCTTCAGACTCAGACTCAAGCTTGTTCGTCAAGAAGAGCGGGGAGCTTCAAGTCATCGTGCTGCTTTACGTCGACGATATGATCGTGACGGGGAACTCGAAGGAGGAAGTAGCTCAGCTTCGGGCCGAGCTGGCTATCAGGTTCGAGATGAAGGACTTAGGTGAGCTTCACCATTTCCTTGGACTCGAGGTGCAGAGGAAGGAAAGTGGAGTGCTGGTTTCCCAGGCTGGATATGCGGAGCGAATCGTGGAGCGATTCGGCATGAAGGAAGGGAAGTGCATCTCTACACCTCTGGAGAAGGCTATGAAGCTTCGGAAGGATGAGGGGAGGATTATGCAAGATCCGTTGGTGTTCCGAGCTCTGGTTGGGAGCTTGATCTATCTGACGATCACGAGGCCGGATATTGCATATGCAGTAGGCAAAGTGAGACGGTATATGGCGGAGCCACGGATACCTCATCTGCTAGTGGCCAAGAACATTCTGAAGTATGTCAAGGCGACCTCGGACATGGGTCTCCTATACAGGAGGGATGCGGGCTTCGAAGTGCATGGATACATGGATGCTGATTACGGGGGAGATTCGGATGATCGGAAGTCGACATCTGGATTCGTCTTCATGGCGGGCCCTACGGCTATATCATGGTGCAGCAAGAAGCAGGATTCCGTATCGGTCTCCACCACAGAAGCGGAATACAAGGCTTCGGCCTTGGCAGCTCAGGAAGCCATCTGGCTTAGGAGGTTGGTGGGAGACGTCCACAAAGAGGTTCGGGAGCCGACTCTGCTACGCGGTGACAACGAGAGTGCTCTCAAACTGGTAACCAATCCAGTTTGTCACGCGAGGACCAAGCATATCGAGATCGAGCATCACTTCATATGGGAGAAGGTGCTGGAGGGGTCTCTTTCGGTCGAGAATGTGCGGAGTGCGGACAATGTCGCAGATATCTTCACAAAGGCGCTGGCAAAGGGGCCGTTCACACGGCTAAGGGAGCTACTTGGGCTGGTTTCCACTTCCCACTTCAAGGGGGAGTGTTGAAATTGTTGAAGTGGAAGTGAAGGAGGCTTTTGGACCTGGGCGGTCTGGGAGGAGGTCGGGCAGTCTGACGTGACCGCACGACCTGGCAGTCTGCATCCGCAGTCTGGCTGATCTTAGCCTAGCTGCGGTTCCCGGGTTGACCGCTGGTCTTGTCCAAAGTCTGCTGAAGGTGCCGCGCGGTCTGTGCGTGACCGCGTGGCGTGCTGTCCTCTTCAAGGCTGTGGCGGTCTGGTGTGACCGCATAGTTTGATCCAGGTTCTCTCCGGAATGCGGTCTGGTAGCTGACCGGGCTTTCTGGGGGTATTCGCGGACTAAGGGTCTTAGTCGCGCGGTCTCAGTTCGCGGTCTCAGGAGGAGACTGGTATGCGAGCTGGTTGCTGTTCGCGGTCTCAGAAGGAGATCGGCATGCGGACAGGAGTTCGCGATCTGATGGCGAACTGACTGTGTTCGCGGTCTCGTGCGAACACAGGTGGTGAATAGCTTCGGGCGGTCTGGCGGGCTCTTTGTGGAGTCGCGGTCTGCTGTGAGAGTGGCGGTCTCTCATGGCGACATTGAAGCTGGCGGGTTCACCAAAAATGAAGCAGAAGTAATGTTGCTGATCGCGCAGTGTGACCGGTCAGGTCACGCGGTCTGAGGGGTGGTGATCCTATCTCTAGTGTGGTGACCAGATCAGGTCTCACGCCTATAAATAGGAGCCACTGTTGCAGCAAATATAGACACACCAAGTGTAAGCTAAGTTCGCTCTTGTTCTTGCGGTCTAGTTACCTCTGACCGGGCGCTCTCTGATTGAACTCTTCTTGTGCAGCTTCTGCGGATAGTGTGGGCAGCAGCGATCACCTCTTCCTCTGAAAGTGTTCGGGCGGTCTGCGGCTTGGAGTTGTGGTGCTGGAGTTCGGGAGAATCAGGAGGTCGAAAGAAGGGAGCGGTCTGTGCAGCGGCCTGGTGGTGTTCTGTGGTCGGCAGGGAGTTGCGGTCTAGCAACTATCAGAGATCGCAGGGGAGGTTGCGCGGGTTGGGCGGTCTCCAGTTATCAGCTTTTGTATTTCTCTTTGGAGTTTTTTTGTGCTGACGGAATCATGTCTCGTCAAGCATGTCTTGCCCTGTAATTGAAGTTTGCTATCAATAAAGATCGTTTGTTTGCCTAAGATTGTTTCTGGTTGTTTTGGCTTGTATCTCTAGTTGTTATTCCTGCTTGCTCTCACAAGGTCCGAGAAATTTTAACAACTACACATCCTTCAACAACCCCATGGTACGCTGATATCGCAAACTATCTTGCGTGTAAAACTTTCTCTCCCAATCAGTCACCGCAGCAGAGATGGAAGTTGTCCTCTGGCTCAAAACACTAGTTCTGGGAAGATCCGCTCTAATTTCACATATGCAGTGACGGGATAATCAGACGTTGCATTCCAGAAGTTGAGTTCCAGTCTATTCTGCAACACTGCCATGACAGAGAAGCTGGTGGGCATTTTGGGGCTGCTAGGACAGCACGAATGGTCTTACAATGTGGATTATTTTGGCCAACTCTCTTCAGGGACGCTCATGTCTACGTCACCAAGTGTGAGGAGTGCCAGAGGATTGGAAACATCTCCCAGCGTGACGAGATGCCCCTTAATAATATCCTAGTCTGCGAACCATTTGACGTTTGGGGGATAAACTTTATTGGCCCGTTCCCAATGTCTCATGGTAAGCACTACATCATTGTGGCGGTTGATTACGTCTCAAAATGGGTGGAAGCTGAGGTAGTTGCCACAAATGACGCTGGCATGGTACTATATTTTATCCATAAAAATATCTTCTCCAGGTTTGGAACGCCGAGAACTATTATCAGCGATGGAGGGAGCCATTTCTGTAACAAGCAGTTCTTGCAGCTCATGAAGAAATTTGGGGTCCATCACAAGATTTCGTTAGCTTACCACCCCCAAACGTGAGGACAAGTGGAAGTATCCAACCGCGAGCTCAAAAGAATAATCGAAAAATCTATACATTCAAACAGGAAGGAGTGGTCCAAAAAGGTTGACGACGCATTGTGGGCTTATAGGACCGCCTTCAAAACACCTATCGGCAAGACCCCCTTTCAACTGGTTTTTGGCAAGGCGTGCCACTTGCCAGTGGAGCTGGAGCATAAAGCACTTTGGGCGACTAAACTGTTGAACATGGACAATGGAGCTGCAGCAGATAAGCGTCGTACCCAGCTTAACGAGCTAGAAGAGTTCCAGCATTTTGCCTATGCGAATGCCCGCATCTATAAAGAGAAAACAAAAAAAAAATGGCATGATCGGCACATCATTCATAAGGAGTTCAAGATTGGTGATCAAGTGCTGCTTTACAACTCCCGGCTCCGCCTTTTTCCTGGGAAGTTAAAGTCTAGGTGGAGCGGCCCTTTCTCGGTGACTGACGTCTCTCCTTTCGGCGCCATCGAAATATCAGGGGATAATGGAGACAAGTTGAAGGTCAAAGGGCATCGATTGAAGTTATACGATGGTGCTACTATAAACAAGTTGTGTCATTTGTTAACACTTGGCGATGTGCACTACAATAGTGCTTACGGCTGATTTTATTTTTCGTATTCTGTGATCTTTCTTGGCAAATTCTTCTTTAAAATTTCTGCATTGCATGAACTATGATAATACAGGTATTTGGTCCAGCTTAAGGACAATAAATAAAAGCGCTGCTGGGAGACAACCCAAATCTTTTTGACTTTTATTTCTCCATCATGCTTTTAGTTCAGTTCTCTGTATTTTATTTGCTTGTAGTCGTCTTGGTTGCAGGTATTTGGCAAGCCCGGATTTTCTTCATAACAATCATCGCACTTCTGGCATGCTCATTTATGAGCATAGGTCCTCTCTACCCCTCTTTTCCTTTTGATTGAATTGTCTATTTTATTTAGTTTTGATCAAGTCTGGGGGAGAGTTTGACCTGTGCACGTGCACGCACTTTGCATAGCATGTTAGAATGTGCTGAGTCAGGATTCTTAATTTTTTGCACACATTGCATCCGTTTGCACCTAGTTCACGCGCACTTGATCACACGCGCTTCTTGGATATTGCTGCGAGGTTCCCCGCTCATAAGAATTGGATTGCTAGTGTATGAGTGAGGAGTAGAGAAAAATGTCGACTCGAGTAATGCTCTAGTCGAGTGTTCCCGTCACGCCTAGAAATTCAATTAGAGTAGAATAAAATTCAAAGTTATAATTTAATTATTTCTATTATAGTAGCTGCAATTTATTTTACTTTAGTGGTGAATCCGGTGAATCCAACGGTAGCATATGGTCGAGTGTAGCTGAACTAGTAGTAGCTTATTACTAGGGTCGGAAGGAAGGACAACCTTTCTCGGTGGTTAGAACTTGCACTAGGAGACTCTTGAAATGATTGCGTTGAAGTACTCGTTAAAAAGTGTGATATAGGCCATTTCTTAATCCGTTTGTGCTTTTGAAATCCTTACCAATGTAATCACCTTTGCAAGCCCACTTGAGCCTACCTTTCCTCCTTGTTTAGCTCCAAAAAAAAAAAAAATTTCACCAAAGCCATATGCCAAACCCATGTTCGCACCAACAAATGAGCTAAAAGAAATTTATTTATCGATCACATTTGGTGTTACCTCTGTGGTGTATGGTAGCCTTGGAAAAGATGAAGGAGAATTTTTAAGTGTTCCTACAAAAGAAATTCTGTCGAGAAGAGAAAAGAAAAATTTGACGCGCGATTTCAGCACTGCTAATTAGCAAGTGCGAAATGCGGTTCGATGGCAGTGCACCGGTCGTTGTAAAGTAATAAAAGTAGGGAGGAATTCCCCGAATATCGTTCTTAAAGGAATGCAGGATGTGGTGATAAGAAAATGGAGTGAGTCAATTGTTACACGAGCGAATAAAACAAGGGCGTTGTGGATGGTGTCCTAAGCTATTGCAGAAATAAGAAATGCGGGTCAAAACTCCGCTTCGCAAGGCGGGATGGATGCAACGGCCGCGATGCCATGCTTCGGAAGCAGCATGGATAGAAAGTAACTGTGATGATTGAGGGTCGCACACACCTCTTCGCAAAGTGGGGGTGAGTGCAGCGGCCGCGATGCCGTGCTTCGGTATGTGGGTGAAATGGCCACAGTGCGGGGTTTTGTGAGGGTCGAAGACACCTCTTCACACTCACTTCTAGCTTTTGCTAGAGTGAGCTAGCTAGAACGCGTGTGTGGAAGTGGAGTGGAGGCGGAGCGCATCACAACAAAGCATCAAATGAAGAACGAAACAAGAAAAAGCTTCTATTCAAAGACAAATAGAAAGCAATCCAGTTCATTACAACTATCAAATGTACATTTCCAAAAAGAGAGAGAGAGAGTGTAGAGGAAACCACGAGATGAGAAACCTCGCCGTATATCTTGGTCAGAATGGGGGGTCGTCACGCCTCCTCGGAGCTCAGTCCTTGGTTGCTTTCGGGGTTCAGAGGCTGTCACTACCTCTAAACATCATCCGTCTTCTTCTCAGAGCTGGGTCTCTTCCACTTAGCTCAATGGAGATGTCTCACCTTCAAATGCTTGCTGTATATGGCGGAGAATTCTTCTAGGACCCTTGATGGAGTTTAGGATCGATGGATGAAGCTTTCCCAAGGAAGAGGATGGATGGAAGGAGCTTGGAGAGGGAAAATGGCGGAAGCTTGCGGAAGAATTCGCGCCCAAACTGTGCTGGCTGTCCTAGAATCGCGGAGCCGGTCTTTAAATACGGAGCAGAGTAAACACTGCGCACGATCAGTGGTGCACGACCAGTGGTCGTCGCGAAGGAATGCTTATGATCGTGCGCGGCCAACCAGCATCAGAGTGAAAGATAGGGAATTAACGTATAGGCAGTGGCGCACGACCAGTGGTCGTGCGCTTAATCATGCAAACCGCACTGTCTGGTAAGGGGAATTAACGCACAGTCAGTAGTCGTGCGCTTGATCGTGCGCGAAGGAAAACGCAAGATCAGTGGCTTTTTAGGCTAAAATTCGCCCCAAACCATTCCGAGCGTTCACATGATCATTGCACCTGCAGCAAACTCAAACATACCCGCTGGGGTATAGAAACAAAGCTCCCCAGCGGCATAAAATATGCACTAAAAAGAATAAAAGGGAACCATCCAAGATAACACACAGAACTAGGGTATGGAAGGTACTATCTACGCAAAGGAACAACTAGACCAATATGATCGATAATCATCCTAATATGCAGTACCTATGCATGATAATAAGCCCAAATGAGTCCTAAAACATGTATATAATGGAGACTCATCAGATGTTCAACATTTTGACAAGAAGATTCAAAAAGTGGGTCAAGACACAAGACTCAAGAAGAAAAAAGTGGAGCTCAAAACCCAAATTTGATAAGACTCCAAAACAAGAAGTGATCTGCTTTTCCTGCAGAAAACCAGGGTATATAACTCCTAAGTGCCCTGAAGAGCAATAGAACAGGACCTATAGCAGAAATGAGCACAAGAAGAAGAAGTCCTCTAAGAAATGGATAAGAAGAAGGGAAAGGGTTTCATTGCTGAAACTTGCAGTGATACTGAGTCAGATTCAAGCTCCTCTTCATCAGAGAGTGATGAAGAAACTACTGCTGAAGAAGCCTGCCTGATGGCATTGGAGTTCTCCTCGGATGATGAAGGAGATCAGGTAAGTATCTTTGATGATTTTGAATTTAATTCAATAGAATTCAAAGATTGTTTTAAGAAATTTTGTAATGATCATCTTAAAATTCAAAAAGAATTAGAAACAGTTAGGGAGGAGTTAGAGGACTTTAAGAAAAATGATAAGTATTCCATTAATAATGACTTGAGAAATCAAATCTATAAGAAGGAATCAAAAATAACTAAACTAAAAGATGAAAATTTAGCTTTAAAAGAAGAGCTCACAAAGACAAAAGCCTTTGAAGACTTACTCAATGGGAGGAGTTAACAACTCAAGGATATTACACAAAATCTATTCATGAGATTTATGCACCTAGGTCTAGGAGCAGACCCATCCACTAGCACAGAAGTCCCTAGTAGACCTGCCTGGAAAAATCCAGTTAGATTTGTTAGACCTAGTGACTATCAAATGAATGAGAGCAGTGTAGTCTTTAAAGAACAAAACAATAATAATCCTGATAAAATCTCTACATTTCAAATAGCAAATTCTAATAGTAAAAAGAAAACTATTAAGAAGAATAATCTAGACAAACCTATAAAAATAAATCAAAAAGGTAAAATCAAAAGTAGAATCATTAGACATTTTGTAGATCTACTATATGTAGATTCATTCTATGCACATTTTCAGTACCAAGATAATAAGCATAGGTTTGGCAAACCAATCCTATGACATCCAAAAGGATACCATGAAAGACCATTCTATTTTTTATATCTCCTTATAATGGTAAAAGCAAAGGGCCCAAGGTAACCTGGGTGCCTTCGAATGTTTGGATTACTTGTGCAGGAAAATGTATGGTTCTTCCCCTCAGAGAGAGTGAAGGGAAAAGAAAAAACTAAATGATCAATAATGAACTACATTTATTCAAAGGGCGTAATCTCTACTCTAAAATTCTTTGTTGATTTTATAGTTCATAAAAAAATATTATAAATACTAGTTTTAATAAAAAATCATTGCTGAGAAAAACAACAAGAATTTTCAATGAAAATAGAACTGTACATTCAGAGTTGTGTCAAATAGAATTCGATATATCGTCTAATTCTACTTGATGCTAGCTTCGAGAGCCATCTGAAACATATAATTCGAATAGCATTTGACGCGACGTCAATTTCATATTGACGGATACGTCGATTTAATAGTTTCTCTAAAAATTCGAAGGTGCGTCGAGTTCTAATCGTTACAACGTCGACATGACAAGCGCGCATAGTTTCACTTCTAGAAGCTGCTTCGACACATTTTGTAACACCCGCCCCGTCATATAGAATATAACAGTTGGTCCGATCGGGACCCCACGCCATATTAAATGGACAGTAATGTGCGTTACTTAATTAGCAGTTAAATAGTTTCAAACAAAACCATCTCAGCATACAAAAAGTCATACACAACGGAAGCATTTATTGAAATTAAAACTAGAATAAATTGTTTGTCCACTTGTTCACTAGGAATAAAAATAAATAAAGTTACAAGTGAAATATTTACATCGACAGTGGCTTCCAAACATCGGCACGCAGGCTGACCACACATGAAAAGTCATAAGCAAAACACTTTGGCCTCCGAGGGCCAGCAAAGCGCAGCAGCTAGGGTTCCAACCCTCTATTTCCGGCTCGTCTCGCCAGGACCTATCAAACACAATCCACCAAGCAGTGGGAAAATAGGTAATCGGTCAGCTTTAGCTGACCCAGATTTATAACGACCCCACCCCATGCTCGGGGCGGTGGTTCTCCTTCCCTGCAAGCAAGCAATAGCAACAGATATTTCACAGGTGCATCTAAGCACCGCATAGAAACAATCACCATATACATCGACTCGAGGCCGCACATATTGTGCTCTCAAGTCACACTCCATCCACAAGTCCTTTTTCAACTTGGATGGCCACATTGAGCTTAGCCGTACTCACCGACATTTTCCGGCATCTTCCATAAGATGGTGCACCGAGGGGCGACCTTTTCACCGACTACTATGGACGGGTTCAGATCCAGCTAGTCCCGGCTTAATCATCGATAACAATCAACAAGCTGCGTGTAAACTTTCACCTCATCCCGATCAAATAGATGACCTCACGGGGTCATCACCCCAGCCCCCAGGGCCACTGGCAATAGTGTCGGTGCTAGCACTAGCTACAGAACTCAGTTCTATCAGCTCTTTGCAGTATTTTCTCGAGATCACATCCAAAAGTCCCTGCAGCACATCACATTACCCATAACCCGAAAAATATGCATACAAACTCGGAGTCTTCTCCAGAGCGCAATAATCATCACCAATCCAGTCCAACCTTTCCAGATGGGTTTCACACAGTATGCCTATGTCCGTACAGCGATCCGGACTCTATATGCAATTTCTATGGTGATAAACCATATCGACCCGTTGGAAGAAACATATACACTAATTAGTGGAAATCTTCCCGCTACTATGCAAATCCAAGGACTAGCGTGTCCAGAGATTAAGGAGGAGAATTGTTACCCTTGGTGCTCATTTGGTGTCGTAGGGTGAAGCTTCCTCTCCACAGATCCAACGGTGGCACAAGCGCGCAAGAGATCTCCTACCCAAACTTTCTCTAGCCAAAATGGACCTCCTTCCTCTTCCCGACCTCTACCTTTGCCATGGAGAGAGTCTAAGTAAGAACCTGAGAAGAATCCTCGATTTTGAGGGATATTTATATATCTGCTAGCGTCAGTGCTACCCACTAGCGCCTGGCGCTATCCCAGAGGTGGTACAACTGAACTTATCCATGGTATCTTAAGGAATTCGTCGAAACCTCTAGCGTTGTCGCTAGCGCTACCACCTGCGCTATTTTTCGTCGGCGAATTCAGTTGTGTTCACCACGATTCATCGAAATACATTCGTCTGAACAAAAATTCATCGAGAGAGATACGGCTAGCGCTAGCGCTACCGCCGGCTCTAGCACTCGACGAGTCATCTTGATGCTTTCGATGATACACACAAGTCCTTTCATCAAAACTCACCCAATTCAACGATATGAGCTACCACCAACACTAGCCCTAGCGCTCGACGCTAGCTCCTTAGCTCAGAATTCCGTGAACCTGTTGCACCTGAAAACTGGGCCTTACACATTTCGATGCTTTGAATATATCTTTATCGATGGTACTTCGAATAAAACCCTAAGTTGCGACGAATCATCTCCTTTTAAGCAACATAGGAATCAAATTTATTACGATTTCGAATTCTCTCCTTCTTGCTCATGTGCTCTCTTTCTCTCCAGCTCTCTTGCGTTCTTCTACCTCTTTCCCACTTTTCTTTTGTGTTTGCAGATACTTCAGATCAGATGGCTCCACCTAAGGTGAATTTTAGTTTCGATGTGGACGTAGAATCATTCAACGCATCTGAAAACTTCAAAGCCATTCTCGGCTTGTTTTACACTACTGGATTGACAAAACTGATCTCAACAAGGTGCAAGATCCTTGATGTTGAGTTGACAGAACTGAAGGAAAACTTCCACATAGGAGATAATGGCTCCATCAATGGAAGAATATATGAAAATGATTAACATTATAGAGGAAATGTTGACTCAAACTTTTGATCTACCAGCTGGTAGTGATTCTGATGAATTATCAGGAGAAGAGACAAGAAAAGCCGTACAGATAATATAGTTTAGAAAGGAGATGGCCATCAACCTGAAGAAGATTGATCACTCTGAAGAATATTGATTCCTTGCAAATATAGTGAGAAAAGTGTTGTTATGCAAGATATAACCACATGATGCCATCCCAAAACAACACCTGCAGATCATGGGGGTCCTAGTTATTAATAAGAAGATAAATTGGGGAAGATGTCTTTTAATGTTAATTGTCCATAAGTACTCTCATAAAGAGAATGCTTATATGAGAATCATGAGCCAGGTACTGTTCCACCATTATCCAATAGTGTGCAAGTTAAAAGGAGTGCCTATTCCTCCTGGAAAGAGAATGAACATTGGAATCTTCTCCAAGTGGACCAGGCAGATTCTAAAGTCCGGTCAAGCACCTCCATCTCCTCCTCTTTCTCCAGTCCCAGAAAATATCACTTCAGATGAGGTCCCTGTACAAAATATCATCCCAGATGATATCATTCCATCTAATATAGCTCCAGATACTACATCTCAATTTCCTCTCCAACCACAATAACATCCATCCATCATCATTTATATTGAAAATACTCTAGACATCCAGTCTACTCCCCTACCACAATCTTTCATCACTCCATAAGATAATCAATCACAATCCCCTATCCACCAAAATTCCCCAGACTTCAATGAGGATTCCACAACAATTCCTCCAGTTATCTTATCCACACCTCTTCTTGACACACCACTTGCTTCCACAACACATTCTTCTCCCTCTTTTGATGTTGAGCAAGTAATTTCAAAAGCAGTAGGACTAGCTACTGGTACATTTGCTGATCTTTTGTTGACTTAAGCCAGAAAGTTAAACAAAAAGTACTCCTAAATGGAGAGTGAATTGCAGTAATCAAAAGAGTCTCTCCTGGCTCTCAAATCATTTATGTACTCCTCCATGGTTTCTATAGAATTCTTAACCTCCCTGGTCAGTAAGGTTCTGAAGGGGGAGAATTTCCATGAGGAGGAAATGCTTGGTCTAGAAAAAGAGGATGGCCAGGAGAAGGAAAAGATTGCTAAAGTTTTTGACACTAACAATCCACATAAGCATACTGCATTTCAAACAACAATTCCAGATGTTCTCTTAGATGATGCACATATCCAAGGGGAGCCTATTGCAAATCCACAAGAAAAACTTGCACTAAATCAGGGAGAGCTCCTTACAAACTCAGGGGGAGATGCTCTTTTAGAGGATGAGCTAATCCAGTGGCAGCCCATAGAAGATGATCAGCTATTGAATGAAGTTTCATTAGTTGCAAAGGAGGCTGCCCAGCTAGCTCAAAAGGAAGCACAAACTCAGGTGGACCCTCTCAATGAAGAAGACACATAATAAGATGCAAACATGAAAGATGAAGAGGATGATGGCTGTATGGTGTTTTCCTCAAGAAAGGTGATACCACTGGCTTTCTTTAGAAAGAGGAAAACTCCTCCACAATAATAGAAACAATACAGGTATTCTGATGAAGAACAATCTCTATTATATCATCTCAGTAAAAATACTTGAAGGTATAGCTATGAAAGACAATCTTATCAAATGCAAATTTGTCATGTTGATCTATGCATTGATGTTATTTTATATCAATTGTATATGTTTGTATTGTGCTTTTATTCAACTGTATGTTTGAAATCACTTACATTCTGTGTAAAATTTGTTAAGATAAATAGGGGGAGATTGTTGGGAAAAACCCTTGTGATTTATCTAACAAATTATCTTAAAGTGATTTCATCATCTAGGATGTATTACCCATGTTGTATAGAGAGGGTAATCTGGTCATTAGATGTCATAGGATATCACATTCACTTAGAGTGTCAAGACCAGGTCTAAGATAAGCACAAATTCAGTTGAGTTAAAGCTTGTGTCAAATAGAAGTCGACACCTCTTTGAATATAAGTCGACGCAACTTCGACTAGAAGTCGACACAACTCTAACTGAAAATAGAAGTAACTCAGACTGATTGTCGAAGTATCAAGTGAAGTTGACACACCATTGAAATGAACTCGATGCAGAAGAAAGAGCCTGTCGAAGCCATCTTAAAAGTCAACATAACTTTGACTTTAATTCGACACATCAGATGAAGTTCAAGTCCAAGTCTTCAAATCGATGTATATGTCGATATGTACTCGACGCAACGTCAACATCTGAGTTTAGCCAGAGCTAAGAGTGAATTCAAAGCTGCTTCTATAAGAACTCAGAGCTGCGTCGATATGAGGAATAATGAAGTCGATGCAAGGTCGAATACAGACAGAAATAATATGTTTTCTGCTGTCCATTTTGATCCTTCTCCAAAGTCTTTCAAAGATGAAATTTGAATTACAACGGATTGTTTATTGCCAAGAATGGTTGGAGTATTTCAGAAGAATGACAAAAACATTCTTGAAAGTTATTCAAATCAGATGGACTGGTCGGAAAACATAAATAGAAGGAAATACTAAATGTCTAATGGATATTCCTTAAAAGGATAGAATACAAGTGGAAAGAAAATCAAATAATATTCGATAAAGAATAAGTATTCAGAAGAAGGAAGAGAAAACCAACCAATTCATTATTCTGTCTTCTTCTTCTTCCTCAAGGTCTCTCAGACAAAAAGAGAAGAACCTCTCTGTACAGATATACAAGGCTTCTTCTTCTTCTTCTTCTTCATCATCATACATCAGCAAGAAAATAAGAGTACAAAGATCACAAGGATCAATAGCTCAGAACCCTTGCATTCATCACTATCATAAGCAAGGTTTCATCTTATACAGATCCCGAAGAATATCAAAAGCTCTCAACTTCTGAAGGATTTATACAACATAATCATATTCTTCTTCTTCTTCTTCTTTCCCTCTGTTCATATTTTGTAACTAAGAAAGATTTTTAAGAATCCCTCTTCAAAGGAGTCTGTTGGTTCTAAAAGTCTCCTTATCAAAAGACCCCGTGGTTCTAAGAGTATCCTTATCAAAAGACTCAGTGGTTCTAAGAGTCACCTTATCAAAAGACACAGTGGTTCTAAAAGTCTCCTTGTCAAAAGACTGAGTGTTGGTTCTGAGAGTCACCTAATTAAAAGACTCAGGCACATATAGTGCAATCCTACCAAGGTGGTAGAAGAGTGGACTACCCACATTTTGGGGAACCACTATAAAATTTTTGTGTCTTCTGTGTTCGCTATTCTGTGTTTTCCCCTTACTTATTACCGTTTTCTGTAATTATATTATTCTGTGTTGGTATTGTTGAATGCATAGTTGTTAGAATAGTTTTATTGTGTGTGCATATTTAGGGTAAACGTTTCAAAACTCTATTCACCCCCTCTAGAGAATACTCATAGGCACATTGCACACTTTCAGAATAGTCTATTCATGTTAGATTTGATGAACTTGTTCCGTGTGTAGATTTTACTATTGTAGAAAAAGAAGAGGAACCCCTTTCCCATTGGAGGATGAGGAAAATGATCCACTTGGAGTTGATAAAGAAATAGAGGCGGTGCAAGAAAATTTCGTACCTCCATGCGTGCTTAGATTTACAAATGATCATCCAAGAGAGATTATCATTGGAGAACCATCAAGAAGGGTAACGACACGTTCTTCCATTCATGAATCATTTTCTAATTTATGCTTTGTTTCCAAAATTGAACCCCAAAACATGACAACTTCTTTAACTGATGAGTTTTGATTTATTGCTATGAATGAAGAACTAAATCAATTTGAACGAAATAGGGTTTGGAAGTTAGTAGAAAGACCATATAATCACCAGGTAATTGATGTAAAATCTTTATTTAAAAATAAATTAGATAGAGATTCTAGAATCACTAGGAATAAGGCTAGATTAGTAGTACAGGGATACTCAAAAATTGAGGGAGCAGATTTTGATAAAACATTTGCACCCATTGCTCGCCTAGAATCTATTAGAATCTTTCTTGCTTTTGCGAGTTATATGATGTTAAAATTATTTCAAATGGATGTAAAAAGTGCCTTCTTAAATGGGATAATTAAAGATGAAGTTTATGTTGAACAACCCCCTGGTTTTGTAGTTGAAAAATTTCCTAATCATGTCTATAGGTTAAAAAAAGCGCTTTATGGTTTAAAGCAAGCGCCTCGTGCTTGGTATGAACACATAACATCTTTCTTACTAAAGCACGATTATAAAATGGGTAGTGCCGATATAACACTCTTCATTAAGCTTATAAATAATGATTTAATAATTTTACAAATTTATGTTGATAGCGTTATCTTTGGAGCCACTAATGAAGAGTTGTGTAATGCAGTAGTATAAGTAATGCAAAATGAATTTGAGATGAGTTTAGTTGGGGAACTCACATATTTCTTTGGTTTTCAAATCACACAAAGAAATGATGGAATATTTATTTGTCAAACGAAGTATGTACATGATATGCTAAAACACTTTGGATTTAAAAAATTAAAACAAGCTAGTACACCAATGAGCGCATCACAAAAATTAGGAAAAGATGAAGCCAGAGTCTCAATTGATCAAACCTTGTATAGAGGAATGATTGGATCATTATTATATTTAAGTGCCTCTAGATCCGACATTACTTTTGTCGTATGTTTATGAGCTAGATTTCAAGCTAATCCAAAAGAATCACATTTAAAGGCTGCGAAACTAATTTTTAGATATTTAATCAGAATATCTAGATTAAGACTATGATATCCAAATTGTCATTCTGATTATACGGGATGTTCATTAGATAGGAAAAGCACCAGTGACGCATGCCATTTCTTAGGCCCTTTACTAGTTGCATGGTCAAGTAGAAAGAAAATTTTGGTTTCTCTCTCCACCATTGAGGCCGAATATATTGCACTAGGAAGTTGTTGTGCACAAGCATTATTGATGACGCAAACCTTAGAAGACTTCAAAGTACATCTAACCAATATTGAATTAAAATGTTACAAAACAAGAGTGTTATTGACCTAACAAACAACCACGTCCATCACTCAAGATCCAAACACATAGACGTAAGACATCATTTCATAAGGGATCACATAAAAAAGGAATATGTTCATGTAAACTTTATAAGAACAGAATCCCAACTTGCAGATATCTTTACCAAGCCTCTACCTGATGCACGATTTGCGTCACTTAGACTAGAATTAGGGGTTTTGGACGTCTTAACTTAAAAATGATAATCCCGCATATTGGATGAATGCTTTTCTGATTTCTTTACTCTACTACAAAGACCTTACACTGAACAATCATAATCAGGCAAAAAAATTCAAAAACACACATTTTTCTGAAAAAAGCAATTTATGTTACTAACACGCGGCGCTATGGTTCTTAACGCTGGCGTTAGACTAAAATTCTATATTTTCTAAATATTTTCAAAACTTATATATTTCTAGTCATTTCTCGTTACTTTTTAAATGCTAAAAACAAAAAAATATGTAAAACTAATCAAAATCAATCAAAAAAACATGTTTTCCCTATACAAAAAAATCAAATACAAAATTTCAAAATAATTCCATAGAATAAAAAAATATGCCATTCTTTTTATCTCCTTATGTGTTCTTATTATTTTGTATCTTATATACACAAAAATTATAAAAATGGTTTACTATTTATTGAAGTGATTTCAAGGATAATTTGAACTATCTTTTCAAGATTGAAATACAATGTAAATTCTCTATTTCAAAGATCTTAAGACATTGTTTTGTGTCATGACTTGAATATTATATTGCAATGTGTAATGAAATTGATTATAAAAATCATGTGTAGAATTATTTAACATGCCTCTAAGTATATGTAACATCCCAATTCGAGCTAGACCCCTCGGGAGTGTGTTGTGTCGTTGTTAGGTATTGTATCCATAATTACCTGGATCTGAAGATGTCCCCTAGTGAACTAAATTGAATTGAGTATGTATTTGATGATTTTTGTTTAGATGTGTTATGACAGGTCTTAATGCTAAGTGCACACCAAAGTCAGGTTGCAATGGATCACCAAACATAGTTCTAGACAATGTAATCCCTCATTGTGTAGAACAAAGTGTTGGTCCATGTGTAATCTCTCTATTGGGGTGTACTTCATATACTCATAACTGAAGGTTTTCAAGATTGAGGAATGGAGCAGGTTTTCAGAATGAATTTTATTCTTGTCTAAGTCAATTCGTCGAGATGTCTCGTGAAGTTCCGATGAATCTCGACGAATCCAGACAGAAGCCAAATTTCAAGTTTAAAGATGAATTTTCTGCGGCTAAGTATATTCGTCGAATGTTCTCGAGAACTCCGGGCGAATTTCGACGAATGATAACAGAAGACAATTTTCAATGTTTTATCAGTGTTTTTCAAGACCAAGTCAATTCATCGAATGTTCATGTGAAGACTCGACGAATGATGGACAGACGGATTTCAAATTTCAGTTTTGTTTTCGAAAATTAGGGTTTGTCGCCATGTACAGTACACGTGGCGATCACTCCTTGTTCGTCGCCCGAGCCGTTGGAGGTTTCCCTATAAATAGTTATTTATTTTAGGGAAAACTTAAAAAAAAGCACCCGATTGTTAAAAAGAGAATATTTTTCTCTAGCCGTTTCTTCCTCTCTTGCTGAACAAGTTTTCTGAGATCTAACTTCTGCGGCGCTCAATTTTCATTCTTCAGTGTTGCTAAAGATTTCTCAGATAAGAAGGCCTTTGATCAAGTTGCTGCTCTCAATATTGAAGATCTTTTTGATTTAATCAAAGGGCATATTCAGATCAGGTTTGCCGATTCACTATTCTTCCTAATCTTTGAAGATTCAAGCTTTCACTCTAAAGGAAGAAGAAGATTCAGTTTCTCCAGATCTGAAGTTAATCTCTATTGAGATTCAAAGAGAAGTTTTGTTTCAAACTTTATTTGATTCCTGTAGGAGTTTTTACTCCGAGTTATTTTGTAGGAGTGGTTTACTCCGAGTTGTAGGAGTTGTTTACTCCGAGTTTGTAGGAGAGGTTGTTCTCCGAGCTTGTAGGAGCCGTAGTCTCCGAGTGTAGGATTTGTTGATAAATCCGAGTTTTGGTGAAGTTGCCGCGCTAGCCCGAAGTGCTAGATAGGTGGAGCGAGAGAGAGGAGTACCCACCTTTGGGGAACCTCTATAAATCTTGTGTCTCTGTGCTGTGATTTTTTTTTGTATGTGCAAAATTTTTATTCCGCAATCGCAGTAGAGATCACCTATTCACCCCCCTCTAGGTGATTTAGGTAGACAATGATTTCTTTCAATTGGTATCAAAGCGAGGTTATCTTTAAGAGGTTAACACCTAGATTAAAGATCCTTCAACGTTGTCAAGATCTCTATCTATGGACAGAGGCATGGAATGGTATTCCTCCAAGCTCCCAGTTTGCACTAAGGAGAACTTCCCAATGTGGAAAGAAAGAGTTATCTTCTACATGGAAGCAAATGATCCCCGAATCTCCCAGATAGTTAAGGAAGGTCCCTTCATTCCTATGGTTGTTTCTACCATTGATGCCACCAAACAAGTGCCAAAGAAACCAATGGATATGTCAAAGGATGAAATTGCACTTGTCACTCTGGACAAGAAAGCAAAGCACATCATAATAGGTGCAGTTGATGATTCTATGCTACAAAATCTGATTCACTGCAAGTCTGCAAAAGAGATGTGGGATTCTATTGTGGTTTTGATGGAAGGTACTGAAGAGGTTAGAGATGACAGGAAGTCTTTGCTGAACCAAGAATATGAAGCCTTCAAGCAACAAGGAAAAGACACAATTTTTGACACCTACGAGAAATTCTTCAAGATTGTTAATGGTTTGAGAAACTATGGAAGGGAATTCACCATGGGTGAACTAAACGATAAATTCCTTAGATCCCTGTCTAAGGAATGGGACCCCAATGTGATAGATGTCAGAGAACATGGTAAGTTGGCTACTACGGAGCCACAGATTCTGTATGGGAAGCTGCTTTCCCATGAGCTGAAGTTGAATATCAGGAAGTCAGAAGAGGAAAGCAGTAGGAGCTCTGGCAAGGAGAAGACCATTGCTCTAAAGGCTGAAAGCTCCCGGAGAAGCAGGGCTCTGTCCCCTGTGAGGGATGAGTCCTCTGAGGATAAAGTTGAAAGCAGTTCTGCAGATTCAGAACTATCTGAAGGAGAATTTTCCCTCCTCTCCAAGCAATTCAAGAAGTTGCTTAGCAAGAGGAGGCAAATGAGAAAAGGCTCATCTTCCTCAAGAGATCACAGGAGATCACATCGTGATAGAAATGACAGGTATGGTTCTAAACCGAACAAACACGATTATACTGAACCTGTTTGTTATTGTTGTAAAAAGCCAGGGCACATGATAGCTGATTGCCCACACAAGAAGAAGGAATCTTCAGGAAAAAACGAAAAGAAGTCCTTCAAAGGAAAGAAGAAAGAGGAGAAGAGTTTTATTGCCAAGAAGTCCAAGACTCTGAGTGATAGTGACACAAATGAGTCTAACTCAGATGAAGAGGCATTCTTTGGACTGATGGATCAACCTGATACAGAAGACCAATTTGGTCAATATAGAGGAAAAGGTCTCACAGAAGACTGCTTCTACAGTCTAATGGCCATGTCAGATGATGACAAAGATATTGTTCCTTTCACCGGTCAGGTATTATCTTCTACACCTCTTTCATGTTCAGATACGACATCTGATGCTAATGAAAACTACTACTCGGAAGAGGATTCTGAGTTGACTGCTAAGTATGAGGAAATGTTGAAGGGGTTTAATAAGTGTCGAAAGCTTGTTAAAACTCAATCAAAGGAGATTCAATCCCTAAAGGATCAAGAATCAAACTTGAGAAAGGAGATTGAAGAATCTAACCTACTCAGGGAGGAAATCTTATCCTTGAAGATTGCTCTCTCCGAGGCCTCTTCAGCAGGTATTCAGAAGAATGAAATTATCAATGATTTGACGAAACAGCTTGAGGCTTAGAAGAAGATCATAATGAACTTCTCTAAGCCCAAGACAGTTTTGCCTATCATAGACAGTTTCACTGTTGTTTCTGGTAGTAGTGGATTGGGCCATGTTGCTGAGAAGAGCCTAAGTAAGTTAGCCAGAAGAAGAGCTGCTAAAGCAAAGGGTAAGGGTCCGCAATGTGCTCCAACTTTCAAGAAGGTGGTTCTTCCTACAAACACCTATGATTTTGAGAGCATCTATGGTCACTTCAGTAGACCAACCTATGTTGAGCCTGCCAAGGTTGCTCCTCCTGCAAAGCCACCCGTTCAAAAGGCTCAGCAGAACACAAAGAGGAGATACAATAGATTTGAATGCTGGTGTTGTGGCAAAATTGGTCATTTCGCCATAGATTGTTGGTTCAATCATACTGTGCCAAGAACTCCACGAGTTAACAATGCAATACCGACCACTTGCAAAGTTAATGTTCCAAGTGGTGTTCCACTAACAAGGAACCAAGGGCCCAAATATGTTTGGGTTCCTAAGGGGTATTGATCATGCTTGCAGGAATGTCCAAAGGCCTACGAAATTCCTATCTGGTATTTGGACAGTGGTTGCTCCGGGCATATGACCGGGAGTAGAAGATTACTTCAGGATTTTGTTCCAGTTGAGAACGGGCCTAAAGTAAAGTTTGGCGGATCTGAACGAGGTATTATTATAGTTTATGGTTCAATAACCAACGACTCAGTCGTTTTCACACGTGTAGCTCATGTGAAAGGATTGAAATACAATCTGATTAGCATAAGCCAACTATGTGACAAAGGCTATACCGTTGAGTTCTTTAGAGATAGATGCCTGATAAAGATGTCCGTGTCTGCGGAAACTATTTTAACAGGCTCTAGGATTAGTGGTATATACTGTTTGGATTTTATATGTTTACAGTCTTCTACCCAGTGTGTTTTGTTGCCAAAGATAGTGCATCTCTCTGTGACCAATGGCACAAGAGACTAGCACAAATTAATTTCAAAACTATATCTATGTTATTTTCTCACAACTTGGTAAGGGATGCCCCCAAAGTTAAATGCATTAAAGAAAGCCCTTGCCATGCTTGCCAAATGGGTAAGCAAACAAAGGCTAGCTATAAGAGCATAATTGGCAATAATTCTACCAGATGTCTTAATCTGCTGCATATGGACTTATTTGGTCCAATGTCAGTTAGAAGATTAGGTGGGAAAGCTTACACCTTGGTTATTGTTGATGACTATTCCCGGTTTGCATGGGTGTTCTTTCTAAAACTTAAGTCAGAAACCTTTGGCATATTCACTACATTTGTCAAGCTTATACAGAATGAACTTGACTGTTCAGTGGTCAAAATCAGAAGTGACCATGGAACAGAATTTCAGTCTGGGGCCATGACAGAGTTTTGTGAAAGTCATGGTACCTCCCATGAGTTTTCCTCTCCACGTAATCCACAGCAAAATGGAGTAGCCGGGAGAAAGAATAGAACCCTCATAGAAGCTGGCAGGTCTATATTGAGTGATTCTGCTCTTCCAGAATATTTCTGGGCAGAAGCTATCAACACAGCTTGCCATGTGCAAAACAGAGCACTCATCAATAAGAACCATCGTAAGACCCCATATGAGATTCTAAAGGGCAGAAAACCAAAGATTTCATATTTTAGAATTTTTGGCAATAAATGCTATGTACTTAACAATGGGAAACATCCTACAACCAAGTTTAGTGAAAAATGTTTTGAAGGTATTTTCGTAGGATATAGTAGCCATAGTAAGGCATATAGGATTTTTAATAAGAAAACTCTGGTGGTAGAAGAAACAGTCCATGTTGTATTTGATGAGACGAGCCTGCTGCATAGCAACTCGTCTTGTGTGTTCATTGAAGATGCAGGTGAAAAGCTAAAGGAACTCACTATGGAAGATGGAGTAAATACCACAGATGATGCACCAAAATTGACAAAAGAGATCTCAGATCACTCTGAAGATGAACAAGAAGTTCATGAAGAAGAAGATGTTCCAGAGGTGGCAGAACCTCAAGTTGCTCCTGAAAATGTAAGTAACTTGGGAGTCAGATATTCAAGAGATCATCCAGCTGATCAGATTATCGGAGATCCTTCAAGCAGAGTTCTAACGAGAAGAGGTACAACTAACAAAGTTTTACATTTAAGTTCTTTCACAGATTGAGCTGAAGAAGTTTGAAGAAGCAAACAACGATCCATATTGGATCCTTGCTATGCAAGAGGAGCTCAACCAATTCATGAGATGTAAAGTTTGGGAGTTGGTACCAAGACCCAAAGGACAGAATGTGATTGGAACCAAATGGGTCTACCAGAACAAGCTTGATGAAAAGGGCATCATTACAAAGAACAAAGCAAGACTGGTTGCACAAGGATACATGCAAGAAGAAGGGATTGACTTTGATCAGACCTTTGCACCAGTAGCAAGACTTGAAGCCATCAGATTATTTCTGGCCTATGCTGCACATAAGTGCTTTAAGGTTTTCCAGATGGATGTAAAGTCAGCCTTCCTAAATGGAGATCTTAAGGAGGAAGTGTGTGTAGCTCAGCCTCCAGGTTTTGCAGATCCTAACTTTCCTGATCATGTATATTATTTACATAAAGCTTTGCATGGTCTCAAACAGGCACCCCGAGCCTGGTATGAGACATTGTCTAAGTTTCTTCTTGAGAACAAATTCACAAGAGGAACAATAGACAAGACATTGTTTCTTAGGGAAGTGAAAAGCGAGATTTTGCTTGTGCAAATCTATGTCGATGATATTATTTTTGGCTCTACAGATGACAAACTTTGCAAAAAGTTTTCTAACTTGATGCAAGGTAAGTTTGAAATGAGCAGTATGGGAGAGTTGAAATATTTCTTAGGACTCCAGGTGCACCAATCTGAAGATGGAATTTTCATCTCTCAGACGAAGTTCACCAAAGAGCTTCTTAAGAAATTTGGAATGGAGAGTGCAACCTCTATGAGGACTCCAATGGGCTCAAACATGTCTCTAAACAAGGATGAGAAAGGGAAACCTTTTGATGAAACCAAGTACAGAAGCATAATTGGGTCCTTGCGCTACCTTACTGCTAGTAGGCCTGATATAATGTTTTCAACATGTGTTTGTGCCAGGTATCAGGTGAACTGTAAGGAATCTCATTATACCGCTGCAAAGAGGATTTTGATATACCTTAAGGGTACACCAAATCTCAGCTTATGGTACCCAAGAAGCAATGACTTTGAACTAATTGGTTTTTCAGATGCTGATTTTGCAGGTAGCAAAGATGATAGAAAGAGTACTTCAGGAACTTGCCAGTTCTTGGGAAAAAGACTCGTTTCCTGGAGTAGCAAGAAGCAAAATTATGTTGCAATATCAACTGCTGAATCGGAGTATATCTCTGCCGGCAGTTGCTGCGCACAACTTTTGTGGATAAAAAATCAGCTTGAGGACTATAACTTGAAGATCACAGAAATCCCCATGTTTTGTGACTCCTCAAGTGTTATTGCCATAACAAATAATCCAGTCTCTCACAGCAGAACAAAGCACATTGAGCTTCGCTACCACTTCATCTGGGAACATGTAGAGAGTAAGGATATAAATTTATTATATGTCAATACTGACCAACAAATTGCAGATATTTTTACGAAGCCTCTGGACGAGACCAATTTCAATTTCTTCAAAATGGAACTTGGAATGCTTAACAAGGAATCTTGAAGACAGGACTGTTGAAATTTTGCAAAATTGCACGGGATTTCACGTGTCAAATCTTTATCTTCTCGGACACGTCTCCGTGAAATCCTTTATTAAATTCGATTTATTGGATCCGAAGAGCCATCCGTGAAATCAGGTATACGCCTAAACTTCTTTTATATATATATAAATATTGAAAACACGTGATTCCACATGATCATTCCGAGAAAACCCTATTCGTCTCTTAGGCTCTCTCGAGCAATTACTGTTCTTCTTTCCGAGTTCTGCGAGTTCATTGGCGCCCAAAGCTTCTGGAGGTTTGCACTCAGGCGGAGAGCTGGTGAGAGGCGCATTCCGAACTGCTTCTGATGAATTTTGAAACATCATTTTGATGCTTGAAGTGGCCGGGCTGAGTTTTGTCTTGGAAGAGCCAACTAAGATTTTAGAACAGGATGTTCTGGAATTTTTCAGAAATGCCAGGATCACCAGTCAAGGTAAGAAGATCAAAAGCTCCATTAGGTCATGCAAGATTATTCTGAAGGCTAGTGGCATCAATAGAATTTTGAGGATGCCTGAAGTAGAATCTAAAGAACTGTATGTTGAAGATATCCTAAGAGCCAAAAGGTTTTGTGGCATTAATGATGAAGGTTCAGAAATAAGGAGAAAGTTTATGAATGATGGAGGCAAGCTGCTTTGTGATATTGTAGGAAAGGTATTACTTTGTAAAGTAGGTTCTCATAACTACTTCTCTGAGGAAGCTTTTAAGATTCATACAACCATCATCTGTAGAAAGAACTTCAACTTTGGTGAAGTTATTTTTGAGAAGATCAAGGAAAGCTTTCAGACTCCAAATTTTGGAAGGATTATCAGTTTGCTTCTGCATGGATGTAATCCAGATTTGTTCAATCTTGGAAGAGGTACCCCACTCCATCATACCAAGAAAATCACCACTTCTATTTTCTCAAAATGGGAAAGAGTTATTTCAAAGGGTGGAGTAAAGAATGTTGCTGGTGGTGATGAGGCACCTTTGCTGAATGATGATAGAACTCTTGAAGTAGGACAACCCTCAAGGGGTAGTGGACCTAGTCCAGCTCCTGATCAGGGAAGAGGTGAACATGTTGAGGGGGAGTTTCCAACCCCAAGAGACATTATTGAAAGTGGTGTTGCTGCAGAAGAAATTCATCCCAGTGAAGCTGATCAAGTTCATGTTGATCCAGTTAGTACTGCTGTCACTGATGTTGTTCATGGCCTGGAGGGTCAAGAGAAATCTGCTAATGTTAATGAAGCTGCTGTGCTGGAAGAGTCAAGGAAATCACCTGCAGTGATTGTCTCAGATTCAGAGGTAATGAAGACTTGCCAGATACTGCATCTGTACATTCTGAGAAATCTGATTCAATAGAGAAGGGCAGTTTTGGTGATCAGTTGGAGTTAGCCAAGAGGATGTCTTTGGCTGAGGGGGAGAAAGAACAAGAAGATATATTCATGGATGAATCTGCAGTTCCTCAGGTTCTTCCTTCTGTCCTGCTTTTGCCCCCACCAGAAGTTCTTATTAGAAAATCTCCGAGAGTAACTGTGCTTGATAAGCAAGCACAGTCTACCAGTTTTATAGCTGATAAAGCCTCTCCTGAAGATTTTGAAACTGGAGAGAGCTCTCAATCTTCTCTGCTGAAGTCTATTGCAAGTTTGCTGCAAGCTCAGACTGAGCATTTTGATAAGTCCATCAAGAAAGTCTATTAAAAAAATTGATGCTGTTGATAGTTCATTAAGGCAAGAGATGGCTGAAATGAAGCATGAGATGGGAAAATTCAAAAGTGATCAAGATGGTTGGATGAGAAATGCAGGAAAGGCATTGGACCACACCAATAAGGGAGTTGGGCATGTTCTAAATAACTTGCATCAAGTTGCTGAAGATGTTACTCATTTGAATTCTGCACAAACAGCTCTTAGAATTTCTTATGATCAAGGGCTTAACTTTCTGGATGATCAAGTTGACAGGCAACTGGCAAAACTCTATACCCTCTTACATGAAGATGTCATAAAGGGGGAGGAGAGTATGGTGTCAAAGATAGAGGAGAGTGCAAGTAAGTTGATTGACTTGGATGGCAATGTATTTTCAAAGATGCAAGAGCTTCAGGAGAACATCTTGCAAAATGTTAAAGATGTCAATTAGTATACCCATGAATCAACAAGTTGGCTGTTCAAGGAAGTTGCAGGCATGCTTGGATTCACTGTTGTGTACAAAAAGTCAGATGTTCCTTCTTCAAGTGCTCCAAGTTCTTCTCCAATTCCTGTTGAGGATTTTGATTTTGCTGAAGAAGACATCCCTGCCTCTACCTACCAAGAGTTCTGGGATGATCCAGTTCTTGTTGAAGGGCCTGACAGCTCCAAAGTATCTGAACCCCCTGAAAGGTCTTTGAAAAGGAAAATGTTTGGTGACAAACCTTCTGCAAAGATGTATAATCCTTATAAAAAGATTAGAGAGTTTTATGATAGGCCACCCCCAAGGAATTTCCAAGAGAGCTGGAGTCCCACTTCCAAAGGTATTATTCTCACAACCTTCAATCTAGTCAGTAAACATCATGAAAATGTCAGTGATCACTACAGCCAGGATGAATGGAGTAAGTTCAAGAAAAGGACATCTGAAAGAAGGATTCACTTCAAGACTGGGGGAACCAAAGAAACTGCTCCTGATAAGTATTGGCCTAAACCAAAAGCCTTCTTTGAAAGAATGGAAATTGAGCAGAAAATAAAGCTGAGGCAGTTGAGAGAATGTTTGAAAAGCAGAAGGGCAAAGACAAATCATGAACTGCACTGATCTCTGGAATCATGTTGTTTTTTCTTTGTTTATATATATATATATATATATATATATTTGTGTGAAGTTAAACATTGATTCTCTCTTTACTTATTACTGCCTGATTATTGTTTTTTCTTGTTCATTATATTTTTTGTACAATTCAACTTAGCGCATAGGGTTATGACATCTTCAAATAGGGAGAGATTGTGGGGTATTGTATCCATAATTACCTGGATTTGAAGATGTCCCCTAGTGAACTAAATTGAATTGACTATGTATTTGATGATTTATGTTTAGATGTGTTATGACAGGTCATAATGCTAAGTGCACACCAAAGTCAGGTTGCAATGGATCACCAAACACAGTTCTAGACAATGTAATCCCTCATTGTGTAGAACAAAGTGTTGGTCCATGTGTAATCTCTCTATTGGGGTGTACTTCATATACTCATAACTGAAGGTTTTCAAGATTGAGGAATGGACCAGGTTTTCAGAATGAATTTTATTCTTGTCTAAGTCAATTCGTCGAGATGTCTCGTGAAGTTCCGATGAATCTCGACGAATCCAGACAGAGCCAAATTTCAAGTTTAAAGAAGAATTTTCTGCGGCTAAGTATATTCGTCAAATATTCTCGAGAACTCCCGACGAAATTCGACGAATGATAACAGAAGACAATTTTCAATGTTTTATCAGTATTTTTCAAGACCAAGTCAATTCGTCGAATGTTCATGTGAAGACTCGACGAATGACGGACAGACGGATTTCAAATTTCAGTTTTGTTTTCGAAAATTAGGGTTCGCCGCCATGTACAGTACACGTGGTGATCACTCCTTGTTCGTCGCCCGAGCCGTTGGAGGTTTCCCTATAAATAGTTTTTTATTTTAGGGCAAACTTAAAAAAAACACCCGATTGTTAAAAAGAGAATATTTTTCTCTAGTTGTTTCTTCCTCTCTTGCTGAACAAGTTTTCTGAGATCTAACTTCTGCGCCGCTCAAGTTTCGTTCTTCAGTGTTGCTAAAGATTTCTCAGATAAGAAGGCCTTTGATCAAGTTGCTGCTCTCAATATTGAAGATCTTTTCGATTTAATCAAAGGGCATATTCAGATCAGGTTTGCCGATTCACTATTCTTCCTAATCTTTGAAGATTCAATCTTTCACTCTAAAGGAAGAAGAAGATTCAGTTTCTCCAGATCTGAAGTTAATCTCTATTGAGATTCAAAGAAAAGTTTTGTTTCAAACTTTATTTGATTCCTGTAGGAGTTTTTACTCCGAGTTATTTTGTAAGAGTGGTTTACTCCGAGTTGTAGGAGTTGTTTACTCTGAGTTTGTAGGAGAGGTTGTTCTCCGAGCTTGTAGGAGCCGTAGTCTCCGAGTGTAGGATTTGTTGATAAATCCGAGTTTTGGTGAAGTTGCTGACGCTAGCCCGAAGTGCTAGATAGGCGGAGCGGGAGAGAGGAGTACCCACCTTTGGGGAACCTCTATAAATCTCGTGTCTCTGTGCTGTGATTTTTTTTTTGTGTATGTGCAAAATTTTTATTCTGCAATCGTAGTAGAGATCACCTATTCACCCCCCTCTAGGTGATTTAGGTAGACAACGATTTCTTTCAGTCACCGAGAGTTGACTCGGGCTCGGTAGAAGCTCGAGGACCCTGAGGAGGTCAGGTTTGAGTCACGGTCAACAAGGGTGGGTGTAGCGCTTTCACTCCCTAAAGGTAAGAAATAAGGGAAAAACTAATGGAAGAGAGCTAGCGCCGGGCGGTAGTGCTAGCGCCAGCGGTAGCCTTCAAAATGATATGATACCTTGTTGAGAAGTGTATCATGTCGTCAGAAAGGGGTTGGTTCCTCAATGATGTTGTCGATACGCTAGAGCAGTCGGTAGTGATAACATTAGAGGTAGCATTCAAAATGATATGTGGCCTAACAAAATGAGAAGGGTACCTTGTAGTCGAGAAGGTATACTTTGTAGTCAAGAAGGTGTACTATATAGTCAAGAAGGTGTAATCTGTAATCGAGAAGGTGTATGCTGAAGTTAAGAAGGTGTACTCTATAGTCGAGAAGGTGTACTCTGTAGTCGAGAAGGTGTACTCTGTTGTCGAGAATGTGTACTCTGTAGTTGAGAAGGTGTCCTATGTAGTCGAAAAGGTATACTATGTATTTGATAAGATGTACTCTGTAGTCGAGAAGGTGTACTCTGTAGTCGAGAAGGTGTACTCTATAGTCGAGAAGGTGTACTCTATAGTCGAGAAGGTGTATTCATGTAGTCTTGATAGGATCCATGTAGTCTTGACAGAAATATAATGTAGTTTTGATAGAATTTTTTAATGTTGTATTGACAGAATTCATAGAGTCTTGACAGAATCCATGTAGTCTTAACAAAATTTATCCATGAAGTCTTGACAGGATCCATGTAGTCTTGACAGGATCCATGTAGTCTTGACAGGATCCATGTACTCTTGACAAAAATAAAATGTAGTCTTGATAGAATTTATTCATGTAGTCTTGACAGAATTCATGTAGTCTTGACAGAATCCATGTAATCTTGACAGAATTTATCCATGTAGTGTTGAAAGGATCCATGTAGTCTTGACAGAAATAAAATATAGCCTTGACATAATTTATTCATGTAGTCTTGACATAATTTATTCATGTAGTCTTGACAGAATTCATGTTGTCTTGACAAGATCCATGTAGTCTTGACAGAAATAAAATGTAGTTCTGATAGAAATAAAATGTAGTCTTGACAGAATTCATGTAGTCTTGGCAGAATCCATATAGTTTTGATAGAATTTATACATGTAGTCTTGACAGGATCCATGTAGTCTTGACAGAAATAAAATGTAGTCTTGACTAAATTTATTCATGTAGTCTTAACAGAATTCATGTAGTCTTGATATGATCCATGTAGTCTTGACAGAAATAAAATGTAGTCTTTATAGAATTTATTCATGTAGTCTTGACAGAATTCATATAGTCTTGACAGGATCCATGTAGTCTTGACAGGATACATGTAGTCTTGGCAGAAATAAAATGTAGTCTTGACAGAATTCATGTAGTCTTGACATAAGCCAAATATAGTTGAGACATCAAAAATACATAGCCAAATATAGTCTTGAGTCCCGCACCTTATCTCTGCTTATTCCCAAGGCTAAGAAGTGACTCCTAACCACTTGGAGGAGGACACATGACATTGGGTTGTACTTCTAAAGCATAGGACATGCTTCCTCATTAATTATGGCAGAAATATTTAATGGGATAGTCAAATCTACCACTATTTTGGCTTCTCTCATGGCCTACAGTGGTATTTTGGTCCACTAAGAAGTTGACGCCTAACCTTGGAGTTCCAACCCAATGCATGTGAAGTTGTTTCCATTAATGTTAGTCAAATCAACTCCACATTCTCTCTCCTCCCATAAACCTTGAACCACATTCCCTCACCCCAAAGCCTGGGCATTCTCCTTCTTCCTCTTCTTCACCCCTCAAGAAACTAACCATCAACTTTCCTTGAAGGAACAAGGCTTGGAAGGAGGATTTGTAGCTTGGCCTAACGCCACCGTGCCGCTAAGAAGATAAGTGTGAACCATGGCCAAAATTAAGGTGACTTCCACCCCTCTCCCTTGGTGCTAGATCTTTGATCTTATCTAGGAGAGATGTCGGCTCAAAAGAGCTTGACCTTAGTAAGTTTAATGGAGTTTTATAGGAAGAGACCACGCTAGAACTTCTTTTCTAGGGCGTCGTTCTCCGAAAGAATCTCTTCAATCAAGTCCTCTCTTCAATTCGAAGTTGTAGGAACTGATTTCGTGAAGAACGATGGTCTATTGAGGGAGTATTGGAGCAGAGAAGGCAAAATAATACATTTGTGTGCTGAAGGAAGAAGATGTACATATGCTGTTCATTTTTCGAAAGATCTGTGCCGATTTTATAATATTTAGACAGAAATCTATTATCTACACACGACAGACTTCAATCATATTTTAGGCAAGATCTGGCCACATTCTGGTCTTGCGCTCAGCACAAAAGTTGTAGCCCTCGGAAAGACCTTTCCAACGAGTGGTTGTGGGTTTTTAGGGGAGCTCTATAGCTCTGGAAAAGTGAAATCGAAAATGGATGGGCAGAATATGATCTGATGTATGCACAGGACAACTTGCTGTTTAGATTTACTCGGCTGGGTTCAAACCCAATTTTAGATAGGTTAGGCTTAGATCTGGACCTTGGGCTCAACACAAAAGTTGTATCCCTTGGCAATACCTTTTCCGAATGGGGTGACACATTATTTCTGGTGGTCTGTAGCTACCAGAAATCCTGTTTTAGTAAACTTTAATGGATATGTACAGAGTTTTAATGTTTTACTGATTTCTCTCAAAATATTTATCGAATGCTTATGAAATTGGTAGGAATGTGCCTGATGATTTTGTGATAACCCCTGTTTAGTTTCAGAATTTTTGAACACATATTTACCATGAAATTGCTTGTCGTATCATATTAATTTAGAGGATCGTACATACGTATTGCGTAATACAATGAGGTCAAAATTTGGTCGGAATGATTCAGGCATTAATTATGACCTATGGTAGAAGTTTCAGCGGATTTGGTTTTGAAAATAGTCCGGAATTAAATAATCCGTTATAATTTATTACGCTGAAATGAAATGTTAAGTTGATCACTTAGACAAGGATTTTGGAAACGTGCATAAAACCGTACATATATCACTTGGTAATCTATCAGGGAGTTTCGAATTGTGATAACCGCTTCGTAGAGATTATGATAGATGATCCTTAAAGAGAACGGGCCCAAGAGGATTGGTATTGACTAAGCGTGATCGAATAATGGTAGGTCCATGTATGCTTGTTAGTATCGTTGAAACCTGTAATATTAACATGTGCTTGGACTTGGTTAGGAGTCCTTGGGTGCTTGATAGCACGGGTTGAGCATGGGAAATTACTTGGGTGTGCATAGTTTCACACGGTTGCATAATGATCCTTGTTGGAAGACTACTTGTGGCAGATCTACGGGCTCGCCAGTCGTGACACCGATAGGAGCTGGCAGATAGATCTTGACCAGTTGGGCTGGGACTTTGGTGCTTACTTCCCAAAGCCCCTTTCGCGTCAAAAGACTCAGCTGGTTTAGCGAGCAAGACTACGGAGGGTCTCCACTGTTGTGTTCTTAACGTTGAGGCGTACGTAAGGCCTATGTCTGGTAGTGTGCATACCCACCTAGTAGTGGAGAAGTCCATTCAACTGCCTCCGTCTGGCCATGACGTGAGGTGCCTGAGTGGGTAGCTACCCTCGAAAAGCGGGAAGTACAAGTTTATGTCGACATAGCAAATTATAGTGCATGTGTAAATCTTGGGTGAGTCTTCATACATACATTCATTGTGTTGCACCGCATAATAATCCTCATCATATAAAATTGTATGGGCACCTTTATATGACGAGTTACTTGTAGCAAAAGACCCTTAACTTATAAACTTGTATGTGCATCCTTATAAGTTAAGTTTAATTCAGTTTTGTATATACTTGCTCTATTATACTCTATTGCTGACTCTACTACTAGATGTTGTGTTCTTTGATACATGCTAGTAATTCTTATTGTTTACCTATACATATGCTGCTATCTTATTACACTGGCATATACCATCTACTTGTATATACTGATTATATTACAGCGTTCTATTTCTTTCCTTCCGCTAGGTGTCTAAGAATCGTCGGGGGAGAGGATGTGAAGCCACTTAGTCTTTATGACTAACAGTTGTTACACTACTATTTTTAGGAGCACACCCAGGTGGAGCAGTAGTGTACAACATAGGAGGACTGTCTGTCCAGGGTGACAAGGTCTGCGGCTATGATACCTTCGTTATCGTTAGTGACAGATGTGAGTGAGGGTTGGAGATGTAGCCTTAGGGCAATTTGTACTATGATATTTTACATGAGATTTTGTAGCTACATGTTCTTTTGGACAATTTTACTTATTTGTGAATAATGGATTCTATTGTTTTTATATTATTGATGGGTTGGCATGATGATAGTTGAGAATAGCCAGCATGATAGGCGTCTTATGGAGGGGGATAGACAGTGTGCTAGCACTTTTGTAAGGTGGCTGTCCTGGGCATAGGACTCACCTCGGCCGAGTCTTGTGTTCCAGGAGGGGGGGGGGGGGGGGGGGGTCTTACAAATGGTATCTGCTTGCAACGATCTTAAGATAAGGAGGTCCATTAAACCACTTGGCCACCCCTGCTCGATAAATCAATTTGAGCACAAACTGATGTAGCGGAAGCTGTGGTGTGCCCCTGTGGGATTCACATTAAGTATGTCCACTAATCCTTAGAACTAGTGCCAACCTAACTAGTACACCACCTTATTGTAACTTACCAAGACATTTCGTGGCGTATCCTAGTCAAATATCGACCTTAGGTATGACTTGGTTGAGACATGATGAAGCCCAAAGCAGCTAAGGGAAGAGTTTAAGGTATTAGTAGGTTTTCAAACCTTAAACTATAATGAGCAGCTTGGCTTATTGAGTGATATTATCACCTCTTACCCAGACTAATATGAGATCTGGAGTAAAAATTGATTCTCATTAACTACTATTGAAATAGTAGGAGACTCATAAGCCTACTTTTCTTGCCGATAACTTGACTCTTCCACTTTTGTTGTGTTAAGGCAATCACTATGATGGACACCAGAGGTCGATTAAGAATGGACTCCGTAGTAGGCCAATTTTTTTATTTGGTCACATGTTGACCTTGAAAAGTGCCTTATTTTTGGTAGTCTGCATAATTCGTGTCGAAGTGAAATCATCTCGAACCTTGTACCTTGGTTCATGTCGAGTTCAAACATATATAAAATGTACCGGTTAATTGGATGTTATTTGTACATGCTCTCGATCATTACAATAGGATGTATCTTGATCGTCGTTGTAAAGTTGAATATTTGATTTTCTACATCATGGCTAATATGCAGGTGCTTAGATACAAGGATTTATAGGGTAAGAACTCCAAGTCAAGGAATATATGCCCCTAAGGATTTGGCCCATACATGATAAGTATGTACCATATGGGTGGTGGAAGAAACTTAGTCAAAAAATGTATGGGAGAATGTACGAACGAGTAAGAATACATGTAGCGTTTTACCTCGACAAGGTAGATTTCTAGAGGCTCTATATCGTAACCCAACCGTTGGATAAGGTTTATGTTCAAGGTTGAGGAGCCCTTAAATGAAATGATCTAAATCATAAGAGAAAGTTGGCACCAATTTCTGAATTCGGTGCAAGTCTAAGTAAGACCTGGAGTAAACAAAAGTAACACGTGACGCAGGTCTCTTGTTCTTAGAAGAAAATGATGTGATTATTACCCATGCGAGACATGGAGTCTAGTTACACTTCCTATTTGCTCCTTAGACAATGGTTCATAATATCATCAGGTCAAATTGCAAAATATCAAAGGTCGAACAAGCAAAGATTTTTGGAATCTTTGAAAACAAAAAATCTACTATGCTTGAATTTTAAGGCAATAACATTATGTTTGAGAGTTTGTGGGGTGAAATGAGAAAATGTCATGAAAATGAGGTGGTGTGATTGCGGAACATGATTGTTATGTGATTAGAAGTCAAGAGGTGAAAAATTCAGGTTGTTTGAACAATTATGATTATTTTTCCATGTCATGATATTGGAAGATCATTGACACCATAAAACTTAAAATCAAGTGGATGTCGAAATAAGTTCTTGAAGATGGGTAGAATATATATAATCCTTTGAATATGGCTCAGATTATCTCAAGAATCGAACCACCCTTGCTTGACGATATTATGATGATCCTTGTTCAGTTCCAGAATTGTTAGACATATGTTTGTTGGGGATTTGTCAATTATAATATATAAATTTATCGTTCACAAATTGTTGTAGTGAAATCGGGGGAACTTGAAATGTGATCAAGATGTTGTAAATATCAAATTATGAGTTGTGGTACAAATTTCAAGGGGATTTAATTTGGAAATGATTCCTTGCTAAAATGCCCATTAAGATTGGTAATCTAGAAACATGCATATATTGTAATTTACAATTGTTCATGAGTTCAATTGTATTCGAGGCATCTTGTGACTCTGGTATGAGGATGGAAATGGCTAGTAAATATAGTTGGGCAAACATTATTAGTGAACCAAAACGTATCACTGATTATGCGAGTAGTCCTAAAGGAGATCATAGAGAGTAATTCCATGAATTACACATTTCACTGCGTTAGAGTTATGACAACTCACTATGGGCAGTGGTGATGGTTTGGGGTAATTGGTAGGATATGATTATATCCTGTGTTAATTGGTTAAGGACTTGGATGAGGTCCTTGAGTGCATGTTAGCACGACTTGGTTATGGTAATTACATGTGTGTGTATGAATGATAAATGAAGGCGTTGATGAACTGCTCATGCATACTTGAGGGAAATACAAAATTTGATCATGATAAGAAGATTTACATGTCCCTACCTATACAAAAGAATGATGGTCTCCATCATGATGGGAGACATTCAAGCGTCTTCTTGTACATAATCTTGATTACAACATTTATGGAGAATTATAAAGGTACACTTGGGAGAAATTTAGAGTGATGCGCGATGCAATGTGGATAAGTAGTGCCATGCACAAGTGTTAAGTGGGATTCAGGACATACTAAATTAATAACCTCATCAAGTGTACTCCGAATTTGATTTCATAGTCCGACATTCAATCTGCATAGTCCTAACCGAAATTTCGGGGATGAAATTGTTTCTTCGTTTATTGGATTTGAAACATCCCAATTCGAGCTAGACCCCTCGGGAGTGGGTTGTGTCGCCGAGAGTTGACTCGGGCTCGGTAGAATCTCTAGGACCATAAGGAGGTCAGGTTTGAGTCACGGTCAACAAGGGTGAGTGTAGCGCTCCCACTCCCTAAAGGTAAGAAATAAGGGAAAAACTTGTAGAAGAGAGCTAACGTCGGGCGGTAGTGCTACCGCCTGCGGTAGCCTTCAAAATAATATGATACCTTGTCCTTGAGAAGGGTATCAAGTCGTCGGAAAGGGGTTGGTTACTCGATGATGTCGTTGATACGCTAGCGCCGGCGGTAGTGATACTGTCGGTGGTATCTTTCAAAACGATGTGTCGCCTCATAAAACAAGAAGGATACTGTTAGGAATAACTCCTTTGATTTAACTTAACAAATTATCTAAAAAGTGATTTTATCCCTTAGGTTGAATTACCCATTGTATAGTAAGGGTAATCTGGTCATTAGATGTCTTAGGATGTCACACTCAACCTAGGGTGTCAAGACCATATCATGAGAAGCAAAATTTGGGCAAAGTTAACTATTGAGTCAAATGGAAATCGATGGAACATCGAGTTATTGTCGACGCTACTCTGACAAGAAGTCCAAACAACTCACTCCTTCTATCGGAGTAGACCAAGTCGACGCTATGTAGAATAGATATCGACGTAGAGACCATGTACTTGTCGAAGTACCTAGAGCAGTCGACGCAGCTTGTACTTCAACTCAATGATGAAGAAAGAATCTATTGAAGCCATCTGAAGTCGACACAACGTCAACTACCATTTGACGTAGATGATGAAGTTCAGAGTTAAGCCTTTCAACCCGATGGTTACGTCGATAAGATATCGACGCAATGTCGACAAGCAGACTTTATAAGAGCAAGAATGAATTCGAAACTGCTCCTACAAGGAATCGAAGGTGCATCGATAAGAGAGGAAGAGAACTCGACGCTACGTCGAACACAGTCTGAAAAGGAAATCTTTTCAGCTGTCATTTTGGACCCTCTCTCATGGCCCAAAATACTGAAGACCATTCTCCAATGGCTCATTAATTGCCTTAAATGGAAAGAAGAATTAAATGAGGACATAAAAGCTTTCTTGGAAACAAGCTTACAGTTGGTGGACGGGTCGTGAATTAAAGAAGGAAAGGAAGAGAAATAGTCCAGTGCAAAATACCTTTTCAGGACCTACCAGAAAAGGAAATTAATTCAAATTAAAGAGGGACTATCTAGGAGATAGTAAGTAAAGGAATAAAGAACTAAACTCAATCAAGGGAGTACTACTTCTCTTAATTCCCTTGTTATCTTTATAGTTCATAAAATTATTATCATAAACTCTATTCTCAATAACTATAATTGCTGGGAAAAACAGCAAGAATTTTCTAAGAAAATGGATCTTTTCATTCATAGGTGCGTCAAATAGAAGTCGACGTACCATTGACTTCTACTCGATATTAGCGTCAAGAAGCACTCAGAGTGGATAATTAGAATAGAATTCGACACATCGTCAAGTTCATATCGACGCATGCGTCGACTCAATGATCGTTGCTAAAAGTCGAGGTAGCATCGATCGAAATCGACGCAACGTCGACAGGGTTACGTCGAATACTAGTCGACGCAACATCGATACAACAACGCACACAGAATTGCCTCTAGAAGCAATCTCGACATAGCTTTGCATGCCAAATAATAAGTTTTATCGACGGTGCATCGACCTAAACCCTAAGTTGCGGAGATTCATCTCCGTTTAAGGAATTTCAGCATCAAGGTCATTGCGCTTTCGAATTTTCCTCTCCTTGCTTTCTTGCTCTCTTGTTCTCCAGTTCTCCCGTGCCTCTCTCTCTCATTTTTTATGGGTGTTTGCAGGTACCTTGAATCAAATGGCTCCACCCAAGATCAACTCTGGCTTTGACGTCGATATGGACTCATTTGGTGCATCAACAGATAGCTTCAAAGCCATTCTTGGCTTGTTTCCATAAGGTGTAAGATTCTAGATATATAACTTACAAAATTCAAGGACAGTGTCCATGCTACAGATGATGGGTCCCTTCAAGGGACAATTTCTGGACAAGATATCAACATAACTGATGAAATTCTCTCCCAAACATTTGATCTACTTATTGGTGTTGGATCCTATGTTCCGCATCTCTTAGTTTGAGAATAATAAATACCGTGTTGTATTTGATCTTGTATTTTGTGTGTTTATAGAGTGCAGGTTGTACAGGAATTATAGATACACATCCCTATGAGTTGTATACTGAATGGAGATGACTATCTGGAAAGAGAGCTAACATCGCGGATTAGAGTTAACGCCCCGTGTTAACTTCTCGTCGATAAGGGATATCATCGAGAAGGGGATGTCGTCGAGAAGGGGATGTCATCGAGAAGCGGTACCATCGATTACCCTTGACTCTTAACTCCTGCGTTGAGTCCACAAATCTGCCATGATCTCGATGATTGTACGATCTCAGCCACGACAGTGCACGTTCACTAACGCTGGCGATAACTCTTAACGCCACGTGTTAGCTCTCGTGTCTATTTAAAGAGAAGCCCCTCTCATTCTATTTGTTGATTCTATTGCCTCTAAAGCCAGCATTCTGATTCTTGTGAGAGAGGCTCGTGTAGAATATTTGAGAGATCTCCCTTGGGCAAACATGAAGATCTAAAGAAGATTTTTAAGGGGAAGGTCTACAACGCATATTCCATACGAAGGAAGATTGCTTCAAGAACGCCAATGTCTACATCGCCTTCATCTTCACCTTCAGAATTTCATGGGGAGTGTTTCTTACTTTATCTTGTAATCTTTTAATTTATTTCTTTTTGTAATTGGTTTGGAGAAATTGTTCGGGGAGAACGTCGGATTTCGGGAAGGATTCCATGGGTAAATTCGCCGCGGTTGTTGGCGGCTAGGTCCTTGTGCATCTTAGGGGGTAATTCACCGCTTTGTGCGTGGCGACTAGGTCGTGGTTAGATCTAGGGGGTGGTTAGAGGCCTTATCTGGGGTAAGATAGTCTATAGCCAACCGGTCCTTGGGAGAAGGACCGGTGAAACAAAAAAAGGTTTTACATATTCTCGCCTTGATTTCTAACGTTATAGAAATCAATCATTTGTGTAATTAATTTATTATGAAATAAAATTGTCTTTTAATGTTCTATTCAATTGATTTTATTTCCTCTTCAAGAATGTGTTAAATTATATTTTCATCAAAGAATTAAAACAAACATTTGTGTAATCAATTTCTTTGAAATATAATATTCATTTTTATTATCTCTGATTTTCTGGAATTGTATTTCATTTAAGATATCATAAGTAAAATCACTGTGGCAATGTTTTTGTGCTAAGGAAAATTTCCTAGAGAGCAAACGCCCAACGTTAACCCTTAACGCCAGGCGTTAGCAACAATTAACAAAAAGTTTTGTTTCCCTTCTTTAAAATGGAATCGTCAATATAATCTTATCTGAGATATTTAAATATATTTTCTTATTAAATATTCTGAAACATCCGTCGCAAACTCTGACATTTTTAATTAAGATTTAAATTCCATAAAACCCTTATTCACCCCCCCCCCCCCTCTAAGGGCGCCATAAGGTCAAACACATGGTATCAGAGCTAGGTTATTCCGATACGACTTCATATCCGGGAATAATGGCGCTTCATGATCTCGCATCTTCTAGAGGGGATAAGTTTTATGAAAATGAAAAATCATTATCACCACCTTTATTTATGGGTGAAAATTATAATGGGTGGAAAACTCTTATGGAAAAATTTCTTACAACTTTGGATATCAAAGTTTGGAATATTACAATTAAAAGGCCCCCAATTATTCTAAATAAACATGAAATATTTTTAAATGCCAAATCTATGAATAGTCTATATTATGCACCTGATCAAAATATTTTCCAACTTATTTATACACTTCCCACTGCTTTTGAAGTTTGGAAATTTCTTGAGAATACTTATAGTCTTCCCTCCACAGATGATGAACAGGAGCAACTCCTTATGGATCCAAGAGAAGAAACCGATGAGGACTCATGCTTGGAGGAAGATCTATCTAAGAGAGAAGAATGCAACGTCAAAATATTGGACTCAAATGATGACAACACATCAAGCAAAAGAGAAGAAAGAAATTCAACTATGGAAGAGGAGTGTCAAGAAGATGTCAAAGGAACCTTTGGTTCAAATCTTGCCTCATCCCATAGCAAGGTAAGAAAATCAAAATCTTCTCTTTTTGTAACAAGTTCCATTTCTACTTTTTGCATGCGTGAAATTGTTAAACGTAAAATTTTAATGTTCAAAACTGCTAGTTCCAAATTACGTTTAGAAAATTAAAATTTATAAGCAAACGCTAAAGTAGAATCTTATATTGATGTTTCAAATTCTCCTTCATGCTCTTTAATTGAAAATGCTAAACCTTATTTTGATTGTAAGACTTTTAAAAAGGAACTCAAGGTTTTAGAAAAAGGTCTTTTAAATTCAAAAGAGCATAATGAAAAATTGATTAAAGAAAATGATGCTTTAATGGATAAACTAGAATCATTAAAAATGATTATTCAAAAGTTTTCAAGTATTAAAAAATCTCTTATTTCTAGTTTATCAAATCATCAAAAGTCCAAAAATTTAACTTCATATTATAAAAGTAGGTATATAAGAAAGAGTGGAATTGAAAATCAACAAGTAAATAAAAACTTTTATCAAATGCCCATAATCACTCGCTCTTTCAACATTCAATTTTTAAGAAAGACCATCACTTTTATAAACTCTCTAAGAATGATTATTCTACAACTCTTTATGATTATCAACATCAATCTATTTTGAAAAACAATGTCAATAAACATAATTCCCAAACAAATTGTTTTTCAACCAACTATCACTACACAAAGATGTATAATCATAATAATAATAATTATTTGAAAGACAATAAACCAAAGTATGAATGGAGGCCCAAAATTAAAAATGAAACACTAACTCCACTTGTAGCGGCCCATTCATCACTATCTCCCCAAAAGCCAACATGATGTATTTGGGTACCCAAAGGAACCATCCCACTTGGACCCCTTTGGATACCTAAATCTCTCATTAATTAGTATCCAATAATTTACATGAAGTAGAAATAAATCAAAATGAAATACACAATACTCTACTTCATGATGTGATTTATCTTATTTTCTTTTGTTTGTTTTGTATTTTTGAACCAACATGTTTATGGTCACTTTATATTTCATGGGATATGACTTACACATTTTAAGCCTATTGTTTAACAAATCAAATTGAATTAAATTGAACATAAAGTCGTAATGTTTTCAAGTGACCTATCTTTTCTTTTTCTAATGTTTTATCCTTCTTAAATCCATTGCCTATAAATGTCTTATTTTATCATCAAAATTTGAATGCTAAATTTGCTAAGTGATATTATCAAGACTAATGAAATTACTTTCAAAAATGGATTTAAATAAGATTTTAGGGGTCTTATGCTTAAATATTAAATGCACAACTTATTGTATATTTGTCTAATTTCTTTGTTGCATATAATAACCCCTTAATGAAAAATCATGATCTAGAAAAATCAGAATTGAAAAATTACAAAAATGATGAATATGATTTCACACACTCCACCATGATCTATTGATATCCTATGCTAAAATTCATTATTATCATATATCATAATTCATGATCTATCAAGAATTATCTTAAATCAACTATTTTTATCAACCTTCGGAATTATGAAATATGTGATGGCTATTGGCATTATAGTTTCATGTCTTGTTTTGTGTGTGTGATGTGCATCTCTATTGTTTGAATGTATCTTATTATATTTAGACCCAAGAATTAACTTAACATTAACAAGATGAAATCAAATAGAATTGCCTCTTCATTCTAGGTCTATAAATTTCAAAACTCTATATATATTTAGCATATTTTGCATAACATCCAAATTCATTATCCTAGCTGCACCTCTTGGTATACGCTCAATTTAGTGTCTATGCTAGGATTATCAATATAGTGACATGCTAAAGGTAGAGAAATTTGAACTTTAAAATTCATGAGTACAATGTGGTTTCAAAATCCACTATATGTTCTAAAACTAAAACAAACTCATGTTTTATGATTCAATCCTTAGACTAAAATGCTTAGTATATCCATAATCATTAACCCATGACTTGTGTCTCACAATAGCGAGGGCGTAAGATAGTGTTCATTAGAGACCTAACCTCTAAATCATATCTTGTTCTTAACCGGGGAGGGTTCTAGTAGGGCCTTGCGAGGCATTGGGGGGAAAGAGTGCTATGTTGAGCATCGTCTTTTGTATGCATATGGGATTAACACCCCAACCTATGGCATGTGTGCAGCTCCTCATGTCCATCCGTCTCTTAGTACGGGGCTATAGTGCATAGACATATAGTTAGGGTATATTATTCTTGGGTATACTCATATTATATTCATTGCATGAATATTATCTCACTCGTTATACTTAAATCATGCATATTTGTTTTTGTTATAACATTACATCTTGTTTTTGCATATTTTATTATTTTAAGCTTTAATGATTTTACAAAACACAAGTATTTTAAAAATCACCAAAAATATGCTAAAAGAGCCTTCAAATCTAATCAATATACTCCGAAATTTCAACTGAAGGAAGGTCTCTTTATAATACAAATGAATTGTGAAAAATGTATTTCAAAAAGTCAAAATTTGGTGTTCTGTCTCGGCGTTAAGCGTTAGCTCCTTAGCTCCAAAATTTTTTTTCTTGTTTTAAATAATTTCTGGTATTGTTTTAATGTTATGTGTATTTTTATTTCTCTGTTTGTAAAAAGTTTTCTATCTTTTTATTTCCTTTAAACAAAATTTTATTTCTTTAAAAAAAATATTTTTTTCCTCATGCATTATGTTTGGTTTATTTCTCTGGCATAGAATATCATTTATTGATAGGGCTAAAAAGACATCTATGTTTTCCAGAAAATATTTAAATTCGAATATTTAATAACAAATACAAAATTACAAAACAATTAAAAAAAATGTTTTTCTCTTTATGAATGATTATTGTTTTGTACTTACATAAAATTAAAAAATATTAAAAAACATTTGATTGTTATTCATCGCCATTGTCAAGGATGATTAATTATATCAATTAAAGATTAAATACAATGTTTAATTTAACTTTCAAGTTTCTTAAAAACCATTGTTTTGTATTTGTCATGCCTTGAAAATTATCTTGTTATGTGCAATGAAATTAATTGTAGACAAACATATGTAGAAACGCTTAGCATGACTCTAAGTATGAGTAATGTATTATGTTTAATAATGATTCATTCACTCACTTATTTTTGATAACTTACATGTGTTTACAATTTTATTCTTGCATGATTGTGTAGTGTAATAACATACATAAATAAAATACATAAATAGATTACCTACACAACATTGAATTGATTATTACAATTCTTTGTCTTTCAAGCACTTATTCTTTAGAGAAATGTGGTTGAAAATGCTATATTTGCAAAACAAGTGAATTCAGAGTCCTTAGTCACTAAAGTAAAAAGCAAATAATAAATGACAAGGAAAACTTCACCAAGCACTACTCACCCTCCTGATAAGTCTTAATTAGCATTGTGAGGTTGAGCACCTTGGCTAAGAATTATAAAGTGTCTTGTATCAAACATTTATACATCACTTCTCTTAGTACACCAGATCATAAATAAAATTTGAAAGTAATGCTAAAAAGTATTAAGGTGATCCCCCAAACACTACTTTGCACCCTGATAAGTCTTAATAAGCATTGTGTGTGCAGAGCACCTTGGTATTTGTATTCCTTATTTATGTGCATTGAAATATTGTGGAAATAATATTATTTATTTATTTTAATGTTGTGTTATTTCATTATATTTGTCATGTGTTTTTGATTGATTCATTTGTATACTTTATCAAAACACTATTTTGTACACATCATTATCTTTCATAAAATTTCTACTCATAAGAATTGGATCCTAATGCTCATCTACACCATTCTTTACAAACTTAAGTAAATGCAGTATATAACAAAACATGACCGCTAAAATGTTTATGTTTACTTGAAATGCAAATTTTAGTACATTGTAGTTTTTGTATCTTTTCTTGATATTATAAAATCATGCTTGCAATTTTATCTTAATTGAATAGCATCTCTTCAATCTGTAACTCAAACATCAACTTTTCAAATTTAAAACTCTTTATCCTTTATATGATTTTACTTTCTAAAAAGATGTTTATGTTTAAGAGTGCTTATTATATTCTTCTGCTAAGTTTACCACTTATACTCATTCATGTCTATTAATTTTTTATCACCGTGGTATTTTTTATCAACAAGTTGGTATATTAAAATAAGAATGCTTACTTTATCATTACATTTATGTTGCTTACTACTTTATGTTCCATCATGCTTCTATTTTTTCTCAACAAGTAGTATTTAACAAGCTTTATATTGCATCATATTTTCTTCTCAACATAAATCATTTAAATTTCTTATTGCACACTCTCACCTAAACCCTCTTTTAATACTACCAAAAGGGGAGAATAAATTACATAAATCTAACATTTAGGGGAAGTACATTTAAAATTCATAAGAAATATTTATGTAGGGGGAGTAATCATATAGGAGGTGCATTCTTTATCCTGTGCCTGATCATGACAATCCATCAATAAGTGATTCCTAACCACTTAGTAAATATACACTCATCCCTACCCGCTTTTGCTAATAACAAGGGGGGAGAAGAAATTGAGAAATCTAGTAAAATAGATATTCAGGGGGAGTAATTTATAAGAGAACACTTATGTAGGGGGAGGACATGATATAGAAAGAGTATGCATTATCTCGCCTTCAATTCTATCACACTCTTAATATGTTATTCATGCATATCTTATTACCGCACTTATCTATAAACAAAAATTGTCTTAATATCACAAATTTCTCATACGGGTATTTGTTATTATCAAAAGGGGGAGATTGTTGGAGCCTATGTTCCGCATCTCTTGGTTTGAGAATAACAAATACCGTGTTGTATTTGATCTTGTATTTTGTTTGTTTATAGTGTGCAGGTTGTACAGGAATTATAAGTACACATCCCTATGAGTAGTATACTGAATGGAGACAACTCTCTGGAAAAAGAGATAACGACGCGCATTAGAGTTAATGCACCGCGTTAACTTCTTGTCGATAAGGGATGTCATCGAGAAGGGGATGTCGTCGAGAAGCAGTACCGTCAAGTACCAAGAGACAATGCCAGCGTTGACTCTTAACGCCCGCATTGAGTCCACGAATCTGCCATGATCCCGACAGTTGCACGATCTCAGCCATGATAGTGCATGTTCACTAACGTTGGCGTTAACTTTTAACGCTACGTGTTTGCTCTCGTGTCTATTTAAAGAGCAGCCCCTCTCATTCTAGATGTTGATTCTATTTCCTCTAAAGCCAGCATTCCAATTCTTTTGAGAGAGTCTCGTGTAGAACAATTGAGAGATCTCCCTTGGGCAAACATGAAGATCTAAAGAAGATTTTGAAGGAGAAGGTCTACAACACATATTCCATACGAAGGACGATCGCTTCAAGAACGCCAACGTCTACATCGCCTTCATCTTCACCTTCAAAATTTCTTGGGGAGTGTTTCTTACTTTATATTATAATCTTTTATTTTATTTCTTTTTGTAATTGGTGTGGAGAAATCGTTCGGGGAGAACGTCAGATTACGGGAAGGATTCCGTGGGTAAATTCATCGTGGTTGTGGCGACTAGGTCTTTTTGCGGCTTAGGGGGCAATTGCCGCCTTGTGCTTGGCGACTAGGTCGAGGTTAGATCTAGGGGGTGGCTAGAGGCCTTATCTGGGGTAAGATAGGCTATAGCCAACCAGTCCTTGGGAGAAGGACCGATGAAACATCAAAAAAGGTTTTACATATTCTCGCCTTGATTTCTAGCGTTATATAAATCAATCATTTGTGTAATTAATTTTATTTGAAATAAAATCTTATCTTTTAATGTTCTATTCAATTGATTTTATTTCCTCTTCAAGAATGTGTTAAATTATATTTTCATCAAAGCATTAAAGAAAACATTTCTGTAATCAATTTTTTGTAATATAATATTCATTTTTTTATCTCTGATTTTCTGGAATTGTATTTCATTTAAGATATCATAAGTAAAATCACGGTGGCAATCTTTTTGTGCAAAGGAAAATTTCTGGGAGAGCTAATTCCCAGCGTTAACCCTTAACGCCAGACGTTAACAACAATTAACAAAAAGTTTTGTTTCTCTTCTTTAAAATGGAATCGTCAATATAATCTTATCTGAGATATTTAAATATATTTTCTTATAAATTATTCTGAAACTTTAGTCGCAAACTCGGATATTTTTAATTAAGATTTAAATTCCATATAACCCTTATTCACCCCCCCCCCCCTCTAAGAGCGTCGTAAGATCCAACAACTGGGAGTGACTAAGAAGAATTGACCGGAGAAGAGACAAAGAATGTCCTGGAGATCATGCATTTCAAGAAAGACAGACCTATAAATCTGAAGAAGATCGACTTGGCAGAAGAGTACAGGTTCCTGGCTGACATAATTGGGAAGGTTTTATTGTGCAAAATCTCAGCTCATGATGCAATTCCAAAGCAGCAGCTGTAGATTATGGGCACTCTTGTCCTCAAGAAAAAGATAAACTGAGGGAAGTTACTCCTGAGAATGATTGGGCACAAATATGCCCACAAAAGAAATGCTTACATGAGAATAATAAGCCAAGTGCTCTTCCAACACTATCCAAGCATCTGGAAATCCAAAGGAGTTCCCATACCTCCTGGTAAGAGGATAAATATTGGGATCTTTTCTAAGTGGACCAGGAAGATTCTAAAGCCTGGTCAGTCTGCACCTTCTCCTCCTCCCTCTCCTCCACAATAAGATAATGTTTCAGATCTCCCAAGGGATGATGTTCATGCACAACCCTCTCCTCAACAGCAAAATCGTCAGTCCACCTCATCCACTACAGTTCCTGATTCAACCCCTCTCATTCCATCTCAACAACAACACCAACAACACCACCACCAACAAAAACAGCAACAAATCCCTAAATCTATACCATCCACTTCTACCCCAGATTCTCACTTTGCTCCACCTTCACCACCATCAATTCATATCTCACCTGAAATCTACCATGCTCTCTCCCCTATCCAAGAAGATTTCCCTCCATCACCTCCTCCATCTTTCTCTCATATCCCTCTAGTTGACCTTGAGCAGGTCATCTCCAAGGAAGTTGGTCTTGCCACCTCTACCTTTGTAGACCTAATGCCATCTCAGGCAAGAAAGTTTGACAGGAAGTATTCACCAATGGAGGCTGTATTATTGGATTCTAAAAGATCCTTCCATTGCCTCAAGGATTTTTTGTCTTCCTCCATGGTCACAAAAGAGTTCTTAACCTCTCTTGTCAGCAAAGTTAAGAAGGGGGAGAACATTCTTGAGGAAGAAAGGCCTGTCGTAGAGATGGGTGGCCTTACTAATGACTCTCCTGCTCTTGACAAAGTTACTACCTTACAAGATGCACAGGTCCAGGGGGAGCCTGCACAAGAAAAGCTGAATGAAGAGCCTGCTCCAGTAAATCAGGGGGAGCCTGCACTAGAAAAGCTGAATGAGGAAATAACAGCAGTAGATCAGGGGGAGCACCCAGATACTTAGGGGGAGCATGCTCCAGTAAATCAGAGGAAACATCAAGATGAAAATCTGTTGGATGAGGTGGCAAAGGTGGCCAAGGAAGATGTGGATATTGCTGACCTAAATGCTTAACTTGACAATGCTGTAGAAGATGAAACAATCTCCCTTGAAGAGGATGAGCCCCTACAAATTGCTCCAAGGAAAGTTGTTCCAAGAGTATTTTGCAGGAAAAGAAGAACTCCTGAGAAGGAGCAATGAAGCTCAGGTATTCTGTAAAGTCTTATTCTTCCTGGAAAACAGCTATGAAGATTTATATATTTCTTGACAATTGAATGAAATGGCCTGTGATTTCAGTCTATCATTTTCTTATGTCTATGCTGTCTTGAATGTATTTTTGTTTATATAAAAAGAATGTGTAAAATCACTTTAATCAATATGTAAAATTTGTTAAGATAAATAGGAGGAGATTGTTGGGAAAAACTCTTTTCATTTAACTTAACAAATTATCTAAAAAAGTGATTTTATCCCTAAGGTTGAATTACCCATTATATAGTGAGGGTAATCTGGTCATTAGATGTCTTAGGATGTCACACTCAACCTAGGGTGTCAAGACCATATCAAGAGAAGCACAATTTGGGCAAAGTTAACTGTTGCGTCGAATGTAAATCGACGGAACATTGAGTTATTGTCGACGCTACTCTAACAAGAAGTCCAAGCAACTCACTCATTCTATCGGAGTAGATCAAGCTGACGCTATGTCGAATGGATATCGACGTAGAGACCATGGACTTGTCGAAGTACCTAGAGCAGTCGACGCATTTTCTACTTCAACTCAGCGTAGAAGAAAGAATCTGTCGAAGTCATCTAAAGCCGACGCAACGTAAACTACCGTTCGACACAGATGATGAAGTTTAGAGTTAAGCCTTTCAACTCGACGGTTACATCGATAAGATATTGACGCAACGTTGACAAGCAGACTTGAATCCGAGCAAGAATGAATTCGAAGCTGCTCCTACAATGAATCGAAGGTGCATCGATAAGAGGGGAAGAGAATTCGACTCTACGTCGAATACAGTCTGAAAAGGAACTCTTTTCAGCTATCATTTTGGACCATCTCTCATGGCCCACAATACTGAAGACTTTTCTCCAACGGCTCATTAATTGCCTTAAATGGAAAGAATAATTAAAGGAGAACATAAAAGCTTTCTTGGAAATAAGCTTACAGTTGGTGGACAGGTCGTGAATTAAAGAAGGAAAGGAAGAGAAATAGTCTAATGCAAAATACCTTTTCAGGACCTACCAAACAAGGAAATTAATTCAAATTAATGAGGGAAAATAAAAGCGAGAACCAGAAAGAGAAACATAGAGCATTCATCACAATCGGCTAAAGTTTTTGAATTAGGGCTTTCCTCTTCTTCTTCCTCCAGGAACCCTAATAGAGAAAATTCAGAGAAGAAAAAACAATTGTTCTCCCTCTCTTAATGCAGAATAACAGAAGGCTGCTCATCATCAATATCATATAACAGCCAAAAGGAAGAGAAAGGATCTGACAATCATAGCTCCTGCAACTCATCACAATCATTAGCAGGATAACATCATCAGCAGATCCAATGAAAAGAATAACGAAGTTGTTCTTTAGACAGGCTTCATAAGAATTCTGAAAACAAAATTCTTCTTCCTCTCTTTCCTTCTTTCTCCTTCTAATTCCCAACTATAAAAGAGTTTTGAGAATCCCTCTTCCAAAGGATTCAATGGTTCAAGATCTCCTCATCAAAAGATCCGGTTGGTTCAAGATCTCCTTATCAAAAGATCTTGTTGGATCATGATCTCCTTATCATAAGATCAGTGGTTCTACGAGTCTGCTTGTCAAAAGACTCAGGAACAGGTGGTGCATTCCTATAAGGTGGTAGAAGAGAGGACTACCCACATTTTGGGGAACCTCTATAAAATCTTTGTGTCTTCTGGTTGCTTATTTTTTGTGCTGTCCCATTTACTTTACTTTTTCTATTACTGCTTTTCTTGCTTTACTGAAACAACTTGTGTTTTATTCTGTGTGTGGAATTGTAAAGCATAACACTTAGTGTTTTTATTGTATTTGACAAATAGGATAGAAATATTTTTATATCTCTATTCACCCCCCCCCCCCCCCCCTATAGTATATCTCAGGGGCACACTGTGCACTTTCAGGTACCTTGTAGTCAAGAAGGTATACTCTGTAGTAGAGAAAGTGTATTCTGAAGTCGAGAAGATATACGTTGTAGTCGAGAAGGTGTACTCTGTAGTCGAGAAGGTGAACTCTATAGTCGAGAAGGTGTACTCTGTAGTCGAGAAGGTGTACATTGTAGTCAAGAAGGTGTACTATATAGTCGAGAAGGTGTATTCTGTAGTCGAGAAGGTGTATTCATGTAGTCTTGATAGGATCCATGTAGTCTTGACAGAAATAAAATGTAGTCTTGATAGAATTTATTCATGTAGGCTTGACAAAATTCATGTAGTCTTGACTTAATCTATGCAGTCTTGACAGAATTTATCCATGTAGTCTTTACAGGATCCATGTAGTCTTGACAGGATCCATGTAGTCTTGACAGGATCCATGTAGTCTTAACAGAAATAAAATGTAGTCTAGACAGAATTTATTCATGTAGTCTTAATAGAATTCATGTAGTCTTGACAGAATCCATGTAGTCTTGACAGAATTTATCCATGTAGTCTTGAAAGGATCCATGTAGTCTTGACAGGATCCATGTAGTCTTGCAGAAATAAAATATAGTCTTGACATAATTTATTCATGTAGTCTTGACAGAATTCATGTTGTCTTGACAGAATCCATGTAGTCATGACAGAAATAAAATGTAGTCTTGATAGAATTTATTCATGTAGTCTTGACAGAATTCATGTAGTCTTGACAGAATCCATGTAGTCTTGACAGAATTTATCCATGTAGTCTTGACATGATCTATGTAGTCTTGACAGTATCAATGTAGTCTTGACAGAAATAAAATGTAGTCTTGATAGAAATAAAATGTTGTCTTGAAAGAATTTATTCATGTAGTCTTGACAGAATTCATGTAGTCTTGACAGGATCCATGTAGTCTTGATTGAAATAAAATGTAGTCTTGACAGAATTTATTCATGTAGTCTTGACAGAATTAATATAGTCTTGACAAGATCCATGTAATCTTGACAGGATCGATGTAGTCTTGACAGAAATAAAATCTAGTATTGACAGAATTCATGTAGTCTTGACAGAAGCCAAATATAGTTGAGACTCAGGACTACATAGCCAAATATAGTCTTGAGTCCCATGCCTTATCTCTGCTTATTCCCAAGGCTAAGTAGTGACTCCTAACCACAAGGAGGAGGGCACATGGCATTGGGATGTCCTTCTAAAGCATAGGAAATGCTTCCTCATTAATTATGGCAGAAATCTTTAATGGGATTGTCAAATTAGCCACTATTTTTCCTTATCTCAATGCATAAAGTGGTATTCTGGTCCACTAAGAAGTTGACACCTAGCCTTGGGGTTGCAACCCAATGCATGGGAAGTTGTTTCCATTAATGCTAGTCAAATCAACTCCACATTCTCTCTCCTCCCATAAACCTTGAACCTCATTCCCTCACCACGAATCCTGAGCATTCTCCTTCTTCCTCTTCCTCACCCCTCAAGAAACTAACCAGCAACTTTCTTTAAAGGAAGAAGGCTTGGAAGGAGGATTTGGAGCTTGGCCGACCGCCACTGTGCCGCTAAGAAGATAAGCGTGAACTGTAATGCCCCTAATTTTCGTTAATTATTTATATGGCCGCTGTGACGTAATTTTGGCATTTGGGCATTACGTCAGGTTTAGTTTTGGGCCTTAGCCTAGTTAAGTGTGTAATTTGGATCGAGTGTGTGAGAGTTCGCGTCGTTTCGAGTTTTGGGAAATTATTTATGTAATTATTGCATTTATTATAATTCCCTGGGCTGCGTTCGATGAACGGCAGTGGCTCTGCGATCGATGAATGACTCTGGCTCTGCATTCGACGAACGACAGTGGCTCTGCGATCAACGAACGGCAGTGGCTCTGCATTCGATGAACGGCAGTGGCTCTGCGTTCGACGAATGGTAGTGGCTCTGCGTTCGACGAACGGCAGTGGCTCTGCGTTCGACGAACGACAGAGGGTCTGCGTTCGATGAACTGGGATCAGTCTGCATTCGACGAACGACAGAGGGTCTGCATTCGATGAACTGGGATCAGTCTGCGTTCGACGAACTTGCATTGTAGATGCGTTCGACAAACTCTTTCTTGAGTTCGAAGAACGTCAAGCTTTCTGTTGGTTTTTTTCTGCGTTCGACGAACTCTTTTTTGAGTTCGACGAACGACAAGGAGCTGGGTTCGACGAATTCCTGGAGGCTTAATATATATACATTAAGCTTAGGTTTTTTCTTCTTTTCATCTCCTTCCTTTGTCAAACCAATCCAGCCGCCGAGGGAGAGAGGCTAGAGCGGAGTGTCTTGGAGCTTCCGGTCGGCGATTCGAAGGCCGTAGTGGTCGGAATCGCGTTTGGAGTATAGATTTGGAATGCTCTTGGCGAGATCTTCGTTCTAGTAGTAAGTGTTTCCCGTTTCGTGGAATTTTTGGAGGTATGGTAGTGACCTAACTCCTCCTTTTGATCCGTAAAGTTGTAGGTTGTTGAGTTTGAGTGAGTTCTTAGCCGATCCATAGCGTTTGGAGGGAGAACTTCGAGCTTGCAAGGTTTAAGGCAAGTGGCTATCCCCTCTTTCTAGTTGTTTGCTTAAAGCACTGTTTTTTTGTTCTTCTGTGGTTTTGTGTTCTTGTTGTGTCTTGGATTGTTTCTCGAGAACTTCTTGTTCAGCCTTTTCCATCTCGAGAAGCTTTTGTTACCTGACTTCCTTTTATTATTTGATTTCTCGAGAACAGTTTGTCCCTGCCTTTAATTTCTCGAGAACAGTTTGTCTTGCCTTTGACTTCTCGAGAACAGGTTATTCCTTGCCTTTGACTTCTCGAGAACAGGTTATTCCCTACCTTTAATTTCTCGAGAGCAGCATTTTTCCCTGCTTTGATTTCTCGAGAACTGTTTGTCTTGCCTTTGACTTCTCGAGAACAGGTTATTCCTTGCCTTTGACTTCTCGAGAACAGGTTATTCCTTGCCTTTGACTTCTCAAGAACAGGTTATTCCCTACCTTTAATTTCTCGAGAGCAGCATTATTCCCTACTTTAATTTCTCAAGAACAGTTTGTCCTTGCCTTTAATTTCTCAAGAACTGTTTGTCTTGCCTTTGACTTCTCAAGAACAGGTTATTCCCTACCTTTCATTTCTCGAGAGCAGCATTATTCCCTGCTTTGATTTCTCGAGAACAGTTTGTCCCTGCCTTTAATTTCTCGAGGACTATGTTCTTATCCTTTAAATTCTCGAGAAATGCCCTCTACTTCTTAATACTTGAGTTATGCCTCCGATTACTTCTACTCTTTGAAACCTCGTACCCGTTGTGGCTGAATGACTTATGTCTTCTCTTATGAATCGTCTTTTGCAGTGTTTACATTATTTGTGACCCTATCCTTAGGATATCCTGGTGAGTGTTTTCTCGGGCTTCGTCCCATGCCATAATTAAAGAAATTAATTAATAAGACCATTGCCTTTGTCCTTGCACGGTGGGTCGTGTTTTTTTTTTGGGGGGGGAGGCAGTGGGGAGTGTTGTAGCCTTGTACGGTGGCCATTTTAGTGGTGAACTGCAGGCTTGGCCTGTGGTCCCGTGGGACGTGTTTGGGTGGTTGGGGATAGAAACCCCCACCCATTTTGGCTTTGGGTGGCAGTGGATAAAGGACCTCCCCCATTTAATTTGAGTTGTTCAGTCTCTTTAAATAATGTAACAAGATACATGAATTTTGCTTGTTCCTCTTTATGGCATTTTGGTGCACTTGGTGCTTTGCTTAGTTCTTTGTTTGGAGCTTCTCTTTCGGTAAATCTGGCTTGGGTTGGTACCCCTTATGCCTTATTTACTTTTCTTCTTGTTTTTCTGCCACTTGTAATTCCCTTGCTGAGGCGTTCTTTGTTTTATTGAATGCCTCAGGTTCAGAGCCTTAGTGGCTAGTAGTGTAGCCCAGAGTCTTCGGGGGTTTTTTTGTTGTGTTGTACCCCGCTGCTGCGAGGTAGTTGTTTTTAGTTTTCTTCTTGTGTTCAGACATGCTAGTTGGAGCCAATGGGTTAGTTTCATGTTGTTGACGCCCATTGTGCCCTTTGATACTTTATAGCTTACTTGTCAGTTAAATGCCACTACTTTTAGATCTTCTGTATCTTGCTCTCTGAGAATGATTTATGTCCAGGTGCATTATAGTTATAAAATGGTTTTTCTTTCATCCTCATTGCATTCCTTTCAACGGAAATCCTTATCTTTAAAGTCGCCTAAAGATATTTTCTATACCTATACTACGCCTAGATATGTCCAAGCCATTTACTTTATGTCATGTCATTACATGCATTTAGGACCTTAAGTAAACTAAATCAAGTACTTTCCGCTGTAAATACATATATTTTCTCGGTGGACTAGTTGATCCACGAACTGAGAGACACAGTTCTTACCCCAAACCCTAATAAATGATTTCAAATGATGATCTATCATGTAAACATGTTTTGATTATGTAAGTAATAGGTTTCCGCCTGAGCGTCTGCAGTTGTATCCTGCATGACGTGGCATCATGACGCGTATTTCTCATACTCTGATATTCCTAAATTCGAAGAAAATGCGGGTTGTGATAGTTGGTATCACAATTAGGTTGTTCGACAAGTTGGTCAGGCAACAAATTCTGATATAGTAGTTGTTTTGGTTTCATTGCATACACACACTGATGTGTCATCAGTACGTCTTGGCCGAAGCATGAACACTACACTCATAGCATGATAAGAAGTATACGGTGCATATTATGTAATATGGAATGCATAATATGTGTTTGTATATGGATCCACCATAGGTGGCAACATGTGACGGTTATGTAGTATGGGATGCATAAACATCATCACATGGATGCCCATTAGCACGTTTTCTTTTTTGTTACATGCAATATTATGTAGTATGGGATGCATAATATTTCATGTGTACGCCGCTCATAACATGCATTAAGGCCTTTATTAGAATGCATAGCACAACATACATTACATAGCATTGCATAAGCACATGTGCAAAGCTAAAAACTTATATGATGACACACGTACACCCATGATTTCAAAATGAACAAAAAATTCATGCATTCATGACCCTTGCACATGAGTCAAGAGGGACGATGCAGCATTGTTCCCGAATTTAGGATATCATCATGAAAATATCCCAGAGAAAGGTAGTGGAAATGACAAGTAGCTGTACATGTATGTTCTGAACCAAGCAGTGTAGTTATAGTATAAGGTTAGGTTTTAATTATAGGTTTATGCGTTTTAGCAGAAATGGCGCGCAAGCGAGTCGCGACTAGGTCGACTCCTCAGTCAAATGGCGAGTCATCCAGAGCGCAGAGTGAAGCCCTGATCGAGAGTCTGCGCCAGAGCAATGAGGCTGTGACTCGGCAGATGGTTGCGATGCAATCGCAAGTTGAGGCGTTGTTGTCTGCCGGTGCTAGGCAGTAACCCGTATGTTGGATCGGTAGGCGCCCTTAGAGTGGGGGGAGAATAAGGGTTTTAAAAACTTATATTATATTTTGAAATACTTGCTTATGATAAGAGATCAAAATAATGATTTTGAATAAAGATCTAAATTGTTTTATAATAATGGAGAGGATAATAGACAATTTAGAGAAATGAAGAACAAATCAATTTTATTACACAAAGAGAGACATGATTATTATTAATAAAATTGATTACAAAATTTTGATTTCAATGACGCTAGAAATCAAAGCGAAATATGAAAAACTCTTTTTGTTTTCTATACCGACTCGTATCCCCACGAACTGGTTGGCTTTAGCCGATCCTTCCCCGGATACGGCCTCAAGCCGCTCTAGCCAACCCTTCCCGGGATATGGCCTCGAGCACCCCCTAGACCTACACCCGAGACCTAGTCGCCAACACGAGGCGAATTTCTGCCCTAAGTCCTACCCAGACCTAGTCGCCAACACGAGGCGAATTTACTACACGATTTAAAAGAGATGGATAAATGAAATAACAACAATATAAAAAATTCCTATATGGATCTCTTGGAGAAGTGGACGAAGGCCCGCAGAGTATGATCGTAGTCGATGCGGTCTTTTGTCACGATGATGACGTGTGTTGAAATATTCTCCACGGATCTCCTTAAGCCTTCAAGGATTTGTGGGAGAATCTCTCTGAACCTTCCTCTCTATGTTGTGGCACGAAGCTCTGCAATTTTGGATCACAAGAGGATGAAGAAGACGGATCCAAGGGGTCCTTTATATAGCCTTGGAGCTAGCGCCTGCGCTATCGCTACAGCCGGCGCTATCCCGGTTTAGGAAATATTCTCCGCGTGAGAATCCTTCATTTTAAGCAAGCCGTCTGTCTTCCTCTATTGCTTTGCGCTACCGCCGACGCTATCAGCTACCGCCGACGCTATCTGCATTCTATATATGCATCCCGCTAGCTTGAATTTCACTTTTGCGCTTTAAGCGCTAGCGCCTGCGCTAGCAGCTATCGCCTGCTCTAACAGCTACCGCCGAAGCTACCGCCTGAGCTACTGCCTGCTCTAGCGGGCAGTTTTGAGTTTTGGCTCCAAACTTGGGCGCAACATTCTTATGTTATCCTTGAGTCATGTGGACTTGTTTTCCTGCACACTTAAACACACAAGATCAAATACACATAGGATTTGTTATTCTCAAACCTAGGATATGCGGAAGACCATGTTCCAACAAACTCCCCCTTTTGATAATAACAAATCCATTAATGATAAATCAGAGCATTAATATATAAGCATGATGAAACTTACTTGTGTGTGTGTGAGAGTTATGACTTAGGATAATTATCAATTTTAGCATTTAGAATTGCTCCCCCTACATACACATGCTCCCCTAATATGTAAGCTATCATCTTAATTAATCATGTTAGTTTTCTATTTTGATAGCGGATTATATTTATCATGTTTGTTCTCCCCCTTTTGTTATTAGCAAAAGTGGGTAAGGAAGCAAAACACAATTTTTTTTATAATAAGATAAAGGCATGATCGAGCTTTTAAAGAGGGAATAATCAGGAGTTTTAGAATAATTTTTATAAAAATAGATCAGAGTTTTTAGCTTAAAGATGAACAATCTAACATTTGTCAAGTACTCAATATTATCATGTTAGTTTTTCCTTTTTATATAAGAGTTTTAAGCATAAAAAAATATAATGATTTCCAAGTAACTAAACTACCCAGACAATATCTCTACACCCTAGCCCCGTACTAAGTGACAGATGGGCATGAGGAGCTGCATACATGTCGTAGGTTGGGGTGTTAGTCCCATATGCAAACACTAGAAAAACTCAACCCAGCACTCTTTCCCCCTAGTGCCTCGCAAGGCCCCACTGGAACCCTCCCCGGTTAAGGACAAGACATGACTTAGAGGTTAGGTTATCTAATGTCTACAACCCTACGCCCCCGCTATGGTGAGATTTGTAATCATGGATAATAATTATTGGAAACATTTAAGCGTTTTAAATCAAATTATAATTTCATAGCTAATGGGTTTTAATATTTGAATTTTTAAAGAAAAGTTCACATAACTAATCCATTAGTAAATCAGAGTTTTAGTATTACAATATTTTCATTGAAATAAATCAGAGTTTTTAGCATAAAAATATATTCTTGTTTAAAGCAACCAATATAAAGTTTACCAAGCAAGTCTACCACTTATTGAAAGAAAGGAATGTTAAGATTCAAGTGAGGATGCACACAAAATAAAAGACTTTAAGGAAGCATGAAAGTGCAAGGTAAAACAATTATATGGTTATGATGCGGAAGACTTATCGAAATACAAGAAACATCTTATTGTAATCAATGATGATCCATATAAAGATATATGAGTTAAATTTCATAAAGAAGATGTTTTTGTAAATCATTGTTCAATTAAAATCTTTAAGTCTAACAATAAAGTAACCAAGCATGAAATAATGTTATCAACAAGAGATTACTACAATGTTATTTTAATTCACAAATTCAAAACATACCAAACATTGTAGAGAGCATGCTAGGTTATCTAGTGCATTTCATAAATAAAGAGTAGTATAGAATTAGCATTAGGATCCAATACTCATGAGAAGAAGTGTTATGGAAGATAATGATGTGCACATAAGTGTATTTTTGAGTAGGGTAAACAAATGTTTTAATCAAAAATACAAGAAATATGTAAAGTAAAGAGCACAATAAAACACAAATAGTTTTACTTCCACAAACTTCAATGCACAAACAAAATGTACAACTACCAAGGTGCTTTGCACACACAATGCTCATTAATACTTATCAGGGTGCAAAGTAGTGCTTGGGGGATCACATATTTTATTTTAATGTTGAGACTAGTGATCCAGTGTACTTAAGAGTAAGTGGTTTTTATTTTGAAAGAAAGATTTGATTTGCACAAGATACTTTACTATTCTTTCCAAGGTGCTCAACCTCACAACGCTTATTTAGACTTATCAGGAGGTTCAAGTAGTGTTTGGTGGAGTTATCTTTGTCACTTTATTTTATGATTTTTGTTTTTTACAAAGTTCTCTGAATACACTTGTTTTGCAAACCAATATAATTTATGAAAACATAACCACTTTTCTTAACTTTTTAAAGTGCAAATAATAGTAGTGTAGGTAAGATACTTGTGCAATTTTAATTCATTGTACTAATACAAAACATGCACAAGCATTCTTAGATTAAACACATATGTAGACAATGCCAAAATAAGTGAGTGAATAAAGATCATTATCAAACATAAAACATTTACTCATACTTAGAGGCATGCTAAGCTTGTTCTACACAACTTTTACAATATAATTGATGCACATATTAATAGATATATCAAAGCATGATGAAAACAATGTTCAAAGTAGTTTGAAAAGATAAATTGCAACATTATAGAAGTTCTAAATAATAGATTAAATCATGCTTGATTTTCAATGAAGTCCATACAATATTTTTGATATTTTGAAGAATAATTTTGATTTAAAGTTTGAACTCATAAGATTGATCTTAGACTTCCCGAGGGCTACCTTGTGAGGGGTTCACCCGGTACTAGGAGATGTGATGGGATGATAGCCCAAATCCCCCTTTCGCAAGATACATGTAAGTAGAAAATGTATGTTCAAATACATGTTCATATTTTTTTGTTTTGTATTTTTGTATTTGATTTTTGCATATAGAAATCAAACAAATAACCAAAGAAAAAAAAATATTTTTTTTTTGTCATTTGGTTTTTGTAATTTTGTAATTGAATTTTTCAAAAATCAATTATAGGCATAGATGCAAAAATGAGTAGTACATATAAAATAATATATTTTTAGTGATTTTTCAGAATTTTAAAATTACAGAAAATCGGATACTTGAGCTAGAGCCGGCGTTATGTCCTAGCGCCGACATTAAGTCCTAGCGCCGGCGTTAAGTCCTAGTGCCGGCGTTAAGTCCTAGCGCCTGCGTTAGCTCATAGAGAGTGCTTATTTTAATCATATAGCCTAGATTTTCTTCGATTTTTCTTTCGATTTTTCATAATTATGTTTATGCAATGTATGGCATGTCTAATGAAGTGAAAAGATGAGAAGAAATCGCAAAAAGTTGCGGAAGTTAAAATTTTAGTACATGGGTTTCACATTCATTAAAGTTCTATATTCATTAAACCTTAATTCTTGAGTTTTGCACAATCGTTTAAGCTTAATTATTATTGAATATGCAAACAAAGAAGATATGATTAATGTTATGCCAAAGTTTGATAGTGTTTCAACTTACAGACCTAGAATGAAGTGAAGATTCTATTTGATTTGAGATATCACGATGATTCTAAGGTCCAAACTTGACATAAATCACAATACGTACATAATACACCAACCATGGTAAACAATTATAATGTCAATTGTTATCATATAATTCATAAACATGTGATAGAGATAGTTGTTTTTAGATGATTTTTTTTAGATATGAATTATGATATATGATTTTTAGAGAATTTTATCAAAGTACATCAATAAATCATGGTGGTGCGAGTGGCATTAGTATTTAAGACAATTAATCTTTCAATATGTCTTTTGTGATTTTCTTTATAATTTAGATAAATATCTCATAACAAATGTAGAGTTTGATTCATATGGATAATATAAGATATTTAGAAGCAATGAATATAAGAATAAAAGATAGGTCATCAAAATAAAATATGATTTTAAATTTTGATCAATTTGATTTATAAGATCATATTTCCTATAATAGATAAGATGACTATAACATGATAGCTTAAAAAGAAAACAAAAAGAAAAAAATAGGAAATTAAAGCACATCATGAAGTAGAAATTTGTATATTTCAATTTGAAAATATTCTACTTCATGCATTTGGATGATACTAGTAGTTGAGAGATTTGGGTATCCAAAGGGAACCAAGTATAACGGTTCCTTTAGGTACCCAAATATAACGTGATAATTTTTGGGGAGACGACAATGAACGAATTCTTTCAAGTGGAGTTAATGTTTCATTTTTTATTTTGGGTCTCCATTCATATTTTGATTTAATATTATGCATCAAATTTCCATATTCATTAAACTTAGGTTTAAATTAATAATCACTTTTTAAATTATATTTCATAGGAAATTTGTGCACATTAGAATTTAATTTGGGAGATACATAATGTGGGTTAGAATTCATTATGTTTGTGTGATTAAACATTCTACTATGTGCATGTTTAATATGTTTTAACATACTAGTAGAAGTTTTACTCATGTTTGATGATAAACTGGAAATAAGATATTTAAAATTATTTAATCCATTTTGAAAGAGTGATTTTAAAGATTCTAGTTTATAAGAGAGAATATTATTTTCGTTTATCAATTTTTCATTATGTTCTTTTGAAATTAAATGTTCTTTTTCTAAATCCTTGATTTTTCTTTAATATTATTATAATAAAAATAAGGTGTATAGTTTTCAAATGAAGAGCATGAATGAGATTCAAACACATCCTTTTTGGATTCTTCATTCACATTTGCTTTCAAAGTTTTATTTTCTAAACGTAATCTCTTATTAGCAATTTTTAATTACTTCATTCTACGTTTAGCAATTTTTTGTATATGGAAATAAGATAAAGAATAAGACTTTCTTACAGCGCAATTGGAAGAGGCAAGATGTGAACATGATGTTCCTTTGTCATCTTCTAGGCCTTCCTTCTTTATAGATGAATTTTCATCTTCTCTTGATGAATTGCTCTCTTTGGCTAAGTCAATTTCCATGATTTCCATGGTTTTGCTACAAGAGAGATTTTCTTGAATAATGGTTGATGCTTGTATGTCCTTCTCTTCCTGTGTTTGTTCCATACCTGCAGAGGAAGATCATAAGTTATCTCAAGAAAATTCCACATCTCGTATGCAGTAGGAAAAGTATGAATGAGTTTGGAAATATTTTGATCTAACGCACAAAATAGATTATTCATAGATTTTGCATTTAAAACCATTTCGTTTTTATTTAATACGCTAGGTGGCATTTTAATAGTGATGTTCCAAACTTTTTCATCTAAGGCTTTAAGAAAATTTTCCATTAATATTTTTCATTCTTTAAAATTTCTTCCTTCAAATAGAGGTGGTGCTAGTGATTTTCCATCTTCTTGAAAATTTACCCCACTAGTAGAAGAGAGATCATGAGACGACATTATTCCTTGTTGTTAAGCCGATTGGAATCAAACCTGGCTCTGATACCACTTGTTGGATCGGTAGGCGCCCTTAGAGGGGGGGGGGGGTGAATAAGGGTTTTAAAAACTTATATTATATTTTGAAATACTTGCTTATGATAGGAGATCAAAATAGTGATTTTGAATAAAGATCTAAATTGTTTTATAATAAAGGAGAGGATAATAGACAATTTAGAGAAATGAAGAACAAATCAATTTTATTACACAAAGAGAGACATGGTTATTATTAATAAAATTGATTACAAAATTTTGATTTCAATGACGCTAGAAATCAAAGCAAAATATGAAAAACTCTTTTTGTTTTCTATACCGACTCGTATCCCCACGAACTGGCTTGCTTTAGCCGATCCTTACCCGGATACGGCCTCAAGCCGCTCTAGCCAACCCTTCCCCGGATATGGCCTCGAGCACCCCCTAGACCTACACCTGAGACCTAGTCGCCAACACGAGGCCAATTTTTGCCCTAAGTCCTACCCATACCTAGTCGCCAACACGAGGTAACTACACGATTTAAAAGAGATGGATAAATGAAATAATAACAATATAAAAACTCACTATATGGATCTCTTGGAGAAGTGGACGAAGGCCCACAGAGTATGATCGTAGTCGATGCGGTCTTTCATCACGATGATGACGCGTGTTGAAATCTTCTCCACGGATCTCCTTAAGCCTTCATGGATTTGTGGGAGTATCTCTCTGAACCTTCCTCTCTATGTTGTGGCACAAAGCTCTAGAATTTTGGATCTCAAGAGGATGAAGAAGACGGATCCAAGGTGTTCTTTTTATAGCCTTGGAGCTAGCTCCTGCGCTATCGCTACCGCCGGCGCTATCCCGGTTTAGAAAATATTCTCCGTGTGAGAATCCTTCATTTTAAGCAAGCCATCCGCCTTACTCTATTGCTTTGCGCTACCGCCGGCGCTATCAGCTACCGCTGGCACTATCTGTATTCTATATATGCATCCCGCCAGCTTGAATTTCACTTTTGCGCTTTCAAGCGCTAGCGCCGGCGCTATCAGCTACCGCCTGCTCTAACAGCTACCGCCGGAGCTACCGCCTGAGCTACCGCCTGCTCTAGAGGCCAGTTTTGAGTTTTGGCTCCAAACTTGGGCGCAACATTCTTATGTTATCCTTGAGTCATGTGGACTTGTTTTCCTGCACACTTAAACACACAAGATCAAATACACATAGGATTTGTTATTCTCAAACCTAGGATATGCGGAAGGTCATGTTCCAACACCGTAGTGCAAGCCCCCATAGTAGGACAGACTGTATCTACTCCTCCTGCTCCCTTGGTACCCCCAGTAGCGATACCTCCGAATATGAATTTTATTTCGCACTTTCAAAGGTTGGGTCCTCCATCGTATTGTAGACGAGCTGATTTCGTGGCCTTGGACGATTGGCTTATAGCCATGGAAGAGATGTTCTCGTATTAAGGAATCACCGTGGATCAGAAGGTGATGATTTCCGCGTACCAGCTTAAGGGTCTCGCAAAGAGTTGGTGGTTGAGGGAGAAGGAAGACCTTTTCGAAGAATGTTCGTGGGAAACCTTCAAAGGAATGTTGTTAAGAAAGTTTCTACTGTCGGTAGAGCAAGACCGGTTGATTAATGATTTCCTGCATCTGAAGCATAGATAGCTCTCAGTGAGCGAGTATGAGATTGAGTTTTGCAAGTTGAGCAGGTTTGCTCCGGCCCTGGTAGCCTCGGAGGAAGGAAGAGTAAAGAGATTTCTGGGTGGTCTCCGTAGTGATATACAACAGCTGGCCACTGTGTATAGGTCAGAGAAGTACGCTGAGGTAGTAAAGGCAGTGCTGAAGGTTGAGGCAATCGATAATGCCAAGAACCGAGGATCAATGATGAAGAAGGGAAAGAGAAAGGCTGGAGAAGAAGGAAATTCTGGTGCGCCTGCCCCGGTCTTGAAGAAAGGAGGTGGTGAGGTCTGCAGTTTCTGTGGCCGCTCTGGCCATCCAGTTGAGAGGTGTTTCAAGAGGAAAGTAGTTCAGAAGCAGCAGCGAGTGCTGGCAATCCAGGGTGCTCCGAAGGGCGAGGTGCTCTGCCAGTTGTGCAAGCAGAAGGGGCACAATGTGGCCCAGTGTTGGACCAAAGATAAAGTCTGCTTCCAGTGCAAACAGAAGGGGCACATGAAGTTTCAATGCCCGCTAGTTCAACCCCCGTTGCAGCCAGTTCCGCTTCGAGCCTTGCCGCCGCTGCAGAATCAGGATAAAGGAAGAAGAAAGCTGAACGTGATAACCCAGGAGCAAGCGCAGTCTTTGACCCAAGTGATCGCAGGTTGGACCTTAAGCCAACTGTTTAGTTTTGATTATTTTTAGTTTCACTGTATTAGACTAGTTTCCCTTCTTTCCTTTTTTCGCACTTACAGGGAGATTTAAAGTAAAGAATCATTGGGCGCATGTTCTGTTTGATTCGGGTGCTACCCATTCGTTCATAGCAAGGGCTTTCATTGAGCGTCACTGTTTGACCTCTGAGCTGGGCAACGATTCGTTACTCGTTAAGTTCCCTTCTGGTGATTTGGTGTCCTCGAACCAGTGCGTCCGAAGTTGCCCCATTTTCTTAGGAGATTTCATGGCTGTTGCTGATCTCAAGGTGTTGGACCTAGAAGACTTCGACGTGATATTGGGTATGGACTGGTTGTCCAGCTACGATGCTGTCATCCGATGCAAGGAAAAGCGTCTGGACTTCGTGATGGACAACGGTCATCCCATGAGCGTTTTTGGTTCTCAGTGCTAGAGTTCCCCGATAATTTCTACGGTATGTGCTCGAAAACTGTTAATTTCCAGTTGTTTGGCTTACCTTGTTTCTGTAGTAGAAACTGTTACTGGTTCGTCGTGAATTGAGGGTGTTCCGGTGGTGCGTCTCACGAATCCTGGTAGACAATGGCAGCTCGGTCAACGTTATCTTCAAGAAAGCGTTTGACGAGATGAAGGTAGAGGCCCGAAGGGTGTTGGCCTCGGATGGCCCCCTGTTTGGTTTTTCGGGAGAGAGAAAGGAGTTGGAGGGAGGAGTAGGACTCCATGTAACTCTCGGGGGGGCAATCGCGGAACTGCCATTTCATGATTGTGGACGCCCCAAGCAGCTATAGCGCCATTTTTGGTCGGCCTCTTATTAGTGCATTTAGATGCGTCCCTTCCACCCTACACCAGTGCCTAAAGTTCAACACAGGTGGAATCCAGGTCCGGGTCCGGGGAGATCCCAAGGTGGCGAGACAGTGCTACGTGACAGCTGTCAACACCATCTCCTGGATGGAAGAAGCGGAGGAGTGGGATAAGAGGATGGAGGAGGTGGCCGAGGCCGGAGGAGAGAAGGGAGATGAGGAGGAGGAAGGAAAAGAAGGGGACGAAGAGATCACCCCGGAAAGGGGGGTAGGGGAGCACATGGTGGTAGATGAAGAAGAAGAGGGAGAAAAGGGGGAGGAAGTTCATGCCCGGGAGGGGGTCGAGGTAGGACCCTGGGCGGAGAGAAGGGAAGAAGGAGAGGAAAAGGGAGGGAAGGCTAAGGAGAGAAGGGTGGAGGAGGTGACGGAGATGAAAGGGGAGGAAGGGGGAGCCCAATAGCTCGCCAATGAAGGAGAGGAGGAGAGGCCTTGGGGGGAGCAGTCACGGCTGGAGGCCGTAGACGAGGTCATCGAACTGGAGGTCGTCACCCGACTGGGGATGATGGAGAAGGTCTGGGTCAGTGGAGAGCTCAACCCTAAGGAGAGGGCGGAGATCCTCGCCTGCGTCCAGAAGAACGTGGACGTCTTTGCCTGGAGTGCCACGGAGATGCCAGGGATAGATGCGGATGTGGCTTGCCACCGCCTCAACCTCGAGCCCGGCACCCGCCCCATCCGCCAAAGGAGGAGGCCCACTGCAGACAAGCTGGAAGGCCCCATCCGCGAGGAAGTGGAAAAACTTCTGAAAGCAGGTTTTGTAAGGGAGATCCAGTACCCAGGCTGGGTCTCCAATGTCGTCATGGTAAAGAAAGGAGGAGGTAAATGGCGAATGTGTATCGATTTCTCTTTGCTTAATAAATCATGCCCGAAGGATTGCTACCCTCTGCCTAGAATCGACGCGCTGGTTGACTCAGCCGTCGGTTTTCATATGATGTCTTTCTTAGATGCTTTTTTAGGTTACCACCAGATTCGCATGCATCCCCCTGACATCAAAGACGTCTCCTTCATCACGAGGGATGGATGCTACTGTTACAGGATGATGTCCTTCGGGCTCAAGAATGTGGGGTCTACATACCAAAGGATGATGGACCGGGTTTTCCGTGAGCAAAAGGGGAGAAACCTGGAGGTCTACGTCGATGACCTCATGGTCAAGAGCCGAGGTCTCGAGTCCCACCTCCACGACCTCGAGGAAACTTTCGGGACCCTACGGAAGTTCAAGATGAGACTCAACCCGTCGAAGTGCGTCTTCGGAGCCAGTCGAGGAAAATTCTTGGGTCACATGCTCACCCCGGCTGGAGTGGAGCCCAACCCGGATAAGGTCAAGGCAATCCTCGAGTTGGCACCCCCAAGAAATGCTAAGGAGATCCAACGTTTGACGGGAAAGTTGGCTGGGTTAAGTAGATTTCTCTCCAAGGCAGGGGAGAGATGCTCCTCTTTCTTCAAGGTGTTACGGGGTAATCAAAAGTTCGAATGGACCTCCGAGTGCGAAAAGGCTTTTCAAGCGTTGAAAGAACAACTGACCAAGGCTCCGCTACTGCAAGGGCCGAGGTCAGGGGAAGACTTGTCTTTATACCTGGGGGTAGGGTTGGAAGCTGTGAGTTCCGTGCTTGTCCGAGAGGAAGGGAAGAAACAACTACCGATCTATTACGTAAGTAAAGTGCTGAGGAAGGCCGAGCTTAGATATCCTATCTTGGAGAAGCTGGCCTTCGCTCTAGTGGTGTCGGCCCGAAAACTTCGACCCTATTTTCAGGCACATTCCATAAGGGTAGTGACCGACCACCCCCTCCGCAATATCATGGAGGGTGTAGAACACTCGGGAAGGTTGGCCAAGTGGTCGGTGGAGTTAAGCGAATTCAACATCTCTTATGTACCGAGGGTGTCCATAAAAGCGCAGGCAGTGGCGGATTTCCTGGCTGACTACGTTACTGAGGTAGAAGAATCGGAACTACCCTATCCGATGTCTTGGAAAATGTTGGTAGATGGAGCGTCCGGAAGACACTCTTTTGGGGGAGGGGTAGTCCTGGTCAGTCCCCAAGGGACCAGGATAGAGCAAGCAATCCATTTCCACTTCCCCCTCACCAATAACCAGGCAGAATACGAGGCGGTGATAGCAGGCCTCCGCTTGGCTCGGGAGATGGGAGTGCAAGACGTGGAGGTCTCGACGGACTCCATGGTTGTTGCTTGCCAAGTCAAGGGAGAGTTCGAAGTCAAGGAACCAACTCTTCAGCGGTACTTGGAGAAGGTCAAGGAGGTGGTGGGACAGTTCCGAACTTTCTCTATCAAGCATGTCCCAAGGGAAGAAAGCACCCAGGCCGATCTTCTGGCCAAGTTTGGTCCCCAGGTTGGGGGGACCATGTCGGAACTCTTCCGACCCTCCATTGAGGAGGGAGAAGTAATGGAGGTGGATCAGCGGGCGTCATGGATGGACCCTTTCATTACTTTCCTAGCCTCAGGGAGATTCCCCGAGGGAGAAGTCGACAAGCGGCGATTCAGGTATAAATCGGCTTACTACTCCTTACATGCAGGGGTGTTGTATAGAAAGACCCTCTCGGGGCTCCTGGCCCGTTGTGTCTCGGAGGAGGAGGCCCCAAGGGTCTTGGAGGAGATCCATTTGGGAGAATGTGGCAGCCACTCGGGAAGCAGAACCCTGGAAGGAAGGGTTCTGAGGCAAGGTTATTTCTGGCCCACCCTCAGCAAGGATGCGGCCGAATTCTCCAAGAGGTGCTCTAAGTGCCAACTCTACGCTCCTCTCCAACTCCTCCCAGCTCAAAGGCTAAGAATGATCACGGCCCCTTGGCCATTTACAGTCTGGGGATTAGACCTCGTGGGACCTTTCCCCCAGGCGAGCGGTCAAAGGAGATTTTTGCTAGTGATGATCGACTACTTTTCCAAGTGGATCGAAGCGAAGGCGCTAGCCAAGGTAACCTCTTAAGTGGTAAGGAACTTTGTTTGGGGTGAGATAATTTGCAGGCACGGGCTTCCTCTAGCCATTGTCACAGATAACGGGCCGCAATTCGCCAGCGAGGAGTTCGTCAGTTTCTGTACTCAGCTTGGCATAGATCTCAGGTTCGCGTCGGTCCACCACCTAAGGAGTAACGGGCAAGTAGAGGCGGCGAACAAAATTGTAGTGAACCTCCTCAAGAAAAAGATCGAAAACCTCAGAGGGAGTTGGGTGGAGCGACTACCCTCGGTCCTCTGGGCTCTGAGGACCACCCCGAACACGGCCACCGGAGAGACCCCATTCAAACTATCCCACGGATCCGAGGCTGTCATCCCGGTGGAGTTTGAAGTCAAGTCGCCTAGGGTGGCCGCCGCAGAAGGAGGAGATGAAGAATGGATGGCAAACAATGAGGAAGGCCAACGGTTGTCCTTGGACCTAGTGGAGGAACTCCGAGACTTGGCCACCATCAGGCAGGAGGAAGTAAAAAGGCGGATGGCCAAATACTTTGACAAGCATATACGAGTAAAGCATTTCCAGAAAGGGGACTTGGTACTAAAAAAGGTTGATGCGGCCGGAAGGGGAGCCGCGGTGGGTAAGCTCAATCCTAACTGGGAGGGCCCATATATTGTGAGTGAAGTGCTGAAGTCGGGAGGTTACCACCTCCGGGATGTGGAAGGGGAGCCTCTCGGCCAAGCCAGGAGTGGGGATGACCTGAAACGTTTCTATCCATGAAGTTCTTGAATATATTGATTCCTATGTATTGCTTTTACGGGCGTTGTTTTTATACTGATCATGAGTTCCAAGCAACAAGTAATGACGCTGGATTGCCCCGGACGATCCCGCTGCCAGGCTCTCATTAGCTGGTAGGGCCGGTTGATCTCGCGGAGAGGCTGGCGAGGCGATAGACTCTTTGTGCTGGATTGCCCCGGATGATCCCGCTGCCAGGCTCTCATTAGCTGGTAGGGCCGGTTGATCTCGCGGAGAGGCTGGCGAGGTGATAGACTCTTTGTGCTGGATTGCCCCGGACGATCCCGCTGCCAGGCTCTCATTAGCTGGTAGGGCCGGTTGATCTCGCGGAGAGGCTGGCGAGATGATAGACTCTTTGTGCTGGATTGCCCCGGACGATCCCGCTGCCAGGCTCTCATTAGCTGGTAGGGCCGGTTGATCTCGCGGAGAGGCTGGCGAGATGATAGACTCTTTGTGCTGGATTTCCCCGGACGATCCCGCTGCCAGGCTCTCATTAGCTGGTAGGGCCGGTTGATCTCGCGGAGAGGCTGGCGAGATGATAGACTCTTTGTGTTGGATTGCCCCGGACGATCCCGCTGCCAGGCTCACATTAGCTGGTAGGGCCGGTTGATCTCGCGGAGAGGCTGGCGAGGTGATAGACACTTTGTGCTGGATTGTCCCGGACGATCCAGCTGCCTGGCTCTCATTAGCTGGTAGGTGATGAGTCCTGATTATATACACCTTCATGGACTCATCCGGGCCATTATTTAGTCAATATCACGCACTTTAGCCTTATTATAGTTTATAATTGATAACCCATGCTAGGTGCACATTTTGGCCCACTTTGGTGTGTTTTCGTGTTTATTTCCTTTCATAGTACTCATATGTTGTTAAGTGCCACTTTCGGTGGCTAGATCTGTGTTTGTGCTGGAATAGGAGGCGTGCAAGTGTTTCCGGTGCAATTCTGCACAGGAACACTGCGCACGATCACTTGTTCTAGTGCGCACGACCACTGGTCGTGCGCCACTGATCGTGCGCACTTAACCCCTTTTTACGAGTTCTGTCTGGTGCAGTGCGCACGACCATCAACTCCAGTGCACACGACCACCGGTCGTGCGCCACTGGTCGTGCGAACATTTTATTTTATGATTTCATCTCGTGCAGGTTCTGTCCAGGCAGTGCGCACGATCGCAGGATTCCAGTGCGTACGACCACTGGTCGTGCACCAATGATCGTGCGCAGTGTTTAATCCAGCGCCTATTTATTGACCTGTTCGCGAATTAGGTCAGGATCACGCAACTCTGCTCCGTTCAGTCCGCCGTTTTCGCCGTTTTCAGGGGATTTTCACCCCCTAGGCCTCCTCCATCATCCAAAGGCTTAAAGGAAGGGTCCCTACACTCACTTTGACCGCTAAGGAAGAGGTTCTCCGCAATAGACGTGGCCGGATTGTAAATCGCTGGAGAAGACGGGTCCATTGGGAGGTGTGACAGCCCTCTTCTACCCCGGACGCAGTTGGGACCGAGCTAGGACGCGGATTGACAACCCGGTGCTTCCTACCGTAAATCTACAACGAGACTCCAGATTCGGTCGTATCTCCTGCCTTTTTCCTCTATTTTTGTGGTTATGTGTGATGTATTCTCTTTATCTTGATGATGAACACTATGAATCATGCCTAATATTGCTTATTTCATGTTTATGAAATTATTTTGTTCATTTGTGTCATTGAGGTGCGCCTTATTTCATTTTCCATTCCACCGCCACGATCGGTGCCGCACTAGCAATTGCTAGTGGCGTGCTTGACGAAGAGGTGCTCGCGACCCTCACTCCGCTTGCCTTCTCGTCCATCCGCTCTTTCGACGCAGCGCGCTCAAGGCCTGCCTAGTCTCCATCTCACCAATCGAAGCATTGCATAGCAGCATTGCATAGGAGTAGTGGTAATATTTATTTTAAGTATTCACAAACCCCCAAAGCCCTTTCATTCGCATTCCGCCTTTCGCAGGACTTCAATCTCAAGTCCTTCCTCGATAATAAACTCCACCTTACTGTGTTCCTTGAGAGATTCGATACTCGGGGATTACTCCTCGCTTTATATTACTTGAACGATCGGTACACTGCCGTTTCGTGCCGCAGTCGAGCTACCGCCTATAGCGGTGTGTGAGATTTGCGCCATCAAGTTTTTGGCGCCGTTGCCGGGGAACGCAGGCGTGTATCGTCTTGTGTCGTGACTCTCGTTACACGAGCAGTTGTTTTTGATCTTTTCGTTTCTTCTTGTTGTTTACAGTGCATGCAGTGGCAGATTGCAGGTGAACTTGCACCTTTTGACCCAGAAATCGAACGAACCGCTCGCGCGCGAAGGCGTGCTGCGGCTCTGCAAGCAGCCATGGGTGATCATGTGAACCCGAATGATGCTGATGCGCGAGTGCACGATGAGGGGCAAAATCCGGCCACTGATGAACAGGAGGCGGAGAGACCTCGGCCTCGTACTATGAGAGATTATACCACCCCCACTGCTGGAAGCGTGTATCCGGGCTTTGGGCCCAATATCATGAACAATCAGTTTGAGATAAAGCCGGCGATCTTAAACATTATCCGAAACCATGCTCAGTTTTCGGGGATGGCTAGCGAAGACCCGCATCTGCATCTGGCAGAATTCTCTGATATTTGCGGAACTTTCCGCTATGCGGGCATTGCTGATGACACAGTCAAACTGAGACTGTTCCCCTTCTCCCTCCGTGATAAAGCAAAAGTATGGCTTCATTCCATCCCGCCCGGGACTGCTGCAACATGGGATGCCCTTGCATCCAAATTCCTGGCTAAATTCCACCCGGTGGATAAGATTGTAAGCTTGCGGCGTGAAATCGCCACATTTCGGCAGTTGGATCAAGAGACTCTTGCGGAAGCTTGGGAGCGCCTCAATGAACTCCTTCGCCGTTGCCCTGGCCACGAGCTCCAGCCATGGAACGTGGTTGAATTGTTCTACTTCGCGATCGAGCCCAATTATAGGGCAATGATCGATGCTGCGGCCGGTGGTACCTTGATGAACCACACCCCTGAAGATGCCCTGCGGATTTTGCGTGACACTGCCTCCCACAGTACCTTCTGGACTGCAGGGAGAAACGCTCCAAGAAGCAGCCGAGGACTCTTCATGGTTGATTCTCTTCCTTCTCCGTCTCCATCTGCTGCCATCATTACTTGTGAAGGATGTGGAGGTGGAGGCCACCATGCTTACGAATGCTCGGGGAACCAAGTGGTAGGTGATTTCGTGCACTTATCTTTAAATGAATCTGTGAATTATGTTGGAAATCAGTCCAAGGGGGCGCCGTATAATAACACTTATAATCCGGGAGTGAGAAGTCATCCGAACTTCTCGTGGAATCCCAACAAGCCCGACCAACGATGGTCACCGGGGCAGCATCAAAATGATGCTTACGCCTCCGGGAGCCAACCGAGGCCGCCGCACCCGGATTACAACCAAGCACCCCCTACTCAAAAGAAGAGTAATTTAGAAGAAATGATGGAAAAATTCATGCTTGTAGCTAACTCGAATATGGCAAACCAAACTGCATCTATGCGAAACTTGGAGACGCATTTGGGCCAATTGGCCCAAGCGCTAACTGAGCGTTCGCAGGGGTCCCTTCCCAGTAATACGGAAAAGAATCCCATTGATCAAGGGAAAAGTCTGGGGGATGTGGTGGATGCCAATCCGAGTGAGCTGACAATCTTGTGTTCCATCAATCAGGTTGAAACAAAGGCTCTATGCGATTCCGGTTCCTCTCGCAATGTTATTGCGCTGCAAGATGTTGCGAAACTTCAATTGGAGATTAACACAGAGGAAAAGAAATCGCTGATTCTCGCTAACGGCACCATTATTCAATCCGAGGGAGAGGTGAGAAACGTGGAAGTAATAGTTGAGGGGACAACTGTGGTCGCGGACTTTCAGGTGTTGGGCCCCCGGGAAAATCAATCCATCCCTATCTTGGGGGTGCCGTTCTTGAAAGAGAGCGGCGCCACCCTTGACTTTGCCACGGGGTGTGTCATCTTACCTAACACGGCGCTGCAGCCCATTCATCTCGAAGCTAGAGCCGACACATCCACTCCTCCCCCTCTTGTTATTTCTGATGAACTTCTGAGTTGTGCAGGGAAGACGCATTTCCAAGAAACAGGTGAAGGGGAAATGGAGGAGCTCAAATCTGATGAGGAGGAAGTGATTGACTTTCGGAAAGAATTCGACGCCGAGAAGGAGGATGACGGCTGTCCGGGAAATGATGATGTGGATTTAGTCAAGAATGCTGATTATTTTTCTTCTTGTGATGAATCGTGTAATAAACTGTTTAAGCGTTCCGTCTCTTGGGCCGATCCGGTGGTCACAGTGACACCGGAAGTGACGCCACCTGATTCTAAGGAGGAAAAATCTGAGAGTTCACAACGGTGGCAATCTCCAACCGTCACCAAACTGAAAAAAGAAAAACTTCTGCGTGACGCTCGTGCTGCCGCTCTTCGTAGCAAGATGGCGGAGGTTAGGGGAGCATTGGGTAATACCAGTGCTGGCCCTAAAGCCTTCACCTCCCGCCTACATGCTACAGGAGATGCGCACCACAAGAGCGCTTTTAGTTGATGCGTGTTTTTAATTGCTGTAATGAACTATTTTTGAGTATGTCTTCTTAATTCCTGCACTCTTTATAAACAATGCTAATACAAGTATTTGGTCCAGCTTAAGGACGTTAAATGAAAGCGCTACTGGGAGACAACCCAGATTTCCGGTTTTTTTTTATATTTCCTTTTATCTAACCTTTCCTAGTTCAGTTTTTGTTTTTGCTTTTGTTGTTTTGAGTTTTGCTTGCAGGTTTTGTGTTCGATGGTGGATGCTGCGGATTGTCTTGATTTTAAACGCCATTCTTCTGGTATGCTCACGTGCTGAGCATTGGGTAACTTCTTCCCTAGCTTTCAATTTTGATTTTCACTGTCATATCATTATGTTGTATGGTTTTGATTAAGTCTGGGGGAGAGTCGTTTCTTTGTCACCCACTGCACATGCTCATCTCATTTGCATACTAGAAGTATTTTAATTTCAGTTATTTAGTATCGTTCATCTTCACACACCACTTCACCCACTTGAGTGCGTGCTTTCTTTTGTGTTGTTCCGTTTAAACTAGTTTGGTTGGAATGTGAAATAGGCTATTAACACAGGAATTATTATTTGGAGCGCGGTGTCGACTCATGTAGTGTTCTAGTCGCTTCGCATGCTATAGTAGAACCTGAGTAGAATTAGATTTTCTTTATGCATTTAATTTATGTGTAGTATCTCTGCGTAAATTTAGATTTAATGTACTCAAGTGGTGAATTCGAATGAAATTGATGATAACCCGGTGTTGTGTGTGTGCGGTCGCTAAACATGTGTTGCTCGAGTCGGGAGGAAGGTTTATCTTTCTCGTGGGCTAAGAACTTGCCCCAAGCGACTCTTGAAGCATGGGTGAGAGCTACTTGTTGAGTCAAGAACGATGTAGGCCACCATTTGGCTAGTTTGAGCTTTGCTATTCCATGCCCCTTTCATTCACCTTTGCAAGCCAAATTTGTGCCTACCATTTTTATGTTCAGCTCCTCCTCATCCACCAAAGCCTGAAGCCTATCCTACGCCCGCAACCAAAAAAATGTTTTAACTGTGCTCATAATTTCCAACTTGTGTGGTGTGTGGTGTCATTGTGTTTTGAAGAGAAAATAATGTCTATCCGCTGATTTTGAACCAACTGGAGGTTGCTTGAAAGAAGAAAAATATATAAAAGAAAAAAAGAAGAGTATCCTGAAAATAATCCTCCCAAGCTAAAGAGAAAAATCTGTTGGTATTTGTAAAGTAGGCTGTGTGCACACCTGGTTTTCATGATAGGTCTGGGGGTGTGTCACACGAGCATAGTTGTTTGGTTTTGTAAGGTGCAGTGTGCCGTTGGCTCATTTGGGTTGCGTAGCCGTCATGTTTATCTTTGCATATCATTCCGTAACCTAAGCCCCGTTTTAATCCTATAAGTCCTACTGATTTGATTTGCGAGTTTGCTAGCGCCGTGGAGAGAGTGTGACCGGGCAAGCGTATGGTTCACGACGTTGATGGATTTCAGCGGAGTTATTCCTAAGCCCCGATCTTTTGCAACACCCGCCTCAGCGTCTCGTCACTTCCATACCGGGCATGATCGTCAAATTCTTCATAATTCACCCACTGAGTACAATTAAATCTTTGAGTACGCTTTAGTACTTACGTAAATTAGTTAGCATAGCTAGAATCTTCTTCTACTAGAATTCCTACTCGCATGCGTATGTTACTTCGCACTGTACTCCCCTGCGTAATTCGCCATTTTAATTATCTTTTTCAACTTCCGCCGGATTCGTTTGCTCGAGACGCGCAAACAGTTAAGTCTGGGGGTGTGATGAGTCCTGATTATATACACCTTCATGGACTCATCCGGGCCATTATTTAGTCAATATCACGCACTTTAGCCTTATTATAGTTTATAATTGATAACCCATGCTAGGTGCACATTTTGGCCCACTTTGGTGTGTTTTCGTGTTTATTTCCTTTCATAGTACTCATATGTTGTTAAGTGCCACTTTCGGTGGCTAGATCTGTGTTTGTGCTGGAATAGGAGGCGTGCAAGTGTTTCCGGTGCAATTCTGCACAGGAACACTGCGCACGATCACTTGTTCTAGTGCGCACGACCACTGGTCGTGCGCCACTGATCGTGCGCACTTAACCCCTTTTTACGAGTTCTGTCTGGTGCAGTGCGCACGACCATCAACTCCAGTGCACACGACCACCGGTCGTGCGCCACTGGTCGTGCGAACATTTTATTTTATGATTTCATCTCGTGCAGGTTCTGTCCAGGCAGTGCGCACGATCGCAGGATTCCAGTGCGCACGACCACTGGTCGTGCGCCAATGATCGTGCGCAGTGTTTAATCCAGCGCCTATTTATTGACCTGTTCGCGAATTAGGTCAGGATCACGCAACTCTGCTCCGTTCAGTCCGCCGTTTTCGCCGTTTTCAGGGGATTTTCACCCCCTAGGCCTCCTCCATCATCCAAAGGCTTAAAGGAAGGGTCCCTACACTCACTTTGACCGCTAAGGAAGAGGTTCTCCGCAATAGACGTGGCCGGATTGTAAATCGCTGGAGAAGACGGGTCCATTGGGAGGTGTGACAGCCCTCTTCTACCCCGGACGCAGTTGGGACCGAGCTAGGACGCGGATTGACAACCCGGTGCTTCCTACCGTAAATCTAAAACGAGACTCCAGATTCGGTCGTATCTCCTGCCTTTTTCCTCTATTTTTGTGGTTATGTGTGATGTATTCTCTTTATCTTGATGATGAACACTATGAATCATGCCTAATATTGCTTATTTCATGTTTATGAAATTATTTTGTTCATTTGTGTCATTGAGGTGCGCCTTATTTCATTTTCCATTCCACCGCCACGATCGGTGCCGCACTAGCAATTGCTAGTGGCGTGCTTGACGAAGAGGTGCTCGCGACCCTCACTCCGCTTGCCTTCTCGTCCATCCGCTCTTTCGACGCAGCGCGCTCAAGGCCTGCCTAGTCTCCATCTCACCAATCGAAGCATTGCATAGCAGCATTGCATAGGAGTAGTGGTAATATTTATTTTAAGTATTCACAAACCCCCAAAGCCCTTTCATTCGCATTCCGCCTTTCGCAGGACTTCAATCTCAAGTCCTTCCTCGATAATAAACTCCACCTTACTGTGTTCCTTGAGAGATTCGATACTCGGGGATTACTCCTCGCTTTATATTACTTGAACGATCGGTACACTGCCGTTTCGTGCCGCAGTCGAGCTACCGCCTATAGCGGTGTGTGAGATTTGCGCCATCAGTAGGGCCGGTTGATCTCGCGGAGAGGATGGCGAGATGATAGACTCTTTGTGCTGGATTGCCCCGGACGATCCCGCTGCCAGGCTCTCATTAGCTGGTAGGGCCGGTTGATCTCGCGGAGAGGCTGGCGAGATGATAGACACTTTGTGCTGGATTGCCCCGGACGATCCCGCTGCCAGGCTCTCATTAGCTGGTAGGGCCGGTTGATCTCGCGGAGAGGCTGGCGAGATGATAGACTCTTTGTGCTGGATTGCCCCGGACGATCCCGCTGTCAGGCTCTCATTAGCTGGTAGGGCCGGTTGATCTCGCGGAGAGGCTGGCGAGGTGATAGACACTTTGTGCTGGATTGCCCCGGACGATCCCGCTGGCAGGCTCTCATTAGCTGGTAGGGCCGGTTGATCTCGCGGAGCGGCTGGCGAGATGATAGACTCTTTGTGCTGGATTGCCCCGGACGATCCCGCTGCCAGGCTCTCATTAGCTGGTAGGGCCGGTTGATCTCGCGGAGAGGCTGGCGAGATGATAGACTCTTTGTGCTGGATTGCCCCGGACGATCCCGCTGCCAGGCTCTCATTAGCTGGTAGGGCCGGTTGATCTCGCAGAGAGGCTGGCGAGATGATAGACTCTTTGTGCTGGATTGCCCCGGACGATCCCGCTGCCAGGCTCTCATTAGCTGGTAGGGCCGATTGATCTCACGGAGAGGCTGGCGAGGTGATAGACTCTTTGTGCTGGATTGCCCCGGACGATCCCGCTGCCAGGCTCTCATTAGCTGGTAGGGCCGGTTGATCTCGCGGAGAGGCTGGCGAGGTGATAGACTCTTTGTGCTGGATTGCCCCGGACGATCCCACTGCCAGGCTCTCATTAGCTGGTAGGGCCGGTTGATCTCGCGGAGAGGCTGGCGAGATGATAGACTCTTTGTGCTGGATTGCCCCGGACGATCCCGCGGCCAGGCTCTCATTAGCTGGTAGGGCCAGTTGATCTCGCGGAGAGGCTGGCGAGGTGATGGACTCTTTGTGCTGGATTGCCCCGGACGATCCCGCTGCCAGGCTCTCATTAGCTGGTAGGGCCGGTTGATCTCGCGGAGAGGCTGGCGAGGTGATAGACTCCTTGTGCTGGATTGCCCCGGACGATCCCGCTGCCAGGCTCTCATTAGCTGGTAGGGCCGGTTGATCTCGCGGAGAGGCCGACGGGATGGAAGATGTTGGATCTTAAGAAAGAAGGTCCTCGGCACGAGATAATGAAAAGAAAGTGTTGGGTCTCTAAGACATTCCGAAAATAAGGGGATGACTTCTCGCTAGGCGAGAGGGGGGATCCTCGGCATAAATAACGAGAAAAATGTGTTTGGACTAAAATATTTCAAAAGTGAGGGCGACTTCTCGTCCTAGCAAGGAGGAAAGTCCTCGGCACGAGACTAGAGCGAGAACGGGGACTTTCATCCCCCAAGACGTATAGACTGAAGCTTAAGGAGGTTTTCGCTGGACGAGAAGGAAAGTCCTCGGCGCTTATAAAATAAACGAATTCCCCGACACATGCATCAACTGATGTAAAAATAAAAACAGAGAGAATGCGTGGCGAAGTAAGAAAGCATTGCGCAAAAATTCCTTTCCAAAGAAGAAGTTTTAGTTACAATGGGCGGCGAACTGGCCAACCCCCAAAAAAAAAAGTTTATATATCAAAAAATAAAATAAAGATCGCCTACTAGGCCTCGCCAAAGAACCCCCCGTCGTCGTCGCCATCCTTCACCGGCGGGAGCGGCCTGAAGAGCTCCGGGACGATATCCTCGACCGTCACGCTCTCATCCTCGGCAACCAGCAACCCAGCACCTTTCATGGCCTGGAAGACGAAGCATGCCGCATTCGTGGACTCTACGCGGAGCGCTTCGTCGCGATCTCGCTTCTCTTCCCTTAATCGGCGAGGAGAAGGGGGAACGGCAGCCCGAGCAAGCTCACAGTTGAGTGCCTTCAACGCGGCGACCTCGCCCTCCAAGCTCAAGACCCGAGCGTACGAGAGCCTAGCCATCTCAGCATCCTGTAGACGAACTTAGTATGAGAAGAAGTTGGGAAGTCAGGGATAACATTATAGAACGAACGACTCACCACTCCGGTCTCGGCGGTGGCCAACTTTTCCTTTAGCTCGTCGACCTTCACCTCGGAAACCCTGAGGGACTTGGCCAGTCCCGCGCATTCGCGCTCCAGCTCCAGACATTTCCTGCTCGTCATATGGGCAAGTTCCATCGCCCGCAATTGAGATCTCGAGCTCTCGTAGGCGAGACCCCGTGCGGTTGTGTCCTTGTAGGCCGCAGCGTCCTCGCGGCCATACATGACGAAGGAGAAATTGAAGGCGTGGGAAGTCGTTGCGCCCTCCTCTACCCAAGTGGGAAGGAGGGAGGTGACGTCGATCCGGTTGACCTCTTCATTCCAGCGCACCAGGCGCTCGCCGGTTTCATCTCGGGCTCGCATGCCAAGGCCGAAATGCTGATGATTCGACGGAATTGGCGGTGCCGAGGTCCTAGCGATGGCCTCGGCTTGCTCGACCTCCAGATCCTCGGGGAGTGAGGAATCGCCGATCCCAGGACCCGAGGGCTCGGCCGGACGCTTTCCCTTTACGGAGGCGCGCAGGCTCTCGTTTGTCTTGGACCTCTTTGAAGTAGGCTGGCGGGAAGGCTGGCTGCCTGAAGCCCCCGACCTCTTCTTAGAGGTGATAGCAGTTGGGGGGGTACCTTCTCGGCAGGCCGCCGCTCCCATGGTTGCGAGAACAAGGTCGGCGGAGGGTTAAATGTTGCTCGCATAAGGTGGGTGGAGGGGGATGTCTCGCTCACCTGTCAAGAGTTGTGTTAGAAAGAATGGCGGAAATCAGAATTAAAGCAAAAAAGGGGGCGAGATCATTACCTTCCCCGGGAAGAACCGGTGAAAGTTTGTCGACGTTGCGGCGGAGATGGACCACCTCGAAGTTCTTCTTCTGGAAGAATTGGAAGAGGTCGGCATCGTGGCCGCCCAGAGGCGGAGGACGGTAGACGGTGTCGTTATACTGGATGGGCGAGATTGGGATGTTGCCGAAATTCCCCTTTACCAGGAGGAACTTCTGGGCCCAGAAGTTGGCCTTGTTGACGGTCTCGATGACCTTGCAGCCCGACCCCACAAAGTAGACCGTGCCCTCGGAGTAGGCGCGAAACGAGAACAGCTTCCGGAAAACCGGAAGGCTGAACTCGATTCGCTCCTCGCGCATGAAGCAGGCGAACCCCGTGATCACCGCCATCGCGTTAGGGGTGAGCTGGCCGAGAACAACTCCGTAGTGCCGAAGCACCTAAAAAGCCACGTAAAGAAAATTGAAGCAAGCGAGATCAATATCGCAAGAGTGATGAAGGAGAGAAGGAGGTGTACCTGGCGAACCTCGGGTCAGAGGGGGAGTCGCAGGCCCACGGCGAAGTGCGAGATCGGGATGGCGATCTCATCGGGCCGAAGGGTGTTAATCACCTTGCCCTTCTCGGGCCGGCGGGTGGTGAACCAAGTAGGAATGTATTCGGCGATGGAGGAGAGATACTCTTCCTCGCTCATATTGCAGTGGAAGAAGTCGTGCTCGCAGTAAGCCCAAGCACACTTCAGCCGGCCTTCCGCCTCAGGAAGCTCTTTCGAGGTCTTCACCATCGCGTGTACCTGCGAGAACAAGTGTAGAAGGAGGCGAGAACAAAGCTGACGAGAGCTCTGCAACTAGGAGAAGAGGAAGGCGGTAGGTAAATGATATTAATGGGGAGGCTATTTATAGAAAAATGAAAATGGCGGGAAGAAGCCCAAGCGCCGGGATGCTGTCAGACAAAACGTCACATCACTGGGACACACCAAACAAAATTACTTCGCCAATCGTTGGCGAGCGAGATCAATCTGCAGGATTAGCTAGAATAAAATGATTTGCGAGCGGAAATATCACAGGCATGCGGGAACAAGGTAAAGGAAAAGCGGCATTATAAAGGCCGCGAGCGATAACATAGTTAATAAGTTGTCCGATGCTCGTGGCGAGCGAGAATCAATAAAGACCATAGCCTAACGAGATTGTTGCAATAAAAACAGAAGCGAATTGTTCATGAAAGAGGGAACCTAAAATCGCGGGGTCAGTAGGGCAGCCACTGCCATCTACCACCACCTCGCGGCACCCTCCTCGGCGGCCTCCGGGAATTGTGGAATTCAGCAGCAGCGCGGGCGTCGCGGTCGATCAATTGGGCGTGATCCCTTATCCTCGCTATGAGCATCTCCTGAGAGGCCTCGCATTCATCAGGGTCGTGGGGTATCGCGGCGCGGAGTTTGTCGCATTCGTCCATCAGGGACGCGTTTCTTTCCTCCGCAGCCAGCCTATCCACTCTCGCCTGGATGTTGAGGTCCTGCAACATCTGGTTTTGCTTTTGGAATAGTTCCGCAGTCCGCTGTCTCATCACCTCGGGTTCTCGCGCATCGCCCAGGAAATCTTCCACCTGCTCGGGAAATGGGGACACCTCGTCGTCCCCGAATTCGGAGTCGGTAAGCTGAATCTCGCCGTCTGACAGAAAGGTCGTACGCGAGGTTATGAAAGATAAGTTAGAGTAAAAAGCGGAAAGGCAAGAAGGCCTACCTCTGGGACGGCGAGAAGAACCGGGTGGGGAATCGAAAGAAGTGCCGTAGTAAGGCCGATGAGTTTTTCCCTTTCCAAGGGGATATCTCGCTGCATCAGCAAGAGGAACATTCGGCGGGTGTGAGCCGCCTGAGTCTCGATTGGCGAGAAGGTCGAAGGTTGGTGCCGGGATTGTCACATCCCGGCGTCTGGGGGAAGGAGTTCGCTGACCCTGTTCCCCCGGGCTCGCTGGGGGCGAGGCTGCAATCAAAAAGTAAAAGATAAGATGAGAAAGGAGGCGCCATCGAATAATATAATTCAAATAAAAGAGGCGAGACCAAATAATGTACCAGGAGGATTCTCGCCAGTAGTATTCGCATTTACCCGAGGGGTAGTGGGCGGTTCGTTCGAGGGCCCGCCAATGTCCTTGACAGTCTCGCTGACCTGCAGAGGCGAAGTTTAGGAGTAGCAGTCGAAGGATCTCGCATGAAGAGTAATAATCCCTACCTTCTCGATGGATTTCTCGCTGGCCGAGGACTCGATGTCGACAGTATCTTCTCCCAATTGGCGAGCGGCTTTTGCTTTTTTCAGTTTCGGCATAGGAGAGGGAGACGAGCGATTCATCCACGCCGGTGGCTTCGTCATCATCGCCATCTCCTGTGCCTTGGAGGCCTTCAGGCGAGCTTCCATTTCCTTGGAGAGAGGCATCGGAGGACAGCTACAGTAAAGAGAAGGATGGGGAGGAGAAGAACGGTGAAGACACTTCAGCTCGGGTGGTATTTATAGCCAGGCGATGGGACCCACAGAAAGATTCCTGACAAGACAGCTGTCGCCAGACGAACACCCTAGGGTTGGATGATTCTTTGCGAGCTCAGGTTAAACTCGCAAAGAGCGGGGATTGTGTACAACCCGGGGTTCGCCCGACTCCTCCCATTAGAACTCGCAAAGCCAGTCTTCCAAGAAGCATAGGCGAGATCGCCACTTATATGTTCTCAGCAGCTATAAGGAGGCGAGACCAGAGTACCAACATCGGTCTCGCCCGGATCCTTGACGGGAAGCGTGGCGCGTTCCACAGGTTCTGCGAGACCCGCGAGGTCGCAGAGAGGGCAGGTGTCCTCGCTTAAGGCGAGCGAGACCCAGAAACTCGAGTAGTTCCGCGGACCCCCCCCCCCCTTTTTAGGGAGGGTTAGAAGCTAGAATTACCCTCTTGCCCCTGGAGGTCTGCATATAGCCCCTTCAAACAGCGGAGTTTGGCTATTGGCAGGCCAAATTGGGGTGCGTATAGTAAGTTCAAAGGCGGAGTTCCGCTATTCGCAGACCAGTTCAGAAAAACTATAAATAAGACCCAAAGGGCACCTTTGGAGGGAGGTGCGGTTGGAAGCTTCTCTCTCCTCTGGTTATCCTTGCCGAGACTCCCCTGAGCTCTCCAAGGTGCCCGGGCCTCAGCTTTGGCTTAGGAGGGGAAGCAATCTAAGGATCTTCCGGGTGTGCGGTGGGACCTCCCTGCTGAGTTTGAGGTTCTGCGTTGAGTTCTGGAACCCCGACTTGCTCTCCCCAAGAGACAAGTAAGTGCTAGTCGCCCCTCAACCTGTTGAGGGCCCCGAGCTCCACAAGAGACCAGTTTCTGGTTTCAACAGAGAGTTTCCGGATGTCTTTCCCGTCAGTCTTCCTCGCCTTCTGCCTGATAGAGATGTGGAGTTCGTTATTGATCTTGATCCTGGTACTCATCCTATCGCTAAGGCCCCGTACTGTATGGCCCCGCGCGAGTTAGAAGAGTTGCGAACTTAGTTAGATGAGCTATTGTAGTGTGGTTTTATTAGGCTAAGTTCTTTGCCCTGGGGTGCTCTAGTTTTGTTCGTGAAAAGAACGACGGTTCCATGAGGTTGTGCATAGATTACAGAGAGTTAAACAAAGTGACCATCAAGAATAGGTATTCGTTGCCGAGGATTGTTGATCTGTTTGATCAGTTGCGTGGTAGCACGGTGTTTTCGAAGATTGATCTTCGATCAGGCTACCTTTCATTCCTGTTATGGTCATTTTGAGTTTCTAGTTATGTATTTTGGTTTGACGAATGCACCCTCTGCGTTTATGGACATGATGAACCGCGTGTTCAAGGATTTTCTGGACCATTTTGTTGTGGTATTCATCGATGATGTGCTGGTTTATTCTAAAAGTGCTGAGGAGCATGCTACGCATTTGCGCTTAGTATTGTCTACTCTTAGAGAGCACAAATTGTATGTGAAGCTGAGTAAGTGCGAGTTCTGGCTTCCTTAGGTATCCTTTCTGGGTCATGTAGTGAACAAGGATGGAATTACTGTAGACCCCGCTAAGATTTTTGCTGTGTTGAATTGGAAGACGCCTTCAACGCCTAAGGAGATAAGGAGTTTCTTAGGGTTGGCTGGGTACTACAGGAAATTTGTTCAAGGGTTCTCGGTGTTATCGACACCTTTAACTAATCTTACCCAGAAGAATACCACTTTTTTGGAGCGATAAATGCGAAGAAGCCTTTCAGGAATTAAAGAGGCGTTTGTGCAGTGCTCCTGTTTTGGCCTTGCCGGTCGAAGGAATAGAGTATGCTGTTTATGTGGACGCATCACATTGGGTTAGGGTGTGTTTTGATGCAAGAAGGAAAGGTGATTGCTTATGGGTCTAGATAATTGAAAGTTCATGAAAGGAATTACCCTACGCATGACTTAGAATTTGCTGCAGTGATTTATGCCTTGAAGCTTTGGAGACATCTTCTTTATGGAGTGTCATGCAAGATTTATATGGATCACAAGAGTCTGAAGTATGTCTTTACCTAGAAAGAGATGAATTTGCGCCAGCGTAGATGGTTGGAGTATGTGGCGGATTATAAGGTTGATATCCTGTATCATCTGGGTAAGGCTAATGTGGTGGCCGATGCCTTGAGCAGAAAGACTGCGCATATCTTCAACCTTTCTGTGCAGTCCTTGGTAGAGGAGTTTATGTTGATGGATATCTCAGTCGGTAGTTGACCGTGCCTTCAATCTTAGAGGCTGAAGAGCCTTCTTGGATTACCCTTACGATATTGCATCAGAAGGAAGACCCTGACTTGCAGCATCTTCAAAGTAGAACCGGGAAAGGAGAATTACTGGATTTTTCGATTGATGATAAGGATACTTTGAAGTACCAAGGTAGGTATTGTATCCCCACGTTGGATGATATTCGGGCAAAGATCTGTAGTGAAGCGCATGACTCTAGTGTTTCCTATCATCCTGGTTCTACAAAGATGTACAAAGACCTGAAGCAGATTGTTTGGTGGTCAGGTATGAAGAATGATATAGCCAGATATGTTTCTGAATGTTTAACTTGTCAGCGCGTGAAGGCGGATCATAAGAGGCTTGGAGGTAAGTTGAACTCGTTGGATGTTCCAAGCTGGAAGTGGGAGAGTATTTCAATGGACTTCATTACCGGTTTGCCGAGATCTCCCGGAGGACATGATTTGGTGTGGGTCATAGTTGACCGTTTAACAAAGTGTGCTCACTTTGTGCCTTTTAAGACCGGCTATTCGATGGAGAAGATATCAGAGCTCTATTTGAATGAGGTTATCAGATTGCATGGTGTGCCCGTGAGCATTGTGTCGGACCGAGATTCAATGTGTATGTCTCGCTTCTGGAGGAGTTTGCAAGGAGCTTTGGGTACTGACCTTAGATATTCTACCGCTTACCACCCTCAGACCAATGGTCAGACAGAAAGATTAAATAAAAATTTGGAAGATATGATCTGGTGCTATATTTTAGATCATGGAGGAGCTTGGGATAAGGATCTTGGATTGATGGAGTTTGCCTATAATAATAGTTATCAGGAGAGTTTGCAAATTGCCCCCTTTGAGGCTCTGTATGGGAGGCATTGTCGAACTCCCTTGTTTTGGGCCAAGGTTTGCGAGAGGCCGTTGTTAGGCCCAGAGGCTTTGGAAGAGATGAGCATTGTCGTGACTCATATCCGCGAGAAGCTTCGTATTGCTTAGGAGCGGTATGAGAAGTATGCCAATCGGAGAAGGTTGGATCTTGAATTTGTCGTCAGAGACTTAGTGTTCTTGAAAGTCTCTCTGATGCCGGGCATTAAGAGATTTGGAAGGAACCACAAGTTGGATCCCCGGTATGTGGGACCTTTCCAGATTGTTGAGTGCATCGGAGCGTCAGCTTATAGATTGGATTTGCCTGCTTCCTTCCCTAATGTTCACGATGTGTTTCATGTGAGCCAGCTGAGGAAGTGTATGCATAGTGATCAACTTGTTCTTGATTCAGTGCCCATTTTGCAACCCAATCTTTCATATGTTGAAGAGCCTGTCCGAATCTTGGAGACTCAGGAGCGTATGTTGCGGAGGAAGACGATCCCGATGGTTAAGGTTCTTTGGAAGAATCAGGGTGTCGAAAGCGCAACATGGGAGCTGTAGTCTGCCATGAGAGAGACTCATCCTAGCCCCTTCTCTTAAATTTCAGGTAAATCTTTTGTCAAATAACCTTTAGATTTGATTCTGTATCTTTCTTGATCTTTGGATTTCAAGTTTTGGGACGAAACTTCTTTTTAGGGTGAGTGACTGTAACGCCCCTGATTTTCGTTAATTATTTACGTGGCCGCTGTGACGTAATTTTGGCGTTTGGGCATTACGTCAGCTCGTCAGGTTTAGTTTTGGGCCTTAGCCTAGTTAAGTGTGTAATTTGGATCGAGCGTGTGAGAGTTCACGTCGTTTCGAGTTTTGGGAAATTATCTATGTAGTTATTGCATTTATTATAATTCCCTAGGCTGCGTTCGACAAACGGCAGTGGCTCTGCGTTCGACGAACGTCTCTGGCTCTGCGTTCGACGAAAGGCAGTGGCTCCACATTTGACGAACGACAGTGGCTCTGCGTTCGACGAATGGCAGTGGCTCTGCGTTCGACGAACGGTAGAGGGTCTGCGTTCGACGAACTGGGATCAGTCTGTGTTCAACGAACTCACGGTGTAGCTGCGTTCGACGAACTCTTTCTTGAGTTCGATGAACTTCAAGATTTCTGATGGTTTTGTTCTGCGTTCGACGAACTCTTTCTTGAGTTCGACGAACTTCAAGGAGCTGGGTTCGACGAATTCCTGGAGGCTTAATATATATACATTAAGCTTGGGTTTTTTCTTCTTTTCATCTCCTTCCTTTGTCGAACCAATCCAGCTGCCGAGCGAGAGAGGCGAGAGCGGAGTGTCTTGGAGCTTCCAGTCAGCGATTCGAAAGCCGTAGTGGTCGGAATCGTGTTTGGAGTATAGATTTGGAATGCTCTCGGCGAGATCTTCGTTCTAGTGGTAAGTGTTTCCCGTTTCGTGGAATTTTTGGAGGTAGGGTAGTGACCTAACTCCTCCTTTTGATCCGTAAAATTTCAGGTTGTTGAGTTTGAGTGAGTTCTTAGCCGATCCATAGCGTTTGGAGCAGAGAACTTCGAGCTTGCAAGGTTTAAGGCAAGTGGCTATCCCCTCCTTCTAGTTGTTTGCTTAAAGCACTGTTTTTTTGTTCTTTTGTGGTTTTGTGTTCATGCTGTGTCTTAAATTGTTTCTCGAGAGCTTCTTGTTCAGCTTTTTCCATCTCGAGAAGCTTTTGCTACCTGACTTCCTTTTATTATTTGATTTCTCGAGAATAGTTTGTCCCTGCCTTTAAATTCTCGAGAACTGTTTGTCTTGCCTTTGACTTCTCGAGAATAGGTTATTCCTTGCCTTTGACTTCTCGAGAACAGGTTATTCCCTACCTTTAATTTCTCGAGAGCAGCATTTTTCCCTGCTTTGATTTCTCAAGAAATGTTTGTCTTGCCTTTGACTTCTCGAGAACAGGTTATTCCTTGCCTTTGACTTCTCGAGAACAGGTTATTCCCTACCTTTAATTTCTCGAGAGCAGCATTATTCCCTGCTTTGATTTCTCGAGAACAGTTTGTCCCTGCCTTTAATTTCTCAAGAACTATTTGTCTTACCTTTGACTTCTCGAGAATAGGTTATTCCCTACCTTTAATTTTTCGAGAGCAGCATTATTCCCTGCATTGATTTCTCGAGAACAGTTTGTCCCTTCCTTTAATTTCTCGAGGACTATGTTCTTATCCTTTAAATTCTCGAGAAATGCCCTCTACTTCTTAATACTTGAGTTATGCCTCTGATTACTTCTACTCTTTGAAACCTCGTACCCATTGTGGCTGAATGACTTATGTCTTCTCTTATGAATCGTCTTTTGCAGTGTTTACATTATTTGTGACCCTATCCTTAGGGTATCCTGGTGAGTGTTTTCTCGGGCTTCGTCCCATGCCATAATTAAAGAAATTAATTAATAAGACCATTGCCTTTGTCCTTGCACGGTCGGTCGTGTTTTGGGGGGGGGGGGGGGCAGTGGGGAGTGTTGTAGCCTTGCACGGTGGCCATTTTAGTGGTGAACCACAGGCTTGGCCTGTGGTCCCGTGGGCCGTGTTTCGGTGGATGGGGATAGAAACCCCCACCCGTTTTGGCTTTGGGTGGCAGTGGATAAAGGTTCGCCCCCGTTTAATTTGAGCTGATCAGTCTCTTTAAATAATGTAACAAGATAAATGAACATTGCTTGTTCCTCTTTATGCCATTTTGGTGCACTTGGTGCTTTGCTTAGTTCTTTGTTTGGAGCTTCTCTTTCTGCAAATCTGGCTTAGGTTGGTACCCCTTATGCCTTATTTACTTTTCTTCTTGTTTTTCTGCCACTTGTAATTCCCTTGCTGAGGCGTTCTTTGTTTTATTGAACGCCTCAGGTTCAGAGCCTTAGTGGCTTGCAGTGTAGCCCGGAGTCTTCGGGGTTTTTTTTTTTGTTGTTGTACCCCGCTGCTACGAGGTGGTTGTTTTTAGTTTTCTTCTTGTGTTCAGACATGCTAGTTGGAGCCAATGGGTTAGTGTCATATTGTTGACGCCCATTATGCCCTTTGATACTTTATAGCTTACTTGTCAGTTAAATGCCACTACTTTTAGATCTTCTGTATCTTGCTCTCTGAGAATAATTTATGTCTAGGTGCATTATAGTTATAAAATGATTTTTCTTTCATTCTAATTGCATTCCTTTCAACTGAAATCCTTATCTTTAAAGTCGCCTAAAGATATTTTCTATACCTATACTACGCCTAGATATGTGCATGCCATTTACTTTATGTCCTATCATTACATGCATTTAGGACCTTAAGTAAACTAAATCAAGTACTTTCCGCTGCAAATACATATATTTTCTCGGTGGACTAGTTGATCCACGAACTGAGAGACACAGTTCTTACCCCAAATCCTAATAAATGATTTCAAATGATGATCTATCATGTAAAAATGTTTTGATTATGTAAGTAATTGGTTTCCGCCTGAGCGTCTGCAGTTGTCTCCTGCATGACGTGGCATCATGACGCGTATTTTCTCTTACTCTGATATTCCTAAATTTGGAGAAAATGCGGGTTGTGACATGAACCATGGCCAAAATGAAGGTGACTTCCTCCCCCTCTCCCTTGGTGCTAGATCTTTAGATATGATCTAGAAGAGATGTTAGCTCAAAATAGCTTGACCTTGGAAAGTTTAATGGAGTTTTCTAGGAAGAGACCACGCTAGAACTTCTTTTCTAGGGTGTCGTTCACCGAAAGAATCTCTTCAATCAAGTCCTCTCTTCAATATGAAGCTGTAGGAACTGATTTCATGATGAACGGTGGTCTATTGAGGGAGTATTGGAGAAGAGAAGGCAAAATAATATATTTGTGTGCTGGAGGAAGAAGATGAACAGATGTTGTTCTTCTATCTTAAGATCCATGCAAATTTTATATTATTTTGATAGAAATCTATTTTCTGCACACGACGGATTCAAGCCTTTTTTAGGCATGATCCGGTAATATTCAGGTCGTGCGCTCAACACGAAAGTTGTAGCCCTCAGAAAGACCTTTTTAATGAGTGGTTTTGGGTTTTCAGGAGAGCTCTGTAGCTCCGGCAGTGTGAAATCAAAAATGGCTGGGCAGAATATGATCCGGTGTATGCACAGGAAAGCTTGTTATTCAGATTTACTCGGCTGGGTTCAAACCCGATTTTAGATAGTTAGGCTTAGATCTGGACCTTGGGATCAACACAAAAGTTGTAACCCTTGGTGATACCTTTTCAAAACGTGGTGGCACATTATTTTTGGTTGTCTATAGCTCCCAGAAATTTAATTTTAGTAATCATTAATTGATATGTTAAGACTTTTAATGTTTTACTGATTTCTCTCAAAATATTTATCGAATGCTTATGAAATTTGGTAGGAATGTGCCTGATGATGTTGTGATAACCCTTGTTTAGTTTCAGAATTTTTGAATTCATATTTACCATGAAATTGCTTGTCAAATCTTATAAATGTAGAGCACTGTAAATACGTATTGCGTAATACAATGAGGTCGTAATTTGGTGGGAATGATTCATGCATTAATTATGACCTATGGTAGAAGTTTCAGCGGATTTGGTTTTGAAATGAGTCCATAATTTAATATGTCGTTATAATTTATTACGCTGAAATGAAATGTTAAGTTGATCATTTAGACAAGGATTTTAGAAACGTGCATAAAACCGTACATATATCACTTGGTAATCTATCAGAGAGTTTCGAATTATGATAACCGCTTAGAAGAGATTATGATTGATGATCCTTACAGAGAATGGGCGCGAGAGGATTTGTATTGACTAAGCATGGTCGAATAATGCTTATGCATTCAATTGTGTTCGAAGCATGTTGTGAATCGAGCATTAGGATTGGTATGGGTAATATGTATGGACAGATTTATATAGTGAACTTGAACATGACATTACACGCACAAGTGGTCCTATAGGAACAAAGAGAGTATTTTCCTTTCATACATGTACCACTGCACAAGAGTTATGACAACTCAGTATGGGTAGCAGTGACAGTTTGGTGTGGATTATATGATATGGTTATAACCTAAAGTGTTATCTTAAGGACCCGGCTGGTAGGTCCATGGACTTTGTTGGGAGTCCATGGGAGCTTGAGAGCACGGGTTGAGCATGGGAAATTACTTGGGTGTGCATAGTTTCACACAATTGCATAATGATCCTTGTTGGAGGACTACTTATGGCAGATCTACGGGCTCTCCAGTCATCACATCGATGGGAGCTGGCAGATAGATCTTGACCGGTTGGCCTGGGCCTTTGGTGCTTACTTCCCAAAGCCCCTTTCGCATCAAAAGACTCAGTTGGTTTAGCGAGCAAGACTACGCAGGGTCTCCGTTGTTGTGTTCTTAGCGTTGAGGCGTACGTAAGGCCTAGGTCTGGTAGTGTGCATACCCACCTAGTAGTGGAGAAGCCCATTCCACTGTCTTCGTCTGGCCATGACCTGAGGTGCCTGAGTGGTTAGCTACCCTCGAAAAGCGGGAAGTACAAGTCTATTTCGACATAGCAAATTAGAGTGCATGAGTAAATGATGGGTGAGTTATCATACATACATTCATTGCATTACACCGCATAAAGATCCTCATCATATAAACTTGTATGGCACCTTTATATGATGAGTTACTTATAGCAAAAGACCCTTATCTTATAAGCTTGTATGGGCATCCTTATAAGTTAAGTTTAATTCAGTGTTGTATATACTTGCTCTATTATACTTTGTTGCCGACTCTACTACTAGATGTTGTGTTCTTTGATACATCCTAGTAATTCTTGTTGCTTACCTATACATATGTTGCTCTTTTATTACACTGTCATAAACCATCTGCTTGTATATACTGATTATATTGCAGCATTCTATTTCATCCCTTCCGCCCGGTGCCTAAGAATTACCGAGGGAGAGGATGTGAAGCCACTTTGTCTGTATGACAAATGGTTGTTACACCACTCTTTTTAGGAGCACACCCAGGTGGAGCAGCAGCGTACGACACAAGAGGACAACCAGGCCAGGGTGACAGGGTCTGCGACTATGATACCTTCGCTATCGTCAATGACAGATGTGAGCGAGTGTTGGAGATATTGCCTTAGGGAAATTTGTACTCTGATATTTTACAGGAGATGTTGTAGCTACATGTTGTTTTGGACACTTTTGCTTATTTGTAAATAATGGCTTGAATTGTTTTTCTATTATTGATGGGTTGGCATGATGATAGTTGAGAATAGCCGGCAGGATAGGCGTCTTGTGGAGGGGACTAGCTAGTGTGCTTGCACTTCCACAAGGCGGCTTTCCCGGGCATAGGACTCCCCTCGGCTGTGTCTTGTGTTCCGGGAGGGGGGTCTTACAGTATGAATAATGTTTTATACTTGATAATGATTTATTCACTCACCTCTTTGATAATCTACCTATGATTTTAATCTTATTCTTGCATGATTGTGTAGTGTAACAACTTAACATTATTATATGTGTGCTTAGTTTACCTATACCTCATAAATATCCTTTTTTCATGCACTCATATTTAAAGAAGTGTGTTTATCAAAATCAAAAACTCTATGTTTGCAAAAATAACTGAATTCAGAGAACTGTCTCAAACCAAAATTCAAATGAATATTTATCATAGATAACTCCACCAAGCAATACTCACCCTCCTGATAAGTCTTAATGAGCATTGTGAGGTTGAGCACCTTGGAGAGAATTGTAAAATGTCTTGTGCAAACTCTTTTATACACTACTTCTTTTTTTATACCAGATCACAAATAAATAAAAGAAAAGATACAATATATGTGATCCCCCAAGCACTACTTTGCACCCTAATAAGTCTTAATGAGCACTGTTTGTAGAGCACCTTAGGAGTTGTACTCTTTTTATGTGCATTGAAATCAAATATATCTTTGTGGGTGGAAGTAACTCTAAAAATGCATTTCAATAATGTTGTGTTTATTTCATTATACATGTTATGTGTTTTGATTAAATTTTTTGTATACTCTTATCAAAAACACTACTTGTACACATCATTATCTCTTATAAACCTTCTACACATGAGTATTGGACTTTAATGCATATTTGCATGTCCTTTTTACAATTTTTAGTAAATTCACTAGATTGTTTTGCATGAACTCTACAATGTATAAGTATACTTGAATTGCGAATTTAGCACATTGTAGTTTCTTATCTTGACTTGTAAATTCAAATCATGTGTCAATTATTTTTATATACGACAAGCGTATCTTGGATTTCAAATTCAAAACATTTCCTTTTAAACACTAACACTCTTATTCATTTTCAGCACTTGCAAATTTCAAATATGATATATATTTTAAGAATGCTTATTATAGTTAAACTTATCTTCCGCTACGCCTTGTCTACTCAATCTTGCTTATTTACTTTCTAAACAAGTTCTATTATATTTTGATACAAATGATATTGTGATCATAGCCTTCAATTGCTAAAACATCTATTTTCTACTATAACAAAACCCTTACTCATTTACTCTGCTTCAAGCTCCAATAAAGATGTTTATTTATCTTGAAATATGTTTTCCACTATCCTTACTAATTGTAAGCTCGATCATGAATATTTTCTTACCCATCAAGTGGTATTAGTTACTTAACCAATGATACTTTTTTCTTACTCTAAACTTCCTACAAAAGGGGGAGAATAACTAAGTATTAAAATACATCCTGTATTCACTCACCATGTAGTATATCTAAGTCATAAATCTTTGTCATGCTCTTTCCTCTTCTCTCCACCCTCTTTTGATAATACCAAAAGGGGGAGAATAACTTTGAAAGAAATTCACACTTAAGGGGAGTAAAATACATATGATGCAATGATATTGGGGGTGCAATCTTAAAGGAGGAGCATATTCATACTATCACACCTATCCTTTACTACAAATACATTTTTTATGTTGAATGCTTTTCTTTCTTAGAGGATTTGTTATTATCAAAAGGGGGAGTTTGTTGGAACATGCATTCCACATCTCTTGGTTTGAGAATAAAAAATCTCATTGTATTTGATCATACTTGCCATGTGTTTATAGTGTGCAGGAACTTCAGCTTTCAAGCCACAATAAGTACGGAAAAGAATGTCGACGAATTCCCCACCAGGTCAATACTCTGATGCTAGCGCGGCGCGCTAACGCTACAGTTGGCAATAGCTTTTGCATTTTAAGAAACATCATCGAGAAGGAAATATTCATCGAAAAAGGAATGTCGTTGGGACTGAATATAGCAACTCATATCGCAGCGCGTTAAGGCTAACGCCCGGCGGAAACTTATGGAAGTCCCGCAACCATGATGCTTATTGAGGAGCAAAAAAGGAAGGAGATCTGATGGATGGGAAATATATAACATTAACGCGGTGCGCTAACCTTGCTGTGGCGTGTTAGGAGGGGATGCCAAATTTGGAGTCATAATGTTGCCAAAAATGACTCGTTCCGCGTGCCAGCTTGTTACCTAAAGAGGCTACCACCCGACGGTAACACTACCATTGGAGCTAGGATTCGGGTCTATTTTATGAGCGTCCTGCCTCTGTTTTGATTAGCAGATTTTGACGATGCATCCAAGCCACAACTCTTGTATTTCATGAGAGCCTCCTCTTTACAGCCAAGAGAACTCCATCAATGTTCATGAATGCTAAGGACTTGAAGAAAGATCAATCACACAGACTTCATCTTTAAGTTCAACTTTTGAGGGAGTTTCTTTGATGTTTTTAGTTTTTGTTATTTGTAACTCCTTTTATCATTAGTAGAGAATTTGTAGCATTGTTGGCGACTAGGGCATTGTGAGGACTAGGGAGAATTCATTGCATGGGTGTGGCGACTAGGACTTGGGATTAGATCTAGGGGGTTGTTGGGAAAACCCTTTTGGATTTATCTAACAAATTATCATAAAGTGATTTCATCAGTTAGGTTGTATTACCCACATTATATAGAAAGAGAAAAATGGTCATTAGATGTCCTAGGATATCACATTCACTTAGTGTGTCAAGACCAGGCCTAAGAGAAGCACAAATTCTGGTAAGTTAAAACTTGTGATGAATAGAAGTCGACGCAACTTCGACTAGATGTCGATGTAACTCTGACTAAATGTCGAAGCAACTAATTTGCCTGTCGAACTATCAAGACAAGTCGACGCAACATCGAAAGGAACTCGACGTAGAAGGAAGAGCCTGTCGAAGCCATCTCAAAAGTCGACGCATCTTCGATTTCAATTCGACGTAGAAGATAAGGTTCAGGTCCAAATCTTCAACTCGACGGATACGTCCATAAGTAATTGACGCAATGTCAATATCTGAGTTCAGCCAGAGATAAGAAGGAATTCATAGCTACATACATAAGAACTCAGAGGTGTGTCGATATGACAAAAGATGAAGTCTACACATCGTGGAGTAAAGACAGAAATAGAAGGTTTTCTGCTATCCTTTCTGGTGCTTTTCCAGATGATCTGCAAGGCTGAAATATGTTCTCCAACGGCTGGTTTATTGAAAAGAATTGAATGGAGTATTCCAGAAATATAGAAAATAGATTTTTGGAAGTTATTCAAATCAGATGGATGGGTCGGGAACAAAATCAAAGGAAACATCAATTGTCCAATGGACATTCATTCTAAGGGCAGTCCAAGAGAAGAAAGAAATTTAAACTCAAATAATAGAGAATAAGTATGCTGAGAGAGAAATATTTCACAACTAACTGATTCTTTAATCTGTATGTCGAGTAGGGCTTCTTTTATTTCCTCCTTCAACCCTAAGACAGAACAGAAGAACAACTCCTCTACATTGAAAAAGATTATTACAACAATGTTGCCTCTTCTTCTACATCACATAGCAGCAAGTAAACAAAAGTGCAGAGAGGATCAGGATCAAGCTCATAACCCTTGCAATCATCACTATCTTAAGCAAGGGTTCATCATATTCCAGAGATAAATAGAAGCAACAACATTCAAAGAAATAGATTCAAAGAATTCTTACAGAAGCATTCAATTCTCTTCTTTCTTCTCCTTCTACTGTTTCCTTTCTCCAACTGTAAAAGAGTTTTAAAAATCACTCTTTCAAAGGATTCAGTGGTTCTAAGAGTATCCTTATCAATAGACTCAGTGGTTATAAGAGTCTCCTTATCAAAAGACTCAGTGGCTCTAAGAGTCTCCTTATCAAAAGTCTCAGTGGTTATGAGAGTCTCCTTATCAAAAGACTCAGTCACAGTTAGTGCAATCCTACAGGGAGGTAGCAGAGTGGACTACCCACATTTTGGGGAACCACTATAAAAATTTTGTGTCTTCTGGATTGATTTTTTGTGCTGTCTGTTGGATCTTGAGGCGCCCTTAGAGGGGGGGGGGGGTGAATAAGGGCCTTTTAGAAAATATGATTTTTACTTAAGAATTTTAAAACAACTTTTACTTTTCTAAAAGTTATTTATAAAAATTTCAAACTAATGTAATTTTTAGAATAAATTCAAACACAAATTTCTAAGTTAAAGATTAAACAACCATATTTGCAATTAAAGAAAAAGTCATAACTTTATAATTATGAGAATCACATACAAATAATATGATCTTAACAATGCTTAAGATCAAGGCACAAATATGATAATAACCCTTTTTACAATTTGTGTTTACCAATCCTTCTCCCAAGAATCGGAAGGCTATCACTTGTCTCTCTCTAGACCAAGCCTAAGCCTATCCTCTAGATCTTCCCAAGATCTAGACGTAGCACACAAGGCCACGATTTCCCACCAAGCCACGCAAGGACTTGGACGCTCCACACAAGGTAGCGATTTTCCACTAAGCCACGCAAGTACTTAGACGCCGCACGCAAGACGACGATTTCTCTACCAATACAAAATGAAATGTATGAAAATACAATATGGAAAGAACAACTCCCTAGAAATTCAGATCTCTGAAAGGAAGGTTGAAGCCTCGAGATGATCGTTGATGAAGAAGCGCACCCGATCTCGTCTTCAATCTCAAACCTTCTAAGCACAAAAGGGAGTTGATGAGGTTCTGGAGCTCTCTGGTTTGTATGCACTCAGGAAGGGACTTGAAATTATCAATGCTTTTTAATGCATGAACAAATGGAGCCAATATATAGAAATTCGATGTCGCCTGGGCGACATCGGCTGTCGAAATTTCCGACAGCGCTAAACTGTCGCTCGTAGTGCTGTCTTGCGGGCAGTTGTTGTAACCTCCGAGCTGTCGCCTGGGCGACATCGATGTCGGATTTCCGACAGCGCAAAACTACCGCTCGTAGTGCTGTCGTGCGGGCAGTTGCTGTAACCTCCGAGCTGTCGCCTGGGCGACATCGTTGTCGGATTTTCGACAGCGCAAAACTGCCGCTCGTCGTGTTGCTGTGAGGGAAGTTGTTGTAACTTCTCTGCTGTCGCCTGGGCGACATCAGCTGTCGGAAAATTCCGACAGTGAAAATTTCATACTCTCAAATTGAGCTCCAGCAGAATTGTGAACATCTCATACCTATTACCTGCACACCATTAATAAAAATAGAATCAAATACAAATGGGACTTTGTTATTATCAAACCGAAAGAGTGTGAAACGCTTGCTCCAACAATCTCCCCCTTTAGATAATAACAAATTTGTATAAAAAGAAATCATGTCAATTTAGGTTGTTGATTTTAACATATGGTGTGTGCACAAAAATAACATGATACCTCTTAAGAGTAATCTCCCCCTAGATGAAAGCTCCCCCTAAATGAATGCTCCCCCTAAAAGTTATAGTAAATTGAAATGATGTATTGTTTAGGTTGATTATTTAAGTGTAATAGTTCTTTGATTTCTTGAATATACTTATAATTCTCCCCCTTTTGGTATTAGCAAAAGGTAATGAATGAGTAGATCTTAAGGGAAGAGAGAGGATGGAGAAAATAAGAGTAAGCAGAAGCACTTGTTGGGAAAATGATTGAAGTTCTTGAAGTAATAGTAATATGTCATAGTATTGAATAAACTCATGAATAGACGGTATAGCCATATGAAGTAATAAAATAAAATAGCTTAAACATGATTAAGGTCTTTTTAAAGTATCATAGAAAGACACAATTGTGTATAGAAATTTGGAATATTTTCTGTCCAATTCTCATGAGATGAATGTTTATATAACATAATGATGTGTACAAGTGATACTTAGATCAAACATATGAAGTTATTTAATGTACATGATCATTGGAATAGAGAACATAATATAAGCATATAAAGACAACTTTGACCTTGAAGAGATAGCATAAGAAGAATAGAATACCATTTTTCTTTTCCACAGGACACTTTACAATTCTTTCCAAGGTGCTTAAACTCACAATGCTTATTAAGACTTATCAGGAGGGTAAGTAGTGCTTGGTGGAGTATCCTTGTCTTTAATTTAAACTTTTTTTTTTGATCACATATTTTGTGATATCTTAATATCGAGATATTGATAATTTTTTAATTGACCAAGGATCTCCGAATTCACTTGAATCGCAAAAGATGGTGTATATTTTGTTGTGTTAACAAATCAAGGTTGAAAGTAGTATTTATGAAGTGCTATTGTATTATGTTAAAGCAAATATGATTCATGTATATATTAAATAGAAAGACATATGTATGGATCAAAAGAAGTGAACGTGATAGTTCATTATTATATATAAACAATTTCTCATACTTAGAGGCATGCGAAAACAATTTCCAATAGTCTAAACAACTAAGTAGGAGTGTCAATACGATGATAGATTGGAAATGAAATCATATAATCATGTAATTGCCCTTTTTTTTTAAAATAAAAAATGGTTTGGCATCAATTCATGAGTTGTAGCATTAATAAAGACATATAACTATTAGAAAACATCAAAGGGACCAAAAACTGAAGATTAAGCAAATCGGGAGCTGTCAGAAATTTTCGACAGTCACTGTCGCCTGGGCGACAGCTAAAATTATAAATACGGCTTAAAACCGAGTCAAACCCTATTGTGCATCATTTTCTGGACTGAAGGGCGAGAGGAAGCTGTCGGAGTTCGGCGACAACCCTAGATTTAAGGTATGGGGTTTTTTTATTTTGAAGTTTTTGATTCAAAATTTTTAGAGATTTGTGATTTTGGAAATGAGAGAAGATGAAAATTTTGTTTTTCATTTTACCTTTGATGAATGGTGTAGATCTTTGAATTTTTGTGTATAAAAGGTGTAGATCTAGTGTAAATCAAGTGGATCTTGGTGGATCTTGGTGAAATATGTTTGGATTTTGTGATTTTTGGGGTGTAAGTTTTGTATTTTTTTTTGATACATGGTTTAATTTCAAAAACTGAAGCTTGTCCTTTTGAAGAAGGTTGAAGAAGATGAATAGTAATGGATATGTGAGAAGATGTGGTTTGTTCTAGAAATTTTTTTTTAGTTAACTTGATTTTGAAATATAGCTTGATTTTGAGTAGATCTGGAAGTGTAGTTGAAAAATTTAAAGAAAAGTTCACTGGTGTACTGTCGAAATTTTCCGACAGTCAATGTCGCCTGGGCGACATCGTTCTAGTGCACAGAACTTGTTTAATTCATTTTTGTTATGTTATGTTTGCAGAATGGCTTCCAGTTCTAAGGCACGAAGGAGTACGTCTGAAGATGCGCATAGTTCGTATCAAGTTTACCCTGGGATTGAGAAAGCTATAATTGGAGTAGCAAAATATGTAGAATTTGATTCTCCGAAGCACGATCATATCTATGATCATCTTGCGAATGCAGGTATAATTTCAGTAATCACAGCATATACATTCTCAGCCTTTTTGATTCGAGAATTTTATAATCATTTGGAAGACCCGAGTTATACCGAATTGGATGGGGGAGTGAGATCTAGAATCCAAGGTCAACAAGTGGAAATAACACATGTTGATCTTAGAGAGGAATTCGGTCTTCTTATGAGTGAACATATGCCTGATATAGTAGAGAGCTATAGAAAGGATAGAGATTGGACCCTTGTAAACATGAGTTTACATGGAAGTCAAAAGAAGACCCTAATCACTGAAGTTTCGTCACTCACTCCGGATGCATATTTAGTCCAAGATATATTAAGGAACTCAGTTATGTTAAAGAGTGGAGATACAAGGAGTATCACGGCACAGTTGACGCTGATTACATACTTTATTATGGAGGAGGAACCTTTTGATGTAGCGGACTTCATCCTTTCCCATATTCGGTATGCTTTTAGATTAAAACATCCAAAATGGGTGAAGATTCATACTCTGCCAATAGGGGCTATAATTCAACGTATACTATATAATAAGTATGGATGGATAGTTCAAGATTCATACTTTGATGATTGTTTTCCTGAGATATACTATACGGGAACTATGAGAGTGAAGAAGACTCAGAAAAAGCCTCATCCAGGAATAGAGATTAGAGAGCCTACAATTCCTAGGGGAGGATCACTACGAGAGTCAATAGATGATCTGCGTGATTCCTTTGAGGAGCACAAAAAAGAAGTGAAGAAGGATCGCAGTAGAATGCAGAAGTTTATGAAATTTCTGGTGAAAGGTCTGAAATTAAAGCCTACTCTGGAAGAAGCGGCCGAATGGCAAATTCCAGATGAAGAACCGCCGCGCCAATCGGTGAGGCATACTCGATGTGGTAAGGCTGTAAGACGAGGACCTCCGGAAGATTGTCCAGAGAGCAGCGGGGCTGGTTATGAGGATTCTGAGTAGTTATCATCAGGGTGCTGCTTCTGACTGATGTCGGAATTTTCCGACATCCACTGTCGCCTGGGCGACAATGAATTTGCCCAGATTTCATTTTTTGTTATCTGAACTTGATCCTATGTTGATTTCTATTATTTTTTGTGAAACAATTTTATGTAATATTAATTATGTATGAATTGTTCTTAAGTAATTCAAATTCTATGGTTTGATTTAAAATTTAGTCTTTCTTTTTAAAATGTATAGGTTTTGTGATATATATATTTTTTTAATTTTATAGGTCATAAGTAGTGATATAATCATTGTGAAATGTCTAGGATTCCCAATTCTAGCCTAAGCATAGAAAAACGGGAATCCGGTAACGGTTTAGTGAATATATCCGCTAGTTGATTATCCGTGCCTATAAATGAAATTTTTATGTGGTTATTTTTAATATGATCTCTAATAAAATGATGTCTCACATCAATATGCTTAGACCTTGAATGATGGACCGGGTTGTATGTTAAATCAATTGCACTTTTATTATCACACCATAATTCAATAGTTTGTTGTTTAATATTAAAGTCTTCTAAAGTTTATTTCATCCAAAGAGCTTGTGCACAACAACTACCAAGTGCGATGTATTCGGCCTCGGTGGTTGAGAGGGCAACAGAATTCGGTTTCCTACTCGACCATGAAATGAGTGAAGGGCCTAAAAAGTGACAAGTGCCACTAGTGCTTTTCCTATCTAGTGAACAACCGGCATAATCAGAATCAGAGTACCCAAAAAGAGTAAAATCATCGCTATGAGGATACCATAAACCAAGTTTAGATGTGCCAATTAAATATCTAAAAATTCTTTTTACCGCTTTTAAATGTGATTCTTTGGGATCGGCTTGAAATCTAGCACATAAACAAACTGAAAACATAATATCCGGTCTAGAAACAGTTAAATATAAAAGTGAACCTATCATGCCTCTATATAAAGTTTGATCAATTGATATTCCATTTTCATCTTTTCCTAATTTTAAAGATACACTCATAGGAGTATTTGCTTGTTTGAGATTTTCAAATCCAAATCATTTTAAAACATCATGAATATATTTTGATTGGTTAATAAAAACTCCATCATGTTTTTGAATAATTTGAAATCCTATGAAATATTTTAATTCTCCTACCATACTCATCTCAAATTCACTTTCCATCATTTTTACAACATAATTACACAACTCTTCATTAGTGGCTCCAAAAATAATATCATCAACATAGATTTGTAAAATAATTAAATCATCATCTACTTGCTAAATGAAGAGTTTACAATCAACACCACCCATTTTAAAACCATTCTGTAATAAATATATAGTCAATCTATCATACCATGCTCGTGGTGCTTGTTTTAAACCATACAAAGCTTTTAACAATCTATATACGCGATTAGGAAATTTTTCATTTACAAATCCTGGGGGTTGTTCAACATAAACTTCTTCTTTAATCAACCCGTTTAAAAATGCAGTTTTAATATCCATTTGCAATAATTTAAATCTTTTATGACTAGCAAATGCAACAAAAATTCTAACTGCTTCCAATCGTGCTACGGGTGCAAATGTTTCATCAAAATCTACCCCTTCAATTTGATTATATCCTTTCGCTATAAGTCTAGCTTTGTTTCTAGTGACACTAGAGTCACTATCTAATTTGTTTTTGAAAATCCATTTGACTCCTACCATAGGATGTTCACTAGGTCTATCTACAAGAATCCAAACTTTATTTCTTTCAAATTTGTTAAGTTCTTCATTCATAGCTAGAAACCAAGATTCATCATTTACAGCGGTGGCAACATCTTTTGGTTCTATATTTGAGACAAAACATAAATTTGAAAAACTTTCATGTAAACTAGAACGTGTACGTACCCCACTTAATGGTTCTCCAATAACAAGTTCTTGCGGATGATCTTTTGAGAACCTTAGCTCGGTTGGAGGTACATATCCTTGTTCTTCTTCTTCTTCACCATCTTTTTCATCTTCTTTCTCTACTTTTTCTTCATCATTATCATCATCATTTTTCTTCAGATTTTGTTCCACATCTTCTTAATTTTTCTCATTACCTGCAACTTTAGTATTTTCTACACAAGAAATGTTTTCATCAAATTTTACATGAATAGATTCTTCAACCACTTTAGCACGTTTATTATAAACTCTATAGGCCTTGCTAGTTGAAGAATAACCAATGAAAATTCCTTCATCACATTTTTCATCAAATTTGCCTAAGTTATCTTTTGTATTCAAAATAAAGCATTTACAACCAAAAACTTTAAAGTAAGATACATTTGGTTTTCTTTGAAAATAAATTTCATAAGGAGTTAATTGTAATGTGGGACGAATCATGACACGATTAATAATATAGCATGCAGTACTAACGGCTTCGGCCCAAAAATATTTTGGCAATTTAAATTCACAAAGCATAGTACGTCCTAATTCTTGAAGTGTTCTATTTTTCCTCTCCACTACACCATTTTGCTGTGGTGTGCGTGGAGCGGAAAATTCGTGTTTTATCCCAAATTCATTACAATATGAAATAAATTTTTCATTATCAAATTCTCCTCCATGATCTGATCTAATGCATTTTACTTTTAAATCAAGTTCATTTTGAATACGTGAAATTAGTTTTACAAATTCATCAAAAGCATCAGATTTTGAATTTAAAAACAATGTCCAACAAAATCTAGAATAATCATCAATAATAACAAACGTATATTTTCTACCTCCTAGACTTTGTGTAGAAATTGGACCAAACAAGTCCATATGTAATAAATGTAAAGGTCTAGTAGTAGAAATAACATTTTTGCTTTTAAAAGATGATTTTGTAAACTTTCCTTTTTGGCATGGTGAACATAATGAAGAAAGCTTTCCATTCAAATTTGGTAAACCTTTTATAATTTTATTTTTAGAAAGCTTTACTATGTGTTTGGCACTAGAATGTCCTAGTCTCCTATGCCATAATTCAAGTTCATCATTCTTTGAAATAAAACATTTAAGTGTAGAATGAGATAAATCATGAAAAGTGATTATATAGACATTGTTTATTCTCGGTGCAGTAAGTACAATTTCGTTTGTTTTAGTATCAATAATTTTGCAAAGGTTTGAGCTAGAGTCAAATAGAACATTTAGATTTTTATCACATAGTTGACTAATAGAAATTAAATTATGTTTCAAACCTTTAACATATAAAACATTTGAAATTTAAATTCTTCGTTACCTACTACTCCAATGCCTTTGACTTTACCCTTGCCATTATCTCCAAACGTCACTGTTCCACCTTTCTTCATCTCTAGGCTAAGGAACTTTGATTTATCGCCCGTCATGTATTTTGAACATCTAGAGTCCAAATACCACAAGTCTTCCTTGTTCCTAGCCTGCACGCACACCTAAAAAGATGATGAGAGTAAAGATCTGGTTACCCAAGTGGTCGATCCCATGGTATAGGTGGACTCCTTAGGTACCCAGATTTGTTTAACATTAATTTTTCCTTTCTTCCAACATGAGCCCGAGATGTGACCAAATCGATGACATTTGGCACATACAATGAATGGTGAGGAACCATTTTTCAACGGTTTCTCTGGACTCTTGCTGGTGGAAACATCTTTATGTGTGGACTTGGAAAAATTTTCATTTTGAAAAACAGGTTTTCTGAACCTGGAGCTGTCGCTGGTTCCGACAGCAGCTGTCAAAAATTTCCGACAGCTTCCAGAGCTTCCAGAAACATATCCTAGCCCAAATTTTGCTGTCCCATGGCATTGGTTGGCTAAAAGCATATCCAGAGATTTTTTTCCAACACCAAATTTTCCAATTGCCATGTTCAACTCATTTACTTTGGACTTTAAAATTGAATTTTCTTTTACTATCATGCCACATCTATTTGCAACACTTTGCTTATAATTCTCTAATTGAGAATGAGAGGTTTTAACAACTTTTTCTAAGTCCTTTTTCTCTTTTAGAAGTTGATCAATTTTTTGATCGGACTTAGAAATAGTGTTTTCAAGTTCTTTTATCCTTGTCGAAGAGTGATCACACTCTTGACAAATTTCCTTCTCGTTCCCAATAGATTTCAAATCATTTGATAAATTTTATTTACTTTCAAAAGAACTTTGTTTTCAGATTTTAAAAAATCAATTTGTTTTAGGCATTTATCCAAAAATTTGCAAGTTTTCATAAATTCAGAATATAAATCTTCATAAGATGGAGGAGTTACCTCAGTGTCGCTTTGGACACTGCAATCGTCGTCAGATGACGCATTTTCTTTCCCCATCAAGCAGACATTTGCCTCCTCTTCCTCCTGTGTTGAGGAATCACTTTCTTCACCAGACGAAGAATCATCCCAAGTCTCTGCCTTTAACACTTTCTTCTTGTAACTTTTAGCGTGCCTCTTTGCTTTTTGCTCTTTCAGATACTTTGGGCACTTGCTTCTGATATGACCAATCTTCTTGCAATGGTAGCACTCCGGTAGCAGACGCTCCTCTTCATTCTCCATTTTTCCTTTGCATTTTTGGTAGGCAAAATCGTTCTTTTTGAAAAATCTCTTAAATGAATTTCTCCTCTCCGGATTTCTCATAAACTTCTTAAAGTTCCGCACAAACAGTCCTTCCTCATTTTCCTCACTTTCTTCAGATTCAGTTTCAACTTCCTTTTTAGATTTCAACTCCAAGCTTTTCTTTTTGGGCTCCAAATTGTACTCTTGGCTTTGAATCTTCAACTCCACTTCATGGGTTTTTAGATTCCCAATGAGACTCTCCAATTGTAAGGTCTTAAGATCATGTGAATCAGAAATTGCAGTCACTTTAGGATTGAACTTCGGGGGAAGTGATCTTAAGATTTTCCTCACTAAATCTCCATTGGAGAAAACCTTACCCAACACCTTTGAATCGTTCACGATTTTAGTAAATCGTGTGTACATTGTATCCATTTCTTCATCCACCTCCATTTTGAATCTTTCAAATTCTGACTCCAGTTGAAATAGCTTTGAGTCCTTTACCTGCGAAGTACCTTCATGAGTGATTTCTATAAGATTCCAAATTTCATATGCAGTATCACAAGCACAAACTCTATTAAATTCAGTGCGATCTAGTGCGCAAAATAAAGCATTCATGGCTTTTGCATTGTTTTTACATCTTAATTTATCATTGTCATCCCACTTGTCTTTGGGTTTGGCCATAGTTACATCTCCTACAAAAATTGTTGGAGAAGAATAACTCGTCTCGACCATATTCCAAACTTCCATGTCGAGAGCTATTAGAAAACACCGCATTCGGGTTTTCCAATAGTTATAGTCCGTGCCCGTAAAAAGTGGTGGCCTACTAATTCCTTGCCCCTCAACGAACGCGTGAACGTTGTGCGCCATTACTCCCGGTGCTAAAACCGTTTTGGAGAAACCTCGCTCTGATACCACGTGTTGGATCTTGAGGCTCCCTTAGAGGGGGGGGGGGTGAATAAGGGCCTTTTAGAAAATATGATTTTTACTTAAGAATTTTAAAACAACTTTTACTTTTCTAAAAGTTACTTATAAAAATTTCAAACTAATGTAATTTTTAGAATAAATTCAAACACAAATTTCTAAGTTAAAGATTAAACAACCATATTTGCAATTAAAGAAAAAGTCATAACTTTATAATTATAAAAATCACATACAAATAATATGATCTTAACAATGCTTAAGATCAAGGCACAAATATGATAATAACTCTTTTACAATTTGTGTTTACCAATCCTTCTCCCAAGGATCGGAAGGCTATCACTTGTCTCTCTCTAGACCAAGCCCAAGCCTATCCTCTAGATCTTCCCAAGATCTAGACGTAGCACACAAGGCCACGATTTCCCACCAAGCCACGCAAGGACTTGGACGCTCCACACAAGGAAGCGATTTTCCCCTAAGCCACGCAAGTACTTAGATGTCGCACGCAAGACGACAATTTCTCTACCAATACAAAATGAAATGTATGAAAATACAATATGGAAAGAACAACTCCCTAGAAATTCATATCTCTGAAAGGAAGGTTGAAGCCTCGAGATGATCGTTGATGAAGAAGCGCGCCCGATCTCGTCTTCAATCTCAAACCTTCTAAGCACAAAAGGGAGTTGATGAGGTTCTGGAGCTCTCTGGTTCGTATGCACTCAGGAAGGGACTTGAAATTATCAATGTTTTTTAAATGCACGAACAAAAGGAGCCAATATATAGAAATTCGATGTCGCCTGGGCGACATCGGCTGTCGGAATTTCCGACAGCGCTAAACTGCCGCTCGTAGTGCTGTCGTGTGCACAGTTGTTGTAACCTCCGAGCTGTCGCCTGGGCGATATCGATGTCGGATTTCCGACAGCGCAAAACTGTCGCTCATAGTGCTGTCGTGCGGGCAGTTACTGTAACCTCCGAGCTGTCTCCTGGGCGACATCGCTGTCGGATTTCCGACAGCGCAAAACTACCGCTCGTCGTGTTGCTGTGAGGGAAGTTGTTGTAACTTCTCTGCTGTCGCGTAGGCGACATCAGCTGTCAGAAAATTCCGACAGTGAAAATTTCATACTCTCAAATTGAGCTCCAGCAGAATTGTGAACATCTCATACCTGTTACCTGCACACCATTAATAAAAATAGAATCAAATACAAACGTGGCTTTGTTATTATCAAATCGGAAGAGTGCGAAACGCATGCTCCAACACTGTCCAGTTTACTGCTTTTCTAGATTATTTTTTCTGTAATTACTTTATTCTGTTTTGGTATCGTTGTTTGTATAATACTTAGTAGTTTTATTGTGTATGCATAACTAGGGTATAAAAGTTGTAAAACTCTATTCACCCCTCCTCTAATGAATACTCAGAGGCACATTGTGCACTTTCAATTGGTATCAAAGGGAGGTTGATCAATAAAAGGTTAACACCTTGATCAAAATATCTCCTTACTCTTATTTCTTTATTTAAAAAAATAGCTGAAGCTATTTTATAACGAAAAATGAGTTCTAAGGAATATTTATCAACAAGACCACCAGTGTGTAACTTGAATAATTTTACACTCTGGAAGGCCAGAATAAAGCTCTATATGAACTCCATTGATGAAGACATCTTTAATATTATCATTTTAGGTCCCCCAGTCCCAGTCAGAAAAGATGCTAATAGGACAGTAACACAAACCGTAGTCCCTAGATCAGAGTGTACTGATACTGAAAAGAAGATAAATGCATGTGATGCCAAAGCCATGAATATTCTGGTGTCAACTATGTCTGATGACATATTCCAGAAAGTTGTTGATTGTAACTCTGCCAACAAATCTGGGAATCACTTTCCAGATTAGTTGAGGTCAGATCTGATGATAGAAAGGACAAAAAGTCCCTTCTCATATCCCAATATGAGAATTTTAGAAAAAGGATGAAAAAAGCATAGCTGAGATGTATGACAGGTTAAGTTTCATCATAAATGAGCTGAATGGTCTTGACAAAGAAATTTCTCTGAAAGAAATTAATGACAAGCTACTCATGTTCTTCCCAAGCACATGTGACTCAAGAATCTGGGCTATCAGAGATTCCAGGTGTCTCAAAGAAATATCTACAGATGATCTGCTAGGCAAGCTCAAGTCTTATGAGCTCCTATTAAAAAGCAGGGATGAGTCAGAATCCCAGGAGAGAATCTCAACTCCTAAGGAAAGGGCACTTGGTCTAAAGGCTGCTGAAGGAGAGCCTTCCACTTATGAAGAAGAGATGTTCAATCTTTTGGACAAAAGATTCAAGAGATGGGTTAAGACAGAGGACTTTAGAAGGAAGGAGAGGAGTTCAGGCAAACCAAGGTATGACAAAACTCCTAAATAGGAAATTATCTGCTTCTCTTGCAGAAAACTTGGGCACTTTTCCACAGAATGTCCTGAAGAGGATAAGAACAAAAGCAGCAAGAAGGAATACAAGAAGAAAACCTTCATGAGGAAGGATAAGAAAAGGGGGAAAGGTTTCAGATTCAGAATCTGAGCCAAGCTCTTCTTCATCTAATAATGATGAAGAGTGTGCAACTAAAGAAGCCTGCTTAATGGCTCTGGATGACTCTACTGCAGAAAATCAGAAGGGAGACTATTCTATCACAAACCAGTAGTTGTATCTGGACAGTGGATGCTCCATGAATATGACTGTATCAAAGGATATTCTGGAAAACTTCAAGGCCAAGGAGGGCCCTAAGTTTAATTTTGGGAACTCCCACTCTGGTCAGACCAATGGATATGGTTTGCTCAGAGTTGGAGAAATCTCCTTCTCTAAGGTAGCTTATATTGAAGGTCTTCAACATAATTTATTTAGTATTAGTCAGTTGTTTGATGGTGAATACAAAGTTCTATTCACCAAGTCCTTACGTCATATAGTTAGCTCTATAACTACCAATCAGATAGTATTGACCGGTCTTAGGAATGGAAAGGTCTATGCGGTAGATTTTGAGTATGCTAAGTCAGAGATCTGCTTATTTAACTCTCAATTAGAAAACAATGAGTTGTGGCATACGAGACTCAATCACCTAAATTTTAAGACCATAGCTAAATTGTCTAAGCTTAACCTAGTAAGAGGCTAACCAACAGGTAAGTTTAATAAAGACCATCCCTGTAGAGCCTGCCGACTAGGAAAGTAGATCAAATCATTATTCAAACCAATTGGTAAGAATGATTCCCCCATAACCCTATACCTGTTGCACATGGACCTATTTGGTCCTATCTCCACTCAGATCTTAACAGGTAAGTCCTACACTCTAGTCTTTGTTGAAGACTTTTCTAGATTCAGCTAGGTGTTCTTTCTAAAAACTAAATCAGACACCTTCAAGATCCTCTCAAGATTCATTAGACAGATTCAATCTGAATTCAACACTCAGGTTGCTGTGATCAGAAGTGATCATGGTACTGAGTTTGAAAATCAGTTAATGTGTAGATTCTGTGAGGATGAAGGAATAAGACAGCTTTTCAGCTCCTAGAACCCTCCAACAAAATGGGGTGGCTGAAAGGAAAAATAGAACCTTATTTGAATCAGGAAGGACATTATTGGATAAATCCAACTTTCCAAAGTCCTTTTGGGCTGAGGCAGTGAATACTGCTAACTATGTTCTGAATGGAAGTCTCATCCACAAGAAAAAGTTGAAGACTCCCTATGAGTTATTAAAGGGAAAGGCACCTATAGTCATATATTTAGGATTTTTGGTTGTACTTGCTTCATTCTAAACAATGGAAAGAGTCATCTTGCCAAATTTGACAAGAAGGCTGATGATGGAATATTCTTGGGATATTCCTCATCAAGCAAGGCTTATAGGTGCTATAATAAAAGCTCTCTCAAAATTGAGGAGTCAGTGCATGTGGTCTTTGATGAAGCTAACATGTTTTATAAAGGGGAAGAAAACTTCCACCAACACTATATTGCAGGAAGAAGACCAACTTGCAGATAAAGTTGAAAGGCTCAACATCATGGACCATTAAACAGAGTGTTAGGACAGTGGGAACCAGAAGGCTTACATTGATTCAGATGATGACTCTGCTGCAAATGAGGATGAATGTCAAGAACTTGATCTACCAGCCGCTGAGATCATTTTATAGAATGTAGATGGTGCTCCCACATTCAATGAACAAGTGGAACTTCATGAAGAAGAGAATCCTCTGAATAGCTCAACAAGAACCAGGATGACCCTAAAGGATCATCCTTCAACACAGGTTATAGGATCATCCTTCAACACAGGTTATAGGAGACTTGACAGTGGGAGTCATGACAAGGAATCAAATAACACATGAAACAATGTTACTGTGTTTTCTTTTATAGTATGAACCTAAGAAGTTTGAAAAAGCAGACAGTGATCCTCACTGGATATCTGCAATGCAAGAGGAGCTAACTCAATTTGAAAGGAACAAGGTATGGACACTGGTTGAGAGACCAAGGAATTACCCAGTAATTGGAACGAAATGGGTATTCAAAAAGAAGATGAATTCAACTGGAGTTATAGTTAGGAACAAGGCCAGACTTGTGGCTCAAGGATATAGGCAAGAGGAGGGGATTGACTTCAACCAGACATTTGCTCTAGTAGCAAGTCTGGAAGCCATCAGAATGTTTCTTGCATATGCCGCACACATGAAGATTAAAGTCTATCAGATGGATGTGAAGAGTGCTTTCCTAAATGGAACTCTTTAGGAAGAAGTATATGTGGAGCACCCCCCAGGTTTTGTCAATCCATCTTTTCCTTCCTTTGTGTATAGATTAGATAAAGCATTGTATGGACTCAAGCAAGCTTCAAGAGCTTAGTATGAGAACTTATCCACCTTTCTTTTGGAACACTCCATTGAAAGGTGTAAAGTGTATAAAATACTCTTCACAAGAGCACATAAAAAATCAGCTCTTACTAGTATAGATATATGTACATGATATTATATTTGGGTCAATAGATCAAACACTATGCAAAAGGTTTGCATACCTAATGCAGTCAAGATTTGAATTGAGTAGCATGTGGGAATTAACTTATTTCCTAGGCCTTCAAGTATGGCAAAATAAAGATGGCATTTTCATATCCTAATCCAAGTATACAGGAGAACTCATCATGAGGTTTGGGATGGAAAATGCCTCTGTCATGAAAACCCCCATGGCTACCAATGTTGTTCTTGATAGAGATGAAAAGGGTAAGTCCTTTGATCAGAAGACTTACAGAGCATCCATTGTCTCTCTTCTCTATCTGACAGCTAGCAGTCCAGATATAATGATTGATACCTATATATGCGCTAGGTTTCAGGTAGAACCTAAGGAATTCCACATGAGTTCTATAAAAAGGATACTCAAATATCTGAAGGGTACACCCGAACTTGGCTTGTGGTATCCAACAGAATCTGGATTTGACTTAGTTGGCTATTCAGATGCAGACTATGCTGGATGTAGGCTGGATAGAAAAACCACCTCAAGAACCTATCAATTCCTAGGTGCTAGACTGATCTCATGGTTTAGCAAGAAGCAAACCTTAGTCTCCACTTCTACAACTGAAGCTGAGTATATAGCTGCAGGAAGCTGCTGCTCACAAATATTGTTGATGCAAAATCAGTTGTTAGACTATAATATCTCTCTTGACAATTCCACAATAATCTATGACAGCTCTAGTGCTACCTCCATAGCTTCCAATCCTGTTCTCCATAGCAGAACTAAGCACATAGAGATAAGACACCACTTTCTCAGGGACAATATTGCGAAGGGTAAGATCAATCTTGAATATATTTCCACTGATAGTCAAAGGGCTGACATCTTCACTATGCCACTTGATAAAAGTAAGCACAAGTTCTTCATTAATGCACTGGGAATGCTTGACGGGGCTCTTTAGGTCACCTTTATTATGTACTCAAATCTATTTTTCATAGAAAGGTATTGCTGGGAAGAACAACAAGTTTTTTTAAAAGAAACACAGAACTATTTATTCAAAGTTGTGTCGAATACAAATCGACGTACCATCAATTTCTTTTCAACGATAGCTTTGAGAGCTGTCAGGGATAGTTCATTCGAATAGCACTCGACGCATCATCGAATACATATCAACGTCAATGTTGACATCATATCTGGTGTCTTCATTCGGAGCCACGATGACTTTTACTCGACGCTACGTCGACTATGCAAGAGCATGCACCACCTTGCTATTAGTGTATTGGTGCGCTGTTTTCACATTTTTTCGACGCAACTTTGAATACAACCCTGGGTTGTGACGAATCATCTTTTTTTAAGCAACTTAGGCATCGAATCTATTGTGCTTTCGAATTCTCTCCATGTCGCTCTCTTCCTTCTCCCTTCTACTTCCCTCTTCCTCCTTCTCTTGCAGGTACTCACAGAAGCTAAATGGCACCTCTCCAAGATCAACCAAAGCTTGTTGAAGCTGTTAATCTTTCCCTAGAGACACTCTTATCTCATTTCTCATCCCTCTATCTGTAATTCTCTGACGAATGTTACAAAAAACTGTGTCTTCAACACAAGAGGTTGCAAAACCTTACTGTCCAGACAAGGGATCTTGAAAGGGAATTGCAATCATGCCTAAGGCATGCTGAGGTCTTTATATCATGTCTGCATGATATAAAGCAGGGGGAGAAGTTTGATAGCAGCCCCAGGTCGCCTCAAGATTCAGTATATACGACATTTCTTCCCTCTCCCTATGTCTCTGAAGGTGAGCAAGCTATCACCTCCAAGATCCTTCTAGAACCTTCACCATTCTCTCCCCTAAGTATTCTGCCTTCCATTCCGGGGGAGTCATCAAAACAGGGGGAGACTTATTTGTTTTCAGATGATAATGACTATCTGAAGAGTCTACAAGATTCAAAAGAATGGAATGAGTTACCTCTCCCTGAAACACCTAATTTCAGGCCCTACTCTGAAGAATCCACAATATCACCATCTCCTGTCAAGCCTGCCGATCAGGTCATTGAACCTGCTCTTCCATCTCCACCACTAGCTCAGATCCCTCATTATACTACTCCAGCACCCACTCCAATTTCTCAAGCACCAGTCTTCAGAGGAAGACCCCCATACAGAGGAAGCGGACATGAAAGGAATTTCAGAGGAAGGGGAAGAGATTTTAGATTAAGAGGATAGGGAGGAGATATACCAATCTGGGAGAGGTATACAAAAAGAGCAAAAAAACAGTACAAGAAGGGCAGATCCTACTACAGAACATTTGAGAAGGTTGAAATCCCTGAAAATAAAATGAAGGAATATATTGATCCAAAGCTTGACAGTGCCCTAGATGAAATTAGAGAAAGGGATATATATGAGTATGAAGCTTCTCAAAGAGAGCTTGAAGAAAATAGAAGGTTGTATATTGAGAGGTTGCATAAGGGTAAGGATGCTGTGGAAAAAGAACAACTCAAGGAGGTAATCCAAATCCCAAGCACACTCTTTGATCCTACAAAGTATACTACAGCATTTACTCAAGCAAACCTTCTTGAAAATAGAGGGCAACTTCACAAAGGTGGCCTTGGATGTGATCTGGATGAAACAAAGCAGTCATTTCAAAAAGAAAAAAAGTTGTATTCAAGATTGCTCTAATTTCTGGTAATCCTCAATCAACATTCATTGTAATAGATCCTGATGCCGAAGAGCTAGACCTAAAAGAAATAAACTTGTTGTCTGCTAAAGTTATTGGTTTGGGGCTAAAGCTAAATGAAGTCTATCCTGAAGCTGAAGTTGATCTGGAGAAGCTTTTCAAGGGACATGAGAGAATTCAGAAACATCCAGAGAAGACCATTCCAGCCAACTTCATGTATGTAGAAAGAATGTTCAGAAAGGTTTATGAGGCCTCATCTACTTTTCTCAAAAAGTGAAAGTAGATCATTTATTGGGTAACTAACTCCGATAAATAGTTAATTATATCAATCAGATGTCTTTTAGTTTACCATTTCTTTCAGTCTATTGATCTGTGTATATGTGCTTGTATTTAATTTTATGTCAAAGTTTGTTTGAAATCACTTAATCAAATTGTAAAATTTGTTAAGATAAATATGGGAGATTGTTGGATGAAACCCTTTTTGATTTATCTAACAAATTATCTTAAAGTGATTTCATCAGTTAGGTTATATTACCCATATTGTATTCACTTAGTGTATCAAGACCAGCACTAAGAGAAGCACAAATTCTGTTAAGTTAAAACATGCGTCGAATAGAAGTCGACGCAACTTTGACTAGATGTCGACATAACTCTGACTGAAAGTTGAAGTAAGTCAATCTGCCTGTCAAAGTATCAAGACAAGTCGACGCAATGTCGAAAGGAACTCGACGCAGAAGGAAGAGCCAGCCGAAGCCATCTCAGAAGTCGACGCAACTTTGACTTCAATTTGACGCAGAAGATAAAGTTTAGATCCAAGTCTTCAACTCGATGGATACATCGATAAGTAATCGACGCAACGTCGACATCTGAGTTCATCCAGAGCTAAGAAGGAATTCAAAGCTACTTCCATAAGAACTCAGAGGTGCGTCGATATGATGAAAGATGAAGTTGACGCAACATCGAGTACAAACAAAAATAGAAGGTTTTCTGATGTCCTTTGTAGTGCTTTTACAGATGATCTGCAAGGCTGAAATATGTTCTCCAATGGCTCATTTATTACCAAGAATGGAATGGAGTATTCCAGAAATACAGCAAAGACATTCTTGGAAGTTGTTCAAATCTGATGAACAGGTCGGGAACAAAAATAGAAGGAAACATCAATTATCCAATGGACATTCCATCTAAGGACAGTCAATAAGAAGAAAGAAATTCAAACTCAAATGATAGAGAATTAGTATGCTGAGAGAGAAATTAAACACAACTAACTAATTCATTATTCTGTCTGTCGAGTAGGGCTTCTATTGGGAAAAACCCTTGTGATTTATCTAACAAATTATTTTAAAGCGATTTCATCAATTAGGTTATATTTCCCATATTGTATATAAAGGGTAAAATGGTCATTAGATATCCTAGGATGTCACACTCACCTTAGAGTGTCAAGATTAGGAGAGAAGCTCAAATTCAGTTAAGTTAAGACTTGCGTCGAATGGAAGTCGACATAACTTTAACTAGATGTCGACACAGCTCTGACTAGAAGTCAAAGCAATTTAACCTGCCTGTCGAAGTATCAAGTCAAGTCGATGCAACGTTGAAATGATTTTGATGCAGAAGACAGAGCTTGTCAAAGGCATATCAGAAGTCGACGCAACTTTGAATTGAACTCGACGCGGAAGGAAGACCCAATCGAAGCTATCTTAGAAGTCGACGCAACTGCGACTTCAATTTGATGCAGAAGATGAAGTTCAAATTCAAGTCTTCAACTCGATGGATACATTGATAAGTAATCAACGCAACGTCGACATCTGAGTTCAACCAGAGCTAAGAAGGAATTTGAAGCTACTCCTATAAGAACTCAGAGGTGCGTCGATATGAAGAATGATGAAGTCAACGTAGCGTCGAATATAGTCTAAAATAGAAGCTTTTCTACTATCCTTTTAATACCTTTTCAGAAGGTCCACAAAGCTGAAGACAGTTCTCCAACGACTCGTTTATTGCCAAGAATGGAATGGAGTATTCCAGGATACAACAAAAACATTCTTGGAATGTATTCAAATCTGATGGACGGGTCGGGAACCAAATAAGAAAGGGAAATCAACTGTCCAATAAGATTTCCTTTTCAGGACAGCCGAAAAGAAGAAAGAAATTCAAATTCCAATCATGAAGAATAAGTATGCTGAGAGGAGAAGAAAAATGGACATTGATCACATATTTTCCATCTGTCGAATATGGCCTTTGTCTTCTTCTTCCTTCAACCCTAAGACAGAAAAGAACATATCTCTCTTCAAGGAAAATCATAAGATTTGCTTCTTCTTCTCCATCTTATAGCATCAAGCAATTCAAGAGTATAGAGATTAGAAGGATCAAAAGCTTATAACCCTTGCATTTCATAAGCAAGGGTTCATCTTATAAAGATCCTGAAGGATATCAACTCACAACTGTTGAAGTATATATACAGCAGAAATAAATTCTTCTACCTGCTCTTCTTTCCTCTGTTCTTTATTCACCAACTATAAAAGAGTTTCATTAATCCCTCTTTCAAAGGATTCAGTGGTTCAAATAGTCTCCTTATCAAAACACTCAGTGGTTCTAAGAGTCTCCTTATCAAAAGACTCAGTGGTTCTGAGAGTCTCCTTATCAAAAGACTCAGTCACAGTTAGTGTAATCCTACCAGGGAGGTAGAAGAGTGGACTACCCACATTTTGGGGAACCACTATAAAAATCATGTGTCTTCTGGATTGAAATTTCTGTGTTGTCCCTGTTTACAGTTTTCTATTTTTATATTTCCTGCAATCTGTGTTTACTTTATTCTGCAATTGGGATTATTGATTGCATAATACTTAGTAGTTTTATTGTGTGTGCATAATTAGAGAAAAAAGTTGTAAAACTCTATGCACCCCCCTCTAGAGAATACTCAGAGGCACATTGTGCACCTTCAATTGGTATTAGAGGGAGGTTGATCATTAAAAGGCTAACACCTTGATTAAAAGATCTACTCACTCTCATTTCTTTATTTTAAATTAATTAAAACTATTCTTTAAAGAAAATGAGTTCTAAGGATTATGCATCAACAAGACCACCAATGTGTAACGTAAATAAGTTCACACTCTGGAAGGCCATAATAAAGCTTTACATGAACTCTATTGATGAAGACATCTTTGATGTTATAATTTCAGGTCCCCCAGCTCCAGTAAGACAAGATGTCAGTGGATCTTCAAAACTGAAAGCTGTTCCAAGGAATGAGTGGACAGAGGGTGAGAAGAAGCAGAAGGAACGTGATGCCAAGGCAATGAACTTTCTGGTTTCCACAATGTCATATGACATTTTCCAGAAAGTAGCTGACTGCCAATCATCAAAAGAGATCTGGGAATTCCTTTCCAGAATTATAGAAGGAAGCTCTGATGAAAGAATTAAAGGACATGAAGTCCCTTCTCATATCCCAATATGAGAACTTTCAGAAGAATGATGAGGAAAGTGATGCTGAAATGTATAACAGATTCAACATCATTATCAATGAAATAAAGAGTCTGGACAAGGAGATATCCTTGACATAGATCAATGATAAGATACTCACGTGCTTCCCAATCTCATGGGACTCAAGGATCTAGGACATCAGAGAGTCTAGCATGTGAGTATCTTATTAGAGAGTCTAGCACGTGAGATCCTTTGGAGCGATCTCTACTTATGTTTTGCTAAAAAAGCTCAAATCTTATTAGATGCTACTGAAAAGCAGGGCTGAAACAGAGGCAAAGGAGATAACCTCAACTCCCATCCAAAGGAGCCTTGATTTGAAGGTTGCTGAAGGAGATCCCTCCACTCCTGAAGATGAGCTGTAGAGTCTCTTAGCAAGGAGATTCAGAAAGTTGGTCAAGACAGAAGACTCAAGAAGAAGAGAGAGGAGCTCAAAGCCCAGGTTTGATAAGACTCCCAAGAAGGAAGTGTTTGCTTATCCTGCAACAAGCCAGAGTACATAGCCCCTGAGTGCCCACAAGAACAAAGGGACAGGAGCAACAACAAAGATAAGCAGAAGAAGTAGTCCTTCAGGAGGAAAGATAAGAAGAAAACTAAAGGTTTCATTGCTGAAACCTGGAGTGACTCTGAAGCAGAGTTAAGCTCCTCTTCATCAGAAAGTGATGAAGAAGCTGCTGAAGCTTCCTGCATGATGGCATTAGGGATCTCCTCAGATGATGAAGAAGAACAAGTATACTGTTTGATAATTTTGATTTTGACTCAGAAGACTTTAAAAATAGTTTTAAAGAATTTTGCAATGATTACCTCAACATACAAAAAGAATTAGTAACAGATAAGGAAGAATTAGAAAACTTCAAGAAAGGTGAATTATATTCAATAAATAATGATTTGAGAAATGAAATTCAGGATAAAGAAATAGAATTGATTGAGATAAGAAATAAAAATCAAAAATTAAAAGAAGAGCTAACAAAGGCAAAAGCCTTTGAGGACTCTCTCAATGGGAGGAGTCAAATGCTCAAAAATATTACACAAAATCTCTCCAAGAGATTTAAGCATCTAGTCCTAGGAGCAGACCCATGCACTAGCACTGAAGTCACTAGTAGACCAGCCTGAAAAAATCCAGTTAGATTTATTAGATCTAGTGATTATCAACCAAGTGAGAGGAGTGCACTAACTAAGGATCAGGATATTAATAATCCAGATAAAATAAGTATATTTAATAGAGCAAATTCAAACAAGGAAAAGAAATCTCTAGGCAAGAGTAATTTATCAACAACAATCAAAAGGCTAAAGCCAAAAGTAGAATAATTAGACACTCTGCTGATTTATTATATTTGGATACATTTTATACACATTTCAAGTACCAAAATAATAATCATAGGTTGGACAGACTCATTCTCCGCCATCCTAAAGGATATCATGAAAGACCATTCTATTCTTTCATAGAACCTTATAATGGTAAAAGCAAAGGGCCCAAGGTAACATGGGTACCTTCTAATGTTTGAGTTACTTATGCAGGAAGATGTAGAGTTCTTTTCCCAGAGAAAGTGGAGGGAAAAGAAAGAAGTAAATGATCAATTATAAACAACACATATGCAAAGGGAGTAATCTCTACTCTAATATTCTTTGTTGAGTATATAATTCATAAAAATAATAGTATAAATATTATTTTCAATAAAAATCATTGCAGGGAAAAACAGTAAGAACTTTCTATGAAAATCGAACTTTTATTCAGAGTTGCGTCGAATAGAATTCGACGTAATACCTAATTCTATTCAACGCCAGCTTCGAGAGCCGTCTGAATCAGATAATTCAAAAAGCATTCGATGCATCGTCGATTCCATATTGACACATACGTCGATTTAATAGTTGTTCATCAAAATCAAAGGTGCGTCGAGTTCTAATTGACGCAACGTAGACATGACAAGGGCGCGCAGTTTCACATCTAGAAGATGCTTTGACACATTTTGGTGCGCTAACTATTAATATTTGTCGACGGTGCTTTGAATACAACCCTAAGTTGCGTCAACTTCTTTTAAGCAACATATGCGTCGAATTCATTACGCTTTCGAATTCTCTCTTTTGCTCTCGTGCTCTTTTTCTCGTTCTTCTCTCTCTCTCTCTCTCTCTCTCTCTCTCTCTCTCTCTCTTTTCTCTTGTGTTTGCAGGTACTTTAGATAAGATGGCTCCACCTAAGGTGAACTCAGGTTTTGATGTGGATGTCGAGTCCTTCAATGCAGCATCTGAAAAATTTAAAGCCATTCTCGGCTTGTTCCAAACTGTTGGATTGACAAAAATGATATCTACAAGGTGCAAGACTCTTGATGTTGAATTGACAGAGCTAAAGAACAACTTCCACATAGGAGATGATGGCTCCATCAATGCAAGAATATCTAAAACTTCCATTAACATTACAGAGGAGATGTAAACTCAAACATATGATCTACCAACTGGTAGTGATTCTGATGAATTAACATGGGAAGAGACAAGAAAGACATTACAGATAATGCAGTTCAAAAAGGAGAAGGCCATCAACCTGAAAAAGAATGATGTATCTGAAGAATACAGGTTCTTGGCAGACATATTGGGAAAGGTGCTGCTATGCAAAATATCAGCACATGATGCTATCCCCAAGCAGCAGCTACAGATCATGAGTGTTTAAGTCCTTAATAAGAAGATAAACTGGGGGAGATGCCTCTGAAGTTGATTGGCCACAAATATTCGCACAAAGAAAATGCATATATGAGAATTATGAGCCAGGTGCTCTTCCACCATTATCCAATGGTGTGCAATTCAAAAGGAGTGCCAATTCCTCTAGGGAAAAGGATGAACATATGGATATTTTCCAAATGGACCAGGCAGATTCTGAAGTCTGGTCAAGCTCCAACTTCACCTCCTACCTCTCCAACTGTAGCATCCCAACAAGACATTACTCCAAATACTGATCTAGCTCAGGTCAATTAGTCCATCCCTTCTACTCCAACCCCAAAACCTACACCTCAGATTCCTCTCCAACCACATCAACAAACATCCACCATCATTACTGCTGAAAAAACTCCAGACAACCAATTTACTGCTCTACCACAAGATCTCACACCATAGTATAACCAATAACAATCTCCTATCCACCAAGATCTTCTAGTCTTCAATGAGGATTCCACAACACTTCATCCAGCTATCATATCCTCACTAACTCTTACAACACCCTTTATCTCTACCACACATCCTACTCCCTCCTTTGACATTGAACAAGTGATCTTAAAAGCAGTAGGATTGGCTACTAGCAAATTTGCTGACTTACTGGCCACTCAAGCCAAAAAGTTCAATAAGAAGTACTCCCAGATGGAAACAGAACTGTAAACCTAAAAGAGTCCATCCTTGTAGAGAAAACAACAGTATCCTCCTCAATGATAACTAAAGAATTCTTAACCTCCCTTGTAAGGAAGGTTCAAAAGGGGGAGAAGATCCAGGAGGAGGAGATTCTTCATCATGCAATGAGTGGCCAGGAGAAGGAAAAGAGTTTACAAAAAGAGATTGCTCCTAATGCCCCAGATGCTGATATTCCTGATTCCAAGAAACTCACTATTTTTCAAACAGCAGTTTCTGCATTCTAGGGGGAGCCTTCTGCAGTGAACCAGGGGGAAATGATTGCTTCAACTCAGGGGGAGCTCTTCATAGATGATCTGCTTTTGAATGAAGTTTCAAAGATTGCTAAGGAAGTTGCTCTGACTATTGAGCAAGAAGCACAATCCCAGGGGGAGCTTCCCAAAGAAAATGAAACTCATCAAGATGTTGTATAGACAGCTGAAGAAGAAGATGAGTCGCTGAGGTTTGCACCAAGAATTGTAAAACCACAAGTGTTCTCAAGGAAGAGGAAACCCCCAGAAAAATAGTAGTATTGTATAGGTAAACAAATTATATTATATCATCTGGTGGATACAATTATCATGATTATGAAAATTAATATGATCTCTTGAAAGCTCATCATATTGTCTATTTGCTTAAAATGTCATTACTGTTTCTCTGTATATGTGTTTGTATTTGAGTTTATGACAAAGTATGTTTGAAATCACTCACTTTACCTTGTAAAATTTGTTTAGATAAATATGAGGAGATTGTTGGGAAAAACCCTTGTTATTTATCTAACAAATTATTTTAAAGTGATTTCATCATTTAGGTTATATTACCCACATTGTATAGAAAGGGTAAAATGGTCATTAGATGTCCTAGGATGTCACACTCACCTTAGAGTGTCAAGACTAGGTCAAGAGAATCTCAAATTCAGTTAAGTTAAGACTTGCGTCGAATGGAAGTCGACGCAACTTTGACTAGATGTCGACGCAGCTTTGACTAGAAGTCGAAGCAGTTCAATCTTCCTGTCGAAGTATCAAGTCAAGTCGACGCAATGTCGAAATGATTTTGACGCAGAAGACAGATCTTGTCAAAGACATATCAGAAGTCGATGCAACTTTGAATTGAACTCGACACATAAGGAAGAGCCTGTCGAAGCTCTCTTAGAAGTTGACAAAACTGCGTCTTTAATTCGACGCAGAAGATGAAGTTCAAATTCAAGTCTTCAAGTACTCGATGGATACGTCGATAAGTAATCGACAAAATGTCGACATCTAAGTTCAGCTAAAGCTAACAAGGAATTCGAAGCTACTCCTATAAGAACTCAGAGGTGCGTCGATATGAAGAATAATGAAGTTGACGCAGCGTCGAATAAATTTTGAAATATAAGCTTTTCTACTATCCTTTTAATACCTTTTCAGAAGGTCCACAAAGCTGAAGATAGTTCTCCAACGGCTCGTTTATTGCCAAGAATGTTATGGAGTATTCCAGGATACAGCAAAAACATTCTTGGAATGTATTCAAATCTTATGGATGGGTCAGGAACATAAGAAGAAAGGGAAATCAATTGTCCAATAGGAATTCCTTTTCAGGACAGCCCAAAAGAAGAAAGAAATTCAAATTCCAATCATGAAGAATAAGTATGCTGAGAGGAGAAGAAAAATGGGCATTGATCACATATTTTATGTCTGTTGAATAGGGCCTTTCTCTTCTTCCTCCTTCAACCCAAAGACAGAAAAGAACATATCTCTCTGCATGGGAAAACATCAGAGCTGCTTCTTCTTCTCCATCTTATAGCAGCAAGCAAATCAAGAGTACAGAGATTAGATGGATCAAAAGCTTATAACCCTTGCATTTCATAAGCAAGTTGTTCATATTATAAAGATCCCGAAGGATATCAACTCACAACTGCTGATGGATATATACATCTGAAACAAATTCTTCTTCCTGCTCTTCTTTCCTCTATTCTTATTCACCAACTGTAAAAGATTTTTATTAATCCCTCCTTCAAAGGATTCAATGGTTCTAATAGTATCCTTATCATTAGACACATTGGTTCTAAGAGTCTCCTTATCAAAAGACTCAATGGTTCTGAGAGTATCCTTATCAAAAGACTCAGACATAGTTAGTGCAATCCTACCATGGAGGTAGAAGAGTGGACTACCCACATTTTGGGGAACCTCTATGAAAATCTTGTGTCTTCTGGATTGAATTTTTTATGTTGTCCCTATTTATAGTTTTCTGTTTTTATATTTCCTGCAATCTGTGTTTACTTTATTCAGCTATTAGGATTTTTGATTGCATAGTACTTAGTAGTTTTATTGTGTGTTCATAATTAGGGAAAATGTTTTAAAACTCTATTCACCTCCCTCTAGAGAATACTCAGAGGTACATTGTCCACTTTCAGCTTTTTCTTCTTCCTTCTTCAACCCTAGGATAGAACGGAAGAAAAACACCTCTGCATAGAAAAAGATTATAACAACACTATTGCCTCTTCTTCTACATCACATTGCAGCAAGTCAACAAAAGTGCAGAGAGGAACAGGATAAGGCTCATAACCCTTGCAATCATCACTATCTTAAGCAATGATTCATCATATTCAGATCCTGAGATAAATAGAAGCAATAACATTCAAAGAAATAGCTTTTGAAGAATTCTCACAGATGAATTATATTCTCTTCTTTCATCTCCTTCTAGTGTTTCCATTCTCCAACTGTAAAAGAGTTTTAAGAAACCCTCTTTCAAAGGATTCAATGGTTCTAAGAGTCTCCTTATCAAATGACTCAGTGGTTCTAAGAGTCTGCTTATCAAAAGACTCAGTGGTTCTAAGAGTCTTCTTATCAAAAGCTTCAGTGGTTCTGAGAGTCTCCTTATCAAAAGACTTAGGCACAGTTAGAGAAATCCTACCATAGATGTAGAAGAGTGGACTACCCCCATTTTGGGGAACCACTATAAATATTCCGTGTCTTCTGGATTGATTTTCTGTGCTGTCCAGTTTACTGCTTTTCTTGTTTATTTTTTTTGTACTTACTTTATTCTGTTTTGGTATTGTTGATTGCATAATACATAGCAGTTTTATTGTGTGTGCATAACTAGGGTATAAAAGTTTTAAAACTCTATTCACCCCCTCTAGAGAATACTTAGAGGCACATTGTGCACTTTCAGGTGTGCTCGAGGCCTGTATGGGTATAAAGAGGCTAGAGCGGCTTGCGACAGTATCTGGGGATAGATCGGCTAAAGCCAACCAGTTCTTAGGGTGAAGAGTCATTATAGAAAACCAAAAAGGGTTTTACGCATTCGCCTCAATCCCAAGCGTCATTGGGATAATATTTTGTATTCATTTCTAAAGCAATAATACTATCTGTTTTTCTCTAATATTGTCTTGCCATCTTTGATCATTAAAATCTAAACGAAAAGGCATTCTCTGTCACTAACGCCGAGAGATAACTCTACCACTAGCATTAGCAACAGAGTGCTCATCTCCCATGCCTACTGCAACCCAGTTTCATAAAAAGCTTACAGCAGTATCTTTACCGAGATATTTTAATAAAAATTATCAACTCACTTGAATAAACTAAATTAAGTCTTACAAGTTTTAAAACCCTTATTCACCCCCCACCCCCTCTATGGGCACCTACCGATCCAACAGAAAACGTAACAGGTGGCGGATATTTGAGCAAAATTTAAGGGGGCTTCAATTAGAGGGGAAAAATCTCAATTTTTTTTGTTTTATTTTTACATTTTAAGGGCTGCTAATAGTCATTCATGAGCTGCTTATAAAAATGCCCATTTTATTGTGCATACAACGTATAGTTAATAAGGTCGTAACTTTCATCATTTGGGTCGTGGCCTCCAACGATTACCTAGGGCTTTCGTTTGTCATGGCCTCCGACGATAAGCCAGGGTTTCTGCTGGTCGTGAGCTCCAGTGCCGCATGATGATCTCAGTGTTTATCAATCTATTCTCTTCCTTTACATCTTATTCGTTAGTTCTTAGTGTTCAGTGCTTGGTTCTCTGTTGGATGTTAGATCTCTCATTGGATCCGCAACCACCACCCCTTCCCTCTCCCTCTTGCTTATGCTAGTATTAGTTTATCTTCTTCTATCCTTAAGAGTTTTGCTCAATCTGTTATTATGAATCACCCTCTTACATTGTTGGTAAATGGGGATCTAGTGGTTTCTAAGAAGCAGAAAAGTTGGTTGTTGCGGCATCATTGGAATTTTGTCTGGTGGTTAAGTGTGTGAATGGCCATCTATCTATCCCTAGTTATGAACCTAAGCGCCATTGCTGACTACCAAAGTCTGTTGCCCATTCCTAATACTAGTCCACCACCCCTACCAATCCAGAATTACCACCGCCCGAAGCATCACTGCATTTATGGCTTGTCTTTTCAATGTTGTTATTTATTGTTGTTATTTATTATGGAATTAGGTATTTTGTTCTGAGGCTATATATAACTCCCGTGGACTGTAATATGCATACAAGTTTAAATCAAAATATCTCTCCCTTGTTTTCTCTTATATCTCTATTTATTACCTTCACGCTGGTCCTCTTCCAACCAGAAGACACCATCCACCATGCTCTGAGAGTCTCTTCTCTACTCGACCTCCAGCAACAAACTAATTCCTTATCACTGGAATCAAAGCCAAAAGACCTCTCATCTGATGCACACTCGAGCCGCTGAACTCTGTTGTGACCTCAACCAACTCAAGACCACGATTGAAATGCTCTCCAAACACAGTTAATCTAGTCTTAATAGTCAAGCGGTTGCCATGGATGAAATCCAGGTGGACCTTAAAACCATCACCACCAACCTCCCAGGGCTCTGCACTCCAACCTCCGTGGCCCCAGTGAACCATCTTGACGAGGATATTCCACCAGCCTTCGCCTCGAACCCACACACACCCCTCCTGCCTCGGATCGACTTTCCCCGCTTCCACGATGAACACCTCCGAGATTGGATCAACTATTGCGACCACTACTTTGAGGCTAAAGAGACCACCGAGAATATGAGGTTCAATTATCCTCCATCCACATCGACGGTAAAGCTCTCTAATGAAACCAGGTTTATTTAAAAACTGCCTTACCTGCCAACCCTACGCCGGGGAAGAAAATCTCCAGTCTCTCCACACTCGGTTTGGTGGCCACATCAGCGATGAACCCATGGTCGAAATCAAACACAATTACCAACAAGGCCCGCCTTATAGTGTCCGATGAGTATGTTGGCAACTTGTTCATCATTAGCCTCCAACATCTCATCGAGAAATTCATTCGTATGTATAACCCCCAAGATCTCTGTAATGCAAACTGATTGACCAAACTCCAGGAGCAGCTTCTTTCCGGCCAATTATGTCGCTCCACCTACAACCACAAGTCATTCTCACCAGCGGAACTGGCTGACAAAAAAGCCCAAGGGTTGTGCATGTGGTGTAATGAATTTTTTTGCCCGACCCTCGTTGTCTCCATCGATGCCAAATTTACATCCTGGAAGTTGAGGATGCCAAAAATGAATCCTTTGTTGTCCACCCCATTCATCCTGGAAGGGATCAAGGTTGATGTTGGAGGTCGAGTAGAGAAGCGACGCTCAGGGCAGGGTGGATGTTGTCTTCCGGTTTGAAGAGGACAAGCGAAAAGGTAAAAATAGAGGATATATAAGAGAAAACATGGGAGAGATATTTTGATTTTGTTGGGAAAACCCTTGTGATTTATCTAACAAATTACTTAAAGTGATTTCATCAGTTAAGTTATATTACCCACATTGTATTGAAAGGGTAAATTGGTCATTAGATGTCTTAGAATGTCACACTCACCTTAGAGTGTCAAGACCAGGTCAAGATAAGTACAAATTCAATTGAGTTAAAACTTGCATCGAATAGAAGTCGACGCAACTTCGACTAGATGTCGATGTAACTTTGACTGAAAGTTAAAGCAACTCAATCAGCCTGTCAAAGTATAAGTCAAGTCGACGTAACATCGAAAGGAACTCGACGCAGAAGGAAGAGCCTATCGAAGCCATCTTAAAAGGCGACGCAACATTGATTTCAATTCGATGTAGAAGATGAAGTTCAAGTCCAAGCCTTCAACTCAACGGATACGTCGATAAGTAATCGACGCAACGTCGACATCTGAGTTCAGCCAGAGCTAAGAAGGAATTCAAAGGTACTCCTATAAGAACTCAGAGGTGTGTTGATATGAAGAATGATGAAGTCGACATAGCGTCGAATACAGTCTGATATAGAAGCTTTTTCAGCTGTCCTTCTAATACCTTTTCAGAAGGTCCACAATGTTGAAGACAGTTCTCCAACGGCTCATTTATTGCCAAGAATGGAAGGTATTCCAAGAGACAACAAAACCATTATTGGAATGTATTCAAATCTGATGGACGGGTCGGGAACAAAAGAAGAAAGGGAAATCAACTTTCCAATAGGAATTCTTTTTCACGACAGCACAAAAGAAGAAAGAAATTCAAATTCAATCATAGAGAATAAGTATGCTGAGAGGAGAAGAAAAATAGAAGAATCGAACACTTATTTTCAATCTGTCAAATAGGGCTTTCTCTTCTTCCTCCTTCAACCCCTAAGCCAGAACTGAAAATACCTCTTTGTACAGGAAAACATACAGTTGTTTCTTCTTCTACATCACACAGCAAAATGTTTACTACAAGTGCTCAGAGAATAAGGATCAAACAAATAACTCTTGCAATCATCACAATCATAATCAAGGGTTCATTATATTCAGATCCAGTGATAAACAGAAGCAACAAATAGCTTCTGAAGAATTCTGAAAGCAGAATTATATTCTCCTCCCACTCTCTTTCTTCTTCCTTATTCACCTACTGTAAAAGAGTTTTATTAATCACTTTTTCAAAGGATTTAATGGTTCTAAGAGTCTCCTTATCAAAAGACTCAGTGGTTCTAAGAGTCTCCTTATCAAAAGACTCAGTGGTTCTAAGAGTCTCCTTATCAAAAGTCTCAGTGGTTCTAAGAGTCTCCTTATCAAAAGACTCAGGCACAGTTAGTGCAATCCTACCAGGGAGGTAGAAGAGTGGACTACCCACATTTTTGGGAACCACTATAAAAATCTTGTGTCTTTGGTGTTTGCTTATCTGTGCTGTCCCTGTTTACAGTTTTTCTGTTCTTATATTTCCTGCAATCTTGTTTACTTTATTCTGCTATTGGGATTGCTGATTGCATAAGTACTTAGTAGTTTTATTGTGTGTGCATAATTAGGGAAAAAGTTTTAAAACTCTATTCACCCCCTCTAGAGAATAATCAGAGGCACACTGTGCACTTTCAAATTTTAACATGCATGCAGATTAAATTCACGGGAGGTATACATAGCCTTAGAAAAAAACACTTAATGTCATAATAAATAACAAAAGTAAATAACAACATTGAAAAGATATGTCATAAAGGTAGTGATGCTTCGGGCAATGACAGTTCTGCATTGGTAAGGGCGGTGGACTGGTGTTGGAAATGGGCAGCCGGCTTCGGTAGTCGGCAATGGAGTGGAGGTTCGTAAGATCATGACTTTCAAATCCTTTCTCTTAACGCATCTCAAGCTTCTCCAAGATTGTTGTGAGGCCCAGGTGATGAGCGTATTTTATAAAATATTTTTGGCTCTAATATAACTTGGTTTTATCATGGTTTCACTCATCTTTAATTGGATTCTAGCAGTAAAATCTTCTAAATCTCAATCTTCCACCATATGTGCATGTGTAAGCTATCTAGTGCCAATTTTAACTTATACCATGCATGATCAAGACTTCCATTCCCTCATATTACAAATTCTTGATTATTTGTATGTTGGGCGGTGTGGATATGGCTTTTTCTATGAGTGCTAGAGGTTCTTCTTGTAGGTAAAGGCTTGTGTACCTTTCACTAGGTGTTTGGGCCTATTCCACAAAGGAGGCCACTGGTCATGCATTATTCTCTCGCACCATCAGTGGACTCCTCCGCGCACGATCATTGATCACGCGAGTTCATTTGCCCAACATATCCTGAATGCCCCATTTTTTATGCACGGGTAGTCGCATGACTTTTGGACTTTCTTCTCGCATGACCACTGATCATGCACGGTCATTATTTTCCCTCCAAACCCTGAGTTTTCCTGCCAGTCCTATTTACTTCTCACAGAGTTACTGACATTTCCTTCTCGCACGACCACTGGTCATGCGCCTACTCGTGCGCATGCCAAAATTCTGCACGGCCTATAAATACCCAGTTTCACGATTTCTTCCGCATTAGGTATTCGGGAACCCCGTTTTAGGTCCCGTTTCGCCCGAAGGCTTGGGGGTTTCTATTGGATCTGTAGGCGCACTTAGAGGGGGGGGGTGAATAAGGGCTTTTTGATTGTTGAATAAAAAGGGGTAAAATAAGTTATATCACTACCACCAGCGATATGTAGATAACGCCCGCAGTAGCACTCCAAAAATTTAGAACTTCTTTAAAAATTGTTCCAAAGATTTCTTACAAACTCTTGAACGAAATAAAATCTTAGAAAATCAGAGAAGATGAAAGTTGGTTTTATTTCAAAAGATAATTACAAGAGTATTAATTCCAATAGTGCTTGAAAATGAGGCGATAAAATTAAAACATGTTTTGATTCTACACCAATCCTTCTCCTAAGGACTGGTTGGCTATAGCCTATCTTCCCCAAGATATGGCATCTAGACTTCTCCCTAGATCTACACCCACACACACACACCGCGACGAATTCCCCCTAAACCTCGCAAGTCCTAGTCGTCAACCCCCACAACGAATTCACTACTGTTTCAAAAATAAATAGAAGAAAAAAAAAAGTAAAACACTCCCTATTTAGAAAAGCTCTGAAGGAGATGAAGGATCGCCATGAACATCATCTGAGTTGAAGCTCCTTTGGATCAGCCACTATAAAGGTAGACTCTATAACTCTAGGAATTGGATTTGATTTGAACACAATCTTCTTTCACTTTTGATGTGGATGTTCTGCTTCATCCTATTCACATCCAAGGCCATCTTTGTGAAGTTGCCCTTTTTTTAAGAAGTTTTTCTTGAGGATTCATGGCAACATACTTTGTAGGATCAAACAGAGTGCTTGGAATTTGAATTGCTTCCTTTAGTTGTTCATTTTCCACAACATCATTTACCTTCTTTAGCCTTTCAATTAACAGCCTCCTCTTTTCTTCCAGATCTCTTTGAGATGCTTCAAATTCATATTGATCTCTTTCTCTAATCTCAAGGCTCTGTCAAGCTTTGGGTCACTATATGCCTCCATTCTATTTTCAGGGATTTCAACTTTCTCATAAGTTTTGTAATAATATTTGTCTTTCTTGAACTGCTTTTTTTGTTCTTTTGAATACCTCTCCCAAACAGGTATGTCTCTTCCATATACCCTTCCTCCAGACTCTCTTCCATTTCCTCTGTAGTTTCTTTCATATCCCCTTCCTCTGAATGGAGGTCTTCCTCTATAGACTAGTTCTGAGACTAATGGTGTGGGTACTGGGGTAGGAGTAGGAGGGAGATGAGCTGGTGTAGGAGAAGATGGAGAAGATTCAAGAATAATAGCAATAGGATGGACTGGAGGTGATGCTCTTGTTGATTCTTCAGAATAGGGCCTGAAGTCTGGTGTCTCTGGGGTAGGTGACTCAGTCCATTCTTTGTACTCTTGTAGACTCTTCAGGTAGTCATTATCATTTAAGAATACATCACTCTCCCCATATTTTGATGGTTCCCCTTGGATTGAAGGCAGAATTGGAGGAGAGAATGATGCAGGTAGCAAAAGAAGCTTGGAGGTGATGACTTGCTCTCCTTCTGGAACAAAAGACATGGGAAGAGTTGTAGTGTATATTGAATCTTGAGGTGGCATGCTAGCATACTTCTCCCACTGCTTTATATCGTTGACATAGGATATAAAGACTTCAGCACGCAGTACTAACACCCTTACTTCTTCATCAAAGGTTTTTATTTGAGCAGTGAGGTTCGATAACCTTCTATGTTGAGCACATAGTTTTCGATAGCAATCTTTTGAAAAATCAAGAAATAAAGAGCTGAACAGAGACAACAGTGTCTCTAAATTTAGATTATTTGCTTCAACAAGGCCTCTTTAATTTGGAGGAGAAGCCATTGATTACCTGTGAGTACCTGCACTTATAAAGACAGAGAGAAGTAGAGAGGAAAATGGAGGAGAATTCAAAAGCACAAAATAGTCTAATGACTGAGTTGCTTTGAGTAGATGAATCATCGCAACTTAGGGTTGTATTCGAAGCAACGTCGAAAAGAGGTGCATTCAGCATGCCAAAACATGTCAAAGTCGCTTCTAGAAGAAGTTTGCGCACACTTTGCAAAGTCGACGTAACACCGAGTAGAAATTGACGTGGCTCCGAATATAGTCCGCAACTGTAAGACCCCATTTTTTTTTTAAAAACCCGAGTCTTATGCCCAGAACCGCCGCTTTGCGGTGGAACCATCACTCGGGAAGGTCGCCACTACAAAACGCCGATTCTGCCGGCCATATCGATCACAAAAGAAGTAAGCATAAACAATCTTATAGAAGTTCAAGTCCACATCACATAGAAAATAAACTCATCATAAAGAGATGTCCACATGAAATAACTGGATAAAAGATAACAGTAGAAGGGCGCATGCCCTGTACATCAATTCCTCACTACAATTTAACTCGCAGAAGCATAATCAACTAAAACTAATAAGACACTCACGAATCCTGTCATCGGTGCTCCCGTACTAGACTGCCCCGCCTCCACCTGCACCGGCCTCTGATGCTGTATCATCTTCTCGATCCCCTAAAATGATAAGGTCCACCGCCCGTTAGTCAAAAGACTAAGCCAATCCCCCACCCCTCCCCCGGTGACCCCTAGGCACCGTGCGGGAAGGATAAAGCAGAGGACATCAAGGGGTATAATCAAAAGTAGGTGACAATGAGTCTAACTACGGAAGGGTCTATTGGTAAGCAATATATTGTACGATGAGTAAAGTAGTAGGAAGTAAAATAGTAGCAAGTAAGCAGAAGTAATAGGTAAAGCAATAATAAAAAAAGGCACTAAGGAAAACAGTAATAAGAACAAGTAACCTTAATCTATAGGAATGCCCACACAAACCTATAGACCAAGGGGTCGTTTAGCAGGGTCTATCGTATAAAAAGTCCCATAACCAATTTATACTATAAGGGTAGGGGTTGAAGTGCAATGTTTATGCTATGTCATGCAAGGTATGCAGTTTAATTTTATGTTCATACAAGTGCAACTCACACACTACGACTCTATGCGCACAGACCTTTAGTTCCCCCTTTTTGGAGCTAGCAAAACTCCCAGGATACTTCCGTAGTGGCAAACGGAAGCGGTGGGTTGGGCCTCGACCACCTCTAGGTTGGCATCTGCACTACCTAACCTAGACCTATCGTACGCCTCAACGCTAAGAACACAATAGCGGAGCTCCTGCATACTCTTACTAGCTAGTCCACCAGACGTTTCTTTGGTAAAGTGCTAACCACACTTACCGAACCAAAGTATCGACGTCGGTGCGACGACCGTCAATACTAATGACCCACCACAATTATGCACATACACTATGTTACCATCTATCTCTGAGCCCTAAGCTCCTCAGACTAACATGTCCGACTGACGCGCAAATCTCACACACCTCTATAGGCGGTAGCTAGACTTCGGCACGAAACGGTAGTGTACCGATCGTTCAAGTAATATAAAATGTGGGAGTGAATTACCAAGTATCGAATCTCAAAGGAACACAGTAAGGTGGAGTTATCTATCGAGTAAGGACTTGAGATCGAAGTCCTTTAAGTCGAATGGATTGCGGAAAAGAGGGTGATTTGGATTGTGGAAAATAAAAGAAAATAACTACAACTACTCCTATGCAATGCCGATATGCAATGCTTCGCTAGGCGGGATGGAAACTACGTAGGCCTTGAACGCACTACTTCGCAAGGGCGGATGGGCGAGAAGGCAAGCGGATGGAGTGGTTCGCACTAGCGGAAAGGTTGGAGGGCCGTTAGAACCTCTTAGCTAGGCGGATGGATTACACGGGACGTTAGCACCACTTCGCAACGTGGATGAACGAGTAGTCAAGCGGATGTAGTGAAAACACTTTGTGGAAAGGAGGGTTGCGTTCACATCTAACAAAGCTCAACCAAGATCACAGGCATACCACTCTATAATGATTCCACACACCAAGCATAAACACAATGAACTTTCATAAAAGCATAATGAAAGCAAATAGCAATTAAAATAGGTTTAAGCAAGGTTCATCATCAAAGTATAGGTGATTTCATACCACACAACCTTAAAAGAGGAAAATAAGGGTAGAAATACAAACAAAGATCGAGACTATGCCGTAGAAATGGGAGGATGCATTGGGTTATCAATCCATGTCCTACAGTCCATTCATTGGTTGCGTCCGGGATCTCTGAAGCTCTCACCACCTCTAGCCGGTCTTCTCGAGATTCTACATTGTCCACATCAATGCCCTCGTTCTTCCTTGCAATCCGGCTAATATGGAGTGGAGATCACCTTCTTGAGAGCTTAGGATGATGGGGAAACACTATGGAGTGATACCCTCCTTTGGAAGAAGAAAAACAGAGCAATCGGCCCCTTCCGGTGGAAGAAATCGCGGAGCTGTTCGGGTCCCAAATGACCTAAAAATCTGGTCTTAAATAGAAAAAATGTCAGAAAATCCTTCACGCACGACCAAACGCACGTTCCGAGTCAACCGTGCGCGAAGGAATCGCACGGGCGGAGCAGAAACATAATATTTTAAAAAACAGACTTTGCTCGTGCGTTTTACTCACACACGGGCAAAATGCTCATGCATGAAGAAAACGCACTGGCAAATTTAGAATTGCAGATTTTCATGATTTTGAGCGAAATGAAAACGCACGATCATCCAGATCGTGCGTGAAGGATAAACGCACGACCATGCGATCTGGAAAATTACAAAATGACATAAATTCTTAGATAAAAGAGGGAAACTCGTGCGATTTTGCCACCACACGATCACTTACCCCTAGCAGAATAGTGCGCAATTGCACACCACAATGGGCCAAAATGTGCACTTCGTGTGAGAAGGGTGAACAAGTGAAATATAAGCATTAATGAACTAAAAATGAAGTGCAAGTGCGTAAAAACTAGCCCAGATGAGTCCAAATATGTGTATATAAATGGGACTCATCACACCCCCAGACTTACCTGTTTGCGCGTCCGGAGCAAACAAATCCGGCGGAGTAGGAAAAACATAGCTAGCCAAAGCATTACAAACATGGAGTAGTATGCGAAGTTGCATGCTTGTGTGTGTAGAAGCTCATTAGAAGAAGTTTCTAAATATGCTAGCTAATTTATAAAAGTGTAAATGCGTAAAAATGAATTTATTCTTACTCAAAAATGGAATATTGGTGAATTCTTGTGGTCACGCGTAGTACGAAAGTAAGCAAATTGCGAAGGGGAGTGTTACCCAAGACCAGAACTCGGAATTAACTTCGTTGAAATCCATTAACGTCGAGAGCCATAAGCTCGCCCTGTCACACTCTCTCCACAGCGCTAGTGAACTCACAAGATGAATCAATAGGAATTTTTTGGTTAATACGAGGCTTAGGTTACGGTTTGGAATACAAAGATAAATGTGAAGGCTAATCGCAACCCAAATGAGCACACAAAATTGCTAAATCATAGCAGCCCCAATAATACACGTGTAACACACCCCTAGACTTGACTTTGAAACCGGGTGTGCACACGGCCTACTCCAATCGATAGAACTATATGTTTCAATTAAAACGCTAGGGATATATTTTTTCTTTGCTTTTCTTTTTCTTTCTCTTTTTTTTATAAATCCCCAAATCTATTAGCAATAATCTCAGCATATAGAAATTTTTTTTAAATAACCACATCAACACAAAAGTTTCACAAGACCGCACCGCATTGAAAAATTACCTTTCATTAATGCTTTTGGCTTAATTTTTGGTTGCGAAAATGGGATTAGCTTTTAGGCCTTGGTCAAGTGTGGTGGAGCTGAACCAAAAGGTCGGGCAGGCACAAAAATAGGCTAGCAAACAACGGTTAGCATATAGGAATGGTAGAACAAAGCTCAAGCTTGCCAAATAGATGGCCTACGTCACGCTCAACTTGCAAATCGTTCGCACCCATGCTTCAAGAGTCGCTTGGGGCAAGTTCTTAGCCCCCGAGAAAGGTAATCCTTCCTCCCGACTCGAGCCACACGAACCTCGCGCTCGCCTACACACAATACACCGCTACCATTAGATTCAACCACATTCACCGTTTTGAGTAAAATAAATTAAAATCTACGCAAATCTACTAATTATAAATTAGAAGCATAAATAAAAACTAATTCAACTCAAATTCTAAAACAAGACATGAGTACTCAACTAGAGCACTACAGGAGTCAGCATGCCACTCCATCTTGAAATTTTTAGGCTAATACGGCAATTTCTACATCACAACCAAGAATTGAATATACAGGAGCATACAAACAAGTGAGTGCGCGCTAAAGTGGGTGATGTGGTGTGCTGTGAAGATGAACAATACTAAATAAATGAGATTAATATACTTCTAGTATGCAAATGATATGTGCACGTGCAATGGGTAACACATAGCGGCTCTCCCCTAGACTTAATCTACGCACTAAGATCAGCTGAAATAGCAACATGAGTGTAAGACAATGAAAAGAGGAGAGGTTACCCCATGCTCAGAAATGAGCATACCAGAAGATTTGTCGTTAAATTCTGTAAATTTAGCTCCAAGAGTCTGCCACCCAAGAAATTGTCGCACACCTGCAGGCAAAAGACTCCACGCACAAAATATATATGTAAAACTAAACTATTAGCATGCTAGAAAAAAAACTTGGGTTGTCTCCCAGCAATGCTTTTGTTTACCGTCCTTAAGCTGGACTTAATACATGTATTATGCAGTTTTAATAACATTGTCTAAACATAAAAGAGAAAACTAAAATATCCTAATTATTACAAGCATGCCAAAAAGATCAACTATAAGTTGATTTAAAATAGTAATTAGAAATAAAAGAAATGGGTCTGAAGACCCAGCAGCAGTAGTAGTCAAGATGATTAGAAGTTTTCCATCTCCAAGTTTCATCTTTCATCTTCTTCATCTCCTCCAATCGTCTGTCGTGAATGAAGTACCGTTTACCACCCTGCACCCAGTCTCTCAAGGAAAAAGCAAGCAATGATGATGAAGTGGAATAGGCAATGGTTTTCATCATTGTCAACTGCTTTCCCTGCCAAGACTGCATCTCAAAATCGCCCAAAAATGGGTCTATAAATTCATGCACCTGCAAAGGAATATGTGCAATATTAGAAATTAAAGCAGGAGGGGAAGTAGGAAGGATGAACTTATCAATATCTGCATTATAAGAAGGTTGATTAGGAAATAGAATGATCGAAGAACTCAAAGAATCAAACAAAGGAGGAGTGATCCCGGTTTCACTCCTGGCAGGTTCCACAAAAGACTCAATGCATGTTGCAATAGAATCACTACAGGCATAATATGAGCAGCTAGGAACTTCGATGATGAGTTGGACCTTCTCCTCCGGTTATGAGGTAGAAACCTCATTACTAAGGAAAATGTCCTCCTCAGTGCAACTCAACATAGCTTCAGGTTCCATAGGCTTATCCTGCACATCTAAAAACTCGGCAATAAGAGCTGAAGATACATGCATACTGATACAAGAAAATATTTGAGTAGAAATAGGACTCAAGATAGAGTCTGATAGGAGTGAAGAAATATCCTCAGATACAGAATCCACAGGAAAGGATGGCACAATGGAGGAAGAAAACTCCACAATGTCGTCGTAGTGATCAACAGCGACGCTGATCGACGCATTCGTTGTGCTCCCAAGATGACCCGGGGGCCTAACGTATGTGTCATCAGCGATGGAAGGAGTAGTGGCATAGGAAGGCAGTGGAATGGAGATAAGTGTTGGCTCATCATCCTCTCCCAATTGCAATTTCCATTGCTCATAGTCTTTCAGCGCGTGATCAAAACTCTGACAACACAAGCAGTGCTTCCCGATAGGTTTTGACTGTGGAAAAGCCAAACCACCAGGTGAAGGCGATGCTCATGATGGGGACGCATACTTATAATATGTAAGTTCATTGTATGAAGTTCTAGATTCTCCATACGATGAACTACATAGATTATAATTATGGCTTCCTAAATAGCACTCATCACTAGAGTGATTAGATGCTCTACACCACCTACATTGTTGATAAGCATACATATTGGTGTAAAGAAGGATTAACAACTAATGTAAACAGAAATTGATCTCAATATGCACGTAATAAAGTTTAAAACGGCGGAAACCTGATTTTTGAAATACTTAAAAACAGATAAAAAGAGAATTTACAAACACTAAATTAAAACACATGCGATATACAAATGGAAAAGAACTTTATCTCTTGTTACTCACTCTCAAGCGACTCACACGACTGTGTTCCCCGGCAACGGCGCCAAAAACTTGACGCGCAAATCTTGCACACCGCTATAGGCGGTAGCTAGACTGCGGCACGAAATGGCAGTGTACTGATCGTTCAAGTAATATAAAATATGGGAGTGAATCCCCAAGTATAGAATCTCAAAGGAACACAGTAAGGTGGATTTATCTATCGAGGAAGGACTTGAGATCGATGTCCTTTAAGTCGAATGGATTGTGGAAAAGAGGGTGATTTGGATTGTGGAAAATAAAAGAAAATAACTACAACAACTCATATGCAATGCCGCTATGCAATGCTTTGCTAGGCAGGATGGAAACTACGTAGGCCTTGAATGCACTACTTCGTAAGGGCGGATGGGCGAGAAGGCAAGCAGATGGAGTGGTTCACACTGGCGAAAAGGTTGGAGGGCCGTTAGCACCTCTTAGCTAGGCGGATGGATTACACGGGCCGTTAGCGCCGCTTCGCAACGTGGATGGACGAGTAGTCAAGTGGATGGAGTGAAAATACTTTGCGGAAAGGAGGACTGCATTCACATCTAACAAAACTCAACCAAGATCACAGGCATACCACTCTATAATGATTCCACACACCAAGCATAAACACAATGAACTTTCATAAAAGCATAATGAAAGCAAATAGCAATTATAATAGGTTTAAGCAAGGTTCATCATCAAAGTATATGTGATTTCATACCACACAACCTTAAAAGAGGAAAATAAGGGTAGAAATACAAACAACGATCGAGACTATGCCGTAGAAATGGGAGTATGCACTGGGTTGTCAATCTATGTCCTACAATCCATTCATCGGTTGCGTCCGGGATCTCTGAAGCTCTCACCACCTCTAGCCCATCTTCTCGAGTGTCTACGTTGTCCACGGCAATGCCCTCGTTCTTCCTTGCAATCCGGCTAATATGGAGTGGAGATCACCTTCTTGAGAGCTTAGGATGATGGGGAAACACTATGGAGTGATACCCTCCCTTGGAAGAAGAAAAATGGAGCAGTCGGCCCCTTCCGGTGGAAGAAATCGCGGAGCTGTTCGGGTCCCAAATGGCCTAAAAATTGGGACTTAAATAGAAAAAATGTCAGAAAATCCTTCACGCATGACCAAACGCACGTTCGGAGTCAACCGTGCGCGAAGGAATCGTACGGGCAGAGCAGAAACGTAATATTTTAGAAAACAGCATTTGCTCGTGCGTTTTACTCACGCACAGGCAAAATGCTCGTGCATGAAGAAAACGCACTGGCAAATTCAGAATGGCAGATTTCATGATTTTGAGCGAAATGAAAACGCACAATCATCTAGATCGTGCGTGAAGGATAAACGCACGACCGTGCGATCTGGAAAATTGCAAAATGACATAAATTCTTAGATAAAAGAGGGAAACTCATGCGATTTTGCTTACGCACGATCACTTACCCCCAGCAGAATAGTGCGCAATTGCACACCACAATGGGCCAAAATGTGCACTTCGTGTGAGAAGAGTGAACAAGTGAAATATAAGCATTAATGAACTAAAAATGAAGTGCAAGTGTGTGAAAACTAGCCCAGATGAGTCCAAATATGTGTATATAAATGGGACTCATCACCGACACAATAACATTCCGCGGCGCCGACGCCGGACTAACCCGTCCGTGCCAACAACCACTGAGCCTACCGCTCGTAAGATCAAACCTAACTAGCCTTCTTAACCATGGAGTGTGGGTGTGTGCATTATTAAGTTAATCTTGCACTGCCATTTATTCGTACACTTTAGGGTTAACCATGGACTTCCCGAGGACTACCCTTTGAGGGGCTCGCTATGGGACTAGGAACTATAATGGGATGACACCCCAAAGCTCCCTTTCCAAGGCACTTAATATTATTCATGACTACCCATAAGCATACCCTTCTTATCATTACACTTGGATTACCCTACGTATTTTATGACCTTCTAAGGAGAAAGATGATCTTTCGTCGGTACCGAATACGGCCTTACCCTTTAGCTTATCGGGTACACTCAACATATAGACCCCTAATAGAGACCTCACATCTTCTCTACAAGACTAGGCACACCATCTACCTTCCATACCCACCTAATGATATCCATAAATTACCCAAGTTTTATAGTTTTACTATACGCAGACCAAATGAGTTATATGAGTTGCATAAGGGGAGGTACCCCAAATATTCATCCAACTGACTCAATATTATTACTGGGAGTCTATCATGATATTCTAAGATTAAATCCAGAGGATTATATTTTTCCTTATTTAATTGGCATTTAATATAATTTTCCTCAACATTGACCCAGTATAAAATTGAACATGAAGTACAAAATCCCTTTATGATATGGCCTCCACAGAATTATAAGAAATCTATGAAGTGAAAATAATAGTAAATACATAATATCACAATTTTACAGTAAGGGGTTGGCCTCTAATTATAATATTGAATAATTAACCCAAATTAGAATTTAAAGAAGGAACCACCAAAAATACTTGTACAAAATTTATGAGAAAATTACGAGACCTTTATATTAATCAGAAAATTCTACTGGCCAAATTTCAGAATTTATCAAAACTAATTAGTCACATAAATAAATATTCTAAGTAAACCCACACTAGGGAAAATTGTGAAGTAACTTTCTAATAAATAATTCCAAAAATTATACAAAAATTCACAGAGCTCTCTAATGCCCTAAAATGTCCTACCACCAAGATTCCTAATTTTCCAGAGGATATCTGGCCCTCATTTATTTAACATATTCCTAAGACAAAATAAATGACTTGTGAATGAAGTGCTAATTAAATTAATTCAATAATTACACAAAAATTACCAGAAGTTTATATCATGATTATGAGGGTACTACCAAAATTTCACCAACATCCAAGACAATTTGAGCATGTAAATTTCTCTTATAAGAGGGTTCCCTAAAAAGGTTATAACCTAAATCAGAGGGGATAAGTGTTTATAAAATTCTCATAAAATTTCCTAGAGCATATTTACATCCTATGAACCTATCTACCAAGCTTCATGACTATTCAAGGACATAAGCCCCTATATCCTTCACAAGGCTTAAAGTGCAACCCTAAGGTTAGAACTAGGGTCTTAGGGCATATCCACCCCAAATTACTCATGGGGGTGTCTTATGTGATCCTAAACTAGTGGCCAAAGTTTCACACCACTTTGATGAGATGTGACCACCTAATTCCATCATGTGCACTTTTGACCAATTTAGGGTTAGGGTTGACTTTGGTCAATTTGGCCTCTTTGGTTGACCCCAATGGGTCCCTGATGCTCTAAGGGGACCCCTAATGGGTTAGGGATGTTATGGTGGGGTCAAGGAATCAAGGTGAGGCCCTAAAGTCCAACCCTAGGCTTGATATCTAAAAATTGCTATTTGCAGACCACTTGGGTTTTGTCCTTCTTACCTAAGTTCACGTGATTTTAAGCTCTTCCAGTGGTTTTGTCATGACCTAGTCATGACAAAACCAACTTGGGGGTCTAGTTGTTTGGGGGATGTTACAAATCCCAATACCTAAAAATAAAAATGTCATCCCTGAAATTCAGGTTAGGCCTGTGGGGTTCCTATAACAAGTGATTAAATGTAACATCCCAAACAGAAATTAAGTTATACATGTCGTAAAGAGCTCCGGATACTTTTGCTGCATCAAGTCCAGTGGCTCCCAGGTGTGCTCCTCCTCTCCATGATTCAGCCATAGGACTTTGACTAATGAAACCTTCTTGCGTCGCAGGACTCGCATCTCCGTGTCGTCTATCTGGACCGGCTCTAGGTTAACTGACCAATCAGTAGATACTGGCCCCTCTGTATAATATATTTACTGCTCTGGCCATAGTAGAGCCCTCCTGAGTGAGGAGACATGGAAGACGTCGTGCAATCCCGCTAACTCCCGCGATAGCTCTAGTATGTAAGCCAAGGGGCCGATCCGCTCCAGGATCCTATAGGGCCCCATATATCTCAGACTGAGGTTCTTCCACCCGCGTACCCGTGAGACTCCATGCATCGGACGTATCTTCAAGAATACTCGATCTCCCACCTGGAAATCTACTGTACGATGTCGCGCATCGTAATACTTGGCCTGCCTGCTCTAGGCCTCCAGCATCCTGTCTCGAATCAGCCTCACCTAAGCCTCTGTGTCCTCCACAAACTCTGAGCCAAGCGCCTTGGGATCCTCATACTGGATCCAAGATAATGGGGTCCTGCACCTTCATCCGTATAATGCCTCGTAGGGTGCCATGCCTATGCTAGCCTGGTGGATATTGGTGTACGAGAACTCGACCAATGACAACAGTCTCTCCCACGGTTCCCCGCGGTTTAGAATGCATAGACGTAGAAGATCCTCCAATGTCCAGTTGGTATGCTCCGTCTGCCCGTCTGTCTGGGGGTGGAATGCGGTGCTGAATGTCAGTCGTGTGCCCAAGTAAGCCTGCACCGCTCTCCACTCTCTCGATGTAAATCATCCATCCCGATCCAACACAATCGTCCTAGGCACGCCATGGTACCGAACAAACTGCTCCACGAACCTTCATACCAAATCACCGACCGATGTGTCCTTTCTGACTGGAATGAATCGGGTCACCTTCGTCAATCTGTCGATGATCACCCATATCGAGTCATTCCCCACATGTGATCGGGGAAGACCGTGTATAAAGTCCATTGCGATGTCGTCGAATTTCCACTCCGACATTGGGAGTGGCTGCAATAATCTGGTCGGGTTCTTGCATTCTGCCTTCATGAGCTGGCAGGACTCGTAGTGGGTCACAAAATAGGTGATATCCCTCTTCATGCCCGGCGAATACATGGTCCTCTTCAAGTCTGTCGTCATCTTGGTGATACCGGGTTTTTGAAAAAAATGTGGGGTCTTGCAAACTGGTATCAAAGCAAACCTCGATCCGAAGAAAAGAAGTCCACAAACCCTCGGCCACCCCGCTCGAGTTTAGTTTGAGGACAAACTAAGCAGCGGAAGCAATGGTGTGCCCATATGTCAAATCACATGAAAAGTCCACTTTTAACTGAATTTTTAGGAAAACCTTCTTATGAGTGTCAATTTTCTTTTGTATCCCGCGATGAACCCTACCCCACAGCATGGAGTGCCTCCGACTCCAAACGTCGTCCCACCACCATCGGCTTCTACTCCGTTTTAGCAAACAGAGATGGGGCAGACACAGACTGCCATACTGGAGGCATTCAGGGCACAGCAGGCACCGACTCCTCAGCCAAACCCCGGGGCCAACTGGATGAGTGCCTTCCGAGGACTTTCCCCTCCATCCTGAGAGAGACAGTGGTTCGGACTTAAGAGTGGGTGGACATCATGTACGAGATGCTGGCAGGGATACAGTGCTCAACGGACATGGCAGTACCCCTAGTGGTTTCGTGCCTGGAATCTCATACGAAGAGGTGGTGGAAGTCACTACTTGACACCACCTATGCTGGACTGGAGGCGGCTGACATCTCATGGGATGAGTTCAAGACGGCACTACTGGTTCACTACAGAGCGCAGTCAGCAAGGGATGAACTAGAAGACAGGTTCCTGCAACTTAGGCAGGGTAGCAGGACAGTGGTGGAGTATCACCGGGAGTTCACACACCTAGCCCGGTTTGCGGACTCCTATCAGCTGGATGATGCAGGCTGTAACATCCCCAAAACAACTAGACCCCTAAGATGCATTTTGTCATAACTAGGTCATGAAATTGCTCCAAGAAGACAAAATGGGCCAAGGAGGCCCCATGATTTCCATAAATTAAGAAGAAATGCACATTGGGGTGCAATTAGCAAATTTTGATGGCTTAGCTTAGGGATGACCAATATACCTCCAACAAGTCAACATAACCTCATCATGACCCCTATGACCATCCAAGGAGGTGAGTAGGCCACTAGGGACCCTTGGGGTCAACCAAATTGGTCAAATTGACCAAAAGTCAACTTTGAGCTATCCTAGGTCAAACCTCCACGAATAAGGGCCATTGAACTCCAAATGATCAAATTGGACCCACCCTCATATGGCAACCTCCCTAGGGGACCTAATGGACCAAAAAGCCCCATCATAGGGCCATCAATTTGGGGAAATTGGGTCAATTCCTAAAAAGTCCCAAATTGACCTAAATGTGCTAAAACCTAGATTAATCTCCAATTGACTTAGTATGACCAAATTGATCACCCCAAAACCCTAAGGGGAGTATATGAGACCTAAATGGACCATGGTGTGCTTTCAATCATGGAGAATTAGGGCAAAAATCAACAAAATACCCAAATTGCCCCTATAGGCAAATAAGTGCAATCAAGCCCCATTTGACCCCACCAAGACTCAATTCTTCTTGGAGTAGGTCCATAGATCCTAAGGAAGCAATGTGGGTCATCCACATTGGATGAGGTGAGCTTGGGTCAAGCCCAAACCCAAAATCCCCAATTTGGCATAATTTGGTCAAGTGGGCCAAAACTCAAATTAAGTGATCTTAACCCAACTCCATAGCCCAAGAAGATAGCCCACATGATAACCAGCCCCCATCCATTTGAAAATTCGAAATTGGGGTGGAATTTGCACATGGAGCTAGGCTTTAATGGGGGAAGAAGACAAGGAGGAATTCAAGAAGAATCCATGGAAGGATGGCCACCTGGCCACCACCCCCTAATTTCTGGATTGCTCTCAACCACCCCAAGAAATGTAGACCACAGGGAGGTGAGCTGGCAGCTATTGAGAGGAGGAGGAGGAGGTATCAAGGGAGCATGCCGGCACCATAATGGCAAACTCCCCTTTCCAATGCAATACAGCCAAATCTCCCCTCCTCTGGCATCCATTCGAGCTCAGGAGTAAAATACTGATGGCCTGGAGGCCTGCGGCTGGCTGGCTGAGGCGGTGGCAGCTTTGAGGAATTCGCCCAAAATGACTGCTAACAATATAGCCCCCCTCAGCCCAAATGGACGACGCCATCATCTTCAGAAGAGGTCAAGGAGTGGGAATCGACCCCTAGATCAACAGAATTGATGGAGAAAGGAGGAAACGCCAAGGGTCGCCGGAGCAAGGTTCAACCATGGCAAACCCGACCTTCCCTCAATCTCAAGCTGCAATCAAGGCAAGTTCCTTTCCCCCTCCATCTGTGCTAGTATCTAGACTTCCTTAGGAGAGACATCGGGCTCAATTGAGCCCGATCCCATGCGAGAACGAGGGAGAAATCCCGAGCTTTTCTTCTTGCTCGGAATCGCCGGAGATGGGTTCTCAGGCGGCCGTGTCGCCGCCTGGCGTTGGCCACCACCTCAACGGAGGTGGTGGAGGCGGTGGCCGGCGGTGGAGGGCCGTGGATGGCCGGGAATTGAAGGAGGAAGGCGGTTCAGGTGGGATCGATCGCAGCCCTTGGCTCATCGGGGAAGATGACTCCCAGCCGTCCGATCTGGGCTTAGGTTAATCGCAGACCACGTTTTATTTAATAAATATGTATATATATGAAATCTGTCACACTTATTGACCAGATCTTGTAAGCCAATTTTGAAGTCCTTAGAGGCCATAACATGAAAAATCGCTAGAGACAACTATTGTAGGGCTTGATGTCTACTTTCTAATGGAAGTAGAATCAGGCTGTTTTGTTAAGTGTGGAACCCACAGCACTCATTCTAGTGAGGCTGGTCAAAACTCAAACCAGATCTTTAAACTAGTGTAACTCTTAAATGACAAATCTGATGAAGTTGATATTTTGGCCATGCATGCATGTGACCCAAATTTAGCTTAGGTAAAAATATCAGAATTTTTGGAGGTACTTTTTCTAAGGTTTTGTTCAAAACTTAGGAAATTAAATAAATGATATTTTTGGGGTTATATAACTCCAACTGACCCCAAATTTGGTGGATAACCTTATCTAGGTACTAGCAACTCATGGTTAAAATTTGAGGTCAAATGGATCTCTGCATGTAGAGGAATTTCAATTTGTTTGTCTCTACTCTTATGTGATTTGGTGTGCCAATAGACAAAGTCTATTGTTGTATTTTCAGAAGAGAAGGCTTGGTGTTAGCCTCTGAAACTTAGGCAGCACCTTCATACTATCAAAACATGCCACTCCAATGAATGGTGGGGACCCTAAAGACCAAAAACCCCTTACTTTGATTTAACATGACTTAGGTCACATAATGTTGTCCATAGAAAATTTCATGGGGAAAAACTTATGGGGATCACCTTGTAACATCATTTAGGACCTCTGGAAATCTTGTGTGAATTGTTAGATATTGTTTACTTAAAAATCATGATAAATTGCCTTATGTTGCCTTTTTAATTAAATGAGATTTTTGTGATGAAAAGTATTTGGGGATTGTGCAAACCATGGAAAATCATGTGTAATCTAGTTTTGAACTTCTGAGATTTTTGGTAGAATTATTGGATGAATATTACTTAGTAAAATTCCTTAAATATGGTTTGTCACACTTCTCAATTTATAGGACTTTCATGTAGTTTGCATGCAATTTATGAAGGCCTTAGAGGCCATATTTGTAAAAAGAGGCAGAGACAACTTCTGTAGCCCTATGGGTCTACTTTCATTTGCCACCCTAATTACCTGATTTGGTGCACTGTGGACACCAGAGCATCCATTTTCCTAGGACTGCTCATTTTTGTCTATTAGCAAACCACATAATCCTGCCTAGGTTTTTAATCAGTTTGCATGCTGTTTATGAAGGCCTTAGAGGCCATATTTGTAAAAAGAGGCAGAGACAACTTCTGTAGCCCTATGGGTCTACTTTCATTTGCCAACCTAATCATCTGATTTGGTGCAATGGGGACACCAGAGCAGCCATTTTTCTAGGACTGCTCTTTATGTTATTAGCAAACCACAATAATTCTGCCTAGGATTTTTAAGTAGTTTTCATGCAATTTTTGAAGGCCTTAAAGGCCATATCATGAAAAGTTGGCTGAGATAACTTTTGTAGCACTTGATGTCTACTTCCTGTAGGATTTGAGATCAAGTGATTTGGAGCTATAAAGCTCCTTGTAGAGTCATTTTCCTAGGACTGCTGCTTGTGTAGGGGCAGAAATTAAAAAGGCTATACCTTTCAATTGGCTTAACCAACTCCCTTGATTTTTCTACCATGCATGAAGGGTATGAAGACACACCTAGGGTTTTAATTTGAGAATTTTTGGATGTATATCCATTGAGGTATTCTATTTAATAGGAAAAGTAAATATTTGGTATTTATGGAGTTGTATAACTCCAAACACCCCCAAATTTGGGAGGTAAGCTCTTTATATATATCTATATCACTGGTAAAAATTTGAGACCATTTACCCCTGTGCATGTGGAGTTAGGAGCCATGCAAGAGCTAGGCTAAGGACCTTAAATGTGAGCCCTTGGCAATTTTGGGTGGAGTGAGCCCCAAGCCTTGGGGGTTAACCCAGTGGCTTGGAATGTTGGACATGGGTCCTTGGCAGCAATATGCCTTCCCAAAAGTTATTTGGGATTTTTGGGTACAAAAATCTCAAGATATGGAATTTACTAAATTACCCCTAATTTAGGTTATAAAATAAAAAGGGGGTCATATGAACTTGGAATGATGTGAAACTTAGTATTTAGCCTTGATTTCATTATTTTGGCAGCAGGAATTTTTCTGAGAATTTTGGGAAATATTGCATGATATAAATAGATGAATTTACAAATATACCCTTTATGAATTTTGTGCAAATTTTGAGTTTTTATATGTCTGATAAATTTGAGATAAATCACAGTAGGTCATAATGCTAATATGGTGCTATAATAATTTTCCCAAAATTTATTGAAGTCTTAACATAGCACTTGTAGTGTAAACCCTTATACGCACACCAAATGTAATAAATGATAATTAAGGGTAAATATTCCTTGGAATAATATGAGACTTAGGATCTGGTGTTTTTAGACTAATATGGTGCTATAATAATTTTCCCAGAATTTATTGAAGTCTTAACATAGCACTTGTAGTGTAAACCCTTATACGCACACCAAATGTAATAAATGATAATTAAGGGTAAATATCCCTTGGAATAATATGAGACTTAGGATCTGGTGTTTTTAGACCGATTTGGTGCTATGGAAATTTTCACAGAATTTATTAAGGTCATAACCTAATACTTGTAGTGCAAACCCCTATTTGCACCCCATTTGGGTTAAATAGAAATTATAGTCAAATATTCCTGCTAAAAATGTGAAACTCAGGTTTTGGTGTTTTTAGACCAGTGTTATGCCATGGTAATTTTCCCTGAGTTTATTGAGATCATAATCCAGTACTTGATGTGTAAATCTCTATTTGCACATCTCCTATTTTTTTAATAGAAACTATGATTTAAGATTCCCTAGAGAATTCATGAAATTAGGATATGAGGTTGTTAGATCACCACTCATTGCGAACCTATGGTAATAATTGGAACTCGTTTGGATATGATGTGATCAAGATAGCACCATAGGAGTCAAATCTACATCAACCTTATTTCGGTCTACGAATAGTGAAACTGATTTACATGAATTAGACCACCACTGACCTTCACACGTAGAACTATTAACTCTTTATTAATTATGAAGGCTCAGATTATTTGGAAGAGCATCTCTAAGGGCATCTTGGGATATAAGGATTGGGGTGTGTTTAGCAAGCTATAGGTGTATGAGTTTACAGTGATATGAAAAGGAGGTTAGACTTCATCAAGGGCCTCACACACACACAACCTGTCGTAGTGAGTGATTATATGAAAGTAGAATTGACCTTAGCCGGGTGAGCCATCTAGGGTAAGACTCAATGATGAAGTCGGAAAACATCTAAGGCAAACCCCAGAGTTAAGGATGTCGAAGAATAGGAGTGTGGGTCCAAGAAAGGTTGAGAATGCTAATTGAATGTGTGAAGTTCCTCGGTGAAGAAGGGAACTCGAGATTAGAATGTGACGACGGGAGAGTCAGCACCCGGTCACAATTGGTGGTGTTGGAGTTCGAAAGAACTCCCCCGCTCCTAGGAGCCAAGCTTAACTCATCTTTAAGAATTAATGTAATTGGAGAGGAAAATGGGGATCAAGTAAAAAGGGGGAGATACCAACAAGATTAAGTGCCTTGGGAAGGGGAAGTTCGGGGTGTCAGCCCGTCACACTTCCTAGTACCGCTGTGAGCCCCTCACCGGGTAACCCTCCGGAAGTTCCAAGGCTAACCCTAAAGCGTCTAAGATCAAATAAATTATAGACAAAACTAGTTAAGTAGGAAAACTTGCCAAGTTAACTCCCATCCCGAACTGGAACGGGCTATGAGGAAGGACTGGATAGTCCTGCGAGCGGTAGGCTCGGGTTATAAGGAAGGACTGGATAGTCCTGCGAGCGGTAGGCTCGGGTTATAAGGAAGGACTGGGATAGTCCTGCGAGCGGTAGGCTCGGGTTATAAGGAAGGACTGGGATAGTCCTGCGAGCGGTAGGCTCGGGTTATAAGGAAGGACTGGGATAGTCCTGCGAGCGGTAGGCTCGGGTTATAAGGAAGGACTGGGATAGTCCTGCGAGCGGTAGGCTCGGGTTATAAGGAAGGACTGGGATAGTCCTGCGAGCGGTAGGCTCGGGTTATAAGGAAGGACTGGGATAGTCTAGCGAGCGGTAGGCTCGTAGTTCAAATATAAGACTAGTGTAGTCTAGCGAGCGGTAGGCTCGTAGTTTAAATACAAGACTAGTGTAGTCTAGCGAGCGGTAGGCTCGTAGTTTAGATATAAGACTGGAATAGTCTGGCGAGCGGTAGGCTCTACTTTATAAATGTTGATATAGAATTGCGAGCTGGAGGCTCTGTAGTAAATGGCTAATACTTGTTGCTTGTGTATAAGATGTGGTGGGTCTTCGGTTCTGTCTTAGTCGTCACACCGACAGCAGTTCGTTGACTCGGCAGTGCTAGTGGTTGTATTGGGGCCAGGTTGTTTTACTGCGCGTCCGACGGGACGAATTCCCTAAACCCTGCCTGGCCAGTTCAGTTTAGTACGCAGGAGCTCATGAGTACCGGGAACCGGTATCACAGCGTACGTTTGGGCCTAGGTCTAGTAGTGTGAGATACCCACCTAGGTGAGGAGACGCCCGCTCTTCTGCCACCGTTTGACCACGACGGGAGGTGCCCGAGAGGTTAGCTACCTCCGAAAAGTGGGAACTAAAGGTCTGTACGTACAGAGTCATGTGTGTGAGTTGCATGTGTATGAAATAATAATACAAACATTGCATCATTGCATTGCATATCATAGCATAGCATTTCTGCATAAACAGAGACCTCATCGTATAAATCAGTGTGGGCTCTTTTATACGATGAGTTTATACCTTCCAGATCCCTTAGCTTATGTGCCCTCGTGTGTGCATATAAGTTAAGGTTACTTTCGTAGATGCTCGTATATATTTGCTTCTTATATTACATTGCTTTTTACACATTACATAAACAGAGACCTCATCGTATAAATCAGTGTGGGGTCTTTTATATGATGAGTTTATTGCTTGCCAGATCCCTTAGCTTATGTGCCTTTGTGCACGCATATAAGTTAAGGTTAATTTTCCTAGCTGCTCTTCATATTACTTTACTTGCTCATATTACTGTTATTGTAGCTTTCTCCTATTGTTTGCTCTTATTACAAGCCTAATTGTAGAACTGCTAGAGTAATCTTAATTAGTGTACTCCTGCTAGCTAGAAGCTATGTATCTTTTGCTTGATATACATTGCTAGTTTTACCACTTGTCACCTGCTTCTTTGAATTACCCCTTGATGTCCTCCGCTTCCTCCTCCCGCACGGTGCCTAGGAGTCGCGGGTGGAGGCGGTGAGGAATATGCTGAGTCTTTTAGACTGACGGTCAGTGGACTTTATCATTTTAGGGATAAAGTACCGGAGCAGCACGACCCCGTTTAGGAGACAGGATAAGGAGATGGGATGGAGCACGTCAACCCCTACACGTCGTCGCAGCAGCAGCTACAGATGTTTGAAGGCAGAATTGATGGCTTCCGCATAGATGTAGTGAGAGAGTGTTGTAGCACTATACTTAAACATGTACTGGGCATAGGCCCTTTTCGTTTAGTTCTCTTTTACTTTAACTCTCATCGTGGACTTTGTAATCAAGTAATTTATATACTTTATGTGAATTGTGGACTTGTTGTTCTTCTATTGCTTCTATTACTGTGAATTGCGGTTGGCCTGGATGATGTTGATTAGCCGGCAGGATCGGCGTATTGTGGCGGCGACCATTGGGTGTAATGGTCTCGCCGCAAGACGGCGGTTCTGGGCGGTAAGACCCGGTTTAAAAGCAAAAAAAAAAAGAGGGTCTTACAAAGTGGTATCAGCTTAGCCGACTTTCGATCCAAGTAAAAAGAAGTCCACAAAACCTAGGGCAACCCCCGCTCGAGTTAGTTTGAGGACAAACTAGCAGCGGAAGCAGTGGTGTGCCCATACGGGAAATCACATAATTTTTGTCCACTTAACGATGAGATTAGGCCAACCCGACTAGTACACCATATTGGCTTGACTTAGCAAGACTTCTCATAAGGTATCCTAGTCCGACATCAACCTCAAGTATATTCTGACCAAGTAGTAGGATACCCCAAGGTGACTAAAAGAAGGAGTTGAAAGCGTGTGTGAGTGTTCAGGGCTTACTCTGTGATATACCCACATCACTTCCTAAGTGAAATTAACACTCCTCAACAAACAAATAGGACAATCTTAAGTGGTTTTGGTATTTGTGAGACTCGTAAGGCCTTACTTGTGCGCTTAGAAGCTAATACTGCACACTCCCACCCTCGGAAAACCATCATAGGAAAGGATGTCAAATGTGGAATGAGAAGCCCCGCTTAGAGAAGACCATTGGATAGACACACGATCCTTGGGAAAGAATTACGATAAATGGCAATTCTGAGGGTAGAGAACCTTACCATATCCAAACCACAAGAGCTGTATACCCGTAAGGATTTTATGCATACGTGGGAAGCCGATATTTTCGGATATAAGAAACTCATCACAAGATTACGGGAGGCTAATCTTGTTTCTTCATTCATTGGGCCACTAACATATTGACTTAGCTTCCCTTGGAGACATAAAAGTCTCTGCATTATAACTCCGTGGGCACCTGCCTTGGTGCAAGATATACAAGTGAACCCTAGACCTAAGTCGGTGCACCCTACCATCTGACTTATCCAAGCAATCTGAATTCTTACACCGTACATGTAAATTAGATGCGATACACACGCTGTCCAAGAATCAGATTTTGTAGATGAAGACCTATAGATTCGGATAATAATCATTCCCTTGGTCAATTCTCTTAAAAATTGAAACATACACTTTCGGTGAAGAGATCTTCCTTCTCTGAAGGAATCAGAGACCTTGAAGATTGAGTTCCGTAGGAAATTAGGGTTTGTAAAAATTTTGTTACATAAAGCATTATTGAGAGTTCCAGGGTCAAGTTTCCCTGGATCACTATGAAAACTCCGGAGTATTACAGAAATAAGTAGATAGACTTGTGGTCCCCATTGAACCTCTAAAAAATTTTATTATAGTTAACTATTGATTAATCATCATACTTCCTTCACGAAATGAGCCTTGCACCCTTAGCCACCTTGGAGGATTTACAATATATGAAGCTTATGGGGCTCGGAATTGATGGCTCATACGAATTTGAGTACCAAAACTGAGTTTAATTACTACTAAAGTATCCTTTTAGTTCAGTAAGTGACCATGGCATATTTACATTTACTAAATATCATTTTGAATCTTAGGAGCATGACTAAGCGTTGATCTAAAGTATTAAAAGAAGGGAGATGTCGTAAAAATTAGAGGAATCAATATTGCCCAAGCCATAAACATATCATGATCTTGGAAGACAAGTCTAAATTCTAATTACAAACAACTAATAAATAAGAATACTGGTGTCACGTGTACAATGATTATGAACCACAGGAGAGTAGACCCAAAGTGTTAGTAAGGATACAGTATTAAAGATATTGACGGTGAACGTGACAACGTACTCACCGGACCAAGAACTGTATACTTACGAAGACATCATACTATAAAATATAAGACTCGATGGATTCTTACACTCGCCTTGTGAGTGTGTGACTTTACTTCGACTTATGTCCTCCCACCACTACGATGTCTTCATCAATTGGGAATTGTCTAAGAACCCTTGGGTAAAGGATCTCGAACTCGAATAGGATGAGGTTTAACGAAAGTGCACTTGGGAAAAAACCGAGGATGAGTCAATGAGAATTAGACCTAACAAGTCCCAATGTTAATTGAGAGCCATACTGCACCCAAACAACTAAATCATCCATGAACCCTAACTCCCGTGGACCTAAACCTAAATTTCGGGGACGAAATTGTTTCTTCGTTCATTGGGATTTGTAACATCCCCAAAACAACTAGACCCCTAAGATGCATTTTGTCATAACTAGGTCATGACATTGCTCCAAGAAGACAAAATGGGCCAAGGAGGCCCCATGATTTCCATAAATTAAGAAGAAATGCACATTGGGGTGCAATTAGCAAATTTTGATGGCTTAGCTTAGGGATGACCAATATACCTCCAACAAGTCAACATAACCTCATCATGACCCCTATGACCATCCAAGGAGGTGAGTAGGCCACTAGGGACCCTTGGGGTCAACCAAATTGGTCAAATTGACCAAAAGTCAACTTTGAGCTATCCTAGGTCAAACCTCCACGAATAAGGGCCATTGAACTCCAAATGATCAAATTGGACCCACCCTCATATGGCAACCTCCCTAGGGGACCTAATGGACCCAAAAGCCCCATCATAGGGCCATCAATTTGGGGAAATTGGGTCAATTCCTAAAAAGTCCCAAATTGACCTAAATGTGCTAAAACCTAGATTAATCTCCAATTGACTTAGTATGACCAAATTGATCACCCCAAAACCCTAAGGGGAGTATATGAGACCTAAATGGACCATGGTGTGCTTTCAATCATGGAGAATTAGGGCAAAAATCAACAAAATACCCAAATTGCCCCTATAGGCAAATAAGTGCAATCAAGCCCCATTTGACCCCACCAAGACTCAATTCTTCTTGGAGTAGGTCCATAGATCCTAAGGAAGCAATGTGGGTCAACCACATTGGATGAGGCGAGCTTGGGTCAAGCCCAAACCCAAAATCCCCAATTTGGCATAATTTGGTCAAGTGGGCCAAAACTCAAATTAAGTGATCTTAACCCAACTCCATAGCCCAAGAAGATAGCCCACATGATAACCAGCCCCCAGCCATCTGAAAATTCGAAATTGGGGTGGAATTTGCATATGGAGCTAGGCTTTAATGGGGGAAGAAGACAAGGAGGAATTCAAGAAGAATCCATGGAAGGATGGCCACCTGGCCACCACCCCCTAATTTCTGGATTGCTCTCAACCTCCCCAAGAAATGTAGACCACAGGGAGGTGAGCTGGCAGCTATTGAGAGGAGGAGGAGGAGGTATCAAGGGAGCATGCCGGCACCATAATGGCAAACTCCCCTTTCCAATGCAATACAGCCAAATCTCCCCTCCTCTGGCATCCATTCGAGCTCAGGAGTAAAATATTGATGGCCTGGAGGCCTGCGGCTGGCTGGCTGAGGCGGTGGCAGCTTTGAGGAATTCGCCCAAAATGACTGCTAACAATATAGCCCCCCTCAGCCCAAATGGACGACGCCATCATCTTCAGAAGAGGTCAAGGAGTGGGAATCGACCCCTAGATCAACAGAATTGATGGAGAAAGGAGGAAACGCCAAGGGTCGCCGGAGCAAGGTTCAACCATGGCAAACCCGACCTTCCCGCAATCTCAAGCTGCAATCAAGGCAAGTTCCTTTCCCCGTCCATCTGTGCTAGTATCTAGACTTCCTTAGGAGAGACATCGGGCTCAATTGAGCCCGATCCCATGCGAGAACGAGGGAGAAATCCCGAGCTTTTCTTCTTGCTCGGAATCGCCGGAGATGGGTTCTCAGGCGGCCGTGTCGCCGCCTGGCGTTGGCCACCACCTCAACGGAGGTGGTGGAGGCGGTGGCCGGCGGTGGAGGGCCGTGGATGGCCGGGAATTAAAGGAGGAAGGCGGTTCAGGTGGGATCGATCGCAGCCCTTCGCTCATCGGGGAAGATGACTCCCAGCGGTCCGATCTGGGCTTAGGTTAATCGCAGACCACGTTTTATTTAATAAATATGTATATATATGAAATCTATCACACTTATTGACCAGATCTTGTAAGCCAATTTTGAAGTCCTTAGACGCCATAACATGAAAAATCGCCAGAGACAACTATTGTAGGGCTTGATGTCTACTGTCTAATGGAAGTGGAATCAGGCTGTTTGGTTAAGTGTGGAACCCACAGCACTCATTCTAGTGAGGCTGGTCAAAACTCAAACCAGATCTTTAAACTAGTGTAACTCTTAAATGACAAATCTGATGAAGTTGATATTTTGGCCATGCATGCATGTGACCCAAATTTATCTTAGGTAAAAATATCAGAATTTTTGGAGGTACTTTTTCTAAGGTTTTGTTCAAAACTTAGGAAATTAAATAAATGATATTTTTGGGGTTATATAACTCCAACTGACCACAAATTTGGGGGATAACCTTATCTAGGTACTAGCAACTTATGGTTAAAATTTGAGGTCAAATGGATCTCGGCATGTAGAGGAATTTCAATTTGTTTGTCTCTACTCTTATGTGATTTGGTGTGCCAATAGACAAAGTCTATTGTTGTATTTTCAGAAGAGAAGGCTTGGTGTTAGCCTCTGAAACTTAGGCAGCACCTTCATACTATCAAAACATGCCACTCCAATGAATGGTGGGGACCCTAAAGACCAAAAACCCCTTACTTTGATTTAACATGACTTAGGTCACATAATGTTGTCCATAGAAAATTTCATGGGGAAAAACTTATGGAAAAATATGAAACTCTGGGGATCACCTTGTAACATCATTTAGGACCTCTGGAAATCTTGTGTGAATTGTTAGATATTGTTTACTTGAAAATCATGATAAATTGCCTTATGTTGCCTTTTTAATTAAATGAGATTTTTGTGATGAAAAGTATTTGGGGATTGTGCAAACCATGGAAAATCATGTGTAATCTAGTTTTGAACTTCTAAGATTTTTGGTAGAATTATTGGATGAATATTACTTAGTAAAATTCCTTAAATATGGTTTGTCACACTTCTCAATTTATAGGACTTTCATGTAGTTTGCATGCAATTTATGAAGGCCTTAGAGGCCATATTTGTAAAAAGAGGCAGAGACAACTTCTGTAGCCCTATGGGTCTACATTCATTTTCCACCCTAATAACCTGATTTGGTGCACTGTGGACACCAGAGCATCCATTTTTCTAGGACTGCTCATTTTTGTCTATTAGCAAACCACATAATCCTGCCTAGGTTTTTAATCAGTTTGCATGCTGTTTATGAAGGCCTTAGAGGCCATATTTGTAAAAAGAGGCAGAGACAACTTCTGTAGCCCTATGGGTCTACTTTCATTTGCCACCCTAATCATCTGATTTGGTGCACTGGGGACACCAGAGCAGCCATTTTTCTAGGACTGCTCTTTATGTCTATTAGCAAACCACAATAATTCTGCCTAGGATTTTTAAGTAGTTTGCATGCAATTTTTGAAGGCCTTAAAGGCCATATCATTGTAACACCCCAAGTCTGGTAGTTCCGCGAAGTAGGCGGAGTGGTAGTGCGGCACGTGAAGCAGGCTAGAATTTTCCCTGTCTGCTCTTAGCGCACGATCAGTGGCCTCATCGCGCACGACCAGTGATCGTGTGCCAGCGATCGTGCGTTAATTCAGAAGAGAATCGAGTTCTGTCTCGGACAGTGCGCACGACCATTTCCCTCTTCGCGCACGACCAGTGATCGTGCGCCAGCGATCGTGCGCTTATTCGCAAGAATTCAGAGTTCTGTCCCGGATAGTGCGCACGACCATTGCCCTCGTCGCGCACGACCACTGACCGTGCGCCTGTGATCGTGCGCCATGTTTATTCTGTTCCGCGATTTTGAGCGGAGAAGAGGATCCGACCGATCAAATTTCTTGGAATTCGATCCAACGGCTGGGATTTGATGCTGGGGGGTCTTAGGGCTTTGGAGAGGGATTAAACCCTCATTATTTCATAGTGTTTCTCTCTCCTAGGCTAGAGGAAGAAGAAGGGGGCAAGGAAGAAGAAGAGGAGATTTCGCCATTGACGGAGCTCCGGAGCTCCGTTTCGCGAGCCGTTTCCAGATCCGGAGAGTGCAGCCCGGTGCGGTTCTTTCCCTCCGCGTAGAATCTCGGATCCATGGCGAAGAGGAACACGTCTAGGGTAACGATTCTTCCTCCCGAACTTTGGACTTGTATTTGTCCATTTATTCCTCTTCTTTGCTTGCATGAGGTATCTCTTTCACCAAATGGGTGAAGTGTAGGATTTCCTCAAGTCCTTCGGGACTCCGGGTAGATTGTGTCCGTCCCCGGCATATTGCATGTAGAAAATCCGGTAGTCGTGCGGATTTAGGCATTTTGTGTGAAGCCTATTCGTGGCCGCGAGCCCGAATCGGTGATGCTTGATTTGCGACGTTGCATTTAGGTTAGACCTAGAATGCGTGCCGGAGAATGACTCCGTGAACTCACCTATAGTATTGCGGGAGTTAAGTGTAGGCGTCTTGTTAAGATCCCTACGAAAGCCCCATGCTTTGAGTTTTGGATGAAGGCAAACCTTCACCACGTTATTGTTGCGGAGCGTATGTACCTCCCTTGTTGAGAATTCGCGAAGCCTAGATCCTTGTGAAGGGGTTAGGTGCGTAGCGTATATTTTTGTGTAGCACTTGAAAGTGCTAAACCCTTACGGGCCGAGGTGAAGCCGTACCCGCGTCGTGCGATAGATCGCGACGATTAGAGCACGGGCAAAGCTGAACCGAACCCGTTTCCATGCAGATCGGCGAGAGGTCCCTTCCTCATGAAGGCCGTGTGATCATGGGAGAGGTCGTGGAAGGTGTCATACCTAGACCGACCAAAAGCTCTTGTTTCCCACCTAAGGTTGTGACCCTTAGGGTGGAGTTTTGTACATTGATTTGATGTAAGGCCCTAAGGCCGTAACTCTTACTTCTGGACTCATTCCTATGATAGTGGACATGTCTTTTGAATGGTTTAATTAATGCTTCCGCTTACGTTTTGTACTCTCGTTTTGTAGTTACCTTTCTGGTTATCACCTTTTAACTCCTAACTAGTGTGGCTTGTATGGCGTGGGGTCCCGGCCGGACCTGCTGTTATACTTTTCGTACTGGCAGGGTGTTACAATTTGGTATCGGACTAAAGGCGTCGATCCGTAGTTTAGCGAATTCGGGACGAATTCCTTTTAAGGGGTGGTGCGCACGGGCTGTGCATTCACCTAAAACGACAAAAACTAATAAGAATGTCCACTTAGGAATGAAAAAAAAACATACTTGTTTGCGGAACCTGAGCGTTCCATGATTGATGGTTGATATGTTTAGGGTCACTAAATTGTGCCTTGCATGATTATAGGTGACTAGAAGTGCTGCGGGGCGGTCTCAACCCCGTAACACCGCTGAAAGTAGTGGGTCGGCTGAGGTGCCAGCGACCACTCCTTCAGCTGAGATGATCAGAATGGTCGCAGAAGCAGTCTTCGCGATGATCAATGCTCAACCGCAAAGGCTTGCACAGCCTGCTACGCATACTACTGATGCGGCCCCGGTAATTGAACCTGCAATGGAACCTGCGGTAGCACCAAGGGTTGATGCCCCTGTGCCAGTAGCTGCAGTGGAACCGGCGTTAGCACCGAGGGTGGAGCGTCAAGTTGCGCAAGTAGTTGCGGGGCGAGCGCGTGACCAACAATTAAAGCACTTCTTGAGCTTTAATCCTCCTACCTTCTCGGGATCTGAGTCCCCAACGGAGGCAGAAGACTGGTTGTCAAGAGTTAGAAGAACTCTGAGGGCGACGGCGACGGACGAAGCCATGATGGTCACCTTAGCCACTTTCCTTCTTGACGGAGAGGCTGTGCTGTGGTGGGAAGAGCAGGAACTGCACAAGTTCGGCGATAGAGACATTACTGAAATAACAATGGCTGAGTTTTCAAAGTCGTTCCTCCAGCGGTTTATCCCCTCTGCCCAACGCATTGCGTTACAAAACCAGTTCCTGAGGTTAACTCAAGGTGATCGCTCCGTTGACGATTACTTACATGAGTTTACCAGACTGAGTCGCTATGCGGGGGCATTGGTGGAGGATGAGGAGACGAAGACGAATAAATTCTATGAAGGGCTTCGGGACGAGTTGAGGCTGCTCCTTGCAGGCCCTATGACGTTTGGCTTCCAAGTGATGGTGCAAACCGCCAGATCTTTGGAGTTGGACATGAAGAGGGTACAAGCAAAGAGTGTTGTAAAGAAACCCGAGTTTCATGCGCCGGCCTCTCAGTCCAAGCCGGACTTCAGAAGGAACAAGCGGAAGTTCAAGCAGGCGGAACCAGCTTCTTCGAACGTTTCGGGAGCCACGACCGCGCGGACTCCTATTACGTGTTTCACCTGCGGGAAGGTGGGACACAAAGCTGCGGTGTGTCGAAGTGGTCCCCCAAAGGCGGCAAATCGAGCGGTGGATTATGCTCGGGCTGCGGAAAAGGGCAAAGCGGCAGAGTCTTCGGCCTCCCAACACATTCCGACTCAGCCGAGAGTCTATTCGCTTGGCCAACAAGAAGCTATACGACAAACCGATGTCGTCACAGGTACGAATTAGAAGTTAGCTTTTACAGCTATGTATATGATTCTTACTGTTGTACGACTTTATGTGTTATTTGTGTACAATTAGGTTTCGTCCTAATTTTCAACTATCCGGCGAGAGCTCTATTCGATACGGGTGCATCGCACTCTTTTCTGTCTGAGGACTTCGTGGTGCGAATCGGAGTGCCGTCTACCTTTGTAGAGGATAGATTGGAAGTAGTGCTACCCAATGGATCTCGAATGAGTGCGGATAGGAAGAGCCGTGTGAAGGTGCGGATCGGAAGTCAAGATTTCGACTTGGAAGCGTCGTTACTACCGTTAGCTGAATTCGATGTGATCTTCGGCATGGACTGGCTCTCGGAGCAGCGAGCATGCATAGATTGCAATACAAAGGAGATCACTCTGGGAACGAACACCGACGATGAAACCACATTCGCCGGTATGCGAGGAGCGAGCAAGACGCTGATGTCTGCTCTCCAGGTGGTTAAGGCGGTGAGAAAAGGCGCCGAGTTGTTCTTCACCTTGTTGGAGGCTTCGGAGCCAAAGCCCAGGTTGTGTGATGTCCCAGTTGTAGCGGAATACGCCGACGTGTTTCCTAACGAACTCCCTGGGGCTCCGCCTCATCGGGAGATTGATTTCTGTATAGAGTTGGTGCCAGGTGCCAAACCTGTGGCCCGCTTACCTTACCGAATAGCGCCAAAGGAATTGGCAGAGTTGAAGGTCCAATTGCAAGAGCTGCTAGAGCAAGGCTACGTACGTCCAAGTTCTTCGCCTTGGAGTGCACCGGTCCTCTTTGTGAAAAAGAAGGATGGGAGCTTGCGTCTATGTATCGATTATAGAGAGCTAAACAAGTTGACCGAGAAAAACCGATATCCGATTCCTAGAATCGATGATCTATTCGACCAACTGTTGGGGTCGACGGTTTACTCCAAGCTAGACCTAAGGTCCGGCTACTATCAACTGCGATTAAGGGAATGCGACATCCCAAAGACAGCGTTCAGTACCCGCTTTGGGCACTTTGAGTTCACGGTAATGCCGTTCGGTCTATCCAACGCACCGTCGGTATTCATGGACTTGATGAATAGGACATTCCGAGAGTATTTAGATCAATTTGTGATCGTCTTCATCGACGACATTTTGGTATACTCTCAGTCGGAAGAGGAGCATGTAGGGCATCTGCACGCAGTCCTGAGCACCTTGAGGAGGAGTCAGCTATATGCCAAGTTCTCCAAGTGCGAGTTTTGGCTACCGTCAGTGGCATTCCTTGGTCATGTTGTTAGTGGCGAAGGAATTGCAGTTGATCCGTCGAAGATAGAAGCGATCCAAGCGTGGCCTTTGTTGAAAAACGTAGCGGAAGTCCGAAGTTTCTTAGGACTTGCCGGCTATTATAGGCGCTTTGTGGAAAACTTCTCGAGGATCGCACTTCCTCTCACAAAACTGACTAGGAAGGATCATAAGTTCGTTTGGTCGCCCGAGTGCGCACGAGCTTTTGAAGAGCTAAAGAGCCGTCTGACCACGGCGCCCATTCTATGCTCGCCACAGGGTACGGAAGGCTACGAAATATATAGCGACGCCTCAGGAAGTGGTTTGGGTTGTGTCCTAGTGCAGTTCGGGAAGGTAATTGCCTACGGCTCCCGGCAACTGAAGGTTCACGAGAGGAATTACCCAGTCCACGATTTGGAGCTAGCGGCCGTGGTTTTTGCCCTCAAACTTTGGAGACACTATCTATATGGCGTGAAGATCGATATCTTTACCGACCATAAGAGCCTCAAGTACTTACTAGACCAAAGGGAGTTGAACATGCGCCAAAGGAGGTGGATGGAGTTCCTTGGGGACTACACCTTCGATATCAAGTATACTCCCGGTAAAGGAAACGTAGTTGCAGACGCGTTGAGTCGTCGGGCTCCCGCTCAAGCAAATTGGATTTTGATGCACGATGAGCGTCTAATCCGTGAGCTAGAAGAAATGGAGATCATATGCATTGATAGGAGAACGTCTACTTCAGCATGCTTGAACTGGACGGAAGTTCACTACGACCTTGCCGACCGAGTTCGACAAGCATTGGAGTTGGACGAGAGCTTGAAACGATACAAAGCGGAAACCGTTGAAGGGTTAAACGCTGATTTCTCCTTCGAAGACGACCTTATGTGGAAGCAGGAAAGGTTATGCATCCCAAACGTTGGTACTCTACGGGCGGAATTGATGTACGAGGCTCATCATACCAAGTACTCGATCCACCCGGGGAGCACTAAAATGTTTATGGATTTGAAGAAACTGTTCTGGTGACCGGGCATGAAGAAAGACATTGCCCTTTACGTAGCCAAGTGTCATACTTGCGCGTTGGTGAAAGCGGAATGTCAACGTCCCGGTGGGTTTCTGAAGTCCTTGCCGATTCCGGAATGGAAGTTTGATGATATTTCGATGGATTTCGTGCACGGATTGCCGAGATCGCAACATGGAAACGACGCCATATGGGTGATCGTGGACCGTTTGACAAAGGTATCACACTTCATTCCGAACCGGAAGGATGATTCCGTAGAGAAGCTAGCAAAGCTCTATGTGGATAGTATCGTGAGACTGCACGGTGTCCCTCGTAGCATCGTCAGCGATCGTGACGGGCGTTTCACATCGAAAGATTGGAGGCTTATCCATGAACTGTTGGGCACAAAATTGAAGTTCAGCATGGCCTTCCACCCGCAAACGGATGGACAGACCGAGAGAACCAACAGGACTATGGAGGATATGCTCCGAATGTGCGCTCTAGACTTTGGAAAGAGGTGGGAGGATCACCTCTATATGATCGAATTCGCCTACAATAATAGCTACCAAGCCAGCATAAAGATGGCTCCTTTCGAGGCCCTCTATGGTAAGAAGTGTCGTACGCCGTTGTCTTGGGCGGAAACGGGCGATACTAAGCTATTGAAGCGAAAGGATGTTGAAGAAGCAACTTCGACGATCCGGGCTATACGCGAAAGGCTATTGGTTGCCCAGGATAGGCAAGCAAAGTATTTCAACGCCAAGCATAGGAACTTAGAGTTTGCCGTCGGTGACCGGGTTTACTTGAAGATCAAACCGTTCAAAGGGGTATCAAGGATTCGACGCTTGAAAAAGCTCAGTCCGAGGTACTTAGGACCGTTCGAGATCGTGGAGCGTGTTGGTGATGCGGCTTATCGGCTTGCACTATCTGCAGAGCTGAGCGGTCTGCACGACGTGTTCCACATTTCAGTGTTGAGGAAGGCAGTGCAAGAGCCTACTCATATCGTTGCGGTCGGCAAAGTTCCGGTCGATAGTGGGTTGTCGACGAAAGTCAAGCCTTTACGCATCGAAGATACCGAAGTAAAGCAGCTGCGGAACAAGTCCATTCGGATGGTAAAAGTCCGGTGGGATAACTGCGGCCGAGAGGAGCTCTCTTGGGAGAGAGAGCAAACGATGCTTGCGGAGTATCCCGAGCTATTTCCCTCAGGTAAAGTATAACTGTAATTTATGCTATTACTGTTTCCTGGATTTCGGGACGAAATTCTTTTAAGGAGGGTGGAGTTGTAACACCCCAAGTCTGGTAGTTCCGCGAAGTAGGCGGAGTGGTAGTGCGGCACGTGAAGCAGGCTAGAATTTTCCCTGTCTGCTCTTAGCGCACGATCAGTGGCCTCATCGCGCACGACCAGTGATCGTGTGCCAGCGATCGTGCGTTAATTCAGAAGAGAATCGAGTTCTGTCTCGGACAGTGCGCACGACCATTTCCCTCTTCGCGCACGACCAGTGATCGTGCGCCAGCGATCGTGCGCTTATTCGCAAGAATTCAGAGTTCTGTCCCGGATAGTGCGCACGACCATTGCCCTCGTCGCGCACGACCACTGACCATGCGCCTGTGATCGTGCGCCCTGTTTATTCTGTTCCGCGATTTTGAGCGGAGAAGAGGATCCGACCGATCAAATTTCTTGGAATTCGATCCAACGGCTGGGATTTGATGCTGGGGGGTCTTAGGGCTTTGGAGAGGGATTAAACCCTCATTATTTCATAGTGTTTCTCTCTCCTAGGCTAGAGGAAGAAGAAGGGGGCAAGGAAGAAGAAGAGGAGATTTCGCCATTGACGGAGCTCCGGAGCTCCGTTTCGCGAGCCGTTTCCAGATCCGGAGAGTGCAGCCCGGTGCGGTTCTTTCCCTCCGCGTAGAATCTCGGATCCATGGCGAAGAGGAACACGTCTAGGGTAACGATTCTTCCTCCCGAACTTTGGACTTGTATTTGTCCATTTATTCCTCTTCTTTGCTTGCATGAGGTATCTCTTTCACCAAATGGGTGAAGTGTAGGATTTCCTCAAGTCCTTCGGGACTCCGGGTAGATTGTGTCCGTCCCCGGCATATTGCATGTAGAAAATCCGGTAGTCGTGCGGATTTAGGCATTTTGTGTGAAGCCTATTCGTGGCCGCGAGCCCGAATCGGTGATGCTTGATTTGCGACGTTGCATTTAGGTTAGACCTAGAATGCGTGCCGGAGAATGACTCCGTGAACTCACCTATAGTATTGCGGGAGTTAAGTGTAGGCGTCTTGTGAAGATCCCTACGAAAGCCCCATGCTTTGAGTTTTGGATGAAGGCAAACCTTCACCACGTTATTGTTGCGGAGCGTATGTACCTCCCTTGTTGAGAATTCGCGAAGCCTAGATCCTTGTGAAGGGGTTAGGTGCGTAGCGTATATTTTTGTGTAGCACTTGAAAGTGCTAAACCCTTACGGGCCGAGGTGAAGCCGTACCCGCGTCGTGCGATAGATCGCGACGATTAGAGCACGGGCAAAGCTGAACCGAACCCGTTTCCATGCAGATCGGCGAGAGGTCCCTTCCTCATGAAGGCCGTGTGATCATGGGAGAGGTCGTGGAAGGTGTCATACCTAGACCGACCAAAAGCTCTTGTTTCCCACCTAAGGTTGTGACCCTTAGGGTGGAGTGTTGTGAATTTGATGTTATGATTAGCCTCATGCGATTGCTTAGGCGGTTGTGGGAAACCCTCGGGTGAGCCCAACCAACATCATGTGCATACCTAGGTTCCCTTCTTTTGATGCTCAACCTAGAAGATTGATTGTGCTTGAAACCTCACCTTGTGTAGTTGCACTTTCTTTAGATTAGTACTTGTGCTAGTATGGCTTACTTGCAGGGTAGAATCTCCGCCACCCCGGGAATGGGGTGGGGTCGTTATAATTTGGTCAGCTGTGCTGACCGTTACTTTGTTTGCCACCGCTTGGTGGAATGTTCTTATGCAGGTGCAGGTGAGCCTAGCGGGAAGTAGCGGGCGTTGACCCTTCTGCTGTGTTGGCCCTCGAAGGCCAGCCTTTTTCCTGTTTTCTCACGTATTGCCGGCCTGCGTGCCGATGTATGTTTTTTTGGAGTTTTGTACATTGATTTGATGTAAGGCCCTAAGGCCGTAACTCTTACTTCTGGACTCATTCCTATGATAGTGGACATGTCTTTTGAATGGTTTAATTAATGCTTCCGCTTACGTTTTGTACTCTCGTTTTGTAGTTACCTTTCTGGTTATCACCTTTTAACTCCTAACTAGTGTGGCTTGTATGGCGTGGGGTCCCGGCCGGACCTGCTGTTATACTTTTCGTACTGGCAGGGTGTTACAATCATGAAAAGTTGGCTGATATAACTTTTGTAGCTATTGATGTCTACTTCCTGTAGGATTTGAGATCAAGTGATTTGGAGCTCTACAGCTCCTTGTAGAGTCATTTTCCTAGGACTGCTCCTTGTGTAGGGGCAGAAATTAAAAAGGCTATACCTTTCAATTGGCTTAACCAACTCCCTTGATTTTTCTACCATGCATGAAGGGTATGAAGACACACCTAGGGTTTTAATTTGAGAATTTTTGGATGTATATCCATTGAGGTATTCTATTTATTAGGAAAAGTAAATATTTGGTATTTATGGAGTTGTATAACTCCAAACACCCCCAAATTTGGGAGGTAAGCTCTTTATATATATCTATATCACTGGTAAAAATTTGAGACCATTTATCCCTGTGCATGTGGAGTTAGGAGCCATGCAAGAGCTAGGCTAAGGACCTTAAATGTGAGCCCTTAGCAATTTTGGGTGGAGTGAGCCCCAAGCCTTGGGGGTTAACCCAGTGGCTTGGAATGTTGGACATGGGTCCTTGGCAGCAATATGCCTTCCCAAAAGTTATTTGGGATTTTTGGGTACAAAAATCACAAGATATGGAATTTACTAAATTACCCCTAATTTAGGTTATAAAATGAAAAGGGGGTCATATGAACTTGGAATGATGTGAAACTTAGTATTTAGCCTTGATTTCATTATTTTGGCAGCAGGAATTTTTCTGAGAATTTTGGGAAATATTGCATGATATAAATAGATGAATTTACAAATATACCCTTTATGAATTTTATGCAAATATTGAGTTTTTATATGTCTGATAAATTTGAGATAAATCACAGTAGGTCATAATGCTAATATGGTGCTATAATAATTTTCCCAGAATTTATTGAAGTCTTAACATAGCACTTGTAGTGTAAACCCTTATACGCACACCAAATGTAATAAATGATAATTAAGGGTAAATATTCCTTGGAATAATATGAGACTTAGGATCTGGTGTTTTTAGACTAATATGGTGCTATAATAATTTTCCCAGAATTTATTGAAGTTTTAACATAGCACTTGTAGTGTAAACCCTTATACGCACACCAAATGTAATAAATGATAATTAAGGGTAAATATCCCTTGGAATAATATGAGACTTAGGATCTGGTGTTTTTAGACCGATTTGGTGCTATGGAAATTTTCCCAGAATTTATTAAGGTCATAACCTAATACTTGTAGTGCAAACCACTATTTGCACCCCATTTGGGTTAAATAGAAATTATAGTCAAATATTCCTGCTAAAAATGTGAAACTCAGGTTTTGGTGTTTTTAGACCAGTGTTATGCCATGGTAATTTTCCCTGAGTTTATTGAGATCATAATCCAGTACTTGATGTGTAAATCTCTATTTGCACATCTCCTATTTTTTTAATAGAAACTATGATTTAAGATTCCCTAGAGAATTCATGAAATTAGGATATGAGGTTGTTAGATCACCACTCATTGCGAACCTATGGTAATAATTGGAACTCGTTTGGATATGTTGTGATCAAGATAGCACCATAGGAGTCAAATCTACATCAACCTTATTTCGGTCTACGAATAGTGAAACTGATTTACATGAATTAGACCACCACTGACCTTCACACGTAGAACTATTAACTCTTTATTAATTATGAAGGCTCAGATTATTTGGAAGAGCATCTCTAAGGGCATCTTGGGAAATAAGGATTGGGGTGTGTTTAGCAAGCTATATGTGTATGAGTTTACAGTGATATGAAAAGGAGGTTAGACTTCATCAAGGGCCTCACACACACACAACCTGTCGTAGTGAGTGATTATATGAAAGTAGAATTGACCTTAGCCGGGTGAGCCATCTAGGGTAAGACTCAAGGGTGAAGTCCGAAAACATCTAAGGCAAACCCCAGGGTTAAGGATGTCGAAGAATAGGAGTGTGGGTCCAAGAAAGGTTGAGAATGCTAATTGAATGTGTGCAGTTCCTCGGTGAAGAAGGGAACTCGAGATTAGAATGTGACGACGGGAGAGTCAGCACCCGGTCACAATTGGTGGTGTTGGAGTTCGAAAGAACTCCCCCGCTCCTAGGAGCCAAGCTTAACTCATCTTAAAGAATTAATGTAATTGGAGAGGAAATGGGGATCAAGTAAAAAGGGGGAGATACCAACAAGATTAAGTGCCTTGGGAAGGGGAAGTTCGGGGTGTCAGCCCGTCACACTTCCTAGTACCGCTGCGAGCCCCTCACCAGGTAACCCTCCGGAAGTTCCAAGGCTAACCCTAAAGCTTCTAAGATCAAATAAATTATAGACAAAACTAGTTAAGTAGGAAAACTTGCCAAGTTAACTCCCATCCCGAACTGGAACAGGCTATGAGGAAGGACTGGATAGTCCTGCGAGCGGTAGGCTCGGGTTATAAGGAAGGACTGGATAGTCCTGCGAGCGGTAGGCTCGGGTTATAAGGAAGGACTGGGATAGTCCTGCGAGCGGTAGGCTCGGGTTATAAGGAAGGACTGGGATAGTCCTGTGAGCGGTAGGCTCGGGTTATAAGGAAGGACTGGGATAGTCCTGCGAGCGGTAGGCTCGGGTTATAAGGAAGGACTGGGATAGTCTTGCGAGCGGTAGGCTCGGGTTATAAGGAAGGACTGGGATAGTCTAGCGAGCGGTAGGCTCGTAGTTCAAATATAAGACTAGTGTAGTCTAGCGAGCGGTAGGCTCGTAGTTTAAATACAAGACTAGTGTAGTCTAGCGAGCGGTAGGCTCGTAGTTTAGATATAAGACTGGAATAGTCTGGCGAGCGGTAGGCTCTACTTTATAAATATTGATATAGAATTGCGAGCTGGAGGCTCGGTAGTAAATGGCTCATACTTGTTGCTTGTGTATAAGATGTGGTGGGTCTTCGGTTCTGTCTTAGTCGTCACACCGACAGCAGTTCGTTGACTCGGCAGTGCTAGTGGTTGTATTGGGGCCAGGTTGTTTTACTGCGCGTCCGACGGGACGAATTCCCTAAACCCTGCCTGGCCAGTTCAGTTTAGTACGCAGGAGCTCATGAGTACCGGGAATCGGTATCACAGCTTACGTTTGGGCCTAGGTCTGGTAGTGTGAGATACCCACCTAGGTGAGGAGACGCCCGCTCCTCTGCCACCGTTTGACCACGACGGGAGGTGCCCGAGAGGTTAGCTACCTCCGAAAAGTGGGAACTAAAGGTCTGTACGTACAGAGTCGTGTGTGTGAGTTGCATGTGTATGAAATAATAATACAAACATTGCATCATTGCATTGCATATCATAGCATAGCATTTCTGCATAAACAGAGACCTCATCGTATAAATCAGTGTGGGCTCTTTTATACGATGAGTTCATACCTTCCAGATCCCTTAGCTTATGTGCCCTCGTGTGTGCATATAAGTTAAGGTTACTTTCGTAGATGCTCGTATATATTTGCTTCTTATATTACATTGCTTTTTACACATTGCATAAATAGAGACCTCATCGTATAAATCAGTGTGGGCTCTTTTATACGATGAGTTTATTGCTTGCCAGATCCCTTAGCTTATGTGCCTTTGTGCACGCATATAAGTTAAGGTTAATTTTCCTAGCTGCTCTTCATATTACTTTACTTGCTCATATTACTGCTATTGTAGCTTTCTCCTATTGTTTGCTCTTATTACAAGCCTAATTGTAGAACTGCTAGAGTAATCTTAATTAGTGTACTCCTGCTAGCTAGAAGCTATGCATCTTTTGCTTGATATACATTGCTAGTTTTACCACTTGTCACCTGCTTCTTTGAATTACCCCTTGATGTCCTCCGCTTCCTCCTCCCGCACGGTGCCTAGGAGTCGCGGGTGGAGGCGGTGAGGAATATGCTGAGTCTTTTAGACTGACGGTCAGTGGACCTTATCATTTTAGGGATAAAGTACCGGAGCAGCAGGACCCCGTTTAGGAGACAGGATAAGGAGATGGGATGGAGCACGTCAACCCCTACACGTCGTCGCAGCAGCAGCTACAGATGTTTGAAGGCAGAATTGATGGCTTCCGCATAGATGTAGTGAGAGAGTGTTGTAGCACTATACTTAAACATGTACTGGGCATAGGCCCTTTTCGTTTAGTTCTCTTTTACTTTAACTCTCATCGTGGACTTTGTAATCAAGTAATTTATATACTTTATGTGAATTGTGGACTTGTTGTTCTTCTATTGCTTCTATTACTGTGAATTGTGGTTGGCCTGGATGATGTTGATTAGCCGGCAGGATCGGCGTATTGTGGCGGCGACCATTGGGTGTAATGGTCTCGCCGCAAGACGGCGGTTCTGGGCGGTAAGACCCGGTTTAAAAGCAAAAAAAAGAGGGTCTTACACAGGCTACGCAAAGAGATTCTACAAGGGCCTTGGTGATTAATTTACGATTAATCCGAAAAGGCAAGTGTACCTATCGACCCGTAGTACCAAGGTCGTATTTAAAACACGGGGCTGTCAAGTATTACTACTCACGCTTCCAACTATTATCCTACCGTACGATTGTTGTGGTTTGAAAATTTAAAGACGAACTAATGAAAATTAAAAATGATAAATTTAGATTTTAAAGGATAGCATTCGATCAATGATTCACCATGAAAAGAGAGAAGACGAATAAACATAAAGTTTTAAGATTGCATAATTAATCTTGACCGTGGTGAATCGAAAATAAGAAATAATCTCGCTAGAGCATTAAATCTCCTAACTTCTAGACAATTTGACCAAAATCTCTTTACGAATCAAAAGGGCTAAAGTTGCATTATCGAAGTGAGCCGCACTATTGGATTTGACTCCAATCCGGAGGATTTACGTCGTCCTATCTCTAGGATTGCGTGCAACTCCTTCCTTCTTCAAGTAATCTTTCAAATTAACGAGTCTCCCGACTACTATAAAATGAGATCAAATATCTACTACAGTATACCGGAAACACGGAGTCAATGCAAGATAAATCGAAGAGGGATCGAGAGAAAAATTTAGCAAAAATAACACTTAGAAATGAAGCACAATCTCATCTCAAATCATTGATCCTCACGATCGAACACTAAAGAAAATTAGCTACACATATTAATTAAAGAAACAACAATAGAATAAGAAGATCACATTTTCTTTAATATGGAAAAATAGAAGGGTACAAACTAAAAGCAACTACGATATTAGAGAAAAAGAAAACATACATATAAAAGGAAACTTCTAAAATTATCTCTCAAACATGTAGCACTCATACAAAATTGAAATTCTCTCTAACTCTCTTAAAAACGTGGACTCATGTCTTCCTTTCACAACCTCCTTTTGCCTTGGATCCCTTCTCCTTTTATAGCCAAAAGATGAGTAAAGAGGGGAGAAGAGATGAAGAGACACAATAATAAATAGGAGGAATGCAAAGATTCCACATTCATGCATTAATACTTTGTTTAATATAATGTATAAATATATTGCATATAAATATAGAAGTGAATAGGTTTGTGTTCGGTTTTAGAGAGGGAATGGCCGGAATATTTTTGGAAGAGGAAGAGATGGACAAGAATGAATGAAAAGGTGGAGGTTTTATATTTTAAATAGGATAAATTAAATGTGGGATGCAGCATTATCATGGAGAAGGTGCGGTTATGAATGGGAAGAGCTGTAGGTTATATTAATTATAGAAGTGATTAGGAGGGAGGTTACGTGAGTGATGATATTAAGGAATGGTAAGTGAGGACTTATAGTAGTAATAATAATAATAATGTGCATGTATTTAAAGGTGGCAGTTTTTAGGGAAATGGAAAGAGGAAGTCAAGGCAGCAACATGAATTGGAGGGGGTATATATGAATGGCGTTTCACAAAGAGCAAAGAGAAATGAATGTGGCAGCCATGATGAGGTGGCGTGAGTTAAATGGAGATGAATATTGGGGAAAGAATAGGAGTTATATGGATTAATATAAATAATAATAGGGTGAGTTGAAACGGCCATGGATTAATATAAGGGTGCTGTTATAAGCAAACCCATGTGGGATGCAGCATAGTCGAGATCTACAACTTTCGTGTTGATCACTTTTCCTAAAAAAGGACGCACAAGGACCTAAAATCGCCGTGATCGTAACAATAGTGAATTTTTGAAAATAACAAGAAAATACGCCTTGTACATGCATTTTTAGGAAAAGTGTTCAACACGAAAGTTGTAGATCTCGACGAGATCTACAATTTTCGTGTTGAACACTTTTCCTAAAAATGCATGTACAAGGTGTATTTTCAAAAGGCGCGTAATAACTCATAGAAATTGATTTGCTAGCAACCAAAACGGGTTTGCTTATAACAGCACCCTAATATAATGGTTGCATGGAATTAAGGTGGCGTTGATAATGATAATAATAATAATAATAATAATAATAATAATAATAATAATAATAATAATAATAATAATAATAGGGTTGAATGGAGGAGAGGAAGTGACTGCATTTAATATGGAGAGGAGCCGATACTTTAATTAAATGGAAGAGTTGATAATGAATTTCATGTGAATGGGCTGCTTTAATTGGAGGAGAATGATAATATGAATACAATAATAATAATAAGAGAGAGAAATAATTTGCATGAAATGATATGAAGGTTGACTATATGCAAATTTCAATAATAATAATAGAAAAACATTGCATGGTATAATAATAAAATCATAGTTTCTTTTTAATGAGGTGATAGTTGTGTGCAGAGAATATAATGCTCCATGGGTTTATAAAGATAGCCGGATGGTAGAAATAATATTGAATGGTCGTGAATAAGTTGTGTGAATAGAAGGAATTTAATCGGCTACATGCATGCATGAAAGGTACACGTGCATGGAAAGGTGACGGCTTGCATGGACTTCACGTGAACATGGTCGGGAAGCAGCGAGCTTTTATATTGAGACATGCATAAAATCCCCCAGGCCTGCAAAATAACAATAAAAATAACGTTAGCATAAATTTTGCGAGAAAAATAAATTATCTTTAAAACAAATTTTTTAATAGGCGAGATGATATATTTTTATCAAAATAATTAACATTTTTATGTTATAATTTAGAATTAATAGTGCGTTATCAGACCTCCGTGACGAGCTGAGGAAGGCCCTCCTCTTTGTCTCGGACGGCAGCATGGCCAAGATCTTGGAGATGGCCAAGAAGATAGAAGCCGTCTAGCACCTTGTTCGAGGTAGGAAGAGGCCAACATAGGACCAAGGAAGGAGTGGCAAGAGAGACCAGCAGAAGGGTCATTACATTGGGGAAAGAAGAGCGGAGGACCGACCCCGCCAAGAGGAGAGGCAGGAGCAGAGGGAACCAGTAGTGATGGATCCTCAGCCTCTACAGATGCGGAAGATGCTGAGAATTGGAGTAGGTGGGCCACCTCCCCCACCGGAGTGCTACCACTGCCACCAAACTGGCCACATCCGGAGGAACTGCCCTCAGAGGAATGCACCACCAACACTACAGGCTGCCCCACTGGCCCTGCATTTCGGGGGTCGAGGACGTGGACGAGGCTGTGGATTTCAGGGCAGAGACCGGAGACAAAAATGGGACCAGATGTACGCTCTGGACCTAGCTCAGCCCCAGGACCCCGCAAGGGTCATTACACTTTTAATGTCTTTTCATTTTATGTTCATTAGTACTTAGTAAACCTTAGTTTTACCTTAGCATTGAACGAAACAAACAAAAATCACCCAGGGATAGTACTCGTCCGCGGCAAGCCCGCATACACTTTATTTGATATGGGTGTCTCACACTCGTTCGTCTCGGAAGAATTTGTGGATGATCTGGACCAAGTCCAGCACTTCGAGGGCATCCACAGGAGGGTGCGGTTCCCGGACGGATCGGAGATAGTAACGAACGCAATGTGCAACATGAACATAGAGATTGGAGGGAATCTGTTGGAAGCACCGGCGACGCTCTTGAAGATGAAAAACTTCGACCTGATCTGGCCCTTGGCTGAAGGTAGAAGATGACCAGCAGCCGTCAGATCTGCGCCAAGATCTATGCATGGATCAATATATATATTATATTTATAAATGTATTTATGTCACATATTATGCAGTACCTTGTATTAATTGTAGCAAATTCTTAGGCTCCTTTGATGAAAAAGTGGCCAACATCAAAATTGTAGCCCTTGGTGTATACTTTATTTTAAAATCTGTTTCAACCCAAAAGGAGCACTGTAGCTCCCTGTATGACCATTTTGGTGGGACTGCTCCATAGGGTAGGACAGCAACTCTTTCTTGAATAACCTTTGATTTGGAAATGATATTGACTTCAAAATTTAAACATAGGTTGTTTGTACCTACACCCTTAACATATCCAAAGATGGGAATTTTTGAAAAATATGATTCTAAAGTTTTTGTAATAATTTAATAATTCATATATTATTTAATTATAGAGTCTAATGACCTTTAATCCCCTCCAAATTTTGGTGGGTGCTCTTTAGGGTTATTATATGACCCTGGTAAAAAATTCAGCCCAATTGGGACAGATTTGGTTGGGTAATTAGTTAACCCAAGTTTAGTCAAATTAGGTAAAAAGTGCACTTTTTGTAACGGTCTCCCCAACATACAGCTCGCAAGGACGACCGCCGGCACCCCCAACATCCAGCTCTGAAGGGTTCAGCCTCAACCGGTCTGCAGACCAAGCACCCCAACCCCTCTCTGTCCCACCACAGGGCACATTGGGTTGTTGGAGGCCGCAACCCCCCTTTTGATGAGAAGTGATCCAGTTAAGCGGCAGCGCGTGGGCTTCCCAGGAGGTCACCCATCCCGTGACTACTCCAGCCCGAGCACGCTTAACTATGGAGTAATTTCACTTCTCATCACCAATTGAGCTCTCAATTGGTGATGAGAAGTGAAATTACTCCATAGTTAAGCGTGCTCGGGCTGGAGTAGTCACGGGATGGGTGACCTCCTGGGAAGCCCACGCGCTGCCGCTTAACTGGATCACTTCTCATCAAAAGGGGGGTTGCAGCCTCCAACAACCCAATGTGCCCTATGGTGGGACAGAGAGGGGTTGGGGTGCACGGTCTGCAGACCGGTTGAGGCTGAACCCTTCCAAGCTGGATGTTGGGGGGGTGCCGGCGGTCGGCCTTGCGAGTTGTATGCTGGGGAGACTGTTACACGGGGTATGAAGGATCGTAGGAGAACGGTGCTCATACACTGGGCCACGAGAATTATGTCCACCATCTCCAGTAGGGCATTTATCACTAGCGTGGGAGATATCTCCACACCAATGGCAGCGGATATTAAATGCAACCCACATTGTGTGAGGATACCAAGAATCAATAGAAAAACACAATTGTGCAAAACACTACACCTAACAATAAATTACTAAGACAACCTAAATTAAAACAAGTAAAAAGAGGGAATAAGAGGAAATAAACAAAAAAACAAAGATATACACAAAAGAAAGAACTCTTCTCTTAGGTTCTCCCTCTCAAGAAACTCACACGACCGTGTTCCCCGGCAACGGTGCCACAAACTTGATGCGCTATTCTTACACACAGCTATAGGCTGGAGCTAGACTACGACACGAAACGGTAATGTACCGATCGTTCAAGTAATAAAATGGGTGAATTTCCCCATGAATCGATCTCGAAGGAACACAGTAAGGTGGAGTTTACTTTTGAGGAAGGACTTCAGATTGAAGTCCTTTAGGCCGGATGTGTTGTGGACGGTTTGGATTGGTTTGTGGAAAATGTAATAAAATAAACTAAATTAACCATGCGGATCGCCGACACTGCTTCGCAATGCGGGGGATCACACGGACTATTGGCATCGCTTCGCTTGGCGAATGGAAGAGTAGGCATATGGAATGGATGAGTAGTCAAGCGGAATGGAAGAGAAGGCTTGCAGAATTGAATGGAGTGGGGCGGAATTGGCACACTTCAAGCACATTCTACACAAATAAGTATTTTCACAACCATGAAATTAGAGCAATAAAATCATAAGTCTAAAATTGCATACATCATCTATAAAATGAAGATTACAGTCAAAATCATCCAATCAAGAGAAGAAAAAGGCAAGAGATACAATCGAATCCGGAGGCTTGTTGTAGATTCATGGCAGGAGTCGTCGGGTCATCAATCTGCGTCCTAGCTCGGTCCCAACTATCGTCCGGGGTAAAGGAGGGCTATCACTTCCTCCCAATGGACCCGTCTTCTCCAGCAAACTACAATCCAGCCATGCCCGATGCGAAGAACTCCTTGCTTGGCGATGAAGATGAGTGTAGAATACTCTCCTTGAAGTTCTTAGATGATGTGAAGCAGTCTACGGCAAAGACCTCATTGAAGGTGGAACAAAATAGAGTTGGAGCTCCTCCTGCGGCGAGAATGGCGGAATAGAATTGGGTTCCCTATTAGGTCGTAACCTGCAGCTTTTATAGAAAAACAAACAGAAATTGATCACACACGGTCGAACGCACGACCATGCGTAGACCGTACGATATAAATTGCATAGGAAGCCCAGGTAGACAAAGCAGAGCGCCCGTGCAATTTGATTCACGCACGGTCAAAACCGACTGTGCGCGCAAAACACACGGGCAAATCCAGACAGCTTTAAATCTGGCAAACAACAGGAGATCGTGCGTTTCCTTTGCGCACGGTTGAGTCCAACCGTGTGTGAAGCAAATGCACAGGAAATAAGATTTATATAAAAATTTGGACAACAAGAGATGCTCATGCTATTTTACTTACGCACGGGCAAACTGCCCGTACGCAAACAAATTGCACGAGCGGGGATGGAACACCATTCTGAGCTACCGACGAACGCGCGCGGTTGGATCGATCGTGCATCAAGGAGATGCACGATCGTGCGATTCATGCAGACATGAAATCTGGGCAAAAATGGATGATCCACTCACCCGCATAACAATCCAAACAACAATCACAAGCTGAGAACACACCTCCAAAACAATTCAATCACAGAAAAAGGAAGGGGAGCACCACGTGCTTACCCCCAACAAAATAGCGCGCAATTGCACACCAAAATGGGTCTAAATAGTGCACTTAGAGAGTGAAAGTCTGTACAAGTGAAATATAAGAAATAATGGACTACAAGTGAAGTGCATGTGCGTGAGAACGAGCCCAGATGAGTCCAAAAAATAAAATAAATATCGGACTCATCAGGGTGCAAATAGCAAAAAGGACAAAAAACCCAGACCGCGCGGTCGCGCAGTCTCATTGGAATCTGGCCTCCTGTGCCTTAGAAAATCTGTCAAAGGAGAGACAGGAGGTCTGGGCGGTCTGAGAAAATCGAGACTGTCAGGGCCGACAATTCTGATCAAAAAAGGAGAGGTCGCGGACTTCCGGGCGAACATTATCCCCGAACATTTTCAAGTTTCGCTAGAACTTCAGAAATTTTTGCTTTGACCACTGGGACCGCAACTGTCATAAATAAGGGAAGGTCTATAAATACTGCCTCAAGGCTAAAGAATCCAGAACTTTCTGGAAGGAGTTGCGAGTTAGTGCCCTCAGGGATCACGCTTTTTCAGGTACAGCGATCTCTAATGATGGACACGATGGCGATCCTTGATAAGCAGGTGAAGACTCAAATTTCACCCAGGAAAGCCTCCTCGAAGAAGAGGATTGACGGAAGGAGACCGCGAGCTCCAGGAAGATCCTAGCGGTCAAAGCTTCCAAAGCTTTAGCAAAAGGAGATGATCTGAAGGAGATCATGGTTCTCCTTCAAAAGAGAAACAACAAGAATTGGCATAGGATGGCGTGTCCTAGGCAGTCTCGAACATCATTGACGTGACGACCACCTCTTCAGGGCTACATGAGCTGAATCTTCCCGATCTCACAATCACCATTGACTGCCATAAGTTGGTTGAAACTCTAGATCAGACCATTTTCTAGTCCGGTGAGACTGCTTCTATTGAATTCATAAAAGTTGGGATGCAGAAGCAAAACACCTCAGTTAAAAGGCTCATGCAGTGGATTGGAGAGCAGCAGGAAGCTGTGACACGCTTACGGCAAGTGCACCGGTCGTACATGTAATAAAAGTTGGGAAATTGATTATAAAGATTTCTATGTTAATAATAAAAAGGGGGGGGGGGGTTGATTTTGGTTTCATAATTTAACAACAACAAAAAAAGAAAAATGCGGGCCGAGAGCACCGATTCGCTTGGCGAGATGAAGTGCAGGCCACAATGCCATATTTCGATAAGCGGGTGGACGAGAAGGCTTGCAGATGGATGATTCGTAACCGGCGGAGTGAGGGTCGTAAGCACCTCATCACAAAACATGCAAATAGTAATTGCTAGTGTGGCGCACAATGTAGCGGTGGAGTGGATGGTGGAATGGTGCGCTCCTCAACTCACATAAACCACAATAAATTTCATAAACATGAAATTACATTAACATAAACAAGGGTTTATGCACATCATCCAAAACAACATACATCCATAAGGAAGATCTGAAACAATACAAAAGGGGGAAAGAGTAAACCCAAACTCAAAAACTTGCTGAAGGTTCTCGGTCGGAATCGTAGGGTTGTCAAGCCTCGTCCGAGCTCGGTCTTCAGTTGCCGTCCGGGGTTCAGAGGAGTTGTCACCTTTCTCCACGTTACCCGTCTTCTTCGTGGTTCAGCTCAAGCTAGCTCTTGTTGGAGACCCCTTGAATGCAACAGAAATCTTCCCTTGATGGCGTTCTTGAGCTCGTGGATGATGGAGGAGGCCGAGGAGGAAGCTTTGGCGGATGATTTGCAAGAAAGCGATGGTCGGAGCTTCTCCTAGGTCGAACGGTGGTGGAGCAATGAAAATGGCAGACTGGAGTTGAAATGGCGGGCTCCCAAAGTTCTCTTTGATGTCTCGCTCAAGCCATAAAATTTCCTGGCTTTTATACTAAAATAGCAAAAATTAAGTCATGCACGATAAACGCACGACCGTGCGTAGACCGTGCATTATTAACCAAGAAGAAAGACCAGAAAGACGAAGCAGAAGCGCCCGTGCATGTTACTCATGCACAGTCGAAGCCGCCCGTGCGTAAAAATGCATGATCAATTCCAGATAGCCTAAAAACCAGACTTAACAGGTGATCGTGCGATTCCTTCGCGCACGGGCAAATGCATGTACGTAAAAATGCACGATTAAATACAGAACATCATTTTCCACCACAGATGAGAGCGCATGACCGTTGTCGACTATGCATCAAAGAAACGCACGACTGTGTGATTCATGCAGACATGAAATATGGGTAAAATTGGATGAACCGTTCGCCTGCATAAACATCAACACAGCTGGGAACACCCCTCCAGCTCAATACGAATACAAAAAAAGGGTTAGGGAGCACCATGTGCTTACCCCCAACGACATGAAGCACGAAAGCATACCAAAACGGGCCTAAACAATGCATATAGCGTTGATGCAATTACAAGAGAATACAAGCGATTATAGCTCGAATAAGACGTGCACAAGAGTGAAAACTAGCCCGGATGAGTCCATAAAATAGTATAAATATTGGACTCATCACACCCCCATTTGCTCGTCCCGAGGAAATCATCCCTTATGCGGAAGGGAAAAAGGACTAGCTGGCTTAACAATTGCAAATGCGGAGTACCATGCGAAGTCGCATGCTCTCACGCATAGAAATGTAATAGAAGAATTTTTTAATTATACAATTAATTTGTAATAATCTAAGAGCGTAATTATATATTATTTCTACTCAAAAGTTGAATCACGGCGAATCGTCCAGTTATGCGTAGGAAGAAAGTAAACTGATCGCTGAGGCGAACATTAATCAATATCGGTGCTCGGAACAACCTCCATTGAAATCCATCATTGTCGGTGACCATAAGCGCACCTGGTCACACTCTCCCCACGACACTAGTTTGGTTCATTACGTGAGTCAGTAGGACTTTAGGATAAAAACGGGGCTTGGGATTCGGCAGGGTATACAATGATTAACATGAAAGTAACACACCTAACCCAAAAGAGCCTACACCAAGGGAACTATCCAAGCACTACAATGAGCACACAGGTGCACCAAACCCCCAGACATGAACCTGGAAATATGGGTGTGTGCACCGCCTACTCCCAAAACAAATCTTAAAAGATTTTCAATTAAGCTCTTTTCTTAATCACATTTTTTTCTTTTCCTCTTTTTTTTTTCTTTTTCTTTTCTCGCATCTTTTTCAGCGAATATACCGAGGAAGTGCAAACCACACTTTCACAAAATTTACACCGCATCAACACCCACAATTGAAAATAATTTAACACTAGAGCTCGGATTGGGTGTGCGACTAGGATTAGCTTTTAGGCTTTGGCGAAAGAAGAGTGGGGCTGGATCAAGATACGGGATAGGAACAAAGGGCTAGCAAGGATTATGATAGGGTCGGTACACAAAGCTCAACCTGGCCAAAACGAAGGCCTACATCATGCTCACGCATTGAACTAACTTGCCAATCCTTCAAAAGTCGCTTGGGGCAAGTTCTTGGCCACCGAGAATGGTAATTCTTCCTCCCGACTCGAGCAATACAAACCTAGCAACCGTCTGCACACATTCCTACGCTACTGTCAGATTCACACCGGATTCACCACTTTTGACTTGGATAAACAATTATTACGCAAATAGAAAAATTACAAAACTATAAGCATAAAGAAAAATTTATTCTACACACAATTCTATGCAAGATGCGAGTACTCGATTAGAGCACTACGGGAGTCAACATCTTACTCCGTCTCACAATCCTAAGCCAGTTTCCAATCCTACAAAAGAAACGAGTTAGACTCGTTATGCACCTACGATTAAGTGCTCTCTCTAGTGGGTGTTGTGGTGTACGATGAAGATGAAAATAAAAATAAGATTGTAACTTCTAGTATTTTGTGCTTATGTGCACGTGCAAGTGGGTAACGATAAGCTACTCTCCCCCAGACTTAAATCTAAATATCACAGAGTGCAATACTATATTTATAAAAAGACGTAGGAGAAGAGGTTACCCCATGCTCAGAAATGAGCATACTGGAAGATTGGCGTTAAACTGTAAATTAGCTCAATGTATCCGCCATCGAAGTCGCCCTACCTGCAAAACAAAATCTACAACAACCGTAGACACATAAACAAAACAGCAAGATTGGGTTGTCTCTCAAAAGCCCTTTTGTTTACCGTCCTTAAGGTGGACAAAATACCTGTATTAACATTATATAAAATAGAAAAGCTCTAGCAATTGTCCATAAGATCACGCAGAGACACACGCAAACAAACTAAGGACTAAAACAAAAGCATAAAGAACGAGCAGCAACCAAAAGCCCAGAGACTCCGTCACGGCTCAGCTATATGCTGATTTGTGATGGTTCTCCCCTGCCACACGAGATGGGAAGGAGGTGAAGGCTTTAGGGCTCAAAGGAGGTTTCTCTCCCTTACCCCTAACCTCATCCTTCTTGTGCCAGAGGGAGGCAAAATGAGCAGCGCGAAGTAGTCTCTCTTGTTTAAGTTTTTCCACAGAAGGGGAGCGCCATCGGGCACAATGTGCCAGGTCATAATCAAAGTTTAGCAGTCCCGGAGTAGCCAGGGGCTTCATTTCTTCACCCACCATGGGTGACAGATCCGCCCAACAAACTTTTTTTAACTGTTTACATTTTACTTCAGTTTAGCAAAATCAATCAAAAGATTTTTAGCCATGCCGGCCATGGTAACTTCAGACTTCGTGGCCTCACCGCCTTTGTTGTCAGCTTCTTCTTCATCCCTCACATATTTCTTCACTATCTTCTTTTCCTCCTCCTCTGACTCAGTATTTGTTTCTTCGCTTTGCTTCTCCACAACTATACTCAACTCATTAGCAAATTTATCAGAAATGACAGGTAAAGAATTTAGATCCTCGGTTATTGTAGAGGGGAAGGTGTGGTGTGCCACTTTGGGTGACAAAGTGACACACCCCTTAGCGATTTGAAGAGTGGCGCCACTCTCCTTCAAAAATGGGATACCCAAAAGATGCATGAAAGTGTTTTCCATGGGTCCCAGAACCTGAAAGTTAGTGACAACCGCCGCTCCATCTACAATAACCTTAACATCCGTAATTTCTCCCTTTGTTTCCACCACCGTTCCATTTGCATGGACAAGTATTGTTTGATCATCCATATTGATTTCTAAGTTCAGCTTTTCAACGTCTTGCAGTGTATGAACGTTGCGTGACGATCCTGTGTCGCAAAGAGCGGTGGTTTCAACATTGTTTATCTCACATTTCAATATTAATTCGCCCTCATTGCAACCATCTGCCTAGACTAGGCTCTTTCCCTGCTCACGCGTATTTTTTTCCATCGAGCTAAGGAGAGCACCTTGAGTTTGCTCAAAGACCACTTGAGCCAATTGACCCAATTGCATTTCTATGTTCCTCATCGAGGCAGTTTGATTGGCCATATTTGCTTGGGCCACATCAACAAACTTTTCCATCATCTCTTCCAACGTAGTTTTTCTTTGCACTGCAACACCTTGATTATAACCGGGTTGAGGCGGCCTCGGTTGGCTTCCGGATGCTTGAGCATCAAATTGATGTTGGCACGGTTGCCATCGTTGGCCTGCAGTGTGTTGGTTCCATGAGAAATTTGGATGATTTCTCACACCTGGATTATAAGTATTCGAGAAAGGTGCAGTGTGGTTTTGGTTTTGAATGTAATTAACATTCTCTTCCATATTGAGATTAGAAAAAACAGAGGAGATTTCACCTGAAGGGCATTCGTAGGTATGATGTCCGGAGTTCCCACATGCTTGACAAGATATAGCCATCACCGGAGCCGGAGAAGAGGCATGCCTCTTCAACAACGTTATGCTCTCGTATGGTGACGGTGCTGCCTCTGCAGGTGGACCATAAGTGTCCACTTCTAATAGTCCTTTTGCGTTCTGCGGGGTGTTCTGCCAAGCGGTCCAAAAAGAACTATGAGTCACGGTATCCTGCAAAATTTGCAAAGCTTCATCAGGAGTGTGATTTAGGAGAGTTCCGCCGGCGGCAGCATCAATCATGGCCCTGTAGTTAGGCTCTATTATGAAGTAGAAATACTCCACAAGGTTCCAGGGTTGCATCTCATGGTGAGGACACTTCCGGAGGAGTTCCATAAATCTCTCCCAAGATTCCTCGATAGTCTTCTGAGCGTGTTGCTGGAAGGTTGCAATCTCTCTCCTTGGGTTCACAGTTTTGTCCACTGGATGGAACTTTGCTAAGAATTTCGAGAAAGCATCTTCCATGTGGTCATTGTGGCGGCGGGATCGTATGGAGCCACACTTTGGCTTTATCACGGAGGGAGAACAGGAATAGTCTTAATTTCACCGTGTCGTCCTCTATAACGGCATGCCGGAATGTTCCGCAGATTTCTGAGAACTCTGCCAAGTGAAGATGGGGATCTTCACTTGCCATCCCAGAGAACTGGGCATTGTTGCGGATGATGTTCAGAATTGTCGGCCTTATCTCGAACTGGTTGTTCGTGATGGCTGGGCCAAAACCAGGATACACACTCCCCACAGTGGGAGTGGTGTATTCTCGCATTATTCTGGGCCTCGGCCGGGCCACCTCATTCTCATCAGCCACATGACCAGCAGCTGGCGCATTCTCTCCTCCGGGGTTAACTTCATTTCTGTTGATATTAAGATACATAGCAGCAGCAGCACGACGACGCGCGCGCAACATCCTCTCTATCTCTGGGTCGTAATCTACCAGCTCTTCAGGGCCTTGCCCTGCATAAACTTACACACAACAAAAAGAAAAATATGAAACAACAAAGAACCTTTATAACAGCTTCCTGGAAGAAAAACTCATACAACGCTTGCAATCCCAGGCAACGATGCCAAAAACTTGACACGCTTACGGCAAGTGGACCGGTCGTACAAGTAATAAAAGTTGGCAGAGACTCTCCGAATATCGTTCTCAGAGGATTACAAGTTGGGGTGTATGATTTCTCGTTAGGAAAATTGATTATAAAAATTTCTATGTTAATAATAAAAAAGGGGGGTTTGATTTGGGTTTCCTAATTTAACAACAAAAAAGGAAAATGCGGGCCGAGAGCACCGCTTCGCTTGGCGAGATGAAGTGCAGGCCACAATGTCGTGCTTAGGTAAGCGGGTGGATGAGAAGGCTTGCGGATGGACGATTCGTAACCGGCGGAGTAAGGGTCGTAAGCACCTTATCACGAAACACGCAACTAGCAATTGCTTGTGCGGCGCACAACGTAGCGGTGGAGTGGATGGTGGAATGGGGCACTCCTCAACTCACATAAACCACAATAAATCTCATAAACATGAAATTACAGTAACTTAAACAAGGGTTTATGCACATCATCCAAAACAACATACATCCATAAGGAAGATCTGAAACAATACAAAAGGGGGAAAGAGTAAACCCAAGATCGAAGACTTGTTGAAGGTTCTCGATCGGAATCATAGGGTTGTCAAGCCTTGCCCAAGCTGGGTGTTCAGTTGCCGTCCGGGGTTCAGAGGAGCTGTCACCTTCCTCCACGTTACCCATCTTCTTCGTGGTTTAGTTCAAGCTAGCTCTTGTTGTAGACCCCTTGAATGCAGCAGAAATCTTCCCTCGATGGTGTTCTTGAGCTCGTGGATGATGGAGGAGGCCAAGGAGGAAGCTTTGCTGGAAGATTTGCAAGAAAGCGATGGTCGGAGCTTCTCCTAGGTCGAACGGTGGTGGAGAGATAAAAAGGGCAGACTGGAGTTGAAATGGCGGGCTTCCAAAGTCCTCTTTGAAGTCTCGCTCAAGCCAGCAGATTTCCTGGCTTTTATACTAAAATAACAGAAATTAAATCATGCACGGTTGAACGCACGACCGTGCGTAGACCTTTTATTATTAACCAAGAAGAAATCCCAGGAAGACGAAGCAGAAGCGCCCATGCATTTTACTCACGCACCATCGAAGCCGCTCGTGCATAAAAACGCACGATCAATTCCAGATAGCCTAAAAATCAGACTTAACATGTGATCGTGCGATTCCTTCGCGCAAAGGCAACTGCCCGTGCATAAAAACACACGATCAAAGATAGAACATCATTTTCCACCACATATGAGAGCACACGACCGCTGCCGACCGTGCGTCAAAGAAACACACGACCGTGCGATTCATGCATACATGAAATCTGGGTAAAATTGGATGAACTGTCTGTCTACATAAATATCAACACAGCTGGGAACACCCCTCTAGCTCAATACGAATACATAAAAAGGTTTAGGGAGCACCATGTGCTTACCCCCCAAGACATGAAGCACGAAAGCATACAAAAACGGGCCTAAATAGTGCACATAGCGTGGACACAATTACAAGAGAAATACAAGCTATTATATCTCGAATAAGACGTGCACAAGAGTGAAAACTAGCCCTGATGAGTCCATAAAATAGTATAAATATTGGACTCATCAAGCTGCAAAAGGAACAAAGAGAAAAGAGACAGATCCTTCTGTGCAAACTGCCAAAAGAAGAAAGAGTAATGAGTATAAAGAAGTGATCGCCAAGACCGCTTTGGTCAAACCGACCACCATATTTGAAGAAGGTGGTCTCGGACATCCTGCTGTGGATACATCTGCTAAGGTAAGTGACCGGGACGATCTCTCTTTTCCTCTTGCGGTCTCAACGTCTTCAAGGGGAGAAGACTATGAACTGATAACGTATCTTGATGACTATTCTTCTAACAATATTCCATGTTTGATCTTGTAGGTACTTGATCCATTTGAGTCTGAACGACTTCGAGAGATCGCCAAAGTGAAGAAGCAGATCGCTCAGAAGGAGGCCGCAGAAGAAGAGAAGCGGAAAAGAGTAGAGGCAGAGAAGAAGAAAAAAGATGGAGAAGAGGAGAAGAGCAGAAAGGAATCAGAGAAGAGAATGAAGGAGGAGGAGGAGGTGAAGGCAGAGCTGATCAATAAAGAGGGAAGGAAGGAAAAAAGAGAAAGAGATGAAACTTGAGGAAGAGAGAAGGGTTGTTGAAGAGAAGAACAAGAAGAAGAAAAAGAAGAGATGAGAAGGAGAAGGAAAATGAGAAGGAAGAAGAAGAGAATGAGACCAGGATGGAGAGTCGGAGAGAAGAGGGAGAAGAAGGAGAGATGCAAGAGCTCGAGAAAGAGAAGACTGCACTGTCTGCCGGTTTGACATAACTTTCCGCAGGCAAATACGCCAAGTTAAACTATGCAGCGGTAGAACGCGCGACAGCTGTCTCTTCCCTGCGGACTGGTAAGGCAAAAATGATCGCAAAACTGCCAGACCCTCTTCCTTTGCTTGCTTTTCGACCTAAATCTCCAAAGGTGCGGCGTGAGATCGTCATCATTGAAATATATGACATTCTTGTTTGTAACGTGGAATTAAAAAGAAGAAGAAAAGAAGGAGAGAGATCACAAAAAAGGGAGTTGGAAAGAATGAACTTGGAACGCTTTAGAGAATTAGACCGCCTTTTGCTGGTCGCAGACCCTGCAGTCACAAACGATGTCGAAAATCTTTAGCATGATTGCGGTCTCCCATTCTTTCCAAGTATACTTTTTGTGTAATTTCTTTTGTTCTTTGAATAGTCATAGTCAAGCTAATAATTATCTTCTTTTGACCGCAGATACTGAGGAGATCGACTCGATCCCTGAAGAAGAGGAAATCCCACAGAAGCTGACGATCCCTCCATAATTCGCAGACATTCTCAAACCCATCTTTGAGGTTGTCCGCACTACGTGGGCTCGGGAACGTGCGCTGGAGGTGTAAGATCCCTTTTTTCACTACAAAACCGGGTCTTATGCCCAGAACCGCTGCTTTGCGGTAACGCCAACATACGAGAAGGTCGCCACTACAAAGAGTTGATCCTACCGACAATATCAATCACAGAAAAGGGAAGTATAAATGAAGATAAGTCCACAAATTACATCTTATATAGAACCATAAATGGTAAATGTCCACAGATAATAACTGAATAAAAAGATAACAATAATAAAGGGCTCATGCCCTGTACATCATGTCCTCACTACAAGGTCACTCGCGGAAGCAAACTACTAATGACTCGCTGATCCTGAAACGGGTGCTCCTGTGCTTGACTAACCCGCCTCCGTCTGCATCGGCCTCTAGTGCTGCTGCGTCTCCTCTATCCACTAAACTGATATGGTCCACCGACCGTTAGTCAAAAAGACTAAGCCTTATGTTCCACACCCCCCCTACTGGATCCTAGGCATCGAGCGGGAAGGATGAAGCGGAGGACAGCAAGGGGTATAATATAAAGCAGATGACTACAGATCTAGTCTACAGGAAATGTCTACCACTACACAGTGTATAAATATAATCGAAGCAGTAATTAAAGCATGGTAAGGAGCATATAAAGAGCAGTAAGTAAAGAAGTTATACAATAGAAAAAAATAACCACTAGTTTATAGGAATGCCCTTACAAACTTATAAATCAAGGGGTCGTTTAGCAAGGCCTATCGTATAAAAAGTCTCATAACCAATTTATACGATAGGGGTAGGGGTTAAAATGCAATGCTTATGCCATGACATGCAGAGTTATGCAGTTTATGCTATGGGCAACTCACACACTTCGACCCTATACGCACAGACCTTTAGTTCCCCCTTTTTGGAGCTAGCAAAACTCCCAAGATACTCCTTTAGTGGCAAATAGAAGCGGTGGATTGGGCCTTGCCCACCTCTAGGTTGGTATCTTTACTACCTAAACTAGACCGATCGTACACCTCAACGCTATGAACACAACATTGGAGCTCCTGCGTAGTCTTGCTGGCCAGTCCACCAGACTTTTCTTGGTAAAGTGTTATCCACACTTACCGAGCCAAAGTATCGATGTCGGTGCGACGACCGTCAACACTAAAGACCCACCACCTTATGCACATACATTTATGAGTTGTACTATATCCCGATCCAAATGCTCCCCGGACTAACCTGTCCATCACAATAACCTTCCGAGATAGCGACTCGCCGGACTAACCCGTCCGTGCCAACAACCACCGAGCCTACCGCTCATAAGTCTAAACCTACTAACTATTGGGTTTTTTATATACCATTCATAATGATAAAAGCATATCAAATATGCGTAGCGGAAGAAATAACAAGAACAACCCAAATAGTAAGGAACTTGCTGATTTCATGAATCAAGAGATTAGGAAAGCAAAATGCCATATACCTTTCCGGGATTGAGTCAATACTCAACCAAGATGCTCCAAGAAGAAATCCGGTAGATGAACTTCGAGTTCCAAGCACCGAAATGTATCGGCCCCTCTATAGAGATCCACACAAGGAAGGAGAACCCCAATGCCTTGTCGTACAAGGGATGGGTCGGAGAAGAACATCCCTCTACGTCCCCATGAACTGCTAGGTCCGTTGAAGGGGAGGTCGAGACGATCGGCGAAACCTAGGTCAGCGGACGGGGACGATGAGTTAGAATGCTTCTGTCTTTTGGCCCTTCTGATATCGCGAAAAAAAGATCGATCTAAATAAGACCTAATCTCGTCCCCTTTTATACGCAAGGCATAAAAACAGGCTATCAGCAGACCCGAGAAAAACAGAACAATTCCGCCATGATTCAAATTCGTTGAATGTATTATAATTTGACTAAACACTTTAGACGAATTATCTCAAATTCGATTAAACAATTTAGACGAATTCGAATAGACAATTTCGACTAAACACTTTAGAGGAATCATCATCAATTCATCTACACAATTAGACGAATTCGAATAGACGAATTACATAGTTTCGTCTAAACCCTTTAAATGAATTTGTCTCTTATAAATCCATTCGTCGAAACCCTTTCGACAAATTTGCTAATTCCTATATAAATCGTCTACACCATTTAGACCATTCATCAATAGTACTTATTTCCCATTTGAGACATTATCAATTCAATTCCGAACAGTCATAGGATTGGTCCTCCACTCATATCCAATATGAGTAAGGCCAATAAATTCCTTTCTCCAACTTCTCCAAACGCTTTTATGTGCGACCCTATAGGCTCATATTCCGTTGGCAGTAAGACTAACTGTTGATTGCTTTGAGATCACCTCAGAAACTCCAACACTAACCTCCCGTAACCATGGAGTGTGGGTGTGTGTATTATTTAGTTAATCTTGCACCACCATTTATTCCTGCAATTTAGGGTTAACCAGGGACTTCCCAGGACTACCCTGTGAGGGGTTCGCAGCGTTACTAGGAGCTACGATGGGATGACACCCCAAAGATCCCTTTCCAAGGCACTTAATGTTATTGGTAACCACCCATAAGGATACCCATCTTATCATTACACTTGGATTAACCCTAAGTATTTTATGACTCTCCAAGGAAAAGACGATCTTTCGACAATCCCGAGCACAACCTTGCCCATCTCTGGGCACAATCAACACATCAACTCCAATTGATGACCTCCAGTCTCCTCAACCAGGCTAATTACAGCATCCACCTTCCATTCCATCCTAATGGACTACTAGTTAAGCTAACTCTACAGTTTCTACTATACGTAGACCAACATGAGCTACATGAGTTGCAAGAGAGGAGGTACTTGTTGAATCTGTAGGCGCCCTTAGAGGGGGGTGAATAAGGGTTATAAACTTTTCAAGAATATTTAAAAGTTAATACTCTGCTACTACCGCCAGTGGCAGAGTTACCGCTGGGCGTTAGCGGTAGTGAAAGACCTCTTACGTTTGAGCAATGAAAATCACAGAATACGACTCAGAGATGAAGCAATAAACATATTTTCATTAATCATTAACTGAAAGTAAATATGATTACAAAACTTTTCCCAATAACGCTTGGAAAGAGGCGACCAATGAAAACTCTTTTGGTTTTCTATACCGACCCTTCTCCCAAGGACTGGTTGGCTTTAGCCTATCTCTCCCTAGACAAGGCCTCAAGCCGCTCTAGCCCTTCCCTCACCGGAAAGGCCTCAAGCACTCCCTAGATCTACAACCTAGACCTAGTCTCCGTGTGGCGAATTCCCCCTAGTCCCCACAAGGCCCTAGTCGTCGTGTGGCGAGTTTTTCTACCAAACAAAAACTATAAAGGTTACAATTTGAAAATAAAACAACAACTCAAATTAAAAACTCCCTCAAAAGTAGAACTTGGTGTCGATGTAGATGTGTTCGGACCGGTCTCCAAGTTCTTTGCTTTCTCGAACGTTGATGGAGTTCTTTTTGGCTGCTTCTGAAGGTTCACACGAGTGCTCTGAAAGAAGGCTCCAATAACTTCTGTAACAGCAAGCAACAACGGAGGAGGCACCGCTCTTTAAATGGATTTGACAGCTACCGCCTGCGCTAGTACTACCGCCCCGCGGTAGTTACATGACGCGCACACAGATCATGGCAGTTAAGACAACTTCTGAGCGCAAACGATTATGACAGACTAGCACGTCGCGGTAACACTATCGCCCCGCGATAGTGCGATTTCCTTCCTTCAGCCAATATCTCTTTCCATATTTGCCCCTCAATCAACTGCAGACGGGATGTTTCCAAAAGCTACCGCCGGGCGTTAGACCTAACGCGCCGCGATAATACATGTCAAACATAGCGACCCATCGACATTCCTTTTTCTCCACTTTCCTTTCTGTCAATAGTTAACATATATACTAACGCCAGCATCAGTGCTAACGCTCCGCGGTTGATCATTTCGTCGGGCCAGCTTGCATCTCAGCGGTTTCCCTTCTCAGCGGTTTCTTCTCAGTGGTTTGTTAATGCTAGCGCCAGCGGTAGAGTTAATGCGGCGCGGTAGAGCATTTAGATCTTCTCAGCGGTTTCCTTCTCAGCGGTTTCGTCTCAACAGTTTCGTCTCAGCGGTTCCGTCTCAGTCGTTTCGTCTCAACGGTTTGGTTTTGAATCAGCGGCTCCGTCTCAGAGGTTTGGTTTCGTCTCATCGGCTCTGTCTCAGCGGTTTGTTAGTGCTAGTGCCAGCGGTAATATTAATGCGGCGCGGTAGCAACAATACACAGCACCATGGAGATTTGAAAGCACAGAATCATGCATACTATAAACACAAAATAAGTATGATCAAATACAATAGGATTTGTTATTGTCAAACCAAGAGATGTGGAAAGCATGTTCCAACAAACTCCCCCTTTTGATAATAACAAATCCCTTTAGAAAGAAATAAATCAATTGATAGGAATTTGTGTTTATAATAGAAATAAGCATGAAATTTGAGACATGTGAATATGCTCCGCCTAAATGAATGCTCCCCCTACAACAAAACTTCCTATGAACTTAACTCCCCAAACATGTTAATTTCTTTCAAATTTATTCTCCCCCTTTTGGTATTATCAAAAGAGGGTGGAGAGAGAGGCCAACTAAAAGTGTGCAATAACTGTATAGTGAGGGAATGAGCATGATAAACATGTAAACACTAAGGAAAAATACAATGGATAGGAGTGAAAAAAGAATGTGAAGAGATTGTCATAAAAAGACCACTTGTTGGGAAAAAAAATGTATTCATGATCGAGCGAACAAGTAGTAAAGAGATGGAAAGCATGACGAAATATTTTTATGAAAAGGACATCTATATAGGAATTGAAAAGCAAAGTAAATGATTAAGAATTTTAGATATATCAAAATGGATGTTGTAGCATTTTACGTACACAAAAATAATTTTCATTTTTAACATAGCCATACACTAGTTTTGAAAGGTATGCAATACAGAGTTCTCATGGTATAGCGGAAAAAATATGTAAGCATGACATAAGTTATCAAGACATGATAGAAGAATACAATGTTCAAAATTTAGAAATCAAGTATACTTATACATCGTAATGATCATGCAAGGCAATCTAGTGCATTTACTTAAGAATTTAGAGAATATATATAGATAAGCAATAGACTCCAATTCTCATGAGTAGAAGGCTTACAAGTGTTAATGATGTGTACAAAATAGTGTTTTTGAAAAAAGTATACATATGAGTTAATCAAGACACATGCCATGTATAATGGAATAAACACAATATTATTGAACAAGCGCTTTTAGAGTTACCTCTTCCCACAAAGCTCTATAAATTATTCAATGCACATAGTAAATTAGTACAACTACCAAGGTGCTCTGCACACACAATGCTTATTAAGACTTATCAGGGTGCAAAGTAGTGCTTGGGGAATCATAATTATTATTTTGAATTTATTTATTTGTGATTCGGTATACAAGAAGAAGTATGTAAAAGGAAAATGTTTGCGAGAAGGCACTTTACAATTCTCTCCAAGGTGCTCAACCTCACAATGCTCATTAAGACTTATCAGGAGGGTGAGTAGTGCTTGGTGGAGTTATCTTTGTCAATCATTCATTTGAATTTTTGCTTAACGACAAAGGTCTCTGAATTCACTTGTATGTGCAAACAAAAGATTTTTGAAAAGACACACTTCTTCACAAATAGGTACATGAAAAAGATTTTTACTTGTGGTGTAGGTAAAACTAAGCATGCCAACAATAATATGAAGTTGTTACACTACACAATCATGTAAGAGAAGATTAAATTCATATGTAGTTTGTCAAAAAGTGTGAGTGAAACAAAATCATTAGCGGATATAAGCCATTTACTCGTACATAGAGGCACGCTATGCAATGCTACACATGATTTCTATAATCAATTTCAAGGCACATATAAGATAATGATCAAGGCATGATACAAAAAACAATGTTATTAGGATACTTGAACTAGAGAATGAAACATTGTATACTAAGCTTGGCAAGATAAACTATATCAGCCTTGAAATATTGAGAAATTACATCAGTTTTTATAAATTTTAAGTTTTCAAAAATAAAACATGTTTTTGATGTTTTAGTTGGTTTTTCAATTTTGTAGTTTGTTTTGATATATAGAAAAAACAAAGCATGTTTTTGGTTGGATTTTGATTTGTTTTACTATTTTTATTTGTGTTTTTGGAATTTTAAAAGAAAATAGCAGAAACTGAAATATAAAAATAATGACTGGAAATACAGAAGTATCCACTACCGCCAGCTGTACGCAGTTATCGCCGGGCGGTAGTGGCAGAACTCGAATTTTTGGGAAAACGTGAAATTTTTCAGAATTTTTCTTTTGAATATATTTGTGCAAATTTGTGACAATGTAGTTCAGGAAAGAAATCAGACATATGTATACATAAATAATGCAGATTTTGCAAGTTCAAGCTAGAATGTCCAAAACCCCTAGTTCAAGTCTAAGTAGATGAAATTGTGAATCAGGTAGGGGCTTGGTAAAGATGTCCGCAAGTTGCGATTCAGTTCCTATGAAGTTTACATGAACGTATTCCTTTTTGATGTGATCCCGAATGAAGTAGTGTCTTACGTCAATGTGTTTAGATCGCGAGTGATGAATGGGGTTGTTAGTTAAGTCAATAGCACTCTTGTTGTCACACTTAAGTTCAATATTAGTTAGATGGACACCAAAATCTTCTAAGGTTTGAGTCATCCATTATGCTTGGGCACAACAGCTTCCTAGTGCAATATATTCTTCCTCGGTGGTGGAGAGGGCAACAGAGTTTTGTTTTCTACTTGACCATGCAACTAGAGAAGGGCCTAAGAAATGACAGGTACCACTAGTGCTTTTCCTATCTAATGAACAACCCACGTAATCAGAATCGGAATACCCATGCAAGAGAAAAGAATCAATATTAGGATACCAAAGTCCTAATTTTGATGTGCCTATTAGATATCGAAAAATTTGTTTCGCCGCTTTTAAATGAGATTCTTTTGGATTTGCTTGAAATCTAGCGCATAAGAATACGACAAACATGATATCGGGTCTAGATGCACTAAGGTATAATAGGGATCCAATCATTCCTCTATATAAAGTTTGATCAATTGAAATTTCGGCTTTATCTTTTCCTAATTTTAGTGATGCGCTCATTAGAGTACTAGCTTGTTTTAAATTTTCAAAGCCAAAACATTGTAGCAGATCATGGACGTATTTGGATTGACATATAAAAATTCCATCATTTCTTTCGTTTATTTGAAATCCTAAAAAGTATGTTAGTTCACCCACTAGACTCATTTCAAATTCATTTTGCATCACTTGAATAACTTCTTTACACAACTCTTCATTAGTGGCTCCAAAAATAATATCGTCAACGTATATTTGTAAAATAATCAAATCATTATCATAGTGCTTAATGAAAAGCGTGTTATCGGCACTACCCAATATATAACCGTGCTTTAATAAAAAATAAGTTAAGCGTTCATACCAAGCATGGGGCGCTTGTTTTAAACCATAAAGCGCTTTTTCTAATCTATATACATGATTTGGAAATTGTTCATTAATAAATCCGGGGGGTTGTTCGACCTAGACTTCCTCTTTATTTATCCTGTTTAAGAAGGCACTTTTAACATCCATTTGAAATAATTTAAACTTCTTATAACTCGCAAAAGCTAGAAAAATTCTAATCGATTCTAGGCGAGCAACGGGTGGAAATGTTTCATCAAAATCTACCCCCTCGATTTGAGAATACCCTTGTGCAACTAATCGAGCTTTGTTCCTAGTTATTCTAGATTCACCGTCTAATTTATTTTTAAATATCCATTTGACACCAATAACCAGATGATTTGATGGTCTTTCAACTAGTTTCCAAACCCTATTGCGTTCAAATTGATTCAATTCGTCATTCATAGCAGTAAACCAAAATTCATCATTCAAAGTGGTGGAAACATTTTTCGGTTCTATTTCGGAAACAAAACATAAGTTTGAAAAAGATTCATTAAAAGAAGAACGTGTAGTTACCCCTCTTGATGGTTCTCCAATAATAAGCTCCCATGGATGATCTCTTGTAAATCGAAGCACACTTGGAGGCACGTGCTCCTCTTGCACCGTCTCTACTCCTTTTTCTTCTCCAAGTGGCTCATCGTCATCATGCTCCAATGGTGAGAGAGGTACATCATCTATTCCTGCACAAGTAGAATCTATACAAGGCACATGTTCATCAAACTTCACATGATTAGACTCTTCAACCTTTTTAGATTTTTTATTATATACTCTATATGCTTTGCTAATGGAAGAGTAACCAAGAAAAATACCTTCATCACATTTTCATCAAATTTAGCTAATGCATCCTTGGTATTTAGGATAAAACATTTACAACCGAAGACATGAAAATACAATACATTAGGTTTCTTTTGAAAGTACAATCCATATGGAGTTAATTTCAAACTAGAGCGAAGCATAACACGATTTATGACATAACATGGTGTATTTACGGCTTTGGCCCAAAAATATCTAGGCAACCCATATTCGGAGAGCATGGTGTGTGCGAGTTCTTTAAGAGTTCTATTTTTCCTCTCCACCACACCATTTTGTTGGGGGTGCGTGGAGCGGAAAATTCGTGTTTAATACCTAGATCATTACAGAAAGTGGTGAAGCTATCGTTTTCAAATTCCCCTCCATGATCCGATCGTATACACTTGATTTTTAGATCTAATTCATTTTGAATACGACTGCAAAGTTTTGTAAATTCAGAAAATGCATCGAATTTGGAGGTGAGAAATAAGGTCCAAGTAAATCTAGAATAATCATCAATTAAAACAAAGATGTACGTTTTACCACCAAGACTACATGTGCTAATGGGTCCAAAAAGATCCATGTGAATTAGTTGTAAGGGTCTTGAAGTGGATATTTCCTTTTTACTCTTAAACGATGTTTTTGAATATTTTCCTTTTTGTCATGGCGAGCATAAGGAAGATAGATTTCCGTTTAGCATAGGCAAACCTTTAATGAGTTTATTCTTTATCAATTTTAAAATTAACTTGATGCTAGAGTGACCGAGACGCCTATGCCATAATTCAAGTTCTTCATTTTTTGATATAAGACATTTGAGAGACGCACGTGATAGATCATGAAAGGCAATTAGATACACATTATGAATTCGTGGTGCAGTGAGTACAATACTATTGGTTTTTGGATCTATAATTTTGCATAAATCTGTAGAAGACTCAAATAAAACATTTAGACCTTTATCGCAGAGTTGACTAATAGAAATCAAGTTATGTTTCAAACCTTGTACATATAAAACATTAGTAAGAGAGAAAGAATTGTTACCAACAGTATCGGTGCCTAATATCCTTCCTTTTCCATTGTCCCCAAATGTGACCATTCCTCCTTCCTTCTTAGTGAGGCTAAGGAATTTTGCTTTATCACCCGTAATGTGTTTGGAGCACCCTAAGTCCAAGTACCACATGTCTTCCTTTTCCTTAGCCTGCCAACATACCTAACAAGAAGATGAGAGTAAAGATCCGGATACCCAAGTGGTTCCTCCTATAGAATAGGTGGAAACCTTAGGCACCCAGATTTGCTTGACCGTACATCGACCCTTCATCCTACAAGAGTCCAAGGTGTGTCCGAAGTGATGGCACTTGGCACATAACACAAAAGGGGTTGAAACCTTTTTCAGTTTTTGTTGTGGACTCTTGCTGGAGGATGGGGAATCAGCAGAATAAATTCCAGATTTATGATTATTCGAAGATATATGAGTTTTGTTACTACCGCCAGCGATAGGAGTTACCGCCGGGCGGTAGTTCTCAGAGACAAAACCGAAACCAGATTTTGCACTACCATGCCTTTGGTTGGCCAAAATCATATCAAGACTTTTCTGGGCAACTCCGAATTTTTCTACGGCTAAGTTAAGGTCATGGATTTTAGCTTTTAATGCAAAATTTTCACTAACTAAATTTCCGCATCTATTTGCAAACTTTTTCTTTTCATTTTCAACATTAGAAAGAGAGAGTTTTAAATTTCTTTCTAAGTCTCTCTTTTGTTTCGAAAGTGATTCGATATTGGAGAGAGCATTAGAAAGATCTGTTTCAAGTTTGCAAGTCCTTTCCAAGAGATCATCATTCTTTTGGCAAGACTCCATCTCCTTTCCCAAAGCAAAAACTTCCTTACATAATTTTTTATTTTGTTTCAAGAGAATTTTATTTTCAGTTTTAAGTAAATCAAGATCTTTTAAATTTTTGCCAAAAGATTTGCAAGTTCTTAAATATTCGGAATAAAGATCATCATAGTTAGTGGGGATTACCTCAGTGTCGCTTTGGACACTGCACTCATCGTCGGTTGATTCGTTGCTTTTCCCCATAAGGCACAAGTTTGCCTCATCATCATCGCTTGAGCTTGAACTACTTGAGCAACCGGAGGAAGAGTCATCCCATGTTGCGGCTTTTAAGACCTTCTTCTCCTTTCCTTTAACCCGTTTTTCTTTTTGCTCCTTTAGGAATTTTGGGCATTGACTTCTAATATGCCAGGTCTTCCTACAGTGGAAGCACTCAAGAAGTGGCTGTTCTTCGTCTTCGTCGCTAGACTTCTCCTTCTTCTCTCTTTTGGATGAGGAGCCCTTTCGAAAAAAATTCCGGAAGGTGTTCCTTCTTTCCGGATTCTTCATGAACATAGTGAAGTTCTTCACGAAGAGACTTTCCTCGTCATCTTCCTCGTCGTCATCTTCTTTTCTTGACTTCAGTGCCAAGGCTTTCTTCTTTGGTTCCTTGTTGTACTCCTCTTCTTGAATCTTGAGTTCTAGCTCATGGGTTTTAAGGTTCTCAATGAGGCTCTCAATTTGGAGCCGCCTAAGATCATGCGATTCGGAAATCGCCGCACCTTTGGATTGAACTTTGGAGGGAGTGATCGAAGGAGCTTTCTCACCAAGTCGCCGTTTGAAAATGTTTTTCCAAGAATCTTTGAAGCATTGACGATCTTGGTGAATCGAGTGTACATGGCGTCGACGTCCTCATTCGGATCCATCTTGAACCTTTCAAATTCAGATTCTAGTTGGAATAGTTTTGAATCTTTGACCTGCGAAGTACCTTCATGCGTTATTTCTAATAAGTTCCAAATATCATAAGCAGATTCACATGCACTGACTCTATTAAATTCAGTCCTATCAAGATCACAGAACAGAGCATTCATAGCTTTCGCATTATTCTTACACCTAGCCTTATCTTCATCGTCCCATTTATCCCTAGGTTTTTCCATGGTAACTTCTCTAACAATGTATGTAGGAGAAGTGTATGGAGTTTCAAAACATGCCCATACATCTAGATCTAAATTTATCAGATAACAATGCATATGCGTTCTCCAGTAATTATAATCAGTTCCGGTAAACAACAGAGGTCTACTAATTCCCAGCCCCTCATGGAAAGCCAGATCACGGAGCACCATTATTCCCGGTTGTTACACCGAATTGGAATAACCTGGCTCTGATACCACTTGTTGGATCTGTAGGCGCCCTTAGAGGGGGGGGGGGGTGAATAAGGGTTATAAACTTTTCAAGAATATTTAAAAGTTAATGCTCTGCTACTACCGCCAGCGGCAGAGTTACCGCTCGGCGTTACCGGTAGTGAAAGACCTTTTACATTTGAGCAATGAAAATCACAGAGTACGACTAAGAGATGAAGCAATAAACATATTTTCATTAATCATTAACTGGAAGTAAATATGTTTACAAAACTTTTCCCAATAACGCTTGGAAAGAGGCGACCAATGAAAACTCTTTTGGTTTTCTATACCGACCCTTCTCCCAAGGACCGGTTGGCTTTAGCCTATCTCTCCCTAGACAAGGCCTCAAGCCGCTCTAGCCCTTCCCTCACCGGAAAGGCCTCAAGCACTCCATAGATCTACAACCTAGACCTATTCGTCGTGTGGCGAATTCCCCCTTGTCCCCGCAAGGCCCTAGTCGCCGTGTGGCGAGTTTTTCTACCGAACAAAAACTATAAAAGTTACAATTTGAAAATAAAACAAGAACTCAAATCAAAAACTCCCTCAAAAGTAGAACTTGGTGTCGATGTAGATGTGTTTGGATCGGTCTCCAAGTTCTTTGCTTTCTCGAACGTTGATGGAGTTCTTTTTGGCTGCTTCCGAAGGTTCACACGAGTGCTCTGAAAGAAGGCTCAAATAACTTCTGTAACAGCAAGCAACAACAGAGGAGGCACCGCTCTTTAAATGGATTCGACAGCTACCGCCTGCGCTAGTACTACCGCCCTGCGGTAGTGACACAATGTGCACACGGATCGTGGTAGTTAAGGCAACTTTTGAGCTCAAACGGTTATGACAGCCTAGCGCGTCACGGTAACACTATCGCCCCGCGATAGTGCAATTTCCTTCCTTCAGCCAATATCTCTTTCCATATTTTCCCCTCAATCAACTGCAAACGGGATGTTTCCAAAAGCTACCGTCGGGCGTTAGACCTAACGCGCCGCGATAGTACATACCAAACATAGCGACCCGTCGACATTCCTTTTTCTCCACTTTCCTTTCTGTCAATAGTTTCCATATATACTAACGCCAGTGTCAGTACTAACGCTCCGCGGTAGATCACTTCGTCGGGCCATCTTGCATCTCAGCGGTTCCCTTCTCAGCGGTTTTTTCTCAGCAGTTCGTTAATGCTAGTGCCAGTGGTAGAGCATTCAGATCTTCTCAGTGGTTTCCTTCTCAGCGGTTTCGTCTCAGCGGTTTCATCTCAGCAGTTTGGTTTCATCTCAGCGGCTCCGTCTCAGCGGTTTGGTTTTGCCTCAGCGGCTCCATCTCAGCAGTTTGTTAGTGCTAGCGCCAGCGGTAATATTAACGCGGCGCGGTAGCAACAATACACAGCACCATGGAGATTTGAAAGCACAGAATCCTGCATACTATAAACACAAAACAAGTATGATCAAATACAAAAGGATTTGTTATTGTCAAACCAAGAGATGCGGAAAGCATGTTCCAACAGTACTCCATATATTCACCCGAATGACCTAAGATTATTACTGGGAGTCTATCATGATATTATAAGACTAAATCCAGAGGATCATATTTTTCCTTATTTATTTGGCATTTAATATAATTTCTCCAACATTGGCCAAGTATGAAATTGAACATGAAGTATAAGATCTACTTATGATATGGCCCCCACAAAATTATGGAAAGTCTATGATACCAAAATAACAGCAAATACAGAATATCACAATTTTACAATAAGTTGTTGGCCTCCAATTATAATATTGAACTATTATCCAAAATTAAAAGTTTAAGAAGGAACCACCAAAAAAACTTGTCCAAACATTATGGTAAAATTACCAGACCTCTATAATGATCAGAAAAGTTTACTGACTTAGTTTCATAATTTATCAAAACCATTTAGTGTCATAATTAAATATTTCAAGAAAATCCAAACTAGGGAACATTGAAAAGTAACCTACTGATAAATGATTCCAAAAATTATACAAAAAATCACAGAGCTTTCTAATTCCCTAAAATGTCCTATCACCAAGTTTCACAATTTTCCAGAGAACATTAGGCCCTCATTTATTTATCATGATCTTAAGACAAAATAGTTGACTTGTGAATGGAGTACTAATTAAATCAATTCAAAAATTACTCAAAAAATACCAGAGGTTTATATAATGATTATATGAGCACTACAAAACTTTCATCAATATCCTAGATAAATTGAGCATGTAAATTCCTCTTATAAGAAAGTGCCCTAAAAGGTTATAACCTAATTCAGAGGGGACAAGTGTTCCTAAAATTCTCATAAAATTATCCATGGCTATCCACCAACTTGAGAACTTATCCACCAAGTTCCAAGCCCATCCAAGTGCAACCCTAGGGTTTGAACTAGGGTTCTTGGGCACATCCACCCCCAAACCACCCCAAACCACTCATGTGGGTGTTTTATGTGATTCTAAGGCAGTGACCAAAGTCTCATCACTTTTGGATGAGGGTTGACCCCTCAATTCTATCATGTGCACTTTTTACCTAATTTTACCTAGTTAGACCAAACTTGGGTTAACTAATTACCCAACCAATTCAATCCCAAATGGGATGAAATTATTACCAGAGTCATATCATGACCCTAAGGATGAACCACCAAAATTTGGAAGGGTTTGGAGGTCATTAGACTCTATAATTAATTATTACATGGATTAATAAATGTTTGCAAAAACCTTAGAAAAATATCCTCCAAAAATTCTCATTTGTGTATATGTTAAGGGTGTGGGCATAAGCAACCTATGTTTAAATTTTCAAGTCATTTGGATGTCTGGATTGATGGGGTAACTCAAATAAATCTCTGGTCAACCTTTTGTATATGTTGCACCATTTTGAGTGTTGTGGTCAAACCACTGATCCTACTAGGCTGAAATCAATTTTCAATTATAGTAGACTCCAATGGCTACAACTTTGGTATTGACCACTTTCCCATCAAGAGGGCGTAGGTATTTTCTTTATTTATTTCTAACAACAGCCATTAAAGGGACAGAAAATATAATATCAATTATATTAATAAAAGATCTGTGCACAGATTTTAAAGCAAAATCGAAGGCATCTCTTCATCTTCCTCCTCCAGACGATGGTGGAGATTTCCCCAGCCTGTAGACTTTATACCTTGGTTTTCCCGGCCACCCACGTCCCTCCCCGGCCGGCCAATGCCACCACTGTTAAAATTTAAGAGGTCCGGAGTGAGGTAAAAATGCGGAACATTTCACACAATCCACAAGCGTGACAATCAATGATAATGGGAAGACATAATAGTGCTCTTATTATTTACTATCTCTATATAGCTCGAGACATACATGGCGAGACATGATTCATAAGAATCACAGAGGAGAGAAGCACAAGACACAAAAAATAAGCAGCCAGCGAACTGCCAAGGCAGAGACCGCCAGACCGCTCGAACAGGCAAGCCACATGGCTATCCCTGAGACCGCACGAACAGAGCACAAGCCGCTGCTGTCAGACCGCAACCACAGACTGCACAACTCGCTGCTTTATTCAACTTCTGAAAAATAACTGTCCTCACTTCTTGATCGCCCAGACCGCACGGTCTCAAGATCACAGATGAACCCGCAAACACTTGACGATGAACTGCTTCCTGCTGTAAGACTGCAAATCAAGACCGCCTGACCACTTAAGGCCGCCTAATCAACTAAGTCCGTTGAACAGTCCAAGAACACCAAAACACAGTCCGCATAGATAGACTGCTGCCGAACTGGTTTATTCAAAGCTGGAAAGAAGGGAGAAAGCTGACGGTAACTGCTAGCCGCTAACCTGCGAACAAATAAGCCGGTCAGACAAACCTGATGAGTAGTATTTATACGTATTTTAATTATAGTATTTAGTTTAGTTTTAATTTAAAATTGCAAATATTATTTATATTTTAGTTTAAAATCACTTCTTTTATAATTTCTATTCTAAATGTAGTTTTACTTTTGTTTTGCAGATTTTCTGGTGTTTTTGGACAAATTCCATAGTACACGCCCGTGACCAAGGGCGTGTAACCTAAAGATCTGCGTTCGACGAAGGTCGAGCTGTGTTCAATGAATCCACCGCAAGTCACGCCCCAGGTCACGCCCGTGACCAAGGGCATGTAAACATAGAATATTCCCAGCGGGCTGCCGTCGAGACGTGGAGATGCTGTCGAGGAGTTTACCCAAGTCACGCCCGTGACCAAAGAGTCACGCCCGTGTCTTCCCGCGTGATCCCTGCTCCCAGCCGCGCCGAACTCAAGCCCACGCCGCATTAATGAAACCGCCCAAGTACACGCCCATGACCAAAGTTACACGGGCGTGTAATGTCCGAATTTCTCCCGTCGTCACGCAAAGTCCACGCCACTATCAGATCCAATGTCAGCAATGTTTGCACGCCCTAGGTCACGCCTGTGACCGAGGGCGTGTAACTTGAAAATTTTTGCTATAAATTCAGAGGCTCTCCTTGAGTCCAGGGTTCAGATTATTTGGAGATGGAGAGGTGCTGCTAAAGCTGATATTGAGTCTTTCTTGTTCATGTTCATGTTTCTCCTTAAGCTTTCATGTTCTCTTTTTCATGCAATGTACTACTTTTTTTTATTTCAATGCAATAGTTTAGTTTAAGCTTGTAATCTTTTCCTTCCTAGCCTTGTAATCTCTTCTTAAGCTTGTAATCGTTTTGGTTTTCAATAAAATTAAGTTTGCTTTCTTTCATGTTCTCTTTCTCCTTAAGCACTCTTCCTTTCATGCAATGTTAATTTTTCTTTCCTTTTCCCCCTCCACTGTGTTTGAGCATTAAGCCTTTTTATTTTCGTTTAATCTTTTCATTTAGCTTGCATTTTGTCTTTTTTTAAGCAAAGCAAACCTCAAAATTTCGTCGATAAGATAATGGCGACTTTCCTCGAAGTAGAAGTAATCAACGCGCCCCATGGAATACGACCTTGATATTCCTAAATATCCTATACTATAGACGATAAGGTACACTTGCCTTAATCGGATATAGTTTTGGAGAAAATCTTCAAACCTTCACTTAATTTCAAAACACGAAATTTCTATATCATGTTTTTGGCGCCTTTGTCGGGGACCTTGCGTAGATATTTTGAAAAGAGGATAGCTATTAATTTTATCATGCTTCTTTTTATTTTATTTTGCTTTTTCTAAATTTCAAACAAGAAAATTTTTTTTTAGTTTTTTCCTTTTCCTTTCTTTTCTTTCTAGTGTATGACCCGAGGTTGCGCTTCGAATATTCCATTTGATCCATAGATCAAGCTAACCCTTTTTAGGCGCCACCGTTCTCGTGATAAGGATAATCAATTAGAATTCAAAGAGTCGATCAGGGATACTAACACATCAAATATGGATCCTAATCTTAATCCGCCAGCGAATATGGATCCTCCTAATCCTAACGCGCCAAATCCTAATGAGGTCGCGCAACGGACCATGTCCTATTATGCGCGGACGAATTTGGAAGGCACATAATCAAGCATTGTTCGACCCATGGTGGCGAACAATAATTTTGAGATCAAGTCCAGCATCCTACAAATAGTGCAACAATCGGTGACCTTCGATGGTCAACCGGACGAGGATCCAAATTCGCATATTTCTTACTTCCTTGAAATTTGCGATACTTTTAAAATCAATGGTGTCACCGATGACGCCATTCGATTGCGTCTTTTTCCTTTTTCTTTGCGGTCTAAGGCCAAGCAGTGGCTGGGATCCTTACCTAGGGGATCCATCACTACATGGGCCGAAATGGCGGAAAAATTTCTAAATAAATATTTCCCGCCTTCAAAGACCGCTAAATTGCGCACGGATATTGCGTCGTTCATGCAAATCGACTCAGAGACTCTCTATGACACATGGGAGTGCTTCAAGGAGCTTTTGCGTCGATGCCCTCACCACGCACTTGCCACTTGGCAACAAGTGCAAATATTTTATAATGGCTTAAATCTCCAAACGAGGCAAATGATTGATGCGGCCGCCGGGGGGATGTTAAATAACAAAACCCCGGACGCCGCTCAAGAGCTTTTCGAAGAGATGGCCACGAATGCGTACCAATGGAACTTGCCCCGAGCGCGGCCTAATAAGCCAGCCGGAATTCTTTAAATAGACACAAACGCAAATTTGGCTTTACAAGTTGAGCGCTTAACAAAGCAAGTGGCGGAGATGCCTGCTTCCTCTGCCACTCCTCCTTGGGCTAATAACGTTTTAATTGAAGAACAGGTCGACTACATTGGAAATCCGCCTCCGCCTTCCTATAACCCCAACACCGCTCTGTATAACAACACATACAATGCGGGTTATAGGAATCATCCGAATTTCTCGTGGAGCAACCAAGGAAATGCTCAGCGTCCTATGAATCTAAATCACCCCCTCCCTAATCAACTACCTAACTTAACTCTGCCTCTAAATATGATTTCTCAAAATTTTAATCCTCCCGGCTTTCCACCGCAACAGCACAAACCCTCTTCGCTTGAAGAGGTCTTTGCAAAATTTGTTGCTACAAATGAATCGAACATCCGGAACCTCACCGGGTCGATAAAAAATTTAGAGAATCAAGTGGGCCAGCTTGCAAAGATAATTTCTGAGCGTCAGCAAGGAGCACTACCGGGGAATACAGAGCAAAATCCAAAGGAGAGCGCGTACGCGATTACATTCCGAAGCGGGAAGGTGGTGGTTTAAAAAAGGACGAACCCAAGGTAACTTCCTCTCCTCCTCCTCCTATTCTTAATTTATCTTCGAATTTGTCAGCTACGTTAGCTTCGCGCGCTTCTACTTCTAATATTTCATATCCGTCTAAGTTTAAAAGCGAGTGGGCCGAAAATTATTATAAAAAGTTTTTAGACATTTTAAAACAAATTCATATTGATGTACCCTTCTGCGAGGCTAGCACTCAAATGCCTAAATATGTGAAATATCTTAAGGAGTTGCTCACCAAAAAGAAAAAATTAGAAGATATTTCGCATATTTCTTTAAACACAGAATGCTCCGCGGTTGTACTCAACAAATTGCCTCAAAAAGAAAATGACCCGGGACGGTTCTCCATCTCGTGTTTATTTGGCAATTCGTTAGTAAAACACGCCTTAGCGGATCTTGGGGCAAGCATCAATCTCATGCCGTTTTCATTATTCAAAAAGCTAGGTCTAGGAAATCCTTGCCCCACTCAAATGAGTATTCAATTAGCGGATCGTTCTTTAAAATATCCGGTAGGATTAGTGGAGGACGTGCTCGTCAAGGTTGACAAATTCATCTTCCCGGTGGATTTTGTTATTCTTGAAATCGAAGAGGATGCCGAAGTACCCCTCATACTTGGCCGCCCCTTCCTTGCCACCTCCCGCGCTATTATAGACGTAAGTAATGGAAAGCTCCTACTACGGGTTGGAGGCAATGAAGTTACTTTCGGCATAAATTCCTCGATGCGGAACACATTAGAAAACGACGATTCGTGTTTTTACCTGGAAGAGTGTTGTGAGTTCTATTCACCCCCATTATATGATCAGCAAGTGGGTCAAGCTACGCGACCTTAAACAAAGCGCTTTTGGGAGGCACCCTAAAGTTATCTTTTTATTGTTTTTCTTTTTATTTTAACATGTTTTGTAGGTAACTGCCGCTTCCCCCGCATCTTCATAACCAGGGAAGCCCTCTTAACCTCTCCTTCGGTTCTATTATTATTTTTGTTTTGTCTTGCACTTTATTTTCTTTTACTTCATACTTAGTTTTAAACATTGGGGACAATGTTTAACTTTAAGTATGGGGGTGTAAATTGTTCTTTGTAAATAGTTGTTAAATTAGAAAATTTTCAAAATAAAAATATTTTCTTATGTTTTCTTCTATTTTAGCACTTGTAAAACCCAAAAACTCAAAAAAAAATTAGAAATTTAAAAAATTTAAATCTTGGAAAGGGACATTTGGGACCTCACCCCATCTCACCTCCTATTACCATGAGAACCCTTCAAGGGGGTATACCTCGGGAAGTCCAAGAATTAACAAAAAAAATTAAGCTTTTTAGTATATGTTTTTATTGTTTATTTCTTGTCAAAAATCCAAAAAAAAAAGATAATATCAAAATTCAAAAAATATATATATATAGATGAAAAAACTTAAAATACAAAAAAAAATTTAATCTTATACCTCTCCTATTTGTTGTTTTGTGATTTCTTAGAAATCTAGTTGAGAATATTTATAAGCATGTTTAAGTTTTTAATTGGCTAAAATTTTGCTTATCATAGTTTGTTAATTTTAAATTTGAGGTAATCTTGATTTAAGAATCATCTTATGATTTTAACTTGATTAGAGAATTTATTTAGCATGACTTCTCTTTTTATTTTTAAATGGCTTCATTTTGTAGTGAATTTGCTAAACCTCTTTAGATTTCAATTATATTTTCTTCTAACTTTTTAGATCTTAGGAAATTTAATTTTACTAGAATTTGCTCTCAATATAATTTAAAGCTAGCTAGATTTATTTTTTCTCTACCCTACCCCTTTGATGGCATATAAATTTTATTTTTGAAAGATTATATGTCATGGGAATAAGAGGATAAAATTCATTATTCCCTAAAACATATGCACCCAAAATATTTGAAAAGATTATATGGCATGGAGTAAGAGGATAAAATTCATTACTCCTAAACCATATACATTTTGGGTTGTTATTAGAAGAGAAAAAAAAGAAAAAAAATATATAGAGGTGAGAGGATAAAATTCGTCACCTCAAATCAAAGATCTCTTCTTATGCCAAATTTTAAGAAATCCCCCTTAGCCAATTATCATTGTTCTAGATTTAGTTTAAGATTATGGATAGAGCAATATTTAGTAAGTTACTTTTCCTTACGTTTGTTTTAAGATAGAGTTCTTATAATTTTAATTTAATCTCGTTTTATAATTTCTACAATATTGTTAAACTAATTAATTTTCTTGAGAAATCCTTGCCTAAACATTTTTCCCTCTTTTCAAATCATCATCATAATTTAGGACTTAACTCTTCCTTGAATTTACTCTTAACGCGTGATCCCTGCTACCTGTCGCGCTGAACTCAAGCCCACGCCGCATTAATGAAGCCACCCAAGTACACGCCCGTGACCAAAGTTACACGGGCGTGTAATGTCCGAATTTCTCCCGCCATCATGCAAAGTCCATGCGCTGTCAGATCCAATGTCAGCAATGTTTACACGCCCTAGGTCATGCCCGTGACCGAGGGCGTGCAACTTGAAAATTTTTGCTATAAATTCAGAGGCTCTCCTTGAGTCCAGGGTTCAGATTTTTGGAGATGGAGAGGTGCTGCTAGAGCTGATAGTGAGTCTTTCATGTTCATGTTCATGTTTTTCCTTAAGCTTTCATGTTCTCTTCTTCATGCAATGTACTACTTTTTTTGATTTCAATGCAATAGTTTAGTTTAAGCTTGTAATCTTTTCCTTCCTAGCCTTGTAATCTCTTCTTAAGCTTGTAATCGTTTTGGTTTTCAATAAAATTATGTTTGCTTTCTTTCATGTTCTCTTTCTCCTTAAGCACTCTTCCTTTCATACAATGTTAATTTTTCTTTCCTTTTCCCCCTCCACTATGTTTGAGCATTAAGCCTTTTTATTTTCGTTTAATCTTTTCATTTAGCTTGCATTTTGTCTTTTTTAAGCAAAGCAAACCTCAAAATTTGTCGATAAGATAATGATGACTTTCCTCGAAGTAGAAGTAATCAACACGCCCCGTGGAATACGACCATGATATTCCTAAATATCCTATACTATAGATGATAAGGTACACTTGCCTTAATCGGATATAGTTTTGGACAAAATCTTCAAACCTTCACTTAATTTCAAAACACGAAATTTCTATATCAAAACCCAAAACCACGCGAACTCAAAGTGATACCGGCACAATCAAGCCAACTTTGGTTCTAACAGTTCTTGCGTATGAATGTCTACCCTGGCATCCCTATTTATAGGCAAACGAATGGATGTCATCACCAACCCAAAGGATACTATCACCTTCCTTATTAAAGCACGCGGTCTTCAGAAACAGACCGCGCGGTCTCTTATAAGACCTTATTTACTTGAAACAAAACTGTCTAAGGAAGATAGCTTGCTAAGACAACCCGGCAGACCGCCCGGCCTCTTGTAAGAACAGACATGAGAATCTGACCGACTAGGAGCAGACTGCCAGAACAAGCTCATGCAACCCGCAGTACGAGACCGCCCGGTCTAAACCAGAGCAAGGATACTTTGGCACAATAAGCAGACCAAACACAGGTTGCCAACACCAGAGACATGCGACCACACTAGCCAGGTCGCCACACCGAGCTCACGGATTCCGGGGATAAACCACAACACAGGTCGCGCGGTCTCCAAGAACAGACCGCCCGGACTAAACCACTTCCACTTCAAAAATTTAACACTCCCCCTTGAAGTGGGAAGTGGAAGTCAGCCAATGTAACCTCCTCAACCGTGTGAACGGTTCCTTCGACAATGACTTTGTAAATATGTCTGCGACATTTTCCTTGCTCTACACATGCTCAACCTTAAGAGATCCCTCCAACACCTTCTCCCGAATGAAATGATGTTGAATCTCTATGTGCTTGGTTCGCGCATGACAAACTGGATTGTTCAAAAGTTTCAGGGCACTCTCATTGTCACCCCGAAGCAGAGTGGGACCATGCACCTCCATATGAATGTCCTCCACAAGCCTCCTAATCCATATGGCTTCCTGAGCTGCCAAAGCCAAAGCTTTGTACTCTGCTTTCGTGGTACAGACAGACACAGAATCCTGCTTCTTCCTGCACCATGATATAGTTGTAGAGCCCGTCATAAAGATGTATCTAGAAGTCGATCTCCAATCATCTGAATCTCCTCCGTAATCAGCATCCATGTATGCATGCAAGCAAAAGCCCGAGTCCTTCCCATAGAAGAGACCCAAATCAGAGGTGGTCTTGACATACTTCAAAATGCTCCTTGCCTCCATAAGATGAGGCTTCCGTGGCTCTGCCATATACCGACTCACCCGCCCAACCACATAAGCAATATCCGGCCTAGTAATCGTCAAATATATCAGACTTCCGACCAAAGCCCAAAACACCAAAGGATCAGAAATTACCTTTACCTCATCACGTCGAAGATGAATTCCAACCTCCAGTGGAGTAGAGCTGCTCTTCCCTACTTCCATGCCGAATCGCATCACAATTCGTTATGCATACCCCTTTTGGGAAACAAGCATTCTGCCCTCTTTCCTCTCCACTTCGAGTCCAAGGAAATGGTGGACCTCACCCAAGTCCTTCATCTCAAATCTGATAGCTAGCTCAGCACGAAGCCTAGCTACCTCCACTTTAGAATTCCCCATGACGATCATATCGTCAATGTACAACAGCACCAAGAGCTGAAGCTCCCTGGTCTTCTTTACGAACAAGCTCGAATCAGAACCAGAAGCAAAATATCCGCAGAACTGAAGGTATTCTGTTATCTTGCCATACCACGCCCGAGGCGCCTGCTTCAAGCCGTAAAGAGCCTTCTTGAGCTTGCACACATATCTTGGGTGCTCTTCAGAAACATAACCAGGTGGCTGATCCATGAAGATATCCTTGTCAATATCTCCATACAAGAAGGCATTCTTTACGTCGAGTTGCCAAATCTTCCATCCTTGGCAAGCTGCCAATGCAATCACCACCTGAACTGAAGTCATTTTTGCAACGGGGATGAAGGTTTCTTCATAATCCCCCCCCCCCCCATACTTCAGAGAGAAACCTTGAGCTACAAGGCGAGCCTTTTACCGCTCAATGCTACCATCATCCTTCTTCTTCAGCTTGAAAACCAACTTGCAAGTCACCGGAGTATCACCCTCAACCTTAGGCACCAAGTCCCAAGTCTCATTCTTCCTGAGGGCAGCTATCTCTTCATCCATGGACATTTCCCACTCCTTGACTCCAATGACATTTTCAAAGAAAGATCTCTCTCTCTCTCTCTCATCTAAGGGACCTGCGAAGAAACATGAGACAAAGCTCACCAAGTTTCCCCCCGTATACCAATTTGGTGGAATAATAGTCCTCTTGGACCTCCTCAGAGTTTTACTTTGATCCACCTCTCCAGCTACTTTTCCTGAACTAACTCTCCTTTGAGGCATACTTGGAGCATCACTCCCCCTGCTTCCAGAACCTGAAGCACCTGACCCAGATCTAGAAGCACTTGGAGCACCTGGAGAAATAGGAAACTCCACCAGAACCTCCTTAGTTGCTTCACCTGGTCCACCATCTACCCTGCTTCCTTATAACTGAACAGAAGAGCTGCCTTGGTATGACTTCAATTTGTCGAATACCACATCCCTTGAGAACACAGTTCTCCATGTCTCTGGATCCATGCATCTCCAACCCTTCTTCCGGTCATCATAACTGACGAAGACTAGCTTCCTTGCTTTTGCATCTAGCTTCATTCTGAGGGCATCAAGAACATGCATGTAGCAGGTAGAACTGAACACTCAAAGGTGTTCCACTATAGGCTTTATCTCGAACATCAACTCATGAGGGGTATTCATGTTGATGGGACTGAGAGGCATCTGATTGATAACATAAGTTGCACAAGACATTCCCTCTGCCCAGAATGACTTTGGGATACTCGTGGCATGAAGCCAACATTTGCAGGTCTACGTCAGATGATAGATCTTCCACTCTACAATGCCATTCTGTTGTGGAGTGTGAGCTCAAGAAATCTCTCTCTGGATGTCATGCTTCCTGCAGAAGTTAATGAACACTTTGGAGGTAAACTCCCCTCCATTGTCAGTTCTGAACCTCTTGACCCGCAGGTTGAGCCGACCCTCCACTAGCTCCTTGAATTCCACAAACCTCGTGAATTATTCTGACTTCTCCTTCAGAAAATATACCCAAGTATATCTAGTGAAGTCATCAATCATAACTAGCATTTACTTGCTGCCTCCAAGACTGACAGTTGTGGTAGGTCCAAACAGATCACCATGAATACACTCCAATGGTGCTTTACATCTGCTTTGTGATTTATCAAATGGAAGACGTTGAGCCTTACCATATTGACAACCTGCACAAACATGTCCTTCACCGAAGGATGACAAACTAGGCAAACCTCTCACAAGGCCTTTCCCTGCCATAGCTTTCAACTTGTCCATACCAACATGTCTGAGTCTTTCATGACAGATAGCAGCGCTATCATAAGTCCTCATCTTATCAACATAGGAACTTGTTGATAACACAAACAAGTACTTCACCCTTCTGCCGACATGAGTGACTTCAGCCTCCACTGCGAGGTGTTTGAGCTGAAGCATGCCAAGCTCAATGGGTCATTCCGAAAAGCTGAGAAGGATGTAGAGTATTATAGGGGGTGGTCGCTACCCTGACCACTGAGGGTACAACACTCGAAGATGGTCGTCCGGGAACATCTGGTGGTCACCAAGAAGAGAGACCGTCTTTTGAGATTGTTGTGGTTCCCCTGGATCAGGTGGACAGAGATGTTGCCAAGATACATCAAGCTGCGATGTCAGCAAACTAGAATCTAGCGATCGCTCTGTCCGTTGTTAATGAAATGCAAGATGTTGCAACCTACATTGGGAGAATGTGCCAGCTAAGGAGATAGACTTTCATTTTTTATGTTATGCAGTCTCTAGAGATAATAAATTTGAACAATTTGAAAGTCTTAATATATATTGATGTTCTGATTTCCTTTCTATGCAGTCTTTACAATGTTGTGATGTCGATCTCTGTGGTTGTCTGCTGCTTGTTATTTTTCCTTTACATATTTTTGACTTGCTGCTTGAGATATTGCGGTCTGACTTTATTGTGATTGATACTACTGCTTGTTATTTCTCATACTTCACGCAGATTCAGCACTCTGCGAGATTTACTGAGCGGACTAGAAAATAGTCATCATTATGAAAATATCCCTTGGCTTCTATAAATAGTGGGACATAGAATTATAGTTTCATACTTTTGTGAATGCTCCATAAGCACCGATCTCAGCAATCTCAAAAAATGGTATCTGCCCGAGCTACATCCGCTGAAACCTTTTTGAATGTCGATAACAATCCTTGCAAGCTTTCTCAAGATGAATATGTGTCTTTTTTTTAGAGAAGCGCATGATTCAAAACCAGATCGTCGTTAGGTTGCCCTTAGAAAATGAAGGATTGAAATTTGGTGTAGAGAACAAACTCATCATCCCCATCGATCACTTCAATTGTGGTCTGATGGTCCCTCTTCCCTGGGAATTTTTGGAGGTTATGGATTACTATGGAATTGTGTTCGGTCAACTGCCATCAACTGCCGTCTCAAGTAGGTTTTTATCAGCTATCTGAGATCGGCAAGGATCAAATGTACGATGACTTTATTCCACGCCATCATCACAATGAAATCAAGAAAGGAAGAAAGAAATAGGAGTTTGAGGGGCTAATGTACTTCTATTTCCATGACATCAAAGTTCTGAACCTCCCCAACAAAATTCCTTTCTGGAAAGAGAGTTTTTGGTGTTCAAGGGTGATCTTGGCGGTCTCAAGACCTTGTCATCTCGCCAGGGAGAAGGGGTTTTCCAAAAAACCAAGGTGATCTTGGAAGAGGAGATCAAGCTCTTGGCCTTTCTAGCGGACAAGTGCATCAACCTCCTTCATTACCTGGCGATCTGGCCTGAGGTTGATGCGGTCACTCCTGAAGAGAGTAAGCAGCTTTCTGCGGTCTCCGACGATCTCACTATCATTTTCCTTTGCCTTTCTTTCTAACTAGTTTGTTTCCTTTCAGTGACCTTTGAAGTCCCCACAGTAGATCCTGTGGCGCCAGATGAGGAAGTCCTCATGCAAAGGGAGATGTGGCAAAAGAGAGACCGTGAGAGTGGAACAAATGAGGCCTCCTAAGAATCTGAGTCCGCCAGCGAGCACTTTCCATTGACAGGATTTGGTGCAAAGCTGAAGGACATCAAAGGCAAGCCCCTTCATAAATGGAAAAAGAAGGGAAAATTTGTGATGGTGTCCACCGCCCTTCCTCTTTTGAGTTGTAAGTTGACTCATCACACCCACATGGTCACTTATGTTCTCTATGGCATAAGCAATACCAAAGAAGCGTATAATATTGAGGTTGAGATGCTCCCTGACATGACCGCGCTAGCGGGCGCCAGGATCCCGGTCTTGAACCATCACATGGGGCGGTATCTCCGCATTGCCCTAATAGACATCGATACCTTTCAAGAAAGGTTACATGTAAGGACAATTTATTTGCGGTCTTCAACTCTTTTTTATTGTGACCGCATGGTCTAAGATTAAATAAGGAGGATTATAACATTGAGAACTGTACTGTCTAATGTGTTTTCTTTTGCAAAGAACGAATAAGGAGGCTTATAACATTGAGAACCCTGCCTTCCAAAAGGCGATGATGAAACATATGAAGAGCGCGTCAGACATGATGATTACGCGGCTTTGCGAACGTGGCAGTCTCTCTGAATTTCAAGAAGTAGAGTTTGTTGATCTCTTTCCAGAAATGGCAAAGATAATTGATGATGCGTCGGTCACAATCTCTGAGACCGGCGAAGAAGATGCAGAGGTAGAGGTAGCCATGGATGTGGATGGAGGAACTGAACATACACCTTTAAGCGGGAGTCAATATGCCCCTGGCGATGATCTAAGCTCAGTTACAGACTCAAGTTCTGGGTCCAGAATTCCTCGAAAAAGATTAGAGGAATCTTCAGAAGAGACCGCTTCTTTGTCATCAAAGGAGTGATCTCCGAAGAGACTGAAGAGAAACTAAGAAGACTGATGTAACATCCCATTTGTTTGTCTCTGCCGCTTCCATTCGACGAACGTCGAATGGGCGGTCGATCATCATTCGACGAATCTGTCGCCGTTCGGCGATCGACGAAATTGCCTCCATTCGACGAACGTCGAAGGGGCAGTCGATCGTCATTCGGCGAAGTTGTAGCTGTTGTAGCTTGTGTTCCACGTCTCTTAGTTTGAGAATAACAAATCACACTATGTATTTGATCTTGCTTGTGTTTATAAGTGTGCAGGTACTATTTTTAAATAACCCTATGTACAGGATGTTGTTTGCTGAGGATTCTCTGGAAAGAGAGATAACGCCCTGCGTTAGCTGTTAACGCCGTGCGTTAACTTCCATTGAGAAGAAAACCGCTGAGAAGGAAGCTTTGTTCGACGAAAGGAACCTGCGTTCGACGAACGAGGGGCTCCATTCGACAAAATTTCCTGCGCTCGACAAATTTGCGCTCGACGAATTTGCGCTCGACAAGCTGCGTTCGACGAACGAGTATCTCCGTTTGATGAACTGAGTCTGCGTTCGACGAAATTCCCCGCGCTCGACGAATTCCTGCGCTCGACGAACTGAACTGCGCTCGACGCTTTAAAGATAACTACGCTCGGCTTATTGCGTTCGATGACTGAACTGTGGTCGACGATTTGGAGCGTTCGATGAACGGAACTGAGATCGACGAATTAAAGTTAATACCATTCGACGAAGGCGCGTTCGATGAATTTTGTTTCGTTCGACGAAATTTTGATCTTCCACGATCCCGATGTTTTGCACGGTCTCAGCAACTGCCAGACACGATGCTTAACGCTGGCGTTAACCGTAACGCCAGGCGTTAGCTCCCGTGTCTAGATAAAAGACCTGAGTTCAGTGTTCAAGTTAGTTTTTCTGAATCCTTCACTCCAATCTTTTGAGAGAGTATTTCATCCCCGAATTCAGAGAACTCCCTACACCACCATTGAGGAACAATAGTGAGAAGGAGATTTGCAATGGTCAATTTGAATAAGGACGCTCGTTTCAACTCTGATGATGATCAAAGCGTGTCTTCAACATCTCCTTCAGCACTCTTCAATATAGGGAGTCTTTTATTCTAATTTGTATTATTATCTTTTCATTTACTTGTAACCGTAGTGAAATCGCGGCCTTGTGTGTGGCGACTAGGTCCTTGTGCGGCTTAGGGGGTAATTCTTCGCCTTGTGCGTGGCGACTAGGTCAAGGGTAGATCTAGGGGGTGGCTGGAGGCCTTATCTGGGGATAGATAGGCTATAGCCCGCCGGTCCTTGGGAGAAGGACCGGTGAAGGAACAAAAAGAGATCTTCAACTTGTCGCCTCAATTTCAAGCGTTATTGAAATATTATCCTTGTAATCATTTTGTGATATATAAAATTCCTTTTTCAGTATATCTATTTTTCTGGACTTATATTTCATTTGAAATTGTGCAAGTAAAATCACTTTGTTTATTTCTGCCAAAATATTTTTCTGGAGGGATAACGCCAGGCGTTATCTAGTCAATGCCAGACGTTAGCATCAGTGCTAAAAAGTTTTCTGTTTCTTTAAAATCTGTCAGTTTATCTTAAAAACAGTAAACCTCTTATTCACCCCCCCCCCCCCCCCCTCTAAGGGCGCCATCAGATCCAACACTTAGTATCAGAGCTAGGTTATTCCAAGACGGTCTCACAACCGGGAATAATGGCGCATCACGATCATGCCTTTTTGGAGGGTCAAGGGATAAGTTGACCTCCACAATTTACTGGAACTGATTACAATTATTGGAAAACTAGAATGCGTTGTTTTTTAACGGCTTTAGATAATGACGTTTGGGGTATGGTAGAACAAAGCTATTCTCCACCAACATTTGTTGTTGGAGAAGTCACTATGGAAAAATCTAAAGATAGATAGGATGACAATGATAAGTTGAGATGTAAGAATAACGTTAAAGCAATAAATGCGTTATTCTGTGCTTTGGATAGAATGGAATTTAATAGAACTTGTGCTTGCGAAAGAGCTTATGATATTTGGAATCTTTTAGAAATTACTCATGAAGGCACTTCGCAGGTGAAGGATTCAAAGCTCTTCCAACTTGAATCCGAGTATGAGAATTCCGGATGGAGACGGATGAAGACGTGGATTCTATGTACACAAGGTTCACCAAAATCGTCAACGACTCAAAAGTGCATGGAAAGGTGTTCTCCAATGGCGACTTGGTGAGAAAAATTCTAAGGTCTCTCCCTCCAAAGTTCAATCCAAAGGTGATAACTATCTCGGAGTTGCACGACTTGAAAAAGCTCCAAATTGAGAGCCTTATTGGGAACCTCAAGACCCATAAGGTTGAACTCAAAATTCAACAACAAGAGTACAACTTGGAGCCAAAGAAGAAGAGTTTGGCCTTAAAGTCAAAGAAGGAGGCAAATGAAGAGAATGATGAAGAGGACGAGGAGAGCCTTTTTGTGAAAAAGTTCAAAAGGTTCATGAAGAATCCGGAAAGGAGAAACACCTTCCGAAAATATTTCATCAAAAAGGGATCTTCATCAAAGAAAGAGAAAGGAAGCGACGAGGACGACGATGAACGACCACCACCGGAGTGCTACCATTGTAGAAAGACCGAACATAGCAAGTGCCCAAAATATCTGAAAGAGCGTAAAGAAAAAGGGCACAAGGGAAATGAGAAGAAGAAGGTCCTAAAAGCGGCTACATGGGATGACTCCTCCTCCGAGGTTTCAAGCGGCTCATCCACTAGTGATGAAGAAGAGGCAAACATGTGCCTAATGGGAAAGAGTAACAAGATATCCGAAGATGAATGCAATGTCCAAAGCGACACTGAGGTAACTCTCCCTACCTCTTATGATGAGTTATATATTGAATATTTACAAACATGCAAATTTTTTGATAAAAGTTTAAAAGATATTGACATTCTAAATTCTGAAAATAAACTTTTGTTAAAAGAAAATAAAAAATTATCTAAACAATTGGGGAAAGAAAAGGTATCTTGCTAAGAGTTCAATCAGTCCTTGACAAGAGTGAAAGAACTTGAAGAAGCTCTTTCTAAATCCCACTCCACTATTGAACTTCTTACTAAGGAGAATGAGGATTTGGAAAGAACTTTAAAATCCTCTCTTTCTCAAATAGAGGATGGGAAGAAGAGTTTTGCGAATCGGTGCGTTATGTTGGTAACGGAAAACACCGCTCTCAAAGCCCGTATTCATGATTTAAATTTGGCTATTAAAAAATTTGGAGTTGGACAAAGATCTCTGGACATGATCTTGGCCAACCAATGCCATAGGAATGACAAATCAGGCCTTGGATATAGTTCTGGAAGCTATCGCCAGGCGTTAACTCCTAACGCCGACGTTAGCCATAATTCCAAAAAAATTAATTTTGGTAATAATGATTTTAAGAACTTAAATGTTACCTCATATTCTAGCAAGAGCTTACCCAAAACTTCAAAAAGGGTATCATCCCCTTTTATAGCGTGTGCCAAATGTCATTTATTTGGACACACCTCAAACTCTTGTAAGAAAAAGGGTCGTAGTGCTATAAAGCAAATCTAGGTGCCTAAGGTTTCCACCTATTTTATGGGAGGAACCTCTTGGGTATCCGGATCTTAACTCTCATCTCCTTTTTAGGTATGTTGGCAGGCTAAGGACAAAAAGGACGTGTGGTATTTGGACTCGGGATGCTCCAAACACATGACGGGAAACAAAGCAAAGTTCCTTATCCTTGAGATGAAGAAAGGAGGGATGGTGACATTTGGTGACAATGGTAAAGGAAGGATCATGGGCATCGGTACAGTGGGTAATGATTTTTTCTCAATTTTAAATGTTCTATATGTAGATGGTTTAAAACATAATCTAATTTCAATTAGTCAATTGTGTGATAAAGGTTTAAATCTATTATTTGAATCATTTACAAATCTTTGTAAAATTATAAATTCTAAAACAAATGATGTTGTACTCAACGCACTTATGATGCATAATGTTTATATGATTACTTTTAATGATCTTTCAAATTCTTCTTAAAAATGTTTTATTTCTAAAAATGAAGAATTAGAACTTTGGCATAGGCGCCTTGGTCATTCTAGCACCAAGCTTATTTTGAAATTATCAAAAGATAAATTAATTATGGGATTACCTATGCTTAATGGAAATTTATCTTCTCTTTGTACGCCTTGCCAAAAAGGAAAATTTTCAAAAAATTCTTTTAAGAGCAAAATTGTAATTTCTACCACTAGACCTCTTCAATTAATTCATATGGATTTATTTGGACCGGTTAGCACTTCTAGTCTAGGAGGTAGAAAATATACGTTTGTAATAATTGATGATTTTTCTAGATTTTGTTGGACATTCTTTCTATCTTCCAAATCCGATGCATTCCTTGAGTTTACTAAACTATGCATTCGTATTCAAAATGAACTTGATTTAAAGATTAAATGCATACGTTCAGATCATGGAGGAGAATTTGAAAATGATATATTCTCTTCTTTTTGTGATGATTTAGGAATTAAACATGAATTTTCCGCTCCTCGCACCCCACAACAAAATGGTGTAGTGGAGAGGAAAAATAGAACCCTTCAAGAGCTTGCACGCACTATTCTTTGTGAATATGGGTTGCCTAAATCATTTTGGGCCGAAGCGGTTAATACTTCATGTTATATCATTAATCATGTCATGCTTCGTCCTATTTTAAAATTGACACCTTATGAGCTTTACTTTAAAAGAAAACCTAATGTATCTTATTTTCATGTGTTTGGCTGTAAATGTTTCATTTTAAACACTAAAGATACACTAGGAAAATTTGATGAAAAATGCGATGAGGGAATTTTCATTGGTTACTCTTCAACTAGCAAGGCTTATAGAATATATAATAAAAGAACTATAGTAGTTGAAGAGTCTATACATGTAAGATTTGATGAGTTTGTTCCTTGTGTAGATTCTAATCATACAGGAAATGAAGAAGAAAATCAATTTGAACGTAACAAGGTTTGGAATTTAGTAGAGAGGCCATCTAATCATCCGGTGATAGGAGTCAAATGGATTTTTAAAAATAAATTAGATGGTGACTCTAGGATAATAAGGAATAAAGCGAGACTTGTTGCACAAGGTTATTCACAAATCGAAGGGGTAGATTTTGATGAAACTTTTGCACCCGTTGCTCGCCTAGAATCAATTAGAATATTTCTTGCATTTGCGAGTTTTAAAAGATTTAAATTATTTCAAATGGATGTTAAAAGTGCCTTTCTAAACGGGATTATAAAAGAAGAAGTTTATGTAGAACAACCCCCGATTTTGTGAATGAAAAATTTCCTAATCATGTGTATAAGTTAGAAAAAGCACTTTATGGATTAAAGCAAGCGCCACGTGCTTGGTATGATAGATTGACATAATTCTTGATAAAGCACGGTTATAAAATGGGAAGTGTGGATAATACACTCTTCATTAAGCATGTAGATAATGATTTGATTATATTGCAAATTTATGTTGATGATATCATTTTTGGAGCCACTAATGAAGAGTTATGTAATGAAGTTATTTTAGTGATGAAAAATGAATTTGAAATGAGTTTGGTAGGAGAACTAACTTATTTTCTAGGATTTCAAATCTCACAAAAACAAGATGGTATATTTATTTATCAAACTAAATATGTTCATGATATCCTTAAGAGATTTGGATTTGAAAACCTAAAGCAAGCCAATACTCCTATGAGTGCATCACTAAAGTTAGGAAAAGATGAAGCCGGTATTTCAATAGATCAAACATTATATAGAGGAATGATAGGCTCATTGCTTTATTTAAGCGCATCTAGACCCAATATTATGTTTTCCGTTTGCTTATGTGCTAGATTTCAAGCTAACCCAAAAGAATCACATTTAAAAGTGGTTAAACGTATTTTTAGATATCTAATCGGAACATATAGATTAGGCTGATGGTATCCTCATAATAATTGTTTTATTCTACACGGTTTTTCTGATTCGGACTATGCGGGATGTTCATTAGATCGTAAAAGCACTAGTGGCACGTGTCATTTTATAGGCCCGTCACTTATATCATGGTCGAGTAGGAAACAGAATTTTGTTGCCCTCTCCACCACTGAGGCGGAATATATCGCACTAGGTAGTTGTTGTGCACAAGCATTATGGATGACCCAAACGTTAGAAGACTTTGGTGTTTATCTAAATAACATTGAATTAAAGTATGACAACAAGAGCGCTATAGATCTCATAAACAATCCCGTACATCATTCTAGATCTAAACATATAGATGTCCGACATCATTTCATTAGAGATCATCTTAAGAAAGAACATGTTAAAATTAGCTTTATAGGGACGGAATCACAAATTGCTGACATTTTTACCAAACCTCTACTCGATGCACGTTTTCACATGCTTAGGTTAGAATTAGGTGTCTTAGAAATGTCACTTTGAGCCTTATAAAAAGCTATCAAATTATTTTATGTACTTTAATTTTTTTTTTCTTAAAAAAAAATATATTAATTAAAAATCAATAAAAATTTAAAAACTATGGGAAAACCACCAAAAACACGCTAAAAAGGCCATCATATCAACTCCATAATGTCTGAAATTTCAAATGTATGAAGGCATATTTATATTACAAATGTATCATAAAAAATATTTTTCAAAAAATCAAAAATTGGTGTTCTGTCTCGGCGTTAAGAAGTTAACGCCTGGCGTTAGCTTCTATGCTCAGAAAAAAAAATTTGTGTGTTTTTACAACTGTGTTGGTATTTTGTGTATTTTGTGTGTTTTCTTTCAAAACTTAAAAACAAAAAAATTACTATAAGCTTAAATGTTGATTTCAAGGATGATTATATAGATATTGGTTCAAGATTATTTACAATGTTTAATTTCAACCTTAAGTTTCATTACAAACATTGTTTTGATTTAATCATGCCTTCAAAATCAATTATCTTCAAATGTGCAAAGAGTTTGAGAATAGATAACATATGTCGAAATGCTTTTACATGCCTCTAAGTATGAGTAAAGTTTTTATCTTTGATAATGATTTTCTCACTTACACTTTTTGGTTAATATACATGTGTTTTTAAATCTTACTTTTACATGGTTGTGTAGTATAAGAACTTATTTTGAATTTCATAAACAATTTACCTACACAACATTGAATTCTTTCTTGAATTCTTTGTTTTTCATGCACTTGTATTTAGAGAAATGTGGTAAATAAAATTCAAAACAAAATATAAACTATGTTTGCTAAACAAGTGAATTCGGAGTCCTTTGTCACCAAGTCTAAAAAGCAACAAATGAATGACAAGGATAACTCCACCAAGCACTACTTGAACCTCCTGATAAGTCTTAATGAGCATTGTGAGGTTGAGCACCTTGGAAAGAATTGTAAAGTGTCTTGTGCAAACAAAATTTTCACCACTTCTCTTTAAAAAAATCTATATTGCATTGAAATTTGTGAAAGTAAAGTTGTTTTTGTTCAATTCAATTTATGCTCTTACATTACATAGTTTCATGTGGTTTGATTTCTACACTTGTATGCTTTATCAAAACACATTTATTGTACACATCATTATCAATTATAAAACTTCCACTCATGAGAATTGGACTTAAAGCTTACCTATATTGTTCTTTACAATCATGAATAAATGTACTAGATAGCAAAGCATGATCTTTACAGTGTTTATGATTTCTTGAAATGCAAATTATTTTACATTCTAAACCTATCTTCCATTGATATTATATATTCTTGCTTGCTAACTTTAAATATTCCAAATTTCAAATGTATTTGCAACTTTAGTATTTCAATTCAAAACATCTACTTATTTGACTTACAACACCTATTATGTTTTGTTCTTACAAATTCTTAACGATGTTCAAATATTGCTTTCGCTGTGTTCACTTTCAAAGAGTTGCAATTATCTCTACAGAGTGCTCAAAAGAACAAATTCCTACTACTCATCACTATCTCCTTTTGATTATAACAAAAGGGGGAGAAGAGACTAACTTCAAGAAATAACTTAGAAAAATCTATTATTTAGGGGGAGTACATTATGACATGCATTCATGTAGGGGGAGTATTCACATAGGGGGAGTATGCATGATTATCACACTTACTATATACTATATACACTACTCTATTTTTATTTCTTATTAGTCGATTTGTTATTATCAAAAGGGGGAGATTGTTGGAGCTTGTGTTCCACATCTCTTAGTTTGAGAATAACAAATCACAATATGTATTTGATCTTGCTTGTGTTTATAAGTGTGCAGGTACTATTTTTAAATAACCCTAGGTACAGGATGATGTTTGCTGAGGATTCTCTGGAAAGAGAGCTAACGCCCCGCGTTAGCTGTTAACGCCCTGTGTTAACTTCCATTGAGAAGAAAACCGCTGAGAAGGAAGCTGCGTTCGATGAATGGAACCTGCGTTCGACGAACGAGGGGCTTCGTTCGACGAAATTTCCTACGCTCGATGAATTTGCGCTCGACAAGCTGTGTTCGACGAACGAGTATCTCCATTCGACGAACTGAGTCTGCGTTCGACGAAATTCCCCGCGCTCGACGAATTCCTACGCTCGACGAACTGAACTGCAGTCGATGCTTTGAAGATAACTGCGCTCGGCTTATTGCATTCAACGAACTGAACTGCGGTCGACGATTTGGAGCGTTCAACGAACGGAACTGAGATCGACGAATTAAAGTTAATTTCGTTCGACGAAGACACGTTCGACGAATTTTGTTTCGTTCGATGAAATTTCGATCTGCCACGATCCCGACGTTTTGCACGGTCTCAGCAACTGCCAGACACGATGTTTAACGCTGACGTTAACCATAATGCCAGGCGTTAGCTCCCGTGTCTAGATAAAAGACCTGAGTTCGGTGTTCAAGTTAGTTTTTCTGAAGCCTTCACTCCAATATTTTGAGAGAGTATTTCATCCCCAAATTCAGAGTACTCCCTACACCACCATTGAGGAACAAGAGTGAGAAGGAGATTTGCAACGGTCAATTTGAAGAAGGACGCTCATTTCAACTCCGATGATGATCAAAGCGTGTCTTCAACATCTCCTTCAGCACTCTTCAATATAGCGAGTCTTTTATTCTAATTTGTATCTTTCTCTTTTTATTTACTTGTAACCGTAGTGAAATCGCCGCCTTGCGTGTGGTGACTAGGTCCTTGTGCGGCTTAGGGGGTAATTCACCGCCTTGTGCGTGGCGACTAGGTCAAGGGTAGATCTAGGGGGTGGCTAGAGGCCTTATCTGGGGATAGATAGGCTATAGCCAACCGGTCCTTGGGAGAAGGACCGGTGAAGGAACAAAAAAGAGAACTTCAACTTGTCGCCTCAATTTCAAGCGTTATTGAAATATTATCCTTGTAATCATTTTGTGATATATAAAATTTCCTTTTTCAGTATATCTATTTTTCTAGACTTATACTTCATTTAAAATTGTGCAAGTAAAATCACTTTGTTTATTTCTGCCAAAATATTTTCTGGAGGGATAACGCCAAGCGTTAACTAGTCAAAGCCAGGCGTTAGCATCAGTGCTAAAAAGTTTTCTGTTCCTTTAAAATCTGTCAGTTTATCTTAAAAACAGTAAACCCCTTATTCACCCCCCCCCCCTCTAAGGGCGCCATCAGATCCAACAGTAGCATCCCGTTCGACGAAGTCGAAGTAGTAGCGTTCGACGAAATTGCATCGTTCGACGAAGTCGAAGTAGTAGCGTTCGACGAAGTCGAAGTAGTAGCGTTCGACGAAGTAGTAGCATTCGACGAAGTCGAAGTTGTAGAGTTCGTCGAAGTAGTAGCGTTTGACGAAATTGCGCCGTTCGATGAAGTCGACGTTGTAACGTTCGGCGAAGTTATAGCGTCCCGTTCGACGAAGTCGAAATAGTAGCTTTCGACAAAATTACGTCGTTCGACGAAGTCGAAGTAGTAGCGTTCGACGAAGTCGAAGTAGTAGCTTTCGACAAAGTCAAATTGTAGCGTTCAACGAAATTGCGCCGTTCGACGAAGTCGAAGTTGTAGCGTTCGACGAAGTTGTAAGCGGTCGACGAAAGTGTTGCTGGGCAATTTATATGCCGTCTCCCAGTAAAGGCTTAATTGCATAGGGAGTTGTGGTTGTAAATGCTTGTCAAATCAAATTCCACTATCTCTTTTCTTCAAGCCATTATTTTCTCTGGCTCATTTCTTCTTCTTCTTCATCTCCTTCCCCCACCATAAGGGTTTTACCCAAGGAGCTTTGGAGGAGCAAAGCTTGGAGAGGGATTTTGAGCTTGGCCAACTGCCGCTATACCACGGAGGAGACAACCGCGATCGTCGGCCAGAAATCAGGTGACTTTCGACACCTCTCCCTTGGTGCTAAATCTCTAGATATATTAGGAGAGACATCGAGCTCAAAAGAGCTTGATTTGGTGAGTTTAATGGAGTTTCATAGGAAGAGACAACGCTAGGGTTTTCGCTCTAGGGCGTCGTTCGCCGCGAAAATGCCTTCGATCAACTCCTCTCTTCGATGCGAGGTCAAAGGAGTTGATTTCGTGAAAATAGGCGGCCTCACGAGGGAGTATTCGAGGAACGAAGGGAGGTAGAAAATAAGATTTCTGCTGGAGGAAGGAGATGAACAGTGCCTTAAAGAGTTTTCTTTAAGGCCTGTGCAGATTTGCTATATGCAGACCAAACTGGGGCAGTTTTTATATTGCAGCTGAGTTCAAGCCTCTTTTAAGGTATGACCCAGCTTGATCCAGGCTTTGGGCTCAACTAGAAAGTTGTAGCCCTTGGTAACACCTTTCTAATGACTAGTTGCACATAATTTTTGGTGAACTGTAGAGTTCTATAAAGCTGTTGGAAGTAATGTGTTTTATTAAGATTACCATTATCTTATAAGGAAATCTGTCAAACTATACCGGCTGTGTTCGAGTCGCTGTTTGGGCTTGATACAATCGGAGCTGGTCCCTGAGCTTATGACAAAAGTGGTAGCCCTTGGAAATACATTTCCAGAATGGGGTGGCACGTTATTGGTGGTGGAGCGTAACTCCCAGAAATCCAGTTTTGGTAAAGAGTGATGCCCGTGTAAAATTTATAATGTTGTTTGGATTTCTTTCAATTTACTTATCGGATGTTCGTAAAATTTGGTGGACATGTGCATAATGGTTTTGAGACCACCCCCGATCAGAATTATGAATGTTGGATTTATATTTACGGTAATATTGTTAGTCTATTCTTGTAAATTTGCTGTGTTGCAAATAACATTGGTAAATATAGACAAGTCTCGAGATTGGGGAAATATTCAAGGTAATGATTATGAGAAGTTATGTTGGCTCTTGCACATAATTTGTAAAAAGGGGGAATATGACGCCATTCCCGCAAGTAGTCCTATAGGATCAAAGGTAGTAATTCCCTTATATACCCATGCCACTGTAGTGAGTTATGACAACTCCGTATATGAAGCAGTGATGGTTGGTGAGGCTTCTAGGGTATGGTTATATCCAGAGAGGTGAGGGACACGGTTGGTAGGTCCTTGGATGCTAATTAGTTTCGGCACCAATTGTATGAGGAGAAATGGAATAAGGCTCCTTACGCGAGTCCTTGGGTACTTGATAGCACCGGTGGTGCATGGGAATCTCAGGAATGTGCATGGTTTACACATGGTGGTGTGATGATCCTGGATGGAGGATTACTTGTGGCGGTTCTACGGGCTTGCTGGTCGTGACACCGACAAAAGCCGATGGTTAGACTCTAGACCGGTTGGGTTAGACTCTTGGTGCTCACCTACCCAGGTCCCCTTCTGTGTACTTGAATCTCAGCATGTTGCGAGTAGTACGCAGGGTCTCTGATGTGTGTTCTTAGCATCGAGGCGTATAGAGGCATATGACTGGTAGTGTTCATACCATCCTAGTAGTGGAGGAGCTCGTTCCACTGTCTCCGTCTGGCCAAGACGGGAGATGCCTGAGCGGTTAGCTACCCCTCAAAATGCGAGAACAAAAGGTCTATGTCGACATAGCAAATATGCATGGGTGAGTCATCATATCATAATCATAGCATTGCATTCATCCTTCTTAATCATTGCATTGCACCGCATTGGATCCTCATCATATAAACTTGTATGGGCACCTTTATATGATGAGTTACCTTCATGTTCAGATCCTTAACTTATAAGCTTGTATGGGCATCCTTATAAGTTAAGTTCAATTCGGTTCTGTGATACTCTGCTCATGCTTTCTTGTTACTCCTACTTGCTTATATAACCACTGTTATTTATGTACATGTTAGTTAGAATTATTGCATGTACTTGGGTACTTATACAACTGACATATATGAACAACCATTCCTGTCACCTGCTTTGTATATTATTGCTTATATTGCAGCTTTTCTTCCTTTCCTACCGCCCGGTGCCTTGGAGTCGTCGGGGGAGCGGATGTGAAGCCACTTAGTCTTTATGACTAACAGTTGCTACATCCCTCTTTTTAGGAGCGCATCTTGGAGCAGCAGCGCACAGCGCTAGAGGAGAATAGCCAGGTCAGGACGATAGGGCCGGAGGCCACAATACCCTCAAAACCGTCAGTGACCGATGTGAGTGCAGTTTGAGATGTAGCCCTTGGGGCATTTAGCTTGATACTCTGATGCTTTTGCAGGAGCACTCGGAGCTTCTTGTCTTTTGTACTGATATGGACTCTTACTTATGTGGATATTTATATGGCTTCTTGCTTTTACATTATTGATGGGTTGGCGCTGTTCAGTTGGTTCGGCCGGCAGGATAGGCGTCTCTTGGGGGAGGCTAGCTAGTGTGCTGACGCTTCCGCAAGGCGGCTGTCTTGGGCATAAGACTCCCCTCAGTCGTGTTTTGTGTTTCGGGAGGGGGATCTTACGAATGGTATCAACTTGCAACGATCCTGAGATAAAGAAGTCCATTCCCGCATGGTGCACCCTCTCACCTCTTCAGTTTGAGGACAAACTGAATGAGCGGATGTGGTGGTGTGCCCATGTGTAATTCGCATTAAGTAGGTCTAGTATCTTCCTTCAAGTAGCCAACCTAACTCAAAAATCTACCTTGCATAAAGATCCCGGTACATTCAGAACCAGCGACGGCCGCTCCCGTGCCTCCTGTACCAACTCCTTTTCAACAATCAGAGTTTGGCCAGACCCTAACGGCAATCCTGGATGCCTTCAGGTCTCAGCAGATGCTGGTGCAGCCGTAGGCTCCGAACTCAAATTAGTTAAGCATCTTCCATGCTCTCTCCCCTCCCACCTATCATGGTACGGAGTCCGCAGTTCATACGGAGGAATGGTTGGACACAGTGGAGGAGATACTGGAAGGGATACGATGCCCGGGCAATATGGCAGTCACGTTGGCGGTCACGACCTTGGATCTACATGCGAAAAGGTGGTGGAAATCCCTGATGGGCTCCATCTTTGAAGGGCGTAACCATCTTGACATAAGCTGGGATGAGTTTGCAGACGTGTTCCTGGAGCATTTTGTCTCTTCTACAGCCCGAGATGAACTCGAGGAGAGGTTCCTGCAGCTGAAGCAGGGATCTAGGACAGTCGTGGAGTATCAACGAGAATTTCAGCAGTTGGCTAGAGTTGTAGACTCTTATGATCTAGATGATCGCGGGTACGCGAAGCGGTTCTACAAGGGATTGCGAGATCCCTTGAGGAAGGCTCTTCTCTTTCTCGCCGATTTGAGCCTCGCACAGATTATAGAGACGGCACAAAAGTTGGTGGCAAACCATTTGGGGGTCCAGGCTAAGGGAAAGAGGACCGCAGAGGGCGTGATGGAGGCAGGGCCCAGCTTCAGGAGGATGCGGAATACAAGGGTCAGAGGCGGAGACCGGAGGAGAGATGGTGAGCATTTTTGCCCAAACTTCGGGATAGAGCAGCCAGCACAGCCGCTACCATTTCCCCCACCGCATTAGAATCAAGCGCCTCAGCCGCAAAGAGGTGCTAGAGTTTGCTACTATTGTCACCAGCCCGGTCACATTCGGGCCTTCTGCCCGCAGCTGCAAGGAAATGCTCTGAATCGCCCCATGGCTCCCCCGGGGGCGCAGCGGGGTAGAGGTCGAGGTCGAGGCCAAGGTCGCCAGGGTAGGAACCCCAGGCCTGCTGAGGAGCAGGTATACGCTTTGGATCTAACTGAGGAACGAGACCCGCAGGAATTCATCACAGGTAATCATGCATTTAGTTTCGTCTTTTCATAACTATTATGCTTAAGTGTGCATGATTTAAAACCCCTGGTACCGTGCTTATTTGCGGTAAGCCCGCCCTTACTCTTTTCGATACGGGTGTCACTCATTCGTTTGTATCGAAAGAGTTCGTGAATGAACTGGGTGCGGTGTAGTGTTTCGAGGGAGCCCCCAGGAGGGTGCGCGTTCTGGATGGCTCGGAGATACTATCTACCGCCAAGTGCAGCATGATAATATCCATCGGTGGGAAGCAATTTGAGACACCGACAACGGTGTTGTGGATGCAAGACTTTGATCTAATCTTGGGCATAACATGGTTGCATTGGAATCACGCGAAGATTGACTATGTGGCAAAGTGGATCACGTTGAGGCATGACGACTCGGAGGTGGTAATTCAAGGTATAAGATTCATATCTCAGAACTTATTGTCCTCTGTAGAGGTTGTAAAGTCTCACGAGCAAGGCGATGAGGTGTTAATAATCTGTTTTGAGATGAAGGAGATGGGGGCTGATATGAAGGATGTACCGGTAGTTCGGGATTTTCCTGATGTTTTCCCTGAAAACTACCCGGATTACCCCCTCCTAGAGAGGTAGACTTCCAGATTAAGCTAGCACCGGGTCCTAAGCCTGTTTCTCGGGCCCCGTACAGAATGGCAACTAAGGAGCTAGCGGAGTTCCGAGTATAATTGCAAGAGTTGGTGGACTCAGGGTTCGTTCGCCCTAGTTCGTCACCCTGGGGAGCACCAGTTCTGTTGGTAAAGAAGAAGGATGGTTCGCTCCGCTTGTGTGTAGATTATCGGGTGCTCAACCGGCTGACAGTCCGGAACACTTATCCCCTACCGTGGATTGACGAGCTCTTCGATCAGTTGGAAGGAGCACAGTGGTTCTCCAAGCTCGACTTGCGCTCTGGTTATTATCAGTTGAGGATTCAGGAGGAAGACATCCATAAGACTGCTTTCAGCTCGAGGTACAGGTTATATGAGTTTACAGTTATGCCTTTTGGGCTCACGAATGCCCCCTCTGCTTTCATGAGCCTGATGAACAGGGTGTTTGAGCCTTATCTGGACGACTTCGTGATTGTATTCATCGACGACATCCTGGTTTATTCAAAGTCAATATTGGACCATTGGACGCATTTGGAGTTGGTGTTAGCGAAGCTGAGGGAGCATCAGTTGTTCGCCAAGTTCGGCAAGTGCGAGTTCTGGCTCCGGAAGGTTGCCTTCTTGGGTCATGTCATTAGTGGGGCAGGATTGGCCGTGGACCCTGCTAAGGTTCGTGCAGTGAAGGAATGGCAGCCTTTGAAGTCAGCATCAGATGTGCGCAGCTTTTTGGGGCTTGCTAGATACTACCGCAAGTTTGTCAAGGGGTTCTCGAAGATCGCTCTTCCACTCACTGCGCTGACCAAGAAGGAGGTGCCATTCGTGTGGTCGCCTCAGTGTGAGGCTGCATTTCAGGAGCTTAAGGATCGCCTCACCTCGGCCCCGATCCTTGCTCTTCCATCTGGGAAGGAAGGATTTCAGGTTTACACAGAAGCATCTTTTCAGGGGATGGGTGTTGTACTGATGCAGCACGGGCACGTGATTGCTTATGCTTCAAGGCAGCTTAAGAAGCATGAAGTGAATTATCCAGTGCATGATCTGGAGCTGGGTGCAGTAATTTTCGCCTTAAAAATTTGGAGGCATTATTTATATGGTGTTCACTGCTAGATATTCACCGATCACAAAAACTTAAAGTATATACACACCCAGAAGGATCTAAATTTAAGGCAGCGGCGGTGGATTGAGTTTTTGTGCGATTATGATTACACGCTAAACTATCACCCAGGGAAGGTAAATTCGGTGGCCGATGCACTGAGCACGAGGACATCCAGTCCAGAGTCACGGCTGATGGCCATGGAGTTAGTAAGGATGCTCGAGGAGATGCAGATTACGTTCGTGTCTAGAGCCGATCCAGAGGTTTTCGCCGAGTACCTGGCCGCGATGAGCATAGTTTGTGATATTCGAGATCGCATCCAAGCGGAGCAAAGGAAGGATGCTGCCCTAGAATCTATACTTCGAGCAGTGGAGTCTGGAACCGCGGGGGAGTACACCATGCAGGAGGATCTTGTTCATTTCCGTGGCAGGTTATACATACCCGCGGGAGGAGGGATTCGAGAAGACATAATGAAGGAGGCTCACTGCACTAAATATTCGGTGCATCCCAGGATTGTCAAGATGTATACCGACTTGTGGAGGATGATGTTTTGGCCAGGGATGAAGCGGGATGTCACCTATTTTGTCACTCACTGCTAGGCGTGCTAGAAGGTAAAGGCAGAGTGTAGAAGCCCGGCTGGGTTGTTGCAGCCGTTGTCCATTCCCGAGTGGAAGTTTGAAGATATATCCATGGATTTCGTTCACGGGCTACCTCATTCCCACTCCGGGAATGACTCTGTATGGGTGGTTGTGGATTGTCTAAGAAAGGTCGCGAGGTTTATACCGATGAGGAAGGATACACATGTTGACGCGTTGGTGAGACTCTTCGTCGAGCAGTTTGTTCGCTATCATGGAGTGCCCAAAACTATCGTTACGGACCGTGACGGTCGCTTCACCTCCAAGGAGTGGAAAGCAGTGCAAGCTTATTTGGGCTCACGTTTGACTTTTAGCACGGCCTTCCACCCTCATACGGATGGCCAGTCAGAGTGGACGATCAGGACCCTAGAAGATTTGTTGCGCCTTTGTGTTTTGGATCGAGGTGAGCCGTGGGAGAGACTTCTGCCCTTGGTAGAGTTCTCTTATAATAACTGTCATGAAGCGAGCATCGGCATGTCTCCTTATGCGGCATTATATGGGAGGAGGTGAAGGAAACCTTTGTCATGGGTCCAAGATGAGGACCCGAAGGCGTTAGGGGTGAAATTCATCGATGATACCAATGAAATGGTCAGACTGATTCAAGACCGCATGTTTAAAGAGCAGAGTCGGTAGGCAAAATTTTATGACAAAAAGCACAGGGCAGTGGAATTCCATGTTGGAGACAAGGTATTCTTGAAGATCAGGCCGATGCACGGGGTGTCTCGGGTTCGGGGAAGGAAGAAGCTCAGCCCTCATTATATGGGGCCTTATACCATCCTGGAGCGGATTGGCCCATTAGCTTATCGGTTGATGTTACCGGCAGAGTTGGAGAATTTACATGACGTTTTCCATGTGTCCTCCCTTCAGAGGGCCTTGCTTCGCCCTGATCAGCATGTTATAACTGCGTCTGGTCCTGTGGAGACCGACAGGTCTATCCGGCTGGAGCCTATGCAGATAGTTGACACCGAGACCAGAGTGCTGCGGAGAAAGAGTGTTCCATTGGTGAAAGTTATGTGGTCCAACCATGGACGGGAGGAATACACCTGGGAGCCGATGGTCCTTATGCAACAGCGTTACCCGGGATTGTTTTCCCCAGGTATGACCTAAACTAGTTTGTCATACTTTGTTTCGATACCGTAGCCCAAACTCAAAATTTCGAGGACAAAATTAATTTTTTTGTTTATTGGATTTGTAACATCCCGTTTGTTTGTCTCTACTGCTTCCGTTCGATGAACGTCGAACAGGCAGTCGATCGTCGTTCGACGAATTTGTCGTCGTTTGGTGATCGATGAAATTGCCGCTGTTCGACGAACGTCGAAGGGGCAGTCGGTCGTCGTTCGACGAAGTTGTAGCGTCCCATTTGACGAAGTCGAAGTAGTAGCGTTCAACGAAATTGCACCATTCGACGAACTCGAAGTAGTAGCATTCGACGAAGTAGTAGCGTTCGACGAAGTCGAAGTAGTATCGTTCGACGAAGTAGTAGCGTTCGACGAAATTGCGCCGTTCGACGAAGTCGAAGTTGTAGCGTTCGACGAAGTTGTAGCGTCCCATTTGACGAAGTCAAAGTAGTAGCGTTCGACGAAATTGCGCCGTTCAACGAAGTCGAAGTAGTAGCGTTCGACGAAGTCGAAGTAGTAGCGTTTGACGAAGTAGTAGCGTTCGAAAAAATTACGCCGTTCGACAAAGTCGAAGTTGTAGCGTTCGACAAAGTTGTTAGCGTTCGACGAAAGTGTTGCTGGGCAATTTTTCTTTCGTCTCCCAGTAAAGGCTTAATTTCATAGGGAGTTGTGGTCGTAAATGCTTGTCAAATCAAATTCCACTATCTCTTTTCTTCAAGCCATTATTTTCTCTGGCTCATTTCTTCTTCATCTCCTTCCCCCACCTTAAGGGTTTTACCCAAGGAGCTTTGGAGGAGCAAAGCTTGGAGAAGGATTTTGAGCTTGGCCAACTGCCGCCATGCCACGGATGAGACAACCGCGATCGTCGGCCAAAAATCAGGTGACTTCCGACCCTTCTCCCTTGGTGTTAGATCTCTATATATATTAGGAGAGACATCGAGCTCAAAAGAGCTTGATTTGGTGAGTTTAATGGAGTTCAGTAGGAAGAGGCAACACTAGGGTTTTCTCTCTAGGGAGTCGTTCGCCGCGAAAATGACGTCGATCAACTCCTCTCTTCGATGCGAGGTCAAAGGAGTTGATTTCGTGAAAATCGGCGGCCTCACGAGGGAGTATTCGAGGAACGAAGGGTGGTAGAAAATAAGATTTCTGCTGGAGGAAGGAGATGAACAGTGTCTTAAAGAGTCTTCTTTAAGGCCTGTGCAGATTTGCTATATGTAGACCAAACTGGGGCAGGTTTTATATTGCAGCTGAGTTCAAGCCACTTTTAAGGTATGACCCAGCTAGATCCAGGATTTGGGCTCAACTAGAAAGTTGTAGCCCTTGGTGAACTGTAGAGTCCTATAAAGCTGTTGGAAGTAATGTGTTTTATTAAGATTACCATTATATTATAAGGAAATCTATCAAACTAGACCGGCTGTGTTCGAGTCGCTGTTTGGGCTTGATACATTCGGAGCTGGTCCCTGAGCTTATGACAAAAGTTGTAGCCCTTGGAAATACCTTTCCAGAATGGGGTGGCACGTTATTGGTGGTGGAGCATAACTCCCAGAAATCCAGTTTCGGTAAACAGCAATACCCACGTAAAATTTATAATGTTGTTTGGATTCCTCTCAATTTACTTATCGGATGTTCGTAAAATTTGGTGGACATGTGCATAATGGTATTGAGACCACCCCCGATCAGAATTATGAATGTTGGATTTATATTTACGGTAATATTGTTAGTCTATTCTTGTAAATTTGCTGTGTTGCAAATAACATTGGTAAATATAGACAAGGCTCGAGATTGGGGAAATATTCAAGGTAATGATTATGAGAAGTTATGTTGGCTCTTGCACATAATTTGTAAAAAGGGGGAATATGACGCCATTCCCGCAAGTAGTCCTATAGGATCAAAGGTAGTAATTCCCTTATATACCCATGCCACTGTAGTGAGTTATGACAACTCCGTATATGAAGCAGTGATGGTTGGTGAGGCTTCTAGGGTATGGTTATATCCAGAGAGGTGAGGGACACGGTTGGTAGGTCCTTGGATGCTAATTAGTTTCGGCACCAATTGTATGAGGAGAAATGGAATAAGGCTCCTTACGCGAGTCCTTGGGTACTTGATAGCACCGGTGGTGCATGGGAATCTCAGGAATGTGCATGGTTTACACATGGTGGTGTGTTGATCCTGGATGGAGGATTACTTGTGGCGGTTCTACGGGCTTGCTGGTCGTGACACCGACAAAAGCCGACGGTTAGACTCTAGACCGGTTGGGTTAGACTCTTGGTGCTCACCTACCCAGGTCCCCTTCTGTGTACTTGAAGGCTCAGCATGTTGCGAGTAGTACGCAGGGTCTCCGATGTGTGTTCTTAGCATCGAGGCGTATAGAGGCATAGGACTGGTAGTGTTCATACCATCCTAGTCGTGGAGGAGCTCGTTCCACTGTCTCCGTCTGGCCAAGACGAGAGATGCCTGAGCGGTTAGCTACCCCTCAAAATGCGAGAACAAAAGGTCTATGTCGACATAGCAAATATGCATGGGTGAGTCATCATATCATAATCATAGCATTGCATTCATCCTTCATAATCATTGCATTGCACCGCATTGGATCCTCATCATATAAACTTGTATGGGCACCTTTATATGATGAGTTACCTTCATGTTCAGATCCTTAACTTATAAGCTTGTATGGGCATCCTTATAAGTTAAGTTCAATTCGGTTCTGTGATACTCTGCTCATGCTTTCTTGTTACTCGTACTTGCTTATATAACCACTGTTATTTATGTACATGTTAGTTAGAATTATTTCATGTACTTGGGTACTTATACAACTGACATATATGAACAACCATTCCTGTCACCTGCTTTGTATATTATTGCTTATATTGCATCTTTTCTTCCTTTCCTACCGCCCGGTGCCTTGGAGTCGTCGGGGGAGCGGATGTGAAGCCACTTAGTCTTTATGACTAACAGTTGCTACATCCCTCTTTTTAGGAGCGCATCTTGGAGCAGCAGCGCACAACGCTAGAGGAGAATAGCCAGGTCAGGACGATAGGGCCGGAGGCCACAATACCCTCAAAACCGTCAGTGACCGATGTGAGTGCAGTTTGAGATGTAGCCCTTGGGGCATTTAGCTTGATACTCTGATGCTTTTGCAGGAGCACTCGGAGCTTCTTGTCTTTTGTACTGATATGGACTCTTACTTATGTGGATATTTATATGGCTTCTTGCTTTTACATTATTGATGGGTTGGCGCTGTTCAGTTGGTTCGGCCGGCAGGATAGGCGTCTCTCGGGGGAGGCTAGCTAGTGTGCTGATGCTTCCGCAAGGCGGCTGTCTTGGGCATAAGACTCCCCTCAGTCGTGTTTTGTGTTTCGGGAGGGGGATCTTACGAATGGTATCAACTTGCAACGATCCTGAGATAAAGAAGTCCATTCCCGCATGGTGCACCCTCTCACCTCTTCAGTTTGAGGACAAACTGAATGAGCGGAAGTGGTGGTGTGCCCATGTGTAATTCGCATTAAGTAGGTCTAGTATCTTCCTTCAAGTAGCCAACCTAACTCAAAAATCTACCTTGCATAAAGATCCCGGTACATTCAGAACCAGCGACGGCCGCTCCGGTGCCTCCTGTACCAACTCCTTTTCAACAATCAGAGTTTGGCCAGACCCTAACGGCAATCCTGGATGCCTTCAGGTCTCAGCAGATGCTGGTGCAGCCGTAGGCTCCGAACTCAAATTAGTTAAGCATCTTCCATGCTCTCTCCCCTCCCACCTATCATGGTACGGAGTCCGCAGTTCATACGGAGGAATGGTTGGACACAGTGGAGGAGTTACTGGAAGGGATACGATGCCCGGGCAATATGGCAGTCACGTTGGCGGTCACGACCTTGGATCTACATGCGAAAAGGTGGTGGAAATCCCTGATGGGCTCCATCTTTGAAGGGCGTAACCATCTTGACATAAGCTGGGATGAGTTTGCAGACGTGTTCCTGGAGCATTTTGTCTCTTCTACAGCCCGAGATGAACTCGAGGAGAGGTTCCTGCAGCTGAAGCAGGGATCTAGGATAGTCGTGGAGTATCAACGAGAATTTCAGCAGTTGGCTAGAGTTGTAGACTCTTATGATCTAGATGATCGCGGGTACGCGAAGCGGTTCTACAAGGGATTGCGAGATCCCCTGAGGAAGGCTCTTCTCTTTCTCGCCGATTTGAGCCTCGCACAGATTATAGAGACGGCACAAAAGTTGGAGGCAAACCATTTGGGGGTCCAGGCTAAGGGAAAGAGGACCGCAGAGGGCGTGATGGAGGCAGGGCCCAGCTTCAGGAGGATGCGGAATACAAGGGTCAGAGGCGGAGACCGGAGGAGAGATGGTGAGCATTTTTGCCCAAACTTCGGGATAGAGCAGCCAGCACAGCCGCTACCATTTCCCCCACCGCATCAGAATCAAGTGCCTCAGCCGCAAAGAGGTGCTAGAGTTTGCTACTATTGTCACCAGCCCGGTCACATTCGGGCCTTCTGCCCGCAGCTGCAAGGAAATGCTCCGAATCGCCCCATGGCTCCCCCGGGGGCGCAGCGGGGTAGAGGTCGAGGTCGAGGCCAAGGTCGCCAGGGTAGGAACCCCAGGCCTGCTGAGGAGCAGGTATACGCTTTGGATCTAACTGAGGAACGAGACCCGCAGGAATTCATCACAGGTAATCATGCATTTAGTTTCGTCTTTTCATAACTATTATGCTTAAGTGTGCATGATTTAAAACCCCTGGTACCGTGCTTATTTGCGGTAAGCCCGCCCTTACTCTTTTCGATACGGGTGTCACTCATTCATTTGTATCGAAAGAGTTCGTGAATGAACTGGGTGCGGTGTAGTGTTTCGAGGGAGCCCCCAGGAGGGTGCGCCTTCTGGATGGCTCGGAGATACTATCTACCGCCAAGTGTAGCATGATAATATCCATCGGTGGGAAGCAATTTGAGACACCGACAACGGTGTTGTGGATGCAAGACTTTGATCTAATCTTGGGCATAACATGGTTGCATTGGAATCACGCGAAGATTGACTATGTGGCAAAGCGGATCACGTTGAGGCATGACGACTCGGAGGTGGTAATTCAAGTTATAAGATTCATATCTCAGAACTTATTGTCCTCTGTAGATTCATATCTCAGATGTTCTTGGTCTACTTTCTTCAGAACAAGACACACCGCTCAGTCTTCTTCTGAAGAAAGTAGACCAAGAACATCTGGTCGACTTTGGACAAGACGCCAGATCAACCCGCGCAGGCCGCCCGAATAGAAAACGGTCTCCCAGATCAAACCGCTTAGAATAACTCGCCCGAGACACAACCGACCAGAGAACCAGCGCAGACCGCGCGGTCTCTGCGGTCTCCAATCCGCAGACCGCCCAGCACAACTCCACTTCCACTTCAAAAATTTAACAGAAGTTAGATAGAGGAGAAGATGCGCACAAACTAAAAAGATCAAAAGGGCAGGTATGGCTTGCTTAAGAGCTACCGACATTGCTTTCCTCAAGAGATCATTAATATTGTGACACCCTAAGAAGAGACAGGATCTTGGCGGTCAGAAGAGAAAAGGTGTACAAATTGGAATGATCAAAAGGGCAGGAGTGGTTGCTGAAGAGCTACCGACATTACTTTTCTCAAGATATCATTAAGATCGTAACACCCTAAGAAGAGAGGGGACCTTAACGGTCAGAGGAAGAAGAAGACAGGTGTACATATCAAAATGATCAAACGAAGAAGGTTGATGAAGAGCCCTGAACTAGAAGCTGATCTGGAAAAGCTTTTCAAGGGACATGAGAAAATTCAGAAGAATCCAGAGAAAGCCATTCCAGCAAATTTCAAATATGTAGAGAGGAAATCCAGGAAAGTCTTTAAGGCCTTGTCAACTTTTCTCAGAAAGAAAAAGTGAAACATATTTGGGTAAATTATCTCTAATAAACACTTAGTTACATCAATCATATATTTTTCAGTCTATCATATTTTTATTGTCTATGTATGCATTATTTGTATTAAGTGTTATGTCAAAGTATGTATTAAATCACTTTAAACAATCTGTAAAATTTGTTAAGATAAATAGGAGAGATTGTTGGGAAAAACTCCTTTTGATTTAACTTAACAAATTATATATGGGTGATTTTTACTTCCTAGGAGTATTACCCTCATTGTATAGTAAGGGTAATTTGGTCATTAGATGTATTAGGATGTCACACTCACCTTAGAGTGTCAAGGCCAGGTCAAGAAAATCACAAAATCAGTTAAGTTAAGACTTGCGTCGAATGCACATTGACGCAACTTTGACTTGATGTCGACGCAACTTTGACTAGAACTCGAAGCAAATTAATCAGCATGTCGAAGTATAACTCAATTCAACGCAACATTGAAAGGGACTCAACGCAGAAGGAAGAGCTTGTCGAAGCCAACTAAGAAGTCGACGCAACTTCGATTATAATTCGACGCAGAAGTTAAAGCTCAAGACCAAGTCTTGAACTCGATAGATACATCGATAAGGAATCGACGTAATGTTGACATCTAAGTTAAGCCAGATCTAAGAAGGAATTCGAAGCTACTATTATATGAACTCATAGGTGCGTCGATATGAAGAATGATGAAGTCGACGCAGCGTCGAATACAGTCAGAAAAGGAAGCTTTTTTTGGTGTCCTTTTCAGACCTTTTCAGAAGGACCACAAGGCTAGAGACAGTTCTCCAATGGCTTGTTTACTGTCAAGAATGGAATGGAACTTTCTGGGACACATCAAAATCATTCTTGGAAGATATTCAAAATATATGGATGGGTCGGGAATAAAAGAAGAAAGGAAAATTATGTGTCTAAAAGAATTCCTTATTAGGACAGCCCAAAAGAAGAAAGGATTTGAAATCTCAATCATACAGAATAAGTATGCTGAATGGGAGAAGAGAGAGATAGCATTTATTATTATTATTGTATGTGGATTAGGGTGTTTATCTTCTTCCTTCTCAAACCCTAAGAGACAAGAACAAGTCTTCTTTCAGCACAGTGAAAAGATAACAGTTGCTTCTTCTTCTTCATCTTACAGCAGCTATTTACAAGAAGTACTTACAAAAAAGGATTAAGTCAAATAACCCTTGTAATCATCACAATCATAAGCAAGGGTTCATCATTTCAGATCCTGTGAAAGACAGAAGCTACAGAAGTGCTTCTGAAGAATTCTGAAAGATAGATTTCTATTTTCTTCTTCCCCCTTTCTTCTCACTCTTCCTTCAACTGTAAAAACTTTTATTAATCCCTATTCCAAAGGATTCAGTGGTTCTAGTAGTCTCCATATCAAAAGACTCTGTGGTTTTAAGAGTCTCCTTATCAAAGACTCAGTTGTTCTAAGAGTCTCCTTATCAATAGACTCAGGCACAGGTTGTGCAATCCTACCACGGAGGTAGAAGAGAGGAGTACCCACATTTTGGGGAACCTCTATAAAATTCCTGTGTCTTTGTGTGTGATTTTCTATGTTGTCCATACTTTAGTTTTTCTATGTTTTACATTTCCAGCAATCTGTTTATACTTTATTTTGTCTTTGGTATTGCTGGTTGCATAATCACTTAGTGTTTTTATTTGTATGTGCATAAATAGGATAGAAAATATTTAAAACTCTATTCACCCCCTCTAGAGAATACTCAGAGGCACACTGTGCACTTTCAATTGGTATCAGAGGTAGGTTGATCATTAAAAGGTTAACACCTTGATAAAAAGATCTCATACTCTCATTTCTTTATTTTAAAATTAATTAAAACTACTTTTTAAAGAAAATGAGTTCAAAGGCTTATGCATCTATTGATGAAGATATCTTTAATGTCATCATTACAGGTCCCCTAGTCCCAGTGAGGAAAGATGCTAGTGGGACAGTAACACAAACTGCAGTCCCCAAAGCAGAGTAGACTGATTCTGAGAAGAAGGTGAAGGCATGTTATATCAAAGCCATAAATATCCTGGTCTCTATTATGTCAGATGATATATTTCAAAAAGTGGCTGATGACAACTCTGTCAAAGAAATCTGGGAATCTCTCTCCAGATTAGTTGTAGGAAGCTCTGATAAAATAAAAGACAAGAAGTCACTTCTCATATCCAATATGAGAACTTCAAGAAAAAGACTGATGAAAGCATTGCTGAAATATATGACATGCTCAGCTTCATCATAAATGAGCTGATAGGGCTTGACAAAGAAATTTCTCTGATAGAAATTAATGACAAGCTCCTCATGTGCTTCTCAAGCACATTGGACTCAAGAATTTGGGCCATCAGAGATTCTAGATGCCTCAGAGAAATATCAACAGATGCTTTGTTAGGGAAGCTCAAGTCCTATGAGCTTTTACTAAAAAATAGGGCTGAGTCAGAAGCCCAGGTGAGAATCTCAACTCCTAAAGAAAGGACTCTTGCACTTAAGTCTGCTGAAGCAGAACCCTCCACCTCTGAAGAAGAGATGTTCAATCTCTTGGCTAAAAGATTCAAGAGATGGGTCAGGACAGAGGACTCCAGAAGGAAATAGAGGAGTTCAAGCAAGCCAAGGTATGACAAAACTCCTAAACAGGAAATTATCTGCTTCTCTTGTAGAAAATCAGGTCACTTTGCCACTGAATGTCCTGAGGAAGAAAAGAACAAAAGCAACAAGCAGAAGAAGGAGCACAAGAAGAAATCCTTTAGGAGGAAGGATAAGAAAGGAGGGAAGAGTTTCATTGCTGAAACCTGGAGTGATTCAGAATCTGAGTCAAACTCCTCCTCATCTAATAGTGATGAAGAGTGTGGAAATGAAAAGTCTGCTTAATGGCTCTAGAAGACTCTACTGTTGAGAATGAGGTAACAATCTTTGATGATTTTGACTTTTCCTCAAAAGATTTTAAAGATTGTTTTAAAGAATTCTGTTAAGATTATATTAATAGCCAAAAGGATCTTAACATAATCAGAACAGAACTAGAAGACCTTAGAAAAAATAATCTGTACTCAGTCAATTATGATCTGAGAGATCAATTTTGTAAGAAATATAAATATTAGATAATGAAAATTCTGATTTATGGAAAGAACTTACAAAGGCAAAAGCCTTTGAGGACTCACTCAATGAAAGGAGTCAAAAGCTTAAGGATATCTCACAAAATCTCTCCAAGAGATTTGATCATCTTCATCTAGAATCACTACCATCCACTAGCACACTAATCCCTAGAAAACTTGCTTGGGAAAATCTTGTAGCATTATTTAGGTCTAGACCTAATAACAACTTAGAATCTTGTGAAGAACATAATAATAACCCTAACAAACTCACTATATTAAATAGGGTAAACATTACTAATCAACTAGGGATTTTATGTAAACATCCCTTAGAAAAGCAAAATTAAAATAATAAAAATCTTAATAAAAAGAATCATACATCGAATAGAACTCGACGCAATTTTAAAGATGCATCGAATGCAACTCGACGGAGTTCAGCATATGCGTCGACATCAATTCGAAGCAAGTATGAGGGTGCGTTGAATTATATTCGACGCAACCAATACTGTGCATCGAATTATTATGGACGGAACTATGCAGACACGTCGAATTACATTCTACTCAACTCTAAAGATGCGTCAATTTCTTCTCGACGCATGTTTCCTGCAAGAACTTATCAAACATCTAAACCACCCTCAATTTCTGTTCCTAGATTTTTCTGTTGTTCTAAACTTGGGCATATAGCCAATCATTGCTGGCATAATAATGCAGCACTTCTTCACCTTAAGGGGTATGCTGAAAGACCATCTTATTCTTTCATAACTCCATATGATGATAGAAGAAAGAGACCCCAGCATATGAGGGTCTATACTAATGTTGGATTTTATGTGCAGAAAGGAGACTATTCAACCACAAACCAACAATGATATTTGGATAGTGGATGCTTCATGCATATGACAGGAGCAAAAGAACTGCTGGAAAATTACAAGGCCAAGGATGGGCCTAAGGTAATTTTTGGGAATTCCCACTCTGGTCAAACCAAAGGATATGGTTTGCTCAGGATTGGGGAAGTCTCTTTCTCTAAGGTAGCTTATGTTGAAGGACTTCAACATAATCTAATTAGTATTAGTCAGCTGTGTGATGGTGAATACAAAGTTGTGTTCACTAAGTCTTTGTGTCATATAGTTAGCTCTGTAATTAACCAAGTATTATTAACTGGTTATAGGAAAGGTAAGATCTATGTTGTAGACTTTGAGTATACTAAGTCAGAGATCTGCTTATTTAACTCCCAGTTAGAAAACAATGAGTTGTGGTATAGGAGACTTGGTCACCTTAAATTTAAGACCATAGCCAAACAGTCTAAGCATAACCTAGTAAGAGGCTTACCAACAGGTAAGTTCAATAAAGACCATCCCTGTAGAGCCTTCCAACCAGGAAAGCAGATCAAATCATCATTCAAACTAATTAGTAAGAATGATTCCCCCAGAATCTTATTCCTGTTGCGCATGGACCTATTTGGTCCTATCTCTACTCAGAGCTCAGTAGGTAAGCCCTATACTTTAGTCATTGTTGATGACTTTTCTAGATTCAGCTGGGTGTTCTTTCTAAAAGCTAAGTCAGACACCTTCAAGATCCTCTCAAGATTCATTAGACAGATTCAATCTGAATTCAATGCTCAGGTTGTTGTGATCAGAAGTGATCAAGGTACTAAGTTTGAAAATCAGTTAATTTGTAGATTCTATGAGGATGAAGGGATAAGACAAAGCTTTTCAGCTCCTAGACCCCCCCCCCCCCCCCCCCAAAAAAAATAAGGTGTGTGATGATTACTTGGGCTTCTTCTTTTTGTTTTATAAATAAAAGATAACCTTTATATTAAGAGTTTAGAATTGGCGGATATTTTCGAAGAGTCTCGCAAGTACTCCTACTTTGAGAAATTAACCGTTATCCTATCGAAGGATAGAAGTAACGATCTTTTTCTTCTTTCGGAATATTGACAATTACGCTTCGGCTACAATGCCGAATTCTATTGACTTGAATAGTAGAAAAGGAGAGTTTTGCACTAAATGAGTTTGAAAAGCTGTGTTTGAATTTTTAGTCCAAATTAATCATTTGATAAAGGCAAGTATACCTTATCGCAAGTAATACAGGATATTTTTAGAAAATATCGGGATCGTATATTTCCGCGGGTCGTGTTGATTATGCTACTTCGAGGGACGAACTATTATTTTATCGGAATAATATTTTTAGTTGATTTAACTAGAGTTCTAAATGATAAAATGCGAAAGATGATTTAAGCGATTTACTAGAGTTCTAAGTGATGAGAAATATAGCGCGTGACGTCGAATTACCTTGAGACGAAAATAGATTTTTCGTAGAATTAAAAGTGATGACTTTTCAAAATATTAAGATGACTTGGCCGTGGAGGTTCCATAATTATGAACGCTCCTCTCTCGAGGGTACGCCCACCTGAGATTATGAATATTCGACCGAACTCTCGTTCTACAATCGAATGTTCTTAATACTCGCTTTATGTTGCGAACCCCGCTATTGGGTTTTTATTTCCAATTCGGGAGAGTTACCTCGTCCTCTCTCGAGGGTAGAGCGCACTTCTCTTTACCCGTGAGTGATCAGTCCGCACACACGAGCCTCTCGGCTAACTAGGTACGAAAACGGAAATGAAAACCACACATTGATTATGTGGCTCCACTCAACGTGATTCTCGGGTAAACCTTAAGCGTTAATTATTTTAGAAAGAGATGTTTTAATTTTTATAGAAAAACTATTTTTGTGTCCCAATGCTCTTCGACGTCGTGCGCTAAAGGAAATTAGCCACTCATCGGAATGGAGACGGCATTATCGGTTGAAAAATACATGTTTGATAATTAAAGCGGATATAAGCGGATAAAAAGGAAATAAAAAGACTTATATAAAAACAGTAATAATATCCGTCCCAACCACCTTAAACAAGTGCTAAAAAGTTCTTAGCCTCTTATTTAAGAAGGGGGTGGTATAGAAATGAAAAGACTTATAAAGGTGCAGAAATAATATCCATCCCAACCGACTTAAATAAGTGCTAAAGTAAATTAGCCTCTTATTTGAGAAGGGGGTGGTATATAGCAGTTATATAAAGACTGAAATAAAAACTAAGCTACAAAAAAGGAAAATACTATCTCATACACGCACACACTCTAAAAGAAACTGAAAAAGAAAGCGTTTAAAATGAAAGCGATAAAATAAGGCGAAAAAGAAAACGATAAAACTATTTTATGAAAGCTTGTAAATCTAAGCTATGAAAACAGTAAACCTAGATTATGAAAGCAATAAAACTAACTATAAAAGCAATAAAACTAAATTATGAAAGCAATAAAGCTAAACTCATACACGCACACACACTAACATTAATAAAAAGAAGATGATCCAAATGAGAAAAACATCATTTTATTTCTGAAATCAGCATTACAACTAGACTAGGAAGACGAAAAAAAACTACAAACGAACTTAAACTGAAATGCAGAAGAGAAGCTCACAATCACTCAAAAGAACTCACAATACAACAAAAACCACTCAAAATTTGGATGAAAATAACTTCAGCCGAGCCCCTCTATTTATAGGGAAAATTTGAGTTTTACACGCCCTAGGTCACGGGCGTGACTTGAATGTCACGGCCGTGACTTAGGGCGTGACATTTGCTCGGCTGTATTCGCCGCCTTCTGGAAGGTCTGGCCGTCAAACATGGCTGCACACGGGCGTGACTTGGTATGTCACGGGCGTGACTTGGTGAGTCACGGGCGTGACTATGGGTGGCTGATGTCGGCAGCATGGGTGCGGCTTCGAGACGTGATGCGCTGGCGGCTCACGGGCGTGACTCTGCTGGAACACGGGCGTGACTTGTAGAGTCACGGGCGTGACTTGATCAACTCTTCGAGATTTCACCTGAAAACGGCTGCCAGCTGGAAATTTGGCTTTTTAAAATTACACGCCCTTGGTCACGGGCGTGACCTCGGGCGTGACTTGAGCGATTTGTCGGGATTTGATCTGAATTGAGCCGTCCCGTTGATATTTGATCTTTAAAATTACACGCCCTTGGTCACGGGCGTGTCTGAGGGCGTGACCTGTGAAAATTTTGCAAAAAATTGCAAAAACAAAAATAAAACTAAGTTAGAAACCAGAAATAATAAAGAAGCAATTTATTCATTAATTTACATAGAAAATTCACAATATTAATTAAAACTATACTAATACTTATACCAAAAATACATATTTTTTATTACTTATCAAATACCCCCATACTTAAGCTTTTGCTATTCCAGGGCAAAAGTAAGAGAGATCTATACGGGATTAACATAAGTTCTAATTTTTGGCTATCGTTTTATTTTAATCATAAGAGACTGAAAAATAAAAATTCGGAGTAATAAGAGTTAAGCCCTAAATTATGCAAATGATTTAAGTAGAAGAAATGTCCTGGCCAAAAGACTTCTTAATTAACCAAATAGCAAACAAAATTGCAATCATTAGTAAACGAGATTAGATCGAAATTATAATAACCTTTGTTTAAAAAACATAAAGGAAAAATATAAGTTACTAATTATGCTCTCAAATGATTTTTTGAATTAAAACTAGAAACAATAATTTGGTTAAGGGAAAAGGGGTAAAAAGCCTTGGCAAATAGAAGAGTACTTGGATTAGGGGTGATGAATTGTATCATCTCACCCCTCTTATAAAGTTTCCTTTGACTCCCATCGTTGGTGTACGAGGGACGAGGGAAAATTGACCTTTTTAATTAACCCAATGCCTGTGTTTACGGAATTTGCAATTCCCATTGACATAGGATTTCTTTTAACAAATATTGGGTGCCTATGTTTACGGAATTTTTGTATTCCCATTGACATAAGATCTTTTTTTTTTTCTTCTTTTTGTGTTTTTGCCATGCTAAATTGGTGTATACAAGGGGTTTTCAAGAGAAATTCTAGAATAATAAAAAAAAGTTTTGAGAGCAACCTTAGTAAGTTGAATATTCCTAGATTCCTGAAGACATAAAGTAGGGATAATTGCAGTCTAAAGTTGTTTTGCTAACATAATACACATGTCTCTATTTTAGCTAGTAGAAGTAGTGCTTGATAACAAAGCCTCTATTTAAATTAAAAACACAAGATATTTTTTAAACTTAACCCCGAACGTTTAAATCTATCGATCTTAGATAAACAAACAAATAGTAAAACTAGCGATTATGAAAATCCACAAACATATACTCTCGAAACTAAATGCTTTAAGAATAAAAGTAAAGTAGGGTTTATTATTTTTGGAGTTTTTTCTTTGTTTCTTTTTTTTTTTTTTTTTTTTTTTTTTTTTTTTTTTGTCAACTACAAAAAATACATATTATTATTATTATTTGTTTTTTTTTTTTTTTTTTGAAAACGGGAAATACACCCCCATACGTAAAACCCAACATTGTCCCCAATGTTGTAATGTAAGTATGAAGAAGGGAAAATAACAATGCAATATATACAAAAGGAAAAAGGAAGCAAAAAGGCTTCCCTGAAGTAAAGCTGGCGGGGTCGGAAGAAACCCTGCAAAAATAGAGAAAAAGCATAATAAAAATATTAGATAAATATGGGGTGCCTCCCACGAGCGCTTTGTTTACCGTCGCGTAGCTTGACGCATTTGGCGTGGTGAGATTATAAATTAGGGAGGGTTAAAGATTCTGTGTGTCCGTCCACCGGATCGCCCGCAAGATATAGTTTTAAACGGTGGCCGTTGACTTTAAAATCGCCTTTTTCGGGGTGAGAGATAAGAACGGTCCCATACGGCCAAACCTCTTTGACTGTAAAGGGGCCGGACCAGCGGGATTTGAGCTTACCCGGAAAAAGACGAAGACGTGAATTATAAAGAAGGACAAGATCGCCCGGCGCGAAAGTTTTTGGAAATTTAATTTTTCGATCGTGGTAGAACTTAGAACGCTCCTTATAAAATTTATTACTCTCATAAGCGTTCGCACGCCATTCATCGAGTTCATTGAGTTGGAATTTCCTATTCTCGGAGGCTAAGTTCGAATCGAGATTTAAAAATTTTAAGGCCCAAAAAGCGCGGTGTTCTAATTCTACCGGTAAATGGCACGCTTTGCCGTAGACTAATCGATAGGGCGTACAACCGATAGCGGTCTTGTATGCCGTACGATACGCCCATAACGCGTCGTCGAGTTTTGAGGACCAATCCTTCCTATTTAAAGAGACGGTTTTTTCCAGAATGCGTTTTATCTCGCGATTTACTACCTCTACTTGGCCGCTCGTTTGGGGGTGATAGGCGGTGGCGAGCTTATGCGTGACGCCGTATTTAGATAAAATTTTTGAAAACTGGGCATTGCAGAAGTGCGTGCCCCTATCACTTACTATTGCACGGGGCGTGCCAAAGCGAGAAAATAATTTTTTTAGAAAATGGACGACGACTCGCGCATCATTGGTGGGCAGTGCTTGCGCTTCCGCCCACCTAGATACATAGTCGACCGCCACTAAGATATAGCGATTATTAAAAGAAGGAGGTAGGGGGCCTACAAAGTCTATGCCCCACAAATCGAAAATTTCGCATTTTAAATAAAAATTTTGGGGCATCTCGTCACGACGGGAGATGTTACCCGACCGCTGGCAGCTATCGCATATACTCACAAAAGTGTGAGCATCCTTAAAGAGAGTGGGCCAATAAAAGCCTGACTCTAACGCTTTCCGCGCGGTCCGGTTGGCTTGATAATGCCCTCCAGCCGGCCCCTCATGGCAGTGTCGCAATATTTGCGCACCCTCCTCGCTGGAAACACACCTTCGTATCACTTGGTCTGCGCAGACTCGAAAGAGAAAGGGGTCCTCCCAAAAGTAGTTTTTTAAGTCAGAGAAGAATTTCTTCTTCTGCTGAGTCGAAAAATCTTTTGGAAGGACCCGCGCGACTAAATAGTTCGCGTAATCTGCGAACCAAGGGGTAGAAGAAGTTTTGGTATTATTTATGATTAAAAGGCGCTCCTCAGGAAATCGATCGTCTATTTCGGGTTCGACGAGCGCTTCTGCGACGGGGTGTTCTAAACGTGAGAGGTGGTCGGCTGCTAAATTTTCAGCCCCCTTCTTATCCCGGATCTCTAAGTCAAATTCCTGTAAAAGGAGGATCCATCGAAGTAAGCGAGGCTTAGCATCAACTTTGGCCAAAAGATATTTCAAGGCGGAGTGATCAGTGAAAACGATTACATGTGAAAGGGTTACGTAGGGTCGGAATTTATCAAAAGCAAAGATGACGGCGAGAAGTTCCTTTTCCGTTGTGGTGTAGTTAGCCTGTGCGGCATTGAGTGTGCGAGAAGCGTAATATATTGGATGAAAATATTTATTTACGCGTTGGCCTAAGACAGCTCCTACTGCGATATCGCTCGCGTCGCACATAATCTCAAACGGAAGAGACCAATCTGGCGCCACCAGAATTGGAGAATTGATAAGTTGCTTTTTAATAAAATTAAACGCCTCTACGCAGGCCGTGTCAAAAATGAATGGGGAATCTTTTTCCAGGAGGTGAGTTAGCGGTTTGGTTATTTTTGAAAAATCTTGAATGAACCGCCGATAAAAGCCTGCGTGGCCAAGAAAACTTCTAATTGATTTGACGTTCGAAGGAACAGGAAGTTGTTCAATTATAGCGACTTTGGCCTTATCGACCTCCATCCCCTTGGAAGAAATTTTATGGCCGAGGACTAAACCCTCTCGGACCATGAAGTTGCATTTCTCCCAGTTTAAGACTAAGTTCGTCTCCTCGCACCGTTGGAGGACTCTATCTAAATTTTTTAAACAATTTTTAAAAGAGTTTCCAAAGACGGAGAAGTCATCCATGAAGACTTCCATTATGTCTTCTACTAGCTCGCCAAATATTGTCAGCATACATCTTTGGAATGTAGCTGGCGCGTTACAGAGGCCAAACGGCATCCTCCGATATGCGAAGGTGCCGAAAGGGCAAGTAAAAGTCGTTTTTTCTTGGTCCTCGGGTGAAATAGGGATTTGGAAAAATCCCGAGAGACCATCAAGGAAGCAATAAAAAGGGTGACCGGAGAGACGCTCTAAGATTTGATCAATAAACGGTAACGGAAAGTGGTCTTTTCTGGTGGCATCGTTTAGTTTTCTGTAGTCGATGCACACCCTCCAACCCGTAACAGTACGAGTTGGGATTAATTCGTTATTCGTGTTTGCCACGACCGTTATACCGCCCTTTTTCGGGACGACTTGTACGGGGCTTACCCACGTACTGTCGGAAATAGGATAGATAATCCCCGCATCAAGGAGTTTAATAATTTCAGTCTTAACGACTTCCCGCATGTTCGGGTTAAGTCGTCGTTGAGGCTGAATTGTTTTGCGGGGGTTTTCTTCGAGAAAAATTTTGTGGGAGCAGAATGAGGGGTTAATTCCCCTGATATCGGAAATTTGCCATGCAATTGCACGGCGATGTTTAGATAAAACTTCAACCAATTCGGATGTTTCTGAATCAGTTAAAGTAGAAGATATTATAACCGGAAGCTTTAAGTTCGCGGCTAGAAAAGCATATTTTAGATGGTCGGGGAGTTGCTTAAGCTCCAAGACCGGAGGTTCTTCGTAGGAAGTGGAGATTTTTAAATCTTTCGAGTCGAAAGGCTCGAAAGGCGAATCTGGCGGTAATTCTTCTAAAGGAGGTTGATTCGCCAGATCCGAATCGTCTATCATTAAGGATAGCAATTCTGAAAGAGAAGAACACTCGTCCACAAACGCGGATTCCAAATTGAAACAGGAATCATCATTCGATAGTGAGTTCCGCATGGAGGGGTTGATATGTAAAGTAACTTCGTCGTCTCCAACTCGAAGGAGGAGGCGACCGTTACTGACATCGATTAACGCACGGGAGGTTGCGAGAAAGGGGCGACCGAGGATGATGGGTACCTCGACGTCCTCCTCTATGTCCAGGATGACAAAGTCTACCGGGAAGATAAACTTGTCAACCATGACCAGAACATCTTCCGCTACCCCGATTGGGTACTTTACCGAGCGATCCGCGAGTTGGATGCTCATTTTTGTCGGACTCGGGACGCCTAAATTGAGTTTTTTGAAAAGAGAAAAAGGCATCAAATTGATGCTGGCGCCTAAGTCTGCAAGAGCGTACTTTATTAACATATTGCCAAAGAGACACGGGATGGAGAATCGTCCCGGGTCGTTTAGTTTTGGCGGCAATTTGTTAAGGAGAACAGCCGAACATTCCGCATTAAGGGAAACACGCGAAACATCCTCGAGTCGCTTTTTATTAGAAAGCAACTCTTTAAGATATTTCGCATATTTCGGCATTTGGGAGAGTGCCTCGCAGAAGGGGACGTTTATTTGAATTTGTTTTAAAATACGCAAAAATTTTTGATAATTTTCGTCCTCCTTCTCTTTATTAATTTTAGACGGGTAAGGAATTCGAGGACTCGAAACATTTGGCACAACCGGAGAAGCTGGAGCAATTAGAATCGAAGAAGAGGGTGGAGGGGTCGGAGGCGAAATGCATACCTTAGGCTCAACTCGCAATGGGGAGACGACCTCCTTGCCGCTTCGAAGGGTTATAGCGTTGGCATTTTCCCTTGGGTTTGGCTCTGTATTCCCTGGTAAAGCTCCGTATGGCCGCTCGGAGACCATCTTTGCAAGTTGTCCAACCTGGTTTTCCAAGCTTTTAATCGATCCGGTAAGATTCCGGATATTTGAATCGTTGGACGCGATGTACTTAGACAAAATATCTTCGAGCGGCGAAGGTTTTGGAGGAGGAGGCTGGAATCCCTGCGGAAATCCTTGCGGAAATCCCTGAGGATTCATATTTGGGGGCCTCTGAGCATTGTTAGGATTGCTCCAGGAGAAATTAGGGTGGCTCCTCCAACCTAGATTATAAGTATTACTATACGGGTTGTTATTAGGGTTGAAGGGGGGCCTAACCGGATTACCGAGGTAATCCACCGATTCTTCGATTACGTTATTATTATTATTATTATTATTCCAAGCGGGAGTGGAGGAGGAAACAGTCATCTCCGCCACCTGCTTACTTAGCCGCTCTACCTGTGAGGCTAAGAAAGTAGTGGCGTCCACTTCAAAAAGACCAGCCGGTTTAGTAGGACGCGACCTTGGCACGTTCCATTGGTACGCATTCATGGCCATTTCGTCGATCAGAGCTTGAGCGGTCTCTGGGGTTTTGTTGTTTAACGTTCCCCCGGAAGCCGCATCAATCATCTGCCGTGTAGAAAAATTTAAACCATTATAAAACGTTTGGACCTGTAGCCAAGTTGGTAGCGCGTGATGAGGACACCTACGCAAATATTCCTTAAAACGCTCCCAAGTCTCATAAAGAGACTCGGAATCGAATTGCACAAAGGATGTGATATCCGTGCGTAGTTTTGCGGTTTTTGACGGAGGAAAATACTTAGTTAAGAAAAATTCCGTCAATTGGGCCCACGTGGTTATGGACCCTCTCGGAAGAGAAGTCAACCATGATTTGGCCTTTGACCGTAGCGAAAATGGAAATAAGCGTAAACGAATGGCGTCATCAGTGACGCCATTAATTTTAAAGGTGTCGCATATTTCTAAAAAGTTTGAAAGGTGCTGATTTGGGTCCTCATCTGGCAAACCGTCGAACTGAATCGACTGTTGTACCATTTGAATTATGCTGGATTTTATTTCAAAATTATTATTATTAACTGACGGGCGAGTAATACTGGATCCTGTATCTTCCAAATTCGGCCGGGCATAATATGCCATGGTCCGGGCCGGGGCCGCATTTGGAATTGGATCGCCCATATTTACAGTATCTCTGATTGACTCTTCGGGGGTTTCGAGTAAGTTTTGATCACGAGATCGGATGCGCTCACGAAGGGTGCGCTCGATTTCGGGGTCAAAAGGAATAGTCGAATCGTCCGAGGAGTTTCCTCGGGTCATAAATTAAAAAACAATATTTTTGGATTTTCTGTTTTATTATTATTATTTTTTTTTTTTTTTAATATAAGTTTTTATATTTATATAATTTTTTATTTATTAGTTTTGTAACCTCTTTTTTTTTTGTGCCCTTTTTTTTTTTAATATATAGATAAGGAATAAAATTAATAGCAGTTCCTACTTTCAAATAACAACACAAACGTCCCCGGCAACGGCGCCAAAAACTTGATGATTACTTGGGCTTCTTCTTTTTGTTTTATAAATAAAAGATAACCTTTATATTAAGAGTTTAGAATTGGCGGATATTTTCGAAGAGTCTCGCAAGTACTCCTACTTTGAGAAATTAACCGTTATCCTATCGAAGGATAGAAGTAACGATCTTTTTCTTCTTTCGGAATATTGACAATTACGCTTCGGCTACAATGCCGAATTCTATTGACTTGAATAGTAGAAAAGGAGAGTTTTGCACTAAATGAGTTTGAAAAGCTGTGTTTGAATTTTTAGTCCAAATTAATCATTTGATAAAGGCAAGTATACCTTATCGCAAGTAATACAGGATATTTTTAGAAAATATCGGGATCGTATATTTCCGCGGGTCGTGTTGATTATGCTACTTCGAGGGACGAACTATTATTTTATCGGAATAATATTTTTAGTTGATTTAACTAGAGTTCTAAATGATAAAATGCGAAAGATGATTTAAGCGATTTACTAGAGTTCTAAGTGATGAGAAATATAGCGCGTGACGTCGAATTACCTTGAGACGAAAATAGATTTTTCGTAGAATTAAAAGTGATGACTTTTCAAAATATTAAGATGACTTGGCCGTGGAGGTTCCATAATTATGAACGCTCCTCTCTCGAGGGTACGCCCACCTGAGATTATGAATATTCGACCGAACTCTCGTTCTACAATCGAATGTTCTTAATACTCGCTTTATGTTGCGAACCCCGCTATTGGGTTTTTATTTCCAATTCGGGAGAGTTACCTCGTCCTCTCTCGAGGGTAGAGCGCACTTCTCTTTACCCGTGAGTGATCAGTCCGCACACACGAGCCTCTCGGCTAACTAGGTATGAAAACGGAAATGAAAACCACACATTGATTATGTGGCTCCACTCAACGTGATTCTCGGGTAAACCTTAAGCGTTAATTATTTTAGAAAGAGATGTTTTAATTTTTATAGAAAAACTATTTTTGTGTCCCAATGCTCTTCGACGTCGTGCGCTAAAGGAAATTAGCCACTCATCGGAATGGAGACGGCATTATCGGTTGAAAAATACATGTTTGATAATTAAAGCGGATATAAGCGGATAAAAAGGAAATAAAAAGACTTATATAAAAACAGTAATAATATCCGTCCCAACCACCTTAAACAAGTGCTAAAAAGTTCTTAGCCTCTTATTTAAGAAGGGGGTGGTATAGAAATGAAAAGACTTATAAAGGTGCAGAAATAATATCCATCCCAACCGACTTAAATAAGTGCTAAAGTAAATTAGCCTCTTATTTGAGAAGGGGGTGGTATATAGCAGTTATATAAAGACTGAAATAAAAACTAAGCTACAAAAAAGGAAAATACTATCTCATACACGCACACACTCTAAAAGAAACTGAAAAAGAAAGCGTTTAAAATGAAAGCGATAAAATAAGGCGAAAAAGAAAACGATAAAACTATTTTATGAAAGCTTGTAAATCTAAGCTATGAAAACAGTAAACCTAGATTATGAAAGCAATAAAACTAACTATAAAAGCAATAAAACTAAATTATGAAAGCAATAAAGCTAAACTCATACACGCACACACACTAACATTAATAAAAAGAAGATGATCCAAATGAGAAAAACATCATTTTATTTCTGAAATCAGCATTACAACTAGACTAGGAAGACGAAAAAAAACTACAAACGAACTTAAACTGAAATGCAGAAGAGAAGCTCACAATCACTCAAAAGAACTCACAATACAACAAAAACCACTCAAAATTTGGATGAAAATAACTTCAGCCGAGCCCCTCTATTTATAGGGAAAATTTGAGTTTTACACGCCCTAGGTCACGGGCGTGACTTGAATGTCACGGCCGTGACTTAGGGCGTGACATTTGCTCGGCTGTATTCGCCGCCTTCTGGAAGGTCTGGCCGTCAAACATGGCTGCACACGGGCGTGACTTGGTATGTCACGGGCGTGACTTGGTGAGTCACGGGCGTGACTATGGGTGGCTGATGTCGGCAGCATGGGTGCGGCTTCGAGACGTGATGCGCTGGCGGCTCACGGGCGTGACTCTGCTGGAACACGGGCGTGACTTGTAGAGTCACGGGCGTGACTTGATCAACTCTTCGAGATTTCACCTGAAAACGGCTGCCAGCTGGAAATTTGGCTTTTTAAAATTACACGCCCTTGGTCACGGGCGTGACCTCGGGCGTGACTTGAGCGATTTGTCGGGATTTGATCTGAATTGAGCCGTCCCGTTGATATTTGATCTTTAAAATTACACGCCCTTGGTCACGGGCGTGTCTGAGGGCGTGACCTGTGAAAATTTTGCAAAAAATTGCAAAAACAAAAATAAAACTAAGTTAGAAACCAGAAATAATAAAGAAGCAATTTATTCATTAATTTACATAGAAAATTCACAATATTAATTAAAACTATACTAATACTTATACCAAAAATACATATTTTTTATTACTTATCAGTGTGGCTGAAAGGAAAAATAGAACCTTAATTAAATCAGGAAGGACATTATTGGTTGAATCCAACTTGGCAAAGTCCTTTTGGGCTGAGGCAGTGAATACTACCAATTATGTTCTGAATAAAAGCCTTATCCACAAGACAAATTTGAAGAATCCCTATGAGTTATTGAAGGGAAAGACACATATAATCACTTACTTTAGGATCTTTCGTTGTACTTGCTTTATCCTCAACACTAGGAAAAGTCATCTTGCCAAATTTGACAAGAAGGCTGATGATGAGATATTTTTGGGATATTCCTCATCAAGCAAGGGTTTGTTGGTGCTATAATAAAATATATCTCAAGATTGAGGAGTATGTGCATGTGGTCTTTGATGAAGCTAATATGTTTTATAAGGGGAAGGAAACTTCCACAAGCACTGCTTTGCCGGAAGATGACCAACTAGCATAGCAAGTTGAAAGGTTGGGCATCATGGATCATTCATCAGTGTGTCAAGACAAAGGAAAATAGAAAATTGACACTGATTCAGATGAAGACTGTGCAGCAGATGAAGAGGAACTTGCAACACCTGAATTACCAGCAACTAAGATCATTCCAGTGAATGAAGATGTTGCTCCCACTGTCACTGAGCAAGTGGTTCTTCAAGAAGAAGAGAATATCCTAAATAACTCAACAATATCCAGGATGACTCTAAAGGATCACCCTTCAACACAAGTCATAGGAGATTTGATAGTTAGAGTCAAGACAAGGAATCAGCTCATAAATGAAACAATGTTGCAATCTTTCCTCTCCCAATATAAACCTAAGAAGTTTGAAGAAGCAGACAGCGATCCTCACTAGATATATGAAATGCAAGAAGAGCTAACACAATGTGAGAGGAACAAGGTCTTGACATTGGTTGAGAGACCAAATAATTACCCAGTCATTGACACCAAATGGGTATTCAAAAACAAAAAGGATTCAACAAGAGTCACAATCAGGAATAAGGCCAGACTTGTGGCCCAAGGATACATGCAAGAGGAGGGGATTGACTTCAACCAGACATTTGCTCCAGTAGCAAGGCTAGAGGCCATCCGAATGTTCCTTGCATATGCTGCTCACATGAAGATAAAAGTCTATCAGATGGATGTGAATAGTGCATTCCTAAATGGAACTCTTCAGGAAGAAATGTATGTGGAGCAGCCCCCAGGTTTTGTCAATCCATCTTTTCCCACTTTTGTATATAGGTTAGATAAAGCACTGTATGGCCTCAAGCAAGCTCCAAGATCTTTGTATGAGACCTTATCCATTTTCCTTCTGGAACACTCCTTTGAAAGAGGGAAAGTGGATAAAACACTCTTCACAGGAGCACATAAGAATCAGCTTTTATTAGAACAAATATATGTAGATGACATTATATTTGGGTCAATGGGTCAATCTCTATGCAAAAGGTTTGCATACCTAATGCAGTCAAGATTTGAAATGAGTAGAATGGGGGAACTATCCTATTTCCTAGGCCTCCAAGTAAGGCAGAATGCAGATGGCATTTTCATATCCCAGTCCAAGTATACCAGAGAACTCATCAAGAAGTATGAGATGGAAAATGCCTCTGTCATGAAAACCCCCATGGCTACTAATGTTGATTTAGATAGGGATGAAAAGGGTAAATCATTTGATCAAGAGACTTACAGAGCAGTCATTGGCTCTCTTCTCTACCTGACAGCTAGCAGACCAGATATAATGTTTGCTGCCTATATATGTTCAAGGTTTCAGGTTGACCCCAACGAATCCAACATGAGTTCTGTAAAAAGGATACTCAAATATCTCAAGGGTACACATAAACTTGGCTTGTGGTATACAGTTGAATCTGGATTTGAATTAGTTGGCTATTCAGATGCAGACGATGTTGGATACAGGCTGGATAGAAAAAGCACCTCAGGAACATGTCAATACCTGGGTGCTAGACTGATCTCATGGTTTAGTAAGAAGCAAACCACAGTCTCCACTTCTACACCTGAAGCTGAGTATATAGCTGCAGGAAGCTACTGCTCATAAATACTGTGGATGAAAAATCAGTTGTTAGATTACAACTTTTCTCTTGTTAATTCCACAATATTTTGTGATAGCTCTAGTGCTATTTCTATAGTCTCCAATCCTGTTCTCCACGGTAGAACTAAGCACATAGAGATAATGCACCACTTTCTCGGGGACAATGTTGAGAAGTGTAAGATCAACATTCAATACATTTCCACTGATATTCAAAGGGCTGACATCTTCACTAAGCCACTTGATGGCACTGGGAATGCTTGATGGAGCCCTCTATTTAACACCCACCCTGTTACATAGAATATAGCAGTAGGTCCGGTCGGGACCCCATGCCATATTAAACGAACAGAAGAGAGTGTTACTTAATTAGTTTTAAATTGTTTATAAGAAAACCATCTTAGCATACACACAGTCAGACACAACGGAAGCATTTATTTCATTAAGGTAAAACCAGTTCACAACTTGTCCACTTAAACAACTAGGAATGAAAATACAACAATGTGTGCTTGTCTTATTACATGATTTGTAAACATCGGCACGCAGGCCGACAATACATGAAGTAAAACCATGCAAAACACTTGGGCCTTCAAGGGCCAGCAAAGCTCAGTAGCTGGGGTTTTTACCCGTTATTTCCCGCTCGTCTCGCCAGGACCTGTAAGTCGCAATCCACCAAATGGTGGGAAAACAAGTAACCGGTCAGCTTTAGCTGGCCCAGATTTATAACGACCCCACCCCATGCTCGGGGCGGCGGTGCTCCTTCCCTGCAAGCAAGCATTAACAGCATATATATTTCGCAGGTGCATCTAAGCACTGCATTGAAACATTCACCACACATTTACTCCAAGCCACGCATCTTGTGCACTCAAGGCACGACATCCACAAGTCCTTTTTCAACTTGGATGTTCAATAAGAGCTAGGTGCACTCAAGGCACGACATCCACAAATCCTTTTTCAACTTGGATGTTCACTATGATCTAGATGTTAGGATTCAACTATGCTTGGCCCGGGTTCGGTTCAGCCTGTGCCCACGCTCATAAATGTCAGGATCCAACTAAGCCTGACACGGGTCCGGCTTCCCCTTGTGCCCGTTCAAAAGACAACCTCACATGGTCATCACCTCAGCATAGCCTCAGGGGCTATTTTCAAACACACCACAGAATATCAAATATCACTGGTTCTGACGTTAGATATAATGTCTGGCATTAACTAACAGAATAGATTTATGTCCTTTCTTTCAGATATTTTCTGGAGGTAGCCTCCAGAACTCCTTGCAACACATCACATCACCCAGAAAATCGAAAACAAGCATACATACGCGGAGTCTTCTCCGGAGTGCAATATAGCATATCATCATCACCAATCTAGACCAACCTGTCTAGATGGGCTTCACACAGCATGTCTATGTCCGTACAGCGACCCGGACTCTATATGCAATTTCTACGGGGATAAACCATATCGACCCGCCGGAAGAAACCTATCCACTAATTAGTGGAAATCTTCCTGCCACTATTCAAATCAAAGGACTAACATGTCCAGAGATGAAAGAGGAGAATCGTTACCCTTGGTGCTCGTTTTGGTGCCATGGAACTGAGATTTCACCGGCTGGAATTTATGAAACAACTTACTCTCCACGGGGTCAATCGATGGCACAAACACGCAAGATATCTCCTACCTGGACTTTCCCTCGAACAACTAGCCACAAAGGCTCTCCTTCCTCTTCCTGATCTCTTCCTTTTCCTTTGGAGAGAGTCTAAGTAAGAAAATTAAGGAGAATCCATGGATTTGAGGGTTATATACATAACAGCACTGGCGTTAGCCTCTAATGCTAGCATTAGCCCAAAGGCGGTGGCCGAACTTATCCACAGCCGCTTAAGGAAATCGACGGGAAACCTAACGCTGGCATTATCTCTAACGCCAATTGACCTACGGTTCAGTCGATCGGGCTACAGTCCCGTCGATCGATCTTCGATCCCGTCGATCGGCCTTCTATCCCGTCGATCGGCCTTCGATCTCGTCGACTCGTCGACATGCCTAAGTCCTCTCTAACTCTAACGTCTGCTGTTAACCCTAACACCTGACGCTAGCTCTCAGACTTCACCACATTTTGAATTAAGTACACTTGAAACCTGGGGTCTTACAATTCTCTCCCCCTTAAGGAAATTTCATCCCAAAATTTTAACAGTGCATAGAAACAAAAAGATACAAAATATATCTTGTACCTCCACGGAACAATTTGGGAAACTCGTCACGCATGTTTTACTCATGCTCCCATGAAATCTCCTCCCGACCGCAATTGTTCCAGCGAACTTTGACCATTTTGATCAGTTTATTCCGCAGTTGCTTGACATTAGTGTCTTCGATGCAAATAGGCGTGACCATCACCTTCATCCCATCATTGACCGACACTTGATTCGCCACCATCACCTGGCTAGGCTCTGGCACAGCTTTCCTCAACACAGAGATGTGAAACACATCATGCAAACCGCTCAGCTCTGTCGAAAGAGTGAGCCGATAGGCAGCTTCACCAACACGCTCTAGTATCTCAAACGGGCCAAGGTTTCGCGGACTCAGCTTTTTCAAGCGTCGAATCCTTGACACTCCCTTGAAAGGCTTGATCTTGAGATACACCCAGTCGCCCACGGCGAACTCAACATTTCTTTGTTTGGCATTGTAGTATTTTGCCTGCATATCTTGCGCCGCCAACAATCTCTCCCGGATTGTTCGGATAGTCGAATTCGCATCTTCGACTTCCTTCCGCTTAAACAGCTTTGTCTCGCTTGTCTCCGCATAAGCCAAGGGAGTAGGACAAGCTCTACCATAGAGGGCCTCGAAGGGCGCCATCTTTATACTTGCTTGATAGTTGTTTTTGTAAGCGAATTCGATCATGAACAAATGATCTTCCCACTTTTTACCGAAGTCCAGGACGCACATGCGGAGAATATCCTCCAAAGTTCTGTTAGTACGTTCAGTCTGTACATCCATTTGAGGGTGGAAGGCAGTGCTAAACTTTAACTTTGTACCCAACAACTGGTGGATTAGCCTCCAATCTTTCGAAGTAAAGCGCTCATCTCGGTCACTTACGATGCTACGGGGCACACCGTGCAATCGTACAACGCTATCAATGTATAGCTTTGCTAACCGTTCCACTGAATCGTCCCATCGGTTTTGAATAAAGTGGGCTACCTTCGTCAAGCGATCCACGATCACCCAAACAACATCATTCCCACCCTACGATCTCGGCAAACCATGCACAAAATCCATAGAAATGTCATCAAATTTCCATTCCAGAATAGGCAAAGACTTCAGGAACCCACCAGGTTTCTGACATTCGGCCTTCACAAGTGCGCAAATTTTACACTTTGCCACGTAAAGGACGATGTCCTTCTTCAAACCTGGCCACCAAAACAGCTTTTTCATATCTTGGTACATTTTTGTGCTCCCCGGGTGAATCGAGTACTTTGTTAAATGTGCCTCGTACATCAATTCCTCCCGTAATTTTCCCACATTTGGGATGCACAACCGGCCGTCTTTCCACATAAGATCGTCGTCCAACACAAACTCTGCAGTAGACCCAACCCCAGTCTCTGCCAAGTAGCACTGCATGCTCGAATCAAGATCTAGGGCCTGTCGTATCCTGTCTGTGAGGTCGTATTGCACTTCCATCCAGTTCAAGCACATACTCACACTAGAACTCCTCTCCACACAGGAGATCTCTAAGGCTTCCAAGTCACTGATCCGACGCGAATCATGCATCTGAATCCAGCTGTCCTGCACAGATGCTCTCCGGCTCAAAGCATCTGCGATGACATTTCCCTTCCCGGGAGTATAGTGTATCTTGAAAGTGTAGTCCCCCAGGAACTCCATCCACCTTCGTTGTCGCATATTGGGCTCTTTCTGATTTAGCAGATACGTTAGGCTCTTTTGGCCTGTAATGATATTAACCTTCACACCATACAAGTAGTGCCGCCACAATTTCAGAGCGAAGATCACGTCCGCCAACTCTAAGTCGTGGACCGGATAATTCCGCTCATGCACTTTCAACTGATGAGAGCCATAAGCTATCACTTGACCATTCTGAAGAAGTACGCGACCTAAGCCGCTCCCTGACGCATCGTTGTATATTTCATAGGCTTTTGTACCACATGGCAAACACAAGGTTGGTGTCGTGGTCAGACGACTCTTTAACTCCTTAAAAGCTCGTGCACACATTGGTGACCAAATGAACTTTTGATCCTTCCTTGTCAGAGTTGTGAGAGGAAGTGTAATCCGTGAAAAGCTCTCCACGAAGCGCCGATAGTAGCCGGCAAGTCCAAGGAAACTCCTGATTTCTGCTACTGTCGTCAAAACGGGCCACTCCTGGATATCAACTATCTTCGCTGGATCCACTGCGATACACTCGCCACTAACAACATGACCAAGGAACGCCAACGAAGATAGCCAAAACTCACACTTGGAGAACTTGGCATACAGCTGACTTCGTCGCAGGGTCTCCAAAACTAAGCGTAAGTGAATCACGTGTTCTTCTTCCAATTGAGAGTATACAAGAATATCGTCAATAAAGACGATCACAAAACAGTCAAGGCACTCTCTAAAGGTCCTATTCATCAGATCCATGAACACTAATGGCGCATTCATTAGTCCAAACAGCATAACAGTAAACTCATGGTGCCCGTAGCGGGTACTAAATGTCGTCTTGGGAATGTCGCACTCCCGAATCCACAACTGGTAGTAGCCAAACTTAAGGTATAACTTCTAATACACCGTTGATCCGACTAGCTGATCAAACAAGTCATCGATTCGAGGAATCAGATATTTGTTCTTCTTGGACATCTTGTTCAATTCACGGTAGTCGATACAGAGACGTAGGCTTCTATCCTTCTTCTTCACAAAGAGGACCGGAGCACCCCAAGGGGATGAACTTGGGTGTATATAGCCTTGCTATAGCAACTCCTGAAACTGAGCCTTCAACTCTGCCATCTCCTTTGGTGCAACCCGATACGGAGAGCATTACACAGGCTTGGCACCTGGAACCAGCTCAATTGTGAAGTCAATCTCTCGCTGAGGTGGCTCCCCAGGAAGGACTTTAGGAAACACATCAGGATACTCTGAGATAACAAGAACGTCACACAGACTAGGCTGAGGCTTTGCATCCCCCAGTAGCACAAAACACAATTCTGAGCTCTGTTGAACTGCCTTGACTACTTGGACAGTAGACATCAACGTCTTGCTCGATCCGGGTAAACCAGCAAACGTAGTTGCACGCTCGGTATTTCGCCCAGTGTGACCTCCTTAGAAGTGCAATCAATGTAGGCCTACTGTGCCGACATCCAGTCCATACCAAAGATCACATCGAACTCAGAAAGCGGCAATATCAGTGCTTCCAAATCAAAATCTTGACTTCTGATTCGTACCTTTACAACACAGCCTCGATCCGCATGCATAGAACACCCATTTGGTAGCATCACATCTATCCTTTCCTTTATCAATGACGAAGGCACTCCAAGTTGTTGTATGAAGGCCTTTGATAGAAAGGAATGTGAAGCGCCTGTATCAAACAGTGCTCTCGCCGGAGAGCTAAATATTAGGACAAAGCCTAATACATACAAGGTTAACAAGCAATGCACAAGGTATGAAATATAAAAAGCAACAAAAGTTGTATAATAATGCATACCTGTCACCACATCACTTTGCTTTATGGCCTACTGCTGGCCAAGATTGTAAACTTGCGGTTCAGCTGGAGTGTAGTGGGATGCAGACGACTCCGCTGCTTTCCCTTTCTCTGCCGAATAAACCGCAGCTGCCTTATTCCGTCGCGACAGTCTCGGGCTATATAGCCCTGCTTGCCACAGTTATAACAGATGAGTGGGCCTCGCCCAGTCGTCACTCCCGATACAGTAGATTGAGCTGACCCAGAAGTTCTCGCTCTTTTCCTCCAATTTGCCTTGCCCAGACCTCACAGAGCTCGGTACTTTGAACTCTGGCTTTACCACAGCCAAGTCCTTCTGCTTTGGGACCGCTTCATGTCCTTCTCCAAGGAACGAGCTGTATTGACCAAGGTCATAAACCCTTGCGTCATTGGCCCCGATAGAAGGAACCACAATTCTTCTCGCAGACCTTCGTAAAACCGATTGGTCTTACGAGCTTCATCTACAAAAGTCGCGCCTGCGTACCTCCCCAACCGGGTAAACTCATGCAGATAGTCATCAATCATATTATCACCTTGAGTTAGATGGTTGAACTGATTCTCCATCTCAATCTATTGAGAAGGTAGGAGATACCGCGCCAAGAAAATTCTCGAAAACTCTTCAAAAGAGATGTCCGTCAGCTGCCTTACTGCTAGCTGATGCAACTCCAACTCGTCCCACCACAACTGCGCCTCCCCATCAAGAAGGAAGGTTGCTAATGTAACCTTCTGAACTTCCTCTGTATCAGTGGTCTTCAAGGTTGTTCTCACTCTCAATAGCCAATCCTCAGCTTGAGTCGGGGTTCCTGCCCCCATGAACATCAGAGGGTGGAAACTCACAAAGTGCTGTAGTTGTTGGTCCGGTGCTCTTCGTGCCCTCACCCACACTGGTCTTTCGACCAAAAGTTCAGCTGCCACAACCGGCACCAGAGCCACCCCGATCTCGGTAGGAGCCTATCCAGGGACATGCCCTCCAGGTTGTGTAGTGAACAAAGCGAACACCGCTTCAGCTACCATCCTCAGTGTCTCAACAGAAGGAGGAGTAGGCACCTTAGTTGGTGAACTGCTCGCAGTCAAACGCGGGGGTCGAGACGGACCCGCTCCACTCCCAGCCGCCTATTCATGTGCACAAAACACAACTAGCAACTACGAGATAGCATGGATTAACAAAGGAACACACAAGTTCCATCATAATGCTACAATCTTACATGTAATTCATTCCAAAAGTAGACAGTTACTGGTTATTTACATGTCTTAACGTTGACGCACACACGTGCTCACCACCCCTTAAAAGAATTCGACCATAAATTCAGATGGAAAGGGAACGAGACTAGAGCAGATACCAATTTGTAACACCCACCCTGTTACATAGAATATAGCAGTAGGTCCGGTCGGGACCCCATACCATATTAAACGAACAGAAGAGCGCGTTACTTAATTAGTTTCAAATAGTTTATAAGAAAACCATCTCAGCATACACACAGTCAGACACAACGGAAGCATTTATTTTATTAAGGTAAAATCAGTTCACAACTTGTCCACTTAAACAACAGGTAATGAAAATATAACAAAGTGTGCTTGTCTTATTAGATGATTTACAAACATCCGCACGCAGGCTGGCAATACCTGAAGTAAAACCATGCAAAACACTTGGGCCTTCAAGGGCCAGCAAAGCTCAGCAGCTGGGGTTCCAACCCGATATTTCCCGCTCGTCTCGCTAGGACCTGTAAGTCACAATCCACCAAACCGTGAGAAAACAAGTAACCAGTCAGCTTTAGCTGACCCAGATTTATAACGACCCCACCCCATGATCGGGGTGGTTGTGCTCCTTCCCTGCAAGCAAGCATTAGCAGCATATATATTTCATAGGTGCGTCTAAGCACCGCATAGAAACATTCACCAGACATTGACTCCAAGCCATACATCTTGTGCACTCAAGGCATGACATCCACAAGTCCTTTTTCAACTTGGATGTTCAATAAGAGCTAGGTGCACTCAAGGCACGACATCCACAAGTCCTTTTTCAACTTGGATGTTCAATATGAGCTAGATGTTAGGATTCAAGTATGCCTGGCCCAGGTTCGGTTCAGCTTGTGCTCGCGCTCACCGGTCAGCTTTAGCTGACCCAGATTTATAACGACCCCACCCCATGATCGGGGAGGCGGTATTCCTTCCCTGCAAGTAAGCATTAGCAATATATATACTTAACAGGTGTGTCTAAGCACCGCATAGAAACATTCACCACACATTGACTCTAAGACACACGTCTTGTGCACTCAAGGCACGACATCCACAAGTCCTTTTTCAACATGGATGTTCAATAAGAGCTAGGTGCACTCAAGGCACGACATCCACAAGTCCTTTTTCAACTTCGATGTTCAATATGAGCTAGATGTCAGGATTCAACTATGCCTGGCCCGGGTTCGGTTCAGCTTGTGCTCGCGCTCATAAATGTCATGATTCAACTAAGCCTGACACGGGTCCGGCTTCCCCTTATGCCCGTTCAAAAGAAAACCAAACAGGGTCATCACCTCAGCACAGCCTCAGGGACTATTTTCAAACACACCACATGATATCAAATATCACTGGTTCTTGCGTTAGCTCTAACGCCTGGCGTTAACTAACAGAATAGATTTTTGTCCTTTCTTTCAGGTATTTTCTGGAGGTAGCCTACAGAACTCCCTGCAGCATATTACAGCACCAAGAAACCCGAAAAAAAGCATACATACGTGGAGTCTTCTCTGGAGTGCAATATAGCATATCAACATCACCAATCTAGACCAAACTATCCAGATGGGCTTCACACAGCACGCCTATGTCCATACAGCAATCACGACTCTATATGCAATTTCTACAGGGATAAACCATATTGACCCGCCGGAAGAAAGGTATCCACTAATTAGTGGAAATCTTCCTACCACTATACAAATCAAAGGACTAACATGTTCGGAGATGAAAGAGGAGAATCGTTACCCTTGGTGCTCGTTTTGGTGTCATGGAATTGAGATTTCACCGGCTGGAATTTGTAAAACAACTTCCTCTCCACAGGGTCAATCGATGGCACAAACACGGAAGATATCTCCTACCTGGCGTTAGCCTCTAACGCTGGCGTTATCCCAAAGGCGGTGGCCGAACTTATCCACAACCGCTTACAGAAATCGACGGGAAACCTAACGTCGGCGTTATCTCTAATGACAATCGACCTATGGTCCCGTCGATCGGGCTACTGTCCCGTCGACTTGTCGATCTATCTTCGATCTCGTCGATCGGCCTTCTATCCAATCGATTGACCTTCGATCCCATCGACTCGTCGACACGCCCAAGTCTTCTCAAACTCTAACGCCTGGCGTTAACCCTAACTCCTGGCGCTAGCTCTCAGACTTCACCACATTTGAATTCAGTGCACTTGAAACCTGGGGTCTTACACTATAGGACACTCCCATTATATTATGTATTCAAACTTATTTTTTATAGAAAGGTATTGTTGGAAAAAATAGCAAAAAAATTCACAAAAGAAATGTAACTGTTTAAATCAGAGCTGCGTCGAATAACAATCGACGCACCGTCGATTTTTACTCGACGTCTGCTTTGAGAGCAGATTGGGATAGTTCCTTCAAATGGCACTCGACGTAGCATCGAATATATATGTATCAATGCTTACGTCGACATCATGGTTACTGACTATATTCAGAGCCATGTCGAATTCTAATTGACGTTACGTTAACTTTGCAAAGCACACGCAGACGTGACATCGACATGTTTTGGAGTGATGAATTCATATCTTTTCGACGTTGCCTCGAATATAACCCTAAGTTGAGACGATTCATCTAAACAAAGCAACTCAGGCATTCGACCTTATTGTGCTTTTCGACTTCTCTCCCTTTCACTCTCCTTCATTTTCCTTTCTACTTCTCTCTTTCTGTTTCAGTACAGGTACTAACAGGGCATCAATGACGCCTCCGTCGAATCAAAGAGATATTGTCGAAGTAGTTGTTCTTTCTCTCCAGACCTTACTCTCTCAATTCAGTGCTCTCTACCTTGACTTCTTGAAGTACTGCTATCGCAAGTTGTGTGCCCAACACAGAAGGTTGCGAGACCTAACGGCTGAAATCAAGGCCCTTGATACATAAATAAAATCGTCAGTATTGAATGTTGATGACTTTATATCTTTCTTCAATGATATAAAGCAAGGGGAGAAGTGTACCTGCATGCCACCTCAAGACTCAATATACACTATAGCTCTCCCTCTGTCCTTTTCTTCTGAAGGAGATCCTGTTATTACCTCCAAGTTTCTTCCACTCCCTGAATCTTCCTCTCCTCCAAGAACCCTGCCTCTAATACAGGGGGTGTCATCAAGACAGGTGGAGAGTGACCAATTCTCAGACGACAAAGCCTACTTAAAGAGTGCACAACAGCACAATGAGTCCACTAAACCATCCATTCCTGATACACAAGGGTTCTGGACTTATTCTAACGAATCTACAACAGCATCATCTACAGTCAAACCTGCTCCATCATCTCCCCCACCAGCTCAACTCATTCTTATTCTACTCCAACACCCACTACAATTCTCCAAGCACCGGTCTTCAGAGGAAGGTGACATGGAAGGAGTTACAGAGGAAGGGGAAGAAATATACCCATATGGAAAAGATATACAAAGGAACAGAGGAAGCAATTCAGAAAGGATAAATCCTATTACAAAACCTATGATAAGATAGAAATGCCTGAAGATAAATGGAAGGAATAATCCAAAGATGGATAAAGTCCTTGAAGAGATTAGAAGTGGAGAGGAAGATGACTATGAAGCATCTCAAAGGGAACAAGAAGAAAAGAGAAGGTTATTCATTGAAAGTATATCCAAGGGTAAAGAGGTTGTTGAAAAAGAGCAATTAAATGAGGCAATCCAGATTCCCAGCACTCTATTTGACCTCTATAAATATAGTGCCAAGAACCCTCAGGCTAAATTCAGGGATGAGAAAGTGCAAAAAGGTACAAAAGGTCTTGGAATCAATCAAGATTTAGAAGACCTACCATATCAAAAGAAAAGAAAGATCACTTTCAAAATAGCTCCAGTATCAGGACTTCCTCAGTAAACATTCATAGTACCAGATCCTGATGCACAGGATATTGACCTGGAAGAAATCAACTTTCTGACAGCTAAAGTCATCAGTATGGGATCAAAGCTGAGTGATGTGTACCCTGAACTAGAAGCTGATCTTGAAAAGATTTTCAAGGGACATGAGAAAATTCAGAAGAATCCAGAGAAAGCCATTCCAGCAAATTTCAAATATGTAGAGAGGATATCCAGGAAAGTCGTTGAGGCCTTGTCAACTTTTCTCTAAAAGAAAAAGTGAAACATATCTTAGGTAAATTATCTCAAATAAACACTCAGTTATATTAATTAGATATTTTTCAGTCTATCATATTTTTATTGTCTATGTATGCCTTGTTTGTATTAAGTGTTATGTCAAAGTATGTGTAAAATCACTTTACACAATCTGTAAAAATTTGTTAAGATAAATAAGGGAGATTGTTGGGAAAAACTCCTTTTGATTTAACTTAACAAATTATCTATTGGTGATTTTTACTTCCTATGAGTATTACCCTCATTGTATAATAAGGGTAATTTGGTCATTAGATGTCTTAGGATGTCACACTCACCTTAGAGTGTCAAGGTCAGGTCAAGACGATCACAAAATCAGTTAAGTTAAGACTTGCGTCGAATGCATGTCGACGCAACTTAGACTTGTTGTCGACGCAACTCTGAGTAGAAGTCGAAGCAACTTAATCAGCCGGTCAAAGTATAAGTCAAATCGACGCAACATCGAAAGGGACACGTCGCAGAAGGAAGAGCTTGTCGAATCCATCTAAGAAGTCGACGCAACTTCGACTACAATTTGACGCAGAAGTTAAAGCTCAAGTCCAAGTCTTGAACTCGATGGATACGTCGATAAGGAATCAAAATAATGTCGACATCTGAGTTCATCCAGAGCTAAGAAGGAATTCAAAGCTACTCTTATATGAACTCAGAGATGCGTCAATATGAAGAATGATGAAGTGGACGCAGCATCGAATACAATCAGAAAAGGAAGCTTTTTTTGGTGTACTTTTCAGATATTTTCAGAAGGACCACAAGGCTAGAGACTGTTCTCCAACGACTCGTTTATTTCCAAATGGAATGGAGCTTTCTAGGACATAGCAAAATCATTCTTGGAAGATATTCAAAATTGATGGACGGGTCGAGAACAAAAGAGGAAAGGAAAATTATGTGTCCAAAATAATTCCTTATCAGGACAGCCCAAAAGAAGAAAGGATTTGAAATCCCAGTCATACAGAATAAGCATGCTGAAGAGGAGAAGAAAGAGATAATATTGATTATTATTCGTGTCTGTGGAATAGGGTGTTCATCTTCTTCCTTCTCAAACCCTAAAAGACAAGAACAAGTCGTCTTTCAGCACAGTGAAAAGATAACAGCTACTTCTTCTTCTTCATCATCTTAGAGCAACTGTTTACAAGAAGTACTTACAGAAAAGATCAAGTCAAATAACCCTTTCATTCATCACAATCATAAGCAAGGGTTCATCATTTCAGATCCTGTAAAAAATAGAAGTGCTTCTGAAGAATTCTGAAAGACAGAATTCTATTTTCTTCTTCCTCCTTTCTTCTCACTCTTCCTTCAACTGTAAAGAGTTTTATTAATCCCTCTTCCAAAGGATTCAGTGGTTCTAAGAGTCTCCTTATCAAAAGACTCAGTGGTTCTAAGAGTCTCCTTAACAAAAGACTCAGTGGTTCTAAGAGTCTCCTTATCAAAAAACTCAAGCACAGGTTGTGCAATCCTACCAGGGAGGTAGAAGAGAGGAGTACCCACATTTTGGGGAACCTATATAAAATTCATGTGTCTTTGTGTGTGATTTTCTGTGCTATCAATACTTTAGTTTTTCTGTGTTTTATATTTCCAGCAATCTGTTTATACATTATTTTGTATTTGGTATTGCTGGTTGCATAATCACTTAGTGTTTTTATTTGTGTGTACATAAATAGGATAGAAAATATTTAAAACTCTATTCACCCCCCTCTAGAGAATACTTAGAGGCACATTGTGCACTTTCAATCTTCTTGAGGACTAGATTGCCAACAGTAAATTATTCTACTCTTACGTTTTTATCAAAGTATTTGGTCGTCCATATTTTCCCTTCTTCTTTCTGATTGTTATTGTATCTCTCAACTCCTCCATAAGATCGAGGCTGCACTTCAGTTCTTCATCCTTTCTCTCCATCCAGATATCTACATTTTGCTTAGATAATAGTACTCTTGGAATTTTTACTTCGAAATCAACTAGAATAAGAGCTTTTGAACCATGAGATAACTTGAAAGGAGTTTCCCCAATAGCTAAGGTTGGAGTTGTTCTCAAAGCCCAGAGCACCGAAGGTAATTGTTTTGCCCAATTGCCTTAAAGATTTTCTACTTTCTTCTTTGAGAGATTTATGATCAATTTGTTAGCAGGTTCCAGTTGCCCATTACTCCTTGGATGATGTACTGAACCAAACCGCAATTCGGTGCCAATTTGATCACAAAAAATTATCAAGTTGGAGTTATTAAAATGAGGATTGTTATCACTGATGATCGCCATTGGAATTCCATGCCTGCATACGATCTCTCCCCAAATAAAATCTTCACGATTTAAGTTGTGGTTTAGCCAATGTCTTTGCCTCGATCCACTTGCTGAAGTAGTTGATCATTATTAGAATAAATCGACGTTGTCCACTAGCTAAAGGGGAAGTCCCAATCAAATCCATCCCCAAAACTACAAATAGACACAGATTTGCTATTGATCTGAGTTGTTGAGCTGGTTGATGTTGAAGAGGAGAAAACTTTTGGCAATGAACACATCTCTTCGCAAAATTATCAGCATCCTTTCTCATTTGAGACTCGAAGTAGCCTTGCCTCAGAATCCTTTTTTCCAAAGTACTGGCTCCCGAGTGGCTGCCGCACTCTGCGGAATGAACCTCCCGAAGTACAACTAGAATTTCCTCCTCCGAGACGCATCTTGCTAATGGTTGAAGAAAGTTCTTGCTGTATAGTACTCCTGTAATAAGATAATAAAATGTCATTTTCAATTTAAATCTTTTCGTATCCTTTACTGATGGGTGGAACTCTCCAGTTGAGAGGTACTGGATGAATGGATCCATCCAAGATGGGCATTGATCTGTTTGTATAACTTCTCCTTCTTCAATAGTTGGATGGAATAAATTAAAGTAGTTCCTTCCGAGAGAAGACCAAACTTTGCTAGTTTGTCTGCTTCTGCATTCTCTGACCGTGGAATGTGTTGAATGGTGAAGCTTTTGAACTTGCCTATCTCAGTTTTTACTAAAGATTGGTACTGCCTCAACACGTGATCTCTGGTCTTGAAGGTTACATTCACTTGAGATGACATTACCAAAGAATAAGTTTTGGATTTTACATATTCAATCCCCAACTCTCTTGCAAACTTGAGACCGGCGATCAACGCTTCTTACTCTGCTTAATTATTCGTTGTTGGGAAGTAGAACTTTAAAGCCTGATCCAGCCTAACCCCATTTGGGTTAATCAATAAGACTCCAGCTCCTGATGAATTCCATCCCGAGGCTCCATCGATAAAGATTGTCCAAGCAAGAGGTGTTCCAACCTCTTTTCCTGAATTGGCTTTCTTCGCATCAATCATGAAGTCTGCTAATACTTGGGCCATGATTGCCACTCTGGGTATATAGGAGATGTCAAATTTGTTGAGCTCTATTGCCCATTGTGCCAATCTACCTGAATGCTCCGGCAACTCCAACACATTTTTTAATGGATGGTCCGTGACATCTTGAATAGAATGAGACTGGAAATAAGGCAATAATTTTTGAGCTGAAGTGACAAGCATCAAGGCCAAATTTTTAAAGATTGGATATCGAGTCTCTTGATGAGTCCCAATTATATACACTTTTATGGGCTCATCCGGGCTAGTTTTCATTCTCTTGTGCGTCATTATCGAGCTATTAGTGCATCTATTTCTCTTCTGCTCTTTTATGCGCACTTGCGCGCTTCACGCTCCTTTTAGGCCCGTTGTGGTGTACGTTTGCGCTCCACATTATTGTGGGTAAGCACATGGTGCTCCCCAATCCTTTTTCTATGTTTGATTGGTGTTGGAGGTGTATTCCCAGCTGATTTGTTGTGCTTGCAGGTGTTTGGATCATCTCCTTTTGCCCAGAATTCATGAGTGTGTATATCGCACAGTCATGCATTTTCTTGACGCACGGACGACTGCGGTCGTGCGCCTTCATCTGGGGAGAAAACTGGTGATCTGAATTTGATCGTGCGTTTTTATGCACGGGCGGATCGCCCGTGCACAAAGGAAACGCACGATCGCCTGTTTCGCCTATATTCTAGCCAATCTGAATTTGTTCGTGCATTTTTACGCACGGGCGGATTCGCCCGTGCGTGAGTAAAATGCACGGGCGCTGCTGCTTCTTCCTCAAGCCTGCTTGCGCGTTAAAGAACGCACGGGCAACGCACGGTCGTGCGTTTGCCCATGCATGACTAAAATTCTGCCCGTTTAGTATTTAAAGCAGGAAATCTGCTGGAAGGGAGAGACCCGCGGGAAAAGCTTCTAAAGCCCGCCATTTTCGCCCACTTCACCGTTCCACCACCATTCTGACTTAGGAGGAGCTCCGGTGACCTTTAGCTTGCAAATCTACTGCCAAAGCTCCCTCCTTGGCCTCCTCCATCATCCTCGAGCTCAAGAAAGCCATAGACGGAGAACTTCCGCAGTATTCTGGGTGACGAACAAGCGCTACTTCAAGCTAGACCACGAAGAAGATGAGTAATAGTAGAGGAAGGTGACAGCTCCTCCAGACCCCGGACGCAATTGAAGACCGAGACGGACGAAGCTTGACAACCCTACGATTCCGGCTGAGAATCTTCAGCATAGTCTTCGAGCTTTGGTTGACTCTTTTCCCCTACGCTTGCTTCAGAGATTTCTTTATATGTATTTGAGATTGTGGATGATGTTCATAAACCTTATGCTTTGATTATTATGATTTCATGTTGTTGAGATCCTTTGTGGTTTATGAGATTTGAGGAGCGCCGTAGTCCGCCTTTCACTCCACCGCTCTTAGTGCTCCGCACTAGCAATTGCTAGTTGCGTGTTTCGCGACGAGGTGCCTACGACCCTCATCCGCCAGCCTTCTCGTCCATCCGTTCACCGAAGCACGGCATCGCGGCCGTTGCATCCATCCCGACAAGTGAAGCGGAGCTTTCGGCCTGCATTTTCTTTCTTCATTGATAGCATAGGAAAACCACTTTCAAAACCCCCTTTTTATTAAATGTTTTAGAATCTTTATAAGAGTTTCCCTAGTAGGCAAATCATTCTACCCAACTTGCAGTCCTTTGAGAACGATATTCGGGTAGTTTCTCCCTACTTTTATTACTTGACAACGATCGGTGCACTATCGTCGTACCACATTTCGCGCTTGCTAATTAGCAGTGCTGAAATCGCGAGTCAAGTTTTTGGCGCTTTGCTGGGGATTGCAAGCGTGTATAATTCGCCCTTCTCGGGAAATTAGTTTAAAGTTAGTCGTGTTTTTTATTTTCTTCTTTTGTGTTGTGGTGTGTGAATGAACAGATGAGATCTCGGTGACTTTGCAGCTTTTGACCCTGAAATAGAGCGTACCCTACGAGCGCGTCTCCGTGCTGCTGTCATCATGGATGCTAATGGAAATCAGATCGATCCCATGATGGGAAATGCACCAGGAGGTGGTCAGGCTGCTGACGAGAATGAAGTGGCTAGGCCACGACCCAGGACCATGAGAGATTACACTACGCCCACTGTTGGGAGTGTGTACCCTGATTTGGCCCGGCCATCACAGATAACAACTTCGAGATAAAGCCGGCCATCCTGAATATGATCCGCAACCAGGCCCAATTCTCTGGGTTAGTCAGTGAAGACCCCCATCTTCACTTGATTGAATTCGCAGAAATTTGCGGGGCATTTTGGTACGCCGGGATTGCTTATGAGACGGTGAAACTCCGACTGTTTCCATTCTCCCTCCATGACAAAGCGAAAGCATGGCTCCACACCATACCACCTAGCACATCTACCACTTGGGACGCTCTGCAAGCAAAATTTCTGGCAAAGTTCTATCCTGTCGACAAGGTGGTAAACTTGAGGAGGGAGATCGCAACCTTCCGACAGCATGACCAGGAGACTCTCGCAGAAGCATGGGAAAGGTTCATGGACCTTCTACGAAAATGCCCCCAGCATGATCTGCAACCATGGACCATAGTAGAAAATTTTTACTTTGCAATTGAGCCTAACTTCAGGTCCATGATTGATGCAGCTGCAGGTGGAACGTTGATGAACCACACCCCCGAAGGCGCATTGCGGATCCTCCAAGACACCGCCATCCATAGCTCATTTTGGACTGCTGGAAGAAATGCTCCAAGGAATGCTCGGGGACTCTTTGAAGTGAGCACATCTGGTGCATCCGCTGAGATGGCATCAACACCCTATGAAAGTGCGATGTTGCTTAAGAGGCCTGCTCTCCCTTCTGCCCCAGTGATGGTTATCTCATGTCAAGGTTGTGGAAGCCCAGGGCATCACGCATATGAGTGTCCCACAGGTGAGCAACCTAACGAAGTATCTTATGGTGAAAGTGTTAATTATATTAATGATCAAAACCGCGGAGCCCCTTTTAATAATGTTTATAACCCGGGTGTGAGGAGTCATCCGAACTTCTCTTGGAAACAAAATGTTCCTGGCCAACGATGGCAAGGAGGCTCGCATCAATTTGATGCTCAATCCTCCGGTGGCCAACCGCGGCCACCTCAACCGAGTTATGATCAATGTGCTCCAGCTCCTAAGAAAAGCAACTTAGAAGAAATGATGGAGAGGTTTATGCAGGCCGCTAACTCGAATATGGTTAACCAAGCTGCGTCCATGCGAAACTTGGAGACGCAATTGGGCCAATTGGCTCAACTACTAACTGAGCGTTCGAAAGGGACCCTTCCCAGCAACACTGAAAAGAACCCAATCAATCAAGGGAAGAGTCTCACCGATGTGGAATTGAGTAACCCAAGTGAGTTGGTAATCACTTGCTCCATAAACAATGTCGAAACTACTGCCATGTGTGACTCCGGTTTGTCCCGTAACGTCCTTGCATTGCAGGACTTTGCTAAAATGCATCTTGAAATGAACACGGATGACCGGAAGTCCTTAGTGCTAGCAAATGGGACCGTCATTCAGGCGGAGGGAGAAGTGAGAAATGTTGAGATTGTAGTCGAGGGGACGGTGGTGATCGCCGATTTCCAAGTAATGGGACCCCGTGAGAATCAATCCATTCCCATCTTGGGAGTACCGTTCTTGAAAGAGAGCGGTGCCACTTTGGACTTCTCCGCGGTGTGTGTCATCTTACCTTGTAAGGTAACACCCCCTACTTGCCCCAAAACTGCAACTAAATCATTGATTCACTCTCCCGAATTTATTATTAATGAATCTCTTAGTAATGCAGCAATCAGGGAGGAAAACAGATCTTTGGAGGAAGAAAAGGAAGAGAAGTTGTCGAGTAGTGAAGAAGATGAAGTTGACTTTCGGAAAGAAGATGACTCTGAGAGGGAGGAGAGCTTCATTTCTGAGACTGGTGAGCCAAACGCAACTCGGGACAACATCCCATTTTCATTTTGCAATAAACTATGTAATAAACTACTTAAACGCTCTATCTCGTGGGCTGATCCAGTTGCCACTGCGGCAACGGAAGTGATGCCACCCACTACCAAGGTGGGAAATTCTGATGACTATCAGCGCTGGCGTTCTCCAACAGTGGAGAAGCATAAACAGGAAAGACTATTGCGTGGTGCACGTTCTGCTGCTCTCCAAAATAGTAAGATGGCGGAGGCTAGGGAAAAATTGGGTGATACCAATTTTGGCCCTAAATCTTTCACCTCCAGCCTACGAGCCACTGGAGATGTGCACTACAAAAGTGCGTATAGCTGATTTAATTTTTCTTGTTTTGTGATCTTTGTGTTTGTGAACTCGTCTTTAGAACTTCTGCACTTTATGAACTATGCTTAATGCAGGAATTTGGTCCACCTTAAGGACAGTAAACAAAAGGGCTTCTTAGGAGACAACCCATGGGGGAACCATTCGGTTCCGGCGTTTCATTAAGATTTTTGTTTATTATGTGTTGTTTTGGGCTTTTTGCTAACATCGCAGGTTTAAGCTCTCGCTTGGGAGATGAGGAAGGAGCACTTTAAAGAAGGAATTGTCGCACTTCTGGCATGCTCATTCGTGAGCATAGGTCCACTCTACCCCTATCATCCTTATTCATGAATTCTCTATTTTATATGGTTTTGATCGAGTCTGGGGGAGAGATAGGTTATGCACGTGCACGCACTTTGCATAGCATGTTAGAATATGCTGAGTTAGGATTTTCAATTCTGTTGCACACATTTGCACCTAGTTCAAGGCGTACTTGATCACGCGCGCTTATTGGGTATTGCTGCGAGGTTCCCCGCTCGTAAGAATTGGATTGTTAGTGTAGGAGTGAGTGGTAGAGAAAAATGTCGACTCGAGTAGTGCTCTAGTCGAGTGCTCCCGTCACGCCTAGAAATTCAATTAGAGTAGAATAAAATTCAATGTTATAATTTAATTTTTTTTTCTATTATAGTAGTTGCAATTTATTTTACTCTAGTGGTGAATCCAGTGAATCCAATGGTAGCATAGGGTCGAGGGTAGAAATATTAGTAGTAGCTTATTACTAGGATTGGAAGGACAGATAACCTTTATCGGTGGCTAGAACTTACACCAGGCGACTCTTGAAACGATTGCGTTGAATAACTTGTTTTAAAGCGTGATGTAGGCCGTTTCTTGATCCGTTTGTGCTTTTGAAATCCTAACCAATGTAATCACCTTTGCAAACCCACTTGAGCCTACCTATCCTTCTTGCTTAGCTCCACTTAAATTTCACCAAAGCCATACGGCCAAACCTATTTTCGCACCAACATATGTGTTTGAATGAAATTTATATATCTATCACATTTGGTGTTATCTTTGATATGTATGGTAGCTTTGAGAATGCTAAAAGAGAAGTTTATAAAGTGCTTATAAAAGATTTATTTGTCGAGAAGAGAATAAGAAAAAAGGAAGAAAAAGAAAAAAAATTTGTACAAAAAGAACTTTCAAATGCAATCTCTCGACAAAACAATTTGTGGTCGGCTTAGCACACACCTAGTGTCCAGTTGAAGTCTGGGGGTGTTGTGTGGTTCTTAATTTCCCTGTATTGGTGATTTTATGCTCTCGTGTGCTCAGGTTATGTTGAGTGTGATGCCCATCTTTCTTCTACTTATCTAACCTAAGCTCATCCTAAGCCAAATCGTAACCTATAAGTCCTATTAACTTTAGATATGAGTCATCTCATGCAGTGGAGAGAGTGCGAACGTGCAAGCCTATGGACACCGACTTTGATGGATTTCTTAGGAGATTGTCCCGAGCTTTGATTCGAGTAATACTCTACTCATTAGTCACGCTATTTTCCCTTATGCGCGACCGAAAGATTCACCGGGATTCACCATCCGAGTAAAGTAGATTTCAAATTACTGTTCTAGAAATAGTTATATATAATCTTGAGTTAAATTTTATTCTAATGAATTTCTACGCACGTGATCATGCTACTTCGCATGGGTCTCTACCGCTCAAACTCACTATAATACCCAATTGTTTAGACGGAGAGCTGAGTAGTTTGCCCGAGACGTGCAAATGGTTAAGTCTGGGGGTGTGATGAGTCCCAATTATATACACTTTTATGGGCTCATCCGGGCTAGTTTTCATTCTCTTGTGCGTCATTATCGAGCTATTAGTGCATCTATTTCTCTTATGCTCTTTTATGCGCACTTGCATGCTTCACGCTCCTTTTAGGCCCATTATGGTGTGTGTTTGCGCTCCACATTATTGGGGGTAAGCACATGGTGCTCCCCAATCCTTTTTCTATGTTTGATTGGTGCTGGAGGTGTATTCTCAACTGATTTACTGTGCTTGCTGGTGTTTGGATCATCTCCTTTTGCCCAGAATTCATGAGTGTGTATATCGCACGGTCGTGCGTTTTCTTGACGCATGGACGACTGCGGTCGTGCGCCTTCATCTGGGGAGAAAACCGGTGATCTTAATTTGATCGTGCGTTTTTATGCACGGGCGGATCGCCCGTGCGCGAAGGAAACGGACGATCTCCTGTTTCGCCTATATTCTAGCCAATCTGAATTTGTTCGTGCGTTTTTACGCACGGGCGGATTTGCCCGTGCATGAGTAAAATGCACGGGCGCTGCTGCTTCTTCCTCAAGCCTGCTTGCACGTTAAATAATGCACGGGCAACGCACGGTCGTGCGTTCGCCCGTGCGTGACTAAAATTTTGCCCGTTTAGTATTTAAAGCAAGAAATCTGCTGGAAGGGAGAGACCCGCGGGAAAAGCTTCTAAAGCCCGCCATTTTTGCCCACTTCGCCGTTCCACCACCATTCTGACCTAGGAGGAGCTCCGATGACCTTTAGCTTGCAAATCTACCGCCAAAGCTCCCTCCTTGGCCTTCTCCATCATCCTCGAGCTCAAGAAAGCCATAGACGGAGAACTTCCGCAGTATTCCAGGTGATGAACAAGAGCTACTTCAAGCTAGACCACGAAGAAGATGGGTAATAGTAAAGGAAGGTGACAGCTCCTCCGGACCCCGGACGCAACTAAAGACCGAGACGGATGAGGCTTGACAACCCTACGATTCCGGCCGTGAATATTCAGCATAGTCTTCGAGCTTTGGTTGACTCTTTTCCCCTACGCTTGCTTCAGAGATTTCTTTATATGTTATTGAGATTGTGGATGATGTTCATAAACCTTATGCTTTGATTATTATGATTTCATGTTGTTGAGATCCTTTGTGGTTTATGAGATTTGAGGACCGCCATAGTCCGCCTTTCACTCCACCGCTCTTAGTGCTCCACACTAGCAATTGCTAGTTGCGTGTTTCACGACGAGGTGCCTACAACCCTCATCCGGCAGCCTTCTCGTCCATCCGTTCACTGAAGCACGGCATCGCGGCCGTTGCATCCATCCCGACAAGCGAAGCGGAGCTTTAGGCCCGCATTTTCTTTCTTCGTTGATAGCATAGGAAAACCACTTTCAAAACCCCCCTTTTTATTAAGTGTTTTAGAATCTGTATAAGAGTTTCCCTAGTTGGCAAATCATACCACCCAACTTGCAGTCCTTTGAGAATGATATTCGGGGAGTTTCTCCCTACTTTTATTACTTGACAACGACCGGTGCACTGTCGTCGTACCGCATTTCGCGCTTGCTAATTAGCAGTGCTGAAATCGTGCGTCATCTCTCCATCCTTCAATATTTTGCTCACATAATAGACTGGAAACTGACTCTTTTTCTCTTATTTGACCAACATTGAACTGATTGCATCGTATCTGACTCCAAGATAAAGGAAAAGGTATTCGCCTTCTCGCGGGCTTTGGAGCAGAATTATGTTAATTGCTTTTTGAGTTGATTGAAGGCATCATCTCACTCTTTTGTCCATTCGAACTTAGATCCTCCACGAAGAGTTTTAAAGAATTGAGCACTCTTATCTCCCGAGCGCGATATAAAATGGCTTAGGCCTGCCATTTTTCTTCCTAGCTGTTAAACTTCTTTAGAGGATCTTAGAGGTACCATTTCTAGGATTACCTTCACCTTGTCGAGATTTGGTTCCAACCCCTCCGGAGTGAGGAGTTGGCTAAGAAATTTTCCCTTGCTTGCTTCGAAGACACATTTCAAAGGGTTCAACCTCATATTGAAGGTTCAGAGGGTTGCAAATGTCTCGGCGTGATCATTAAGATGAGCAGAGAATGTTTTGCTTTTTATTAGGAGGTCATCGACATAGACCTCTAAATTTCTTCCTTTTTTATTTTTGAAAACCGTTGCCATCATTTTTTGTAGGCACCGATATTTTATAGCCTGAAAGGCATACCAAGATAACAAAAGCATCTGTCATTGGTAATGAATGAGGTATGAGGGATGTCGGGCTTTTGCATTCTTATTTGGTGATAACCAGAGAATGCATATAAAAAACTCATGCAAGAATACCCAGCCATGGAATACTCTAAATAATCTATCTGAGGCGAGGGGTAGAAATCTTTCGGGCAAGATTTATTGAGTTTTGTGAAATCAACACACATTCGCAATTTCCCACCAGCCTTCTTAACCATTACAACATTTGATACCCAATCTGGATATTGAATTTCTTGGATGAACTTGGAATTCAGGATCTTTTTAACCTCCTCTCGGATGGGTTGAGCTAAGGTCACTGTTACCGCCCTTTTCTTCTGCTTGATAGGAGTGAAGTTTGGGTCGATATTGAGATGATGGCAGGAAATATTAGGATCGACTCATGGCATGTCGTCTGTTGACCAAGCAAAAACATCCAGGTTCTGTAGAAGGCAGGAGATGAGCTGACTTTTATCATTTTTAGGTAGCTCTGCTTTGATAGAGAGCTTCTTATTCTTATCTTCTTTGCTGATTGGAAAGGCTTGAGTCATTTGGGCAGGTTCCAAGCGAGCTTCATCTCTGAAAGTGAGGTTAGCTCTTAAAGTCACTATAGAGGGGGGTGAATAGAGTATTAAAAAGTTTTTCACTTATTTTAATAGCGGAATTAAAATAGTGATATATATATGTGTGTACTGAGTGAGTTATAAAAAACAAACACAAAGGGATCACACATCACAGTATAGAAAAATAAACAAGAACACAGAGGACACAAGAATTTTATAGTAGTTCCCCAATCAACCTGGGTACATCTACTCTTCTACCACCCTTGGTAGGATTCCACTAGGTTTTTGTTCAGGTGCCTTATCACCAATGGATTTTTTATCAGTTGTCCAAACACCAATGAGCTTTTGATCTGGTGCTCTAACCAAACTACAGGTTTTTGTTCAGGTGCCCTGCCACCAAGGGGTTAACTTTTGAAGGGAGTTAGAACCCTGTACAAGAGGGGATAAAGAGGGTTTAGATGTTCTTCTCTGTCAATAATCTGAGAGAAGACTAGTGGATTTGATGATGTAAAGCTCCCCCTATCTGATTGAAATTCTTGACAGTTTGAGGATGGAGCTTTCACTTGAAACAGATATCTTCCTTGATAGCTGATGAATCTGAGAGACAGAAGTTTCTCAGATTATTGTTGCTCTTTTGAAGATCGAGAAACTTGCAGGAGAAATCTGAGAGATGATTTGTATTGTTGTTCTCAGAGAATGAGATGGTGCTGCTGTAGAAGATGAAGATCTGTGAAGCTTTTTCTTTTCTTCTTTCTGTATATTTTTTCTCGACAGTATTCTTCTTCTCTCTTTTCTTGTTGTACTATATTAATGTCCTGTAAATCTTCTTCCATATTTCTTTTGAAATCTCTGACTGATTTGAAATTCAAATCCCTTAAATTAAGGAATAAAATATTCTGAAGAGATATTCTTAGAACTGTAAATCTGATACGCTTTATTTCTTTTCCTTTTCCATGAAAGTGTCCTTTTCCAAAATATGTCAACGGCTATTTTCACGAAATATGAGAGTAATAAAAGGAAAGATATAATCCTTGACTTATCTGGAAGGAATAGAATCGTTGCTGATAATCTGAGTTCAGAGAATAGAATAAAAATAATCCTTCTGAAATTCTGAACTGAAATAAGAATTCGTCGATCAGAATATTGAGTTCGTCGACCTGAATGATAAACAACTAAATCTGGCTGGAAGAATTGAATTAGTCGATCTGAGAAGAACTTTTGTCAATCTGAATCAATTCGTCGACCGCTGAGACTTGGTCGAACGCTGAGACATGGTCTACCGCTGAGACTGAAGTTGATCAACCGCTGAGACTGAACAAACTTGTCGACCGTTGAGACTTGCCAAGTTCGTCGAACGCAGGAGCATGTCGTTCGTCAAACGCAGAGAGGAGTTCGTCGAACACAGAATGAGTTTGTCAAACGCAGAACCTTGCAAGTTCGTCGAACTAGAGCATGTCGTTCGTCGAACGCAGGATGGAGTTCATCGAACGCAGAAAACTTAGCTTTTCCTAAGTTCTAACAGCCTAAAACCTTGACCCCTAGACTATACAATTGGGGTCAACTTAGTCCTAGTCAACAGATAGTGATCCTAGCCCAAATCAGTAATAGGGTTGTTCCAACAATCTCCCCTTATTTGGGTTAGGACACTATTTGACAAAATTGAATAATAAAACAAACAACAAAACAACAGAGCATATATCTGATAGATTTTAAATATTTCAGCAGATATAAAATTTGATACTCTGAGTTTTGAAATTTTACATTTAAAATAGAAAATAAAAACAAATAATCAAAACCTTTTGCTTTCTGAATTCTGACATTGCCTTCAGCTTTCTGAATTTGATTCTCTGAGCTAAATCTGTCATATCTCAAACTGCATTTTTTTCAGCTTTAGCTTTTGCTGAACTGAACTGTAGCAATAACTGAATCTGCTTTGCTACCAATCTGCATTTGAATCTGTCATATCTGAATTTCTGAATCAAAACTGTTGTGAGCTTCTTCATCAAGAACTGATTTTTCTTTTTCATACAGCATCTTCATAAACATCTCCCCCTATCATAAAGGAGCTTCTTCAAAACATCTCCCCCTATCAAAAGGAGCTTCTTCATGAAACTTCTCCGCCTGCCTAGTTTCAGGAAGGCCTGAAGCTAGGCCCCTAGAAGAAGAGACATTTGAAGAGGTAGGGAAGGATGCAATCTTTTTAAAGAAATATTGTTATTGTTCCTGCAAAATAAAATAGAGATCAAGTGCAAAGGAACTGGAAGAGAAGAAATTATGTAGGCATAAAATGAAATAAAAGATTTGATTAAAATGAAAGATCAGAAACAAAGGCTTCATCAAAACTACGTTCGACGAAAAATGAATTTTCGTCGATCTCAGTTCGACGATCTAGATGACTTCGTCGATCTCCGTTCAACGAACGACTAGATTTCGTCGATCTCAGTTCGATGAAGTGATGGGATAAGTAGAAAATTTAATTTTTAATTGATTGAATCTCCATCTATCATTCCTAGTTGATTTATAAAGAAGATATGTTTCTTTTCATCCAATGGCTTGGTGAAAATATCAGCCCTTTGCAAATCAGTAGAAATGAATTGTAGGCAAATTTTATTTTTATCCACATTATCTCTGATAAAGTGGTGCCTAATTTATATGCGTTTAGTCCTACTATGGAGTACTGGATTTTGTGCTATAGATATTGCACTAGTATTGTCACGAAATATAATTGAATTATTTAAGTTGATACCATAGTCTAGAAGTTGATTTTGTATCCACAGTATCTGTGAGTAGCAACTGCCTGCAACAATATATTCTGCTTCAGCTGTTGATGTAGACACAGATATTTGTTTCTTACAAAACCAAGACACAAGCCTATCACCAAGAAACTGGCAAGTTCTTAATGTGCTTTTCATGTCTACTCTGCATCTAGCATAATCAGAACTTGAAAATCCAGTTAATTCAAATTCTGATGTTGTTGGATACCAGAGTCCTAGATTTGGACAACCCTTTATATATCTCAAAATTCTTTTTAATAAAATAAGATGAGATTCTTTGGGGTTAACTTGGAACCTAGCACAAATACATGTAGCAAACATTATGTCAGGTCTACTAGCTGTTAAGTAAAGTAGTGAGCCAATAATTGCTCTATATACTATCTGATCAACAGGTTTCCCTGATTCATCATTGTCAACAACAACATTTGAGGGAATGGGTGTTTTCATGGTGGAAGCATCAGACATACCAAATCTTTTCACTAATTCCTTAGCATACTTAGATTGTGATATAAATATGCCATTTGGAGTTTGCTTCACTTGAAGACCAAGGAAGTAAGATAACTCACCCATACTACTCATTTGAAATTTAGATTGCATTAGGTTAGAGAACCTTTTGCATAGATTTGAATTAGTAGAGCCAAATATGATATCATCTACATATATTTGAACTAGTAAAGTTTGATTTTTATGTATCCTGAAAAATAGGGTTTTATCAACTATGCCTCTACAGAAATTGTTCTCCAAAAGAAAATTAGCTAAGGTCTCATACCATGCTCTGGGAGCTTGTTTGAGACAATAGAGAGCTTCATTAAGCTTAAATACCTAAGAAGAGTGAGTTGGAGAGATGAAACCTAATGGTTGTTCCACATAGACTTCTTCTTTGATGTCTCCATTCAAGAATGCACTCTTCACATCCATCTGGTATACTTTGAATTTCTTGAATGCAGCAAAGGCCAGAAAAATCCTTATAGCTTCATGTCTAGCAACAGGAACAAAGGTTTGATCATAATCAATTCCTTCTTCCTGAGAATATCCTTGGGCTACTAAACTTGCTTTATTTCTGATAATTATGCCTTGATCATCTAGCTTGTTCCTGAAGACCCACTTGGTGCCAATGACTAGATGGCCTTTTGGTCTTGGAACCAAATCCCAAACCTTGTTCCTTTCAAATTGGTTGAGCTCCTCTTGCATTGCAAGAATCCAATTTGGATCTTGTTCTGCATCTTTTATGGATTGAGGTTCAATCTGGGATAGGAAACAAGTGTGCATCTGATTTTGGTGTAGTTGATGCCTTGTTTGAACACCTGCTAAAATATCTCCAATGATTTGAGATATTGGATGATCTCTAACTGTGATGTGATCAACAGTTGGAGTTGGTTCAACAATAGTTTCCACTTGAGGGACTTGTTCTGCTGTCACTTGATTTGAGTTGTCAGCAAGATATGGATTATCCTCTTCCTCACAGTCTTCAATTATTTCATTTGATGGAAGTAGAGAATCTTTATTCTGTAGATCCAATCCATTAAGCTCTTCACATAGAGCTGGTACCTGCAAAGCATGTTTGGTAGAGGTGGTGTTCCTCTCCTCAATTAACATGTTAGTTTCATCAAAAGATACATGCATGGACTCTTCTATCTTAAGAGTATATTTGTTGTAAACTCTATATGCTTTACTAGAAAGTGAATATTCAAGGAATATACCTTTCAGCAGATTTTGCTTCAAATTTCCTGAGATACTTCTTATCATTGTTATGCACATAGCATTTACATCCAAATATCTTAAAATAGTTAACCTTATGCTTTTTATTCTTGAGTAATTCATAGGGAGTTTTACCCTTAAGCTTATGTATCAGGCTTCTGTTCAACACATAATTTGTTGTGTTCACTGCCTCTGCCCAAAAAGAGATTGGCAAGTGAGCATCAGCAAGCAATGTAGTTGTTGATTCAATTAGGGTTCTATTTTTCCTTTCAGCTACCCCATTTTGTTGAGGAGTTCTAGGAGCAGAGAAACATTGCCTGATCCCTTCTTTTCCATAGAATTCTCTCATCATAAGAGATTCAAACTCAGTGCCATGATCACTTCTGATCAATGCAACTAGAGTAGAGTACTCAATCTTGATGGACCTGAGAAAGTCTGTCGGAACATTGAAGGTGTCAGACTTGTTCCTAAGAAAGAACACCCAAGTGAATCTTGAGAAGTCTTATACAATAACTAGAGAATAATGCTTTCCTCCTAGACTTTGTATTGCAGTGGGTCCAAAGAGATCCAAATGCAGTAAGTACAAAATCCTAGGTGAATCACTCTTGGATAAAGATTTAAAACTACTCTTAGTCTGCTTACCAGCCCTGCAGAGTCCTTCCTTCTTGTATGAACCAGAAGGCAGTCCTCTAACAAGATTGTCCTTAAAAACTTAGATATAGTTCTAAGGTTAATGTGTCCAAGCCTTTTATGCCATAATTCATTTCTTTTACTTATAGAATTAAATAAACAAATATCAGAATTGGCAGAGTCAAAATTGACTAAATAAATGTTTTCATGTCTAATACAAGATAATACATTTATGTTTTTATTATTGGTAATAAGACATAAGGAATGGTTAAAGATTACCTGATAACCTTCATCACATAACTGGCTTATCCTGATGAGGTTGTGATTCAGACCCTTGACATAAGCTACTTTTTTGAAGGTGACTGCTCCAACTTTGATCTGACCATAACCTTTGGTTTGTCCACAGTTGGAGTCTCCAAAGATCACTTTGGGTCCAAGCTTTACCTTGTAGTTGCTCAGGTTGGCCTTGTTTCCTGCCATGTGCTTTGAACATCCACTATCCAAGTACCATTGTTCTTTTATCTTTGGATAGCCCTGTACCTGCACAAAAAAAATAAACTAGTTGTTTTTGACCCAGACTACCTTGGGTCCTTTTGTTTTTCCACAAAATTCTGAAATAAAAATCATCTCAGGCTGATCCTTATAACCGTGTGGATGATATCTCCTTGGAGGAATTATCCACTTAGTGAAAGGATTCTTAGTATGTGAAGAATAAAAATTCTTTAGATTTTCAGTATGTTTTCCGTTCGATGAATTTTGGTGAGTTCGTCGATCGTCGTTCGACAAAGTGAAGTGCTTTCGTCGAGCGTCGTTCGAATAATAACTATACTGAATATCTGTCTTCAGAGTTCGTCGATCTCCGTTCGACGAATGAATTGATTCCGTCGAGCTCCGTTCGACGAATTCTGCTGAATTCCTTTATTCTTAACAACCTTGCTTGAAATGTTTTTATTTATTTCTATTGGCTCTTTGTTCTTAGCAGAAATGAATTTTACTGGTGTGGATAAGATGTTTTTCTTAATCAGATGTGGCTCACTTGATGATGCACCCAAGCCCAGTTTGCCACTTAGTTTGGCATTCACTATGCTTGTGATGTCCATCAGTTTGATAGTTCTCCCATTTAGGGATTCTTCAAATTTCTTAACCTCAGATAACTTGTTCTCAATGAGAGCAATGTGTTCTCTGGAGGCAACCAAATCCTTCTTAAGATTGACATTTTCTTCACTTAATTGATTCATTTCAGCCAACTGATTTCTGAGAGAGATTATCTCTTTCTCAGATTTAATTAAATCTATACAAAGAGCTTTGAATTCATCTTTGAATTCAATTGAATTAAAATCAAAATTAGATATTACCTGATCACTGTCAGCTTCAAATTCTGATTCTTTATAATTATGTCCTGAGGCATTGATAACCATCATGCAGAAGTTTCTTTCCTCTTCATTATCTTGATCATCAGAAGAGCTGGATGAAGATGCAAGTTCTGACTCACTGCTTGAGTCATAGACAACCATCAAGCATTGGTCATTCTCATTTGCATTTTCTTCATCTTCAGAAGAGCTGGATGAAGATTCTGATTCTGTTTCACTCCATGTTTCAGCTACAAATCCTCTTCCCTTATGCTTGTGTTTGTGGGAGGAAGACTTGCTGGAGTGCCTCTTTTCTTCTTTGTCTTTTCTCTTTTCCTTCTTTTGATTCTCTGGACACTCAGGTAGAATGTGTCCAGGTTTCCTGTAGCCAAAACAAATTATTTCCTTAGAGTTAGATTTGTCATACCTTGGCTTTTCTCTGGATCTTGAATCCTTCTTTCTGTAATCTTTTCTAGCCATCTTATAGAATCGCTTGGCTAGTAAGCTCATAAACTCCACTTCTCTTGGAGCTTTTTCTTCCTCTTCAGTAGCTTGGAAAGCTATGCTTCTCTCCTTCTTGGATGCTGGAGATGAAGTAGATTGCTCAGCTTCTCTAGTCTTGATAAGCTGCTCATAGGATTTAAGTTTGCCTAACAAGCTCTCAGTGGAGATCTCATTATGTCTTCTGGCTTCCTTGATTGGCTAGATCCCAGAGTCCCATGTGCTGGGGAAGCACATAAGGATCTTATCATTCACTTCTGTGATAGAGATCTACAGATTTTAGCTCATTGATTATGAGACTGAGTCTATTGTGCATATCAACCACAGTCTCAGTTTCTTCGTCCTTGAAGTTTTCATACTGAGAAATAATGTGGGATCTTCTATCTTTTCTTTCATCTGTTGATCCTTCAACCATATTGTTGAGTGACATCCAGATTTCCCTTGCTGAAGTGCACTCCACAACTTTTTGGAAAATGTCATCAGACATTGTTTGTGCCAAAATATTCATTGCCTTGGCATCTGCACTTCTCTGTTTCTTTTGAGCATCTGTCCACTCAGGTGGTGGAACATCATTGTTGTTAGTTGGTGCTTCAGCACTTGTTGTTGCTGTAGGAGCAGGAGGTCCTGTCAAAATAACATTAAAATTATCTTCGTCAATAGAATTCATGTATAATCTGATCCTTGCCTTCCATAGTGCAAACTTATTTAGATTGCACATAGGAGGTCTTGTGCTTGAATATTCTTTGTTCTGTGCCATGAGTTTTTAAGCAAAAATAAAACTCTAAAAGAAAATTTAAGATCCAATTGATCTTTTGATTCAGGTGTTAGCCTGTATATAATCAACCAGCCTCTGATACCAATTAAAAGTGAGGTTAGATCTTAAAGTCACTATAGAGGGGGGTGAATAGAGTATTAAAAAGTTTTTCACTTATTTTTATAGCGGAATTAAAATAGTGATATATATATGTGCTGAGTGAGTTATAAAAAACAAACACAAAGAGATCACACAGCACAGTACAGAAAAATAAATAAGAATACAGAGGACACAAGGATTTTATAGTAGTTCCCCAATCAACCTTGGTACATCTACTCTTCTACAACCCTTGGTAGGATTCCACTAGGTTTTTGTTCAGGTGCCTTATCACCAATAGATTTTTGATCAGGTGTCCAAACACCAATGAGCTTTTGATCAGGTGCTTTAACCAAACTACAGGTTTTTGTTCAGGTGCCCTGCCACCAAGGGGTTAACTTTTGAAGGGAGTTAGAACCATGTATAAGAGGGGATAAAGAGGGTTTAGATGTTCTTCTCTGTCAATAATCTGAGAGAAGACTAGTGGATTTGATGATGTAAAGCTCCCCCTGTCTGATTGAAATTCTTGACAGTTTGAGGATGGAGCTTTCACTTGAAACAGATATCTTCCTTGATAGCTGATGAATCTGAGAGACAGAAGTTTCTCAGATTATTGTTGATCTTTTGAAGATCTAGAAACTTGCAGCAGAAATCTGAGAGATGATTTGTATTGTTGTTCTCAGAGAATGAGATGGTGCTGCTGTAGAAGATGAAGATCTGTGAAGCTTTTTCTTTTCTTCTTTCTGTATATTTTTTCTCGACAGTATTCTTCTTCTCTCTTTTCTTGTTGTACTATATTAATGTCCTGTAAATCTTCTTCCTTATTTCTTTTGAAATCTCTGACTGATTTGAAATTCAAATCCCTTAAATTAAGGAATAAAAATATTCAGAAGAGATATTTTTGGAACTGTAAATCTGATACGCTATATTTCTTTTCCTTTTCCATGAAAGTGTCCTTTTCCAAAATATGTCAATGGATATTTTCACGAAATATGAGAGTAATAAAAGGAAAGATATAATCCTTGACTTATCTGGAAGGAATAGAGCCGTTGCTGATAATTTGAGTTCAGAGAATAGAATAAAAATAATCCTTCTGAAATTCTGAACTGAAATAAGAATTCGTCGATCAGAATGTTGAGTTTGTCAACCTGAATGATAAACAACTGAATCTGGCTGGAAGAACTGAATTAGTCGATCTGAGAAGAACTTTTGTCGATCTGAATCAATTCATCGACCGCTGAGACCTTGTCGAACGATGAGACTTGGTCAACCGCTGAGAGTGAAGTTGATCAACCGCTGAGACTGAACAAACATGTCGACCGCTGAGACTTGCCAAGTTCGTCGAACTAGAGCATGTCGTTCGTCGAACGCAGGATGGAGTTCATCGAACGCAAAAAACTTAGCTTTTCCTAAGTTCTAACAGCCTAAAACCTTGACCCTTGGACTATACAATTGGGGTCAACTTAGTCCTAGTCAATAGATAGTGATCCTAGCCCAAATCAGTAATAGGGTTGTTACAACAATCTCTAACATCTTCTTTTACTATCTCTTCTGCATTTTTGGCCTTGCCGGAGACTTGAGATGTCGGAGAGATCTCAATGGTCCTTGGGGGAGATGATTCGGTCACGTTGATCGTCTTCACATAGCACTCTGGAGCTTTCTTTGGGTCGCTCCTGATTCGGTACTGTTTTTCATTCAAAGCAAACTTCATAGCCATGTGGTAAGTAGAAACCACAACTTGATACTCATTCAAAATTGGCCTTTCGAAAATTGTGTTGTAGCTGCTCAGAGCTTTAACGACAATGAACTTGACCAACTTTGTGATGCCTCCAAGCATCACCGAGAGTGTGACGTTTCCTTCCACTTCCTTCTTCTCCCCATAGAAACCGTAGAGTGGCCCTTTGGTAGTAAGAAGACTCTTCCCAGTCTTCAGGGCCTCAAATGTTGGCATGAATAAGAGATTTATCGAGCTTCCAATGCCGATCAGAATGCTCTCCGCGGTATAATTTTCAATTATCGCTTTGATTACTACAAGGTCATTGAAGGGATTGGAAGTGGGTGGTAGGTCATCTTGCCTGAAAGTGACTGTCCCTAGAACTGGAGTAGAACAGGAGGTAGCAGCAACCTCTGAATGGTAGACTCTTGTGAGACTAGGTTTCTTACAGAATTCGAGCCCTACTCCTCCATAGATGCAGAAGAGGTAGCCCAAGTCACCCTCATAATTAGCTTCCACACATCATTTAGGTAACCGACGTGGCCAAGGTGGCAACGTCGTTCACATCCTCACATTCCCAATGCGCTTCCACTACCTCTTTATTCTTAGAGGTCAAAGATTTTGAGGAGTCTCCCTTAAGGACCAGGTCCTACTGCTTTCCTTCCTTAAAGAGCTTCTCCACCAGCATGCGCAGAGCTCGTCAATTCTCTGTTAAATGCCCCTCTCCCTGTGATGTTTACAATAGAGGGAGGGATTTCTGAATTTGGGATCTGATTATAGCGGAGTAGGGCTTGTATAAATAGGCTGCTTTTGAAGCACATGGATGACCTCGCTCATAGACATATTGAGCTCATTGAAAGACTCTTGAGAGTCATTAAATGATGGCTCAAAAGAGGTTTGTAGAGGAGGCTGGAAAAACTGGACCTGAAGAATAGGTGTCGGTTGCGGAGCTGGAGCTGTTGGGGTTGTCAACAAAGGTCCTTTGGGCTGGAACTGCTGATGTCCATAATAGGGACGGTGGTGATGGAAGTTTCTCCCCCTTTGAGTAGGAGGCTGGAACTCTTGACGAGGTAGTTTTGTCGAATGCTACGCTGGATAAAAACTAGTAGAGCCCTTCTGGCCAGCTCTACATGTCAAGTTGGAAACATAGTTGGGGTTGTTAATTTCCCCTTCTATGAATCGGTTGGTTATACTGATCAGCTCTTGATAGTCGCTGGGCTCTCGGGTGGTGACCTTGAATTTGAGAGGGCCTTCTTGAATTCCATTGACTAAGGCCACCATATAGAGCGAGGGATTGACGTCCTATATTATGAGGATCTCCCTCTGGAAGCAATCCATGAAGCAAGTTAAGGTCTCGCTTTCTCCTTGCTTAATTATGAAGAGGGATGTGGGGCCACTCTTCATTTTATTTGAGGATGCAAACCTCAGAAGTGTTGGATCTGATGGCGCCCTTAGAGGTGGGGGGTGAATAAGGGGTTTACTATTTTTGAGATAAATTGACATATCTTAAAATAACATGTAAACTTTTTGTCTATGTCGCTAATGTCAGGCGTTAAGAGTCAACGCTGGGCGTTAGCTCTTAGAAAATAATTTTCACATAAATATATCAAGGTGATTTTACTTATGAAAACTTCAATGAAATACAATTCCAAAAAATCAGAGATAATGAAAATGAATATTGTATTACAAAGATAATTACAAAGAAAATATTTCAATATCGCTTGAAATTAAAGGCGAAAAAGTAAAATCAAATTTTGTTCCTTCACCAGTCCTTCTCCCAAGGACCGGTTGGCTATAGCCTATCTTTCCCCAGATAAGGCCTCTAGTCACCCCCTAGATCTACCCTTGACCTAGCCGGCGCACACAAGGCGGCGAATTACCCCCTAAATCGAACCCGAACTAGTCGCCACACGCAAGATGGCGAATTCACTACCCTTACAAGAAAATAATAAAAAGATGAAAGAAAATTCAAAACAAAAGACTCCCTATATTGAAGAGCGCTGAAGGAGATGTTGAGGATACGCAATGACCATGTCGAAATTGAAGCGAGCATCCTTCTTCAAATTTTCCATTGGAAATCTCCTTCTCACTCTTGTTCCTCAATGTTGGTGTTGGGAGTGCTCTCTGAATTCGGGATGAAATGATATCTCTGAAGTATAGAATGAAGGCTTGGAATCTATCAATCTTGATCAAATGAAATCAAATCTTTAAATAGGAACGGAAGCTAATGCGCAATGTTAAGAGTTAACGCCAGTGTTAGTGTTCATGTATAGAAACCGATGACATCGTGCAACCGTCGAGAACATGGCAGTTTGTGTACTCAACGCGTGCGTTAAGTGTCAACACTGGCGTTGTCACTTAGTAATCAACAATCTTTCATCTCGATGTCGAGATCCGTTTAGAAGTCATCCTTATTCGACGAATGTTAACGCCAGGCGTTTACTGCTAACGTAGGGCGTTAGCTCACTTTTCAGAGAATCTTCATCACTCAATATCTTGTTCATAGGGTTGTTTAACTATAGTACCTGCACACTATAAACACAAGCAAGATCAAATACATAGTGTGATTTGTTATTCTCAAACTAAGAGATGTGGAACACAAGCTCCAATAATCTCCCCCTTTTGATAATAATAAATCCACTAATAAGAAATAAAACATAATCAGAGTAGTGTTTATAGTATATGTTAAGAGTGATAATCATGCATACTCCCCCTACATGAATGCATTTCCTAATGTACTCCCCCTAAATAATAGATTTCCTTATTTCTTCAATTTATTCTCCCCCTTTTGTTATAATCAAAAGGAGGTGGGATTGAGTAATAGCAATATGAAACAAGATGCATTAAGTAGAGATAATAGCAAATTTATTATAAATAGTGAACACAACGAAAGCAATTTGTAACATCTTTTAGAAATTCTAAGTACAAAATATAATAAGCGTTTTAAATCAAATAAGTAGATGTATTGAAATTTAGAAACAAAAGTTGCATGTTCATTTGTAATTTGTAACAAAAAGTAGCAAGCAAGATTATAAAAATATCAAGTAAAGATATTTTTACAATGTAAATAAATTTGCATTTCACGTATGCACAAACATTGTAAAGATCATTCTTTGTTATCTAGTGCATTTACTCATGATTGTAGAGAATAATGTAGATAAGCTTTAATTCCAATTCTCATGAGTTGAAGTATTATAAACGATAATGATGTGTTCAATAAAGGTGTTTTGTCAAAGTATACAAGTGTATAAATCAAACCACATGATATTATGTAATTTTAAGAACATAACTTGAATTGAACATAAATAACTTTACTTCCACAAATTTCAATGCACATAAAGATTTTCATCATTTTTTTAAGAAAAGTGGTCAAAATTTTGTTTGCACAAGACACTTTACAATTTTTGGCGGAGTTTTCCTTGTCATATAAATTTTCTTATACTTGATTTTGATTTTTGTGACCAAGAACTCCAAATTCACTTGTTTTTGCAAACATATAAATTTATATTCTAAATACCACATTTCTCTAATCACAAGTGCATGGAGAACAAAGAATTCATGAAAAAATTCAATGTAATGTAGGTAAACTATTTATGAGTTCAAAGTAAATCCTTATACTACACAATCATGCAATAAGATTTAAAATACTTGTAGATTAACAAAAAAAAGGTGTAAGTGGGAAAATCATTATCAAAGATAAAAACTTTACTCATAATTAGAGGCATGTAAAACATTTCTATACATGTAATCTACAACCAAATTCTTTGCATTTTAAGATATTATTCACGGTATGATAATCGCAAAACAATGTTTTTAAGAAACTTGAAGGTTTAAATTAAATATTGTAAATAATCTTTAAGCAATATATATAATCATCCTTGAAATAAACATTTAAGCATATTTTAATTTTTTTGTTTTAAATTTTTGAAAGTAAATAACAACAAAATTTGAAAAATGTTTTTCTTAATAAAACAAAATACTGCAATAAAATAATACCCAGAATTTTTCAATAAAGCAAAAAACAATTGGAGCATAGAGGCTAAAGACAGGCGTTAGCTTCTTAACGACCTGACAGGTTACTAAATTTTGACTTTTTGAAAAATCCTTTTCATGATTCATTTGTACTATAAGGAGACCTTACAGTTGAAATTTCAGACATTATGGAGTTGATTTGAAGGCTCTTTTAGTATGTTTTTGTTTGTTTTTTTATATTTGTATTGATTTTGAAAAAAAAATGCAAACAAATATAACAATGTATATAAGAAAATTTTGATAGCTTTTTATAAGGGTTAAAGTGACATTTCTAAGACACCTAATTCTAACCTAAGCATGTGAAAACGTGCATCAGGTACAGGTTTGGTAAAAATGTCAGCAAGGTGTGATTCAGTCCTTATAAAGCTAATTTTAACATGTTCCTTATTAATATGATCTCTAATAAAATGATGTCGGACATCTATATGTTTAGATCAGAATGATGTACGGGATTGCTTGTAAAATCTATAGCGCTCTTGTTGTCATACTTTAATTCTATGTTATTTAGATAAACACCAAAGTCCTCTAACGTTTTGGTCATCCATAAAGCTTGTGCACAACAACTACCTAGTGTGATATATTCGACCTCGGTGGTTGAGTGGGCAACAAAATTCAGTTTCCTACTCGACCATGATATGAGTGAGGGGCCTATAAAATGACATGTGCCACTAGTGCTCCTACGATCTAATGAACATCCCGCATAGTCTGAATCAGTAAAACTGTGTAAAATAAAATAATCATTATGAGGATACCATAAGCCTAATCTAGATGTTCCGATTAGATATCTAAAAATATGTTTAACCGCTTTTAAATGTGAGTATTTTGAGTTAGCTTGAAATCTAGCACATAAGCAAATGGAAAACATAATATCGGGTCTAGATGCGCTTAAATATAGCAATGAATCAATCATTCCTCTATATAATGTTTGATCAATAGAAATACTGGTTTCATCTTTTCCTAGCTTTAGTGATGCACTCATTGGTGTATTAGCTTGTTTTAGGTTTTCAAATCCAAATCTTTTTAGAATATCTTGAACATATTTAGTTTGATAAATAATTATACCATCTGGTTTTTGAGAGATTTGAAATCCTAGAAAATAAGTGAGTTCTCCTACCAAGCTCATTTCAAATTCATTTTTCATCACTAAAATTACTTCATTACATAACTCTTCATTAGTGACTCCAAAAATAATATCATCCACATAAATTTGCAATATAATCAAATCATTATGTACATGCTTAATGAAGAGTGTATTATCTGCACTACCCATTTTATAACCATGCTTTATTAAAAATAATGTAATCTATCATACCAAGCACGTGGTGCTTGCTTTAATCCATAAAGCTCTTTTCTAACTTATACACATGATTAGGAATTTTTCACTCATAAGACCAGGGGGTTGTTCTACATAAACTTCTTCTTTTATAATCCTGTTCAAAAAAGCACTTTTAACATCCATCTGAAATAATTTAAATCTTTTTAAACTCGCAAATGCAAGAAATATTCTAATTGATTCAAGGCGAGCAACGGGTGCAAAAGTTTCATCAAAATCTACCCCTTCGATTTGTGAATATCCTTGTGCAACTAGTCTAGGTTTATTCCTTGTTATCCTAGAGTCACCATCTAGCTTGTTTTTGAAATTTCATTTGACTCCTTTAACCGGATGATTAGATGGCATCTCTACTAAATTACAAACCTTATTACGTTCAAATTGATTTAATTCATCATTCATAGCTAAGAAACAAAATTCATCATTTAGAGCAGTTGAAATATTTTTAGGTTCTATTTCAGAAACAAAACAAAGGTTTGAAAAAGACTCATGTAAAGAAGAACGAGTACTTAACCCTTTTGACAGTTCTCCTATCACAAGCTCCCATGGATGATCCTTTGAAAATTGTAGCACACTTGGATGAACATATTCCACTTGTTGTTCTTCATTCTCCTCTTCTTTTTCTCCAAGCAATTCATCATCTTCATGCTCCAAAGGGGAAATGGGTTCGTCATTGTTTCCTGTATGATTAGTATCTACATAAGAAACAAACTCATCAATTCTTACATGTATAGACTATTCAACTACTTTAGTTCTTTTATTATATATTCTATAAGCCTTACTAGTTGAAGAGTACCCAATGAAAATTCCCTCATCACATTTTTCATCAAAAAATTTCCTAGTGCATCTCTAGTGTTTAAAATATTACACTTACAACCAAACACATGAAAATAAGACACATTAGGTTTTCTTTTAAAATGTAGCTCAAAAGGTGTTAATTTTAAGATAGGACGAAGCATGAAACGATTAATAATATAACATGAAGTATTAACCGCCTCGGCCCAAAATGGTTTAGGCAACCCATATTCACAAAGCATAGTGCGTGCTAGCTCTTGAAGGGTTCTATTTGTCCTCTCCACTACACCATTTTGTTATGGAGTGCGAGGAGCGGAAAATTCATGTTTAATTCCTAAATCATCACAAAAAGAAGAAAATTAATCATTTTCAAATTCTCCTCCATGAACCGAACATATGCATTTAATTTTTAAATCAAGTTCGTTTTGAATACGAATGCATAGTTTAGTAAATTCAGTAAATGCATCGGTTTTGAAAGATAGAAATAAAGTCCAACAAAATCTAGAATAATCATCAATTATTATAAAAGTATATTTTCTACCTCCTAGACTAGAAGTGCTAACCGGTGGAAATAAATCCATATGAATTAATTGAAGTGCTCTAGAAGTAGAAATTACATTTTTGCTTTTAAAAGAATTTTTTGAAAACTTTCCTTTTTAGCAAGGCATACAAAGAGAAGATAAATTACCATTAAGCATAGGTAAACCTTTAATTAATTTATCTTTTGATAATTTTAAAATAAGCTTGGTGCTAGAGTGACCAAGGCGCCTATGCCAAAGTTCTAATTCTTCTTTTTAGAGATAAAACATATTAAAGAAGAATTTTAAAAAACATTAAAAGTAATCATATAAACATTATGCTTCCTAGGTGCGGTGAGTACGACATCATTTGTTTTAGAATTTATGATTTTACAAATATTTGTAAACGATTCAAATAACACATTTAAACCTTTATCATATAATTGACTAATTGAAATTAAATTATGTTTTAAACCATCTACAAATAAAACATTTGAGATTGAGAAAGACTCGTTACCCACTGTGTCGATGTCCATGATCCTTCCTTTTTCGTTATCACCAAATGTCATCATCCCTCCTTTCTTCATCTCAAGGCTAAGGAACTTTGCTTTGTTTCCCGTCATGTGTTTGGAGCATCCCGAGTCCAAATACCACACGTCCTTTTTGTCCTTAGCCTGCCAACATACCTAAAAAGGAGATGAGAGTAAAGATCTGGATACCCAAGAGGTTCCTCCCATAGAATAGGTGGAAACCTTAGGCACACCGATTTTCTTTATTGCACTACGACCCTTTTTCCTACAAGAGTTTAAGGTGTGTACAAATAAATGATATTTGGCACACGATATAAAAAGGAGATGAGACACTTTTTGGAGTTTTGGATAAACTCTTGCTGGAATATGAGGTAACATTTGAATTTTTTAATTTATTATTGACAGAATTATTGTTTCTAGAATTATTACTAACGCCGGCGTTAGGAGTTAATGCCTGGCAATATCTTCCAGTAACATATCCAAGGCCATATTTGGCACTTCCATGACATTGGTTGGCCATGATCATGTCCAGTGATCTTTGCACAGCTCCAAACTTCTTAATAACGATATTTAAATCATGAATACGAGCTTTGAGAGCAGTGTTTTTCGTTACCAACATAACGCACTGATTCACAAAACTCTTCTTTCCTTCTTCTATTTGAGAAAGAGAGGTTTTTAAAGTTCTTTCTAAATCCCCCTTCTCCTTAGTAAGAATTTCAATATTGGAGTGGCACTTAAAAATAGCTTCTTCAAGTTCTTTCACTCTTGCCAAGGAGTGATTGCACTCTTGGCAAGATACCTTTTCTTTCCCTAATTGTTTAGATAATTATTTGTTTTCTTTTAACAGAAGTTTATTTTCAGAATTTAGAAGATCAATATCTTTTAAACTTTTATCAAAAAATTTGCATGTTTGTAAATACTGAATATATAAATAATCATAAGTAGTTGGGAGAGTTACCTTAGTGTCGCTTTGGATACTGCTTTCATCCTCGGATGTCTTGTTACTTATTCCCATAAGGCACATATTTTCCTCTTCTTCATCGCTAGTGGATGAGCTGCTTGAATCCTCGGAGGAGGAGTCATCCCATGTAGCCGCTTTTAAGACCTTCTTCTCTTTTCCTATGTGTCACTTTTCTTTACGCTCTTTCAGATATTTCGAGCACTAGCTCCGGATGTGTCCGGTCTTTCTACAATGATAGCACTCTGGTGGTGGTCGCTCATCATCGTCCTCGTCGCTACCTCTTCCTTTCTTCGATGAAGATCCCTTCTTGATGAAATATTTCTGGAAGGTGTTTCTCCTTTCTAGATTCTTCATGAACCTTTTGAACTTCTTCACAGAAAGGCTCTCCTCGACCTCTTCATCATCATCTCCGTCAACCTACTTCTTCGACTTCAATGCTAAGGCCTTATTCTTTGGCTCCATGTTGTACTCTTGTTGTTGAATTTTGAGTTCAACCTCATGGGTCTTGAGGTTCTAAATGAGGCTCTCAATTTGGAGATTCTTTAGATCGTGTGACAATGAGATAGCCGTCACCTTTGGATTGAAATTTGGAGGGAGAGATATAAAGATTTTTCTCACCAAGTCGCCATTAGGGAACACTTTTCCAAGCACTTTTGATTCATTGACGATCTTGGTTAACCTTGTGTACATCGAATCAATGTCTTCATCCGCCTCCATTCGGAATTTCTCGTATTCGGATTCAACTTGGAAAAGCTTTGAATCCTTGACCTGCGAAGTACCTTCATGAGTGATTTCTAATAATTTCCAAATATCATATGCAGTTTCACAAGCACAAGTTCTATTAAATTCCATTCTATCTAAAGCACAAAATAGAGCATTCATAGCTTTAGCGTTGTTCTTGCATCTTAACTTGTCGTTATCATCCCATTTGTCTCTCGGTTTTTCCATAGTGACTTCTCCAACAACAATTGTCGGTGGAGAGTGGCATTGTTCCACCATACCCCACACATCATTATCTAAAGCATTTAGAAAACAACGCATTCTTGTTTTCCAATAATTATAATCAGTACTGGTAAATAGTGGAGGTCTACTAATCCCTTGACCCTCAGCGAAAGCATGATCAAAATGCGTAATTATTCCTGGGTGTGAAACCGTTTTTGAAAAACCTTGCTCTGATACCAAATGTTGGATCTGATGACACCCTTAGAGGGGGGGTGAATAAGGTGTTTACTGTTTTTGAGATAAACTGACAGATTTTAAAATAACAGGAAAACTTTTTGGCTCTATCCCTAACGCCAGGCGTTAAGAGTCAACGCTGGGCGTTAGCTCTCAGAAAATAATTTTCACAGAAATATATCAAGGTGATTTTACTTATGAAAACTTCAATGAAATACAATTCGAGAAAATCAGAGATAATGAAAATGAATATTGTATTACAAAGATAATTACAAAGATAATATTTCAATAACGCTTGAAATTAAAGGCGACAAAGTAAAATCAATTTGTGTTCCTTCACCGGTCCTTCTCCTAAGGACAAGTTGGCTATAGCCTATCTTTCCCCAAATAAGGCCTCTAGCCACCCCCTAGATCTACCCTTGACCTAGTTGCCATGCACAAGGCGGCGAATTACCCCCTAAATCGAACCCAGCCTAGTCGCCATACGCAAGGCGGCGAATTCATAACCGTTACAAGAAAATAATAAAAAGATAAAAGAAAATTTAGAACAAAAGACTCCCTATATTGAAGAGCGCTGAAGGAGATGTTGAACATACGCAATGATCATGTCAGAATTGAAGCGAGCGTCCTTCTTCAAATCCGTTGGAAATCTCCTTCTCACTCTTGTTCCTAAATGTTGGTGTTGGGAGTGTTCTCTAAATTTGGGATGAACTGTTCTCTCTGAAGTATAGAATGAAGGCTTGGAATCCATCAATCTTGATCAAATGAAATCAACTCTTCAAATAGGCACGGAAGCTAATGCGCAACGTTAAGAGTTAACGCCAACATTAGTGTTCGTGTATAGAGACCGCTGACATCGTGCAATTGTCGAGAATGTGGTAGTTTGTGGACTCAACACGTGCGTTAAGTCTCAACGCTGGCTTTATCACTTAGTAACCACCTATCTGTCATCTCGACGTCAAGATCTGTTGAGAAGTCATCTCTATTCGACGAATGGTAACGTCAGGCGTTAACTGCTAACGCGGGGCGTTAGATCACTTTTCAGAGAATCTTCATCACTCAGTCTTGTTCATATGATTATTTAACTATAGTACCTGCACACTATAAACACAAGTACGATCAAATACATAGTGTGATTTGTTATTCTCAAACTAAGAGATGTGGAACACAAGCTCCAACAAGAAGAAGCTCTTGCCTCAGAATGGAAAAGCATGTGAGGGACTGGGCAGGTAGTTTATAAGACAACTCCTGTGCTTGCCAATCCAAGGAGGTGATCAGAAGCTTGCACCTCATCTCATATGAGAGAGACCTCAGAGCGACAACAGGCTCAAAAGCTTGAAGATGAGAGACTGGGTCAAACACTCCAGTAAATATGGCCAACCTAGGCTCTCTAAATCCATTGGGAATAGACTCCCAACGAACTCAATCAGTGAAAGGAGAAGGCTCCTCCGCTTCAACAGCATCAGAAGGAGCAAAAAGATGAGGAGCAGTAGGAGCTAGAGGATGGACATAGTCCTCCTAAAAATTCAGCACTCAGGTTGGGGCTCTCTGAGCTACTGTTCTAAAGAAAAAATGGAAGGCTGCAAACTCCTCACCTTAAGATCCCAGGGGAGCTACGTGTTGAGGGACCACATGGTCTTGAGTGTGATCCCCAACTAGAGGATCAGGGGTGGTGACCTGATCAGTCTGCGGAAGGATCCTTTGGGAGATCACAGCTAAGAGTTGATTCATGGTCTCAAGCTGCCGAACGGTCTCTCGGCGGGACTACTCGAGGCGGAGTTTGAAGCAAAGCTCAAGGGCTTCTAAGGAGTTCACACTGCTTGAAGAGGGGTGACCTCCAGTGATCTTATTGGGTTGGGTCTCGCGTTTTAACATCTTGTATGTCCGCTGATTTCACCTAAACACTCCAATCTGAAGGTCGCGTGTCCGTTTGGTTGGCACATAAATGTATCTACATCCACAACTGAAGCTGAGTATATAGATGTTGGAAGTTGTTGATCACAACTACTATGGATGCAAAATCAATTACTAGACTATAAACTAAACATAGAAAAATCAATAATTCTCTGCGATAGCTCAAGTGCAATCACAAATGCCTCTGATCATTTTCTCCACAGTAGAACAAAGTATATTGAGACTAGGCATCACCTAATTAGGGATAATGTAGAAAAAGGCAAAGTCATCTTAGGATACAGCCCTACAGATGAGCAAAAAGCTGAAATCTTCACCAAGCCTCTTGATGAGATTAAGAATAAACACTTCATAAATGCTCTAGAAATGATGGATAATGCAAATTAGAAATTAAAATTAATAAATTTCTAGGCAAAAACCTTAGGTAAAACTCGGCTTTGTGTCACTAGAGACTATTCATTGCTGCGTCGAAATCTTATTGATGCATCCATCGAAAGCTGTCCCTAAGATCTCAAAATCTTAGAAGTTGCGTTGAAATATATTAAAGTGTCATGTCGAAATATTTGAAGAAGTCGCGTCGAAATACTTGAGAAATGAGCATCAAGTACACTGAACGCCGCATTTAACCCTAGTATTCGATGCCGACTTTAAATAGAAGACACTCTCTTTATTAACTTCTAAGCCTTCAAACTCTTCGTCGTCCTCTATTTTCCCTCCATTATTTCTCTCTTCACTGCTCCCATTTTCTCTTTTGCAGGTACATAATGGATCCACAAAAATTCAACTTCGTATTTTATGTGGATCTCAGCAGCTTTCAGACTATTGACAATAAGTTTAAGCTAATATTAAATATGTTTGAAGAGCAAGAACTAACTAGACTGATCTTAACCAAGGATGGTATACTTGTAACACCCCAGTTTTTGCTAAGCGCGGAAGCTGGTTGGCCCAAGGAAGAGGGAAAGGCTTCGTAGCTGGGAGCTAGCGTTGGAGCTAGAGCTAGCGCAGGCGTTAGCTGTCCCGTCGAGTAAGACTTTTGTTTCGATGGTGTTCGTCAAGTTGAATTCGTCGAGTCAGATTCATCGAAGGGAATTCGTTGAAGATCTAGCGCGTGCGGTAGCGCTAGCGCCAGGCGATAGCGTTTCATCGTGTATTGAAGTTCCGTCGGGCCTTTGAGTTGTCTTCGTCGAAGGGTGTTCGTCGAGTACCTAGTGCAGGCGCTAGCGCTAGTGTCGGCGCTAGCTGACGGAACCAGTTCCGTAAGTGGCATTTCCTTGATGTCCGATCTATTTGGATCTTGATCCTAAGGTTCAGATAATAAGTGCGTCCTAAGGCTCTAAATAGGGCAGAGAAGTTCTATTCTCATATCATCAAGTCGTTTGGTGCTTTTGGAGGCTAAGGAAAGGAGTAGGGTTTGGAGGAAGAAGAAGGCTAGATCCGCCATTGATGGAGCATCGGAGCTCCGTTCGTTGATCCGAAACCAGATCCGTGGAGAGGACTAGAAGGCATTTCTTTATATCCGTGTCTTTCAACTAATTCATGGCGAGGAAGAGAACTCTTAGGGTAACGACATCTCTCCACCTTTAGGATGCGTGCATGGCATCTTTGTTTATACCTTCTATTGTCTGAAATTTATGGCACCGGATCTCTCAAATGAGAGGGGTTCGGGTCGCCTTGGTTCAAGAAGAACCATCAGGTTGATTGAGTCTGTCCCCGACATGATTTTGCACTAGATATCTGCTCCGTTAGTGGATTAGGCATTGTGGGTGAAGCCAAAATCATGACCGATTGTCCAATTCGGTGATGTTGATTAACGTGCATTTTAGGGATTTTGCTAGAAATCCGATGACGGAGAAAATGTCATATGTGTTGCCTTTATGTTTCGTGTGAGAATGAACGGTGGTTTGGAAAGGGTAACTTGTATGGGTGATGAATGCCTTGTGAATCCGCTTGTATGTGAAGGTGTGACTTTGTCTTTGTGGTCGGCTGGCTAGCCCGTGAATGCTTGGATTCATATGGGGAGAGTGTCCTGGCAAGACAAGTCCCCTTTTGGGCTAACTGACGAGAACAAGTATGTTGATGTGCCTGTTGGCAAGATGAGCCATGTAAGGGGTGAGGTCTCAGTGGAGTTCTTGCTTTTGGCTTAGTGATTGTGGCGAGAACAAGTATGTTGATGCGCGCATTGACGAGATGAGCCATGTAAGGGGTGAGGTCTCAGTGGAGTTCTTGGCCTTGGCCTTGCATGCCCGTGGGGAAATGGTAAGTACCCTTGGTTTGTTGTGAATTGATGATGTGTGTTGATGTGTTAGAAGCATACACGCCATTGGGTGCCTTGGGTGAAATGCAGGTTTGCATTCATGCTGCATTGCTAGGCCCCTTACTTTTACTGCTCAACATAGAAACGTGGATGATGATTGTGACACTCATGCCTATCATTTTTATGTTATCACTGTTCATTACATTTGCATACGAAGTGCTGACTTGCAGGGTGATGTAGTTCCCTGGTGTTCGTTAGGACGGCCGGGAGGAGGGGTGTTGTTACACTGTTGTTGGTCAGCAAAACTGACCCTCGTTATACCACTCTTTGTGATTTGGATGCAGGGCAAGGATCGCAGGCTGGACCTACCTCGCCGGCCAAAAATGCCTAACCTTCATGAAGTGCATTTATCTTGCTTTCTTGTTTGACTATGATGTCTTTACTTGTTCCGACTTGCATGCCGAGGTAGCTTAGGAGTGTGATGATCTTTTGGACATTCTATATGCCCTGTTTGTTTGAATTGAGTTTGGGTTTTGTAAGGCCTTAAGGCCGTTGTACTCTTATGTAGATGTGGACAACTTCTGTGATTTATCTAGTGTTTCCGCTGTGTTGGTTCTGAGTTTTGAGATGGTTAGATCTATATCACTTTTTAATACTAAAGCTGTGGCGATTATAGGCCGTAGGGTCCCGGTCGGACCTATATTATATATTCATTGCAGGGGAGGTGTTACAATTTGGTATCCAAGCGAGGTTAGCGCTCCTTGAGGTTTAGCGTGTTCGGATCACGTTAAGTGGTTGTCCACATAGGAGTACCTTGCGGGACCATGAGTGTCCTTGCGTTCGAGTCTTGCGAATAGAGTTTGATTCGTATTTCCTTGCTTATTCTAGGATGGTGGCGACGATTTGGGGATGTCGAGGCGTCAAGAGGAGCCGGCGGCAAGCAGTGCAACGGCCCTAGCCCTTGTGAATATGGGTGTGTCCCCGACAGACTTTTGTCGTATGCTAGCAGAGGCAATGGTGGCGGCTCAAGCTGTGGCAATGCCACAGATTGCGACGCCTGTTGTGCAGGCTGCGACTCCTGTTACTCTGGTTACTGTGACGCCAAAGGTGGGAGTAAGGCAGGTAGAGCCGTTAGCCGAGAGAGCGGTTGGGCAAGGAGATCGTCAGATGAATTACTATCAGAGTTTCCATCCTCTGACGTTCAAAGGAGTTGGCACTCCGACGGACGCTGAGGATTGGTTGGCGAGAATTCAGGAACTCCTGAATACGGCAGAGAGCCCAGAGGACAAGCAATCCCAGTTCGCGGCGTTTATGTTAGAAGACGAGGCCAAGCTGTGGTGGGTGAATCATAGCGGTCTTCATTTCCCTGGACGTGCCCCATCCATGGAAGAGTTCGGGAATGCCTTCCTGAAGCGATATATCCCCTCTTCGATGAGGTTAGCCCTTTAGTGGCAGTTCTTTCACTTGGTGCAGCGCGAGAAGACGGTAGACGAGTACTTGCAGGAGTTTACTCAGTTGGGTCATTATGCGGGGACGACCATGGTAGACGATGAGGAGAGGGATAATCTCTTTTATCATGGTCTGAGAGAAAAATTAAGGCAACCTCTGATAGCCTTAAAGAATGTGGGGTTCAATGAGTTAGTTGAAGCTGATCGAACTTTGGAGAACGATATGGAGCGAACAACAGTGCCGCAAGGGCTTGGCGGCAAAGCAGGGAGAAAGTAAGGCATGTCAGTCTCAGGGGAAGTCTGAGAAAAGTTGGTGGAAGAAAAAGCCTCATCCTTTTAGGACTGGCGAGAGGAGCGGTGCGGCTTCTGGAGAGTTCCGTTCCAAGGTACCAGTGACATGCTACAAGTGTGGCAAAGTGGACCACATAGCTCGGTTCTGTCTCGAGAGTGGAGTCAAGCCAGAGCAGAGGCAAAAGCAGTCGGTGCGTTCTGGTCCTAGTGTTGGGGAGAAAGGGAACGCGGTGGAGTCCAGTGCTTCTTGTTTCCATCCTGTGTAGCCTAGAGCGTACAACCTCGGGCAGCAGGAAGCGATACGTCAACCTGACGTGGTGACAGGTATGAAAAGTTCAGAGTTTCGTTTAATAGCTTTAACCTATTTGCGACCTTTCATATTCATTATACGCGTGTTTGGCTTCGTGCTAGTTTCTGGCTACCCCTCTAGAGTGTTGTTTGACAAGGGAGCGTCACACTCTTTTCTCGCAGAAAGCTTTATCCGGGGGATCGGTTTTGAGACTATCGAGGCAGAGGAGGAGCTTAGTGTGCGCATGTCGAATGGGTCTTTCATGACCACTAGAAGGAAAGGATGCATTGTGCTGAGGATTTGCGAATGTGATTTCGAGTTGGTAGCACCAATTCTACAACTAGCTGAAGTTGACATCATCTTGGGGATGGACCGGCTTGCAGAGCAACGAGCTAGTATTGACTGTCTGTTGAAGGTGATGACCTTAAGGAGTGAAGGAAGAGCGGAGGTCAAGTTTGAGGGCCTATGCGGAGTGGCCTGCTTCCTGATTTCTGCCGTGCAAATGGTGTGTGCGGTGAATCAAGGAGGTGAGGCAATTGTCGCTTTGTTGGAAACTCACTCCATAAAGTTGGCGATCGAAGAAGTGCCAGTGGTGGAGGAATTCGAGGATGTGTTCCCCGAGGAGCTTCCGGGAACGCCTCCTCAGCGTGAAATCGAATTTTCAATTGAGTTGGTGTCGGGTGAGAGGCCAGTGTCGCTTCCTCCGTTTAAGATGGCACCGAAGGAACTGGCCGAGCTAAAGATGCAGTTGTAAGAGTTGCTCGAGCAGGGGTACATTAGGCCCAACTCCTCACCGTGGAGTGTACCCGGTGTTGTTCGTTAAGAAAAATGATAGTAGTATGCGGTTGTGCATTGACTATCACGAGTTGAATAAGTTGACCATCAAGAATAAGTACCCGATTCCGCGAATCAATGATTTGTTCGATCAGTTGGTGGGGTCGACGGTGTACTCCAACTTGGGCTTAAAGTCGGGTTACAATCAGTTAAGGATTCGATAAGAGGATATTCCCAAGACGGCGTTTGGGATGAGATATGGTCATTTTGAGTTCTCGGTGATGTCGTTCGGTTTGACGAACGCACCATCAGTGTTCATGGATTTAATGAACTGAGTGTTTCGACAATACCTGGATTCGTTTGTGGTGGTTTTCATCGACGACATCTTAGTGTATTCGAAGTCGAAGGCGGAACATGAGTCTCATTTGAGAATAGTGTTGCAGACTTTGAAGGAGAACCAACTTTATGCTAAGTTCTCAAAGTGCGAGTTTTGGATGGGAAAGTGGCATTCTTGGGTCACGTGATTAGTGGAGATGGGGTGGCAGTGTATCCTGCAAAGGTTGAAGCCATTAGAGATTGGCCTGTACTGAGAACCGTGGAGGAAGTCCGGATTTTCAGTGACGCGCCAGGTTGCGGTTTGGGTTGCGTGCTGGTGCAGCATGGCAACGTGATAGCTTATAGGTCAAGGAAGCTAAAGCCTCATGAGAGAAATTACCCCATCTACGACTTGAAGTTGGCGGCGGTGATTTTTGCGTTGAAGTTGTGGCGGCACTACGTGTATGGTGCGAAGGTTGAAATCTTCACGGACCACAAAAGCTTGAGGTATCTTTTAGATCAGAAAGATCTTAATATGAGGCAGTGTATGTGGGTCAAGTTCCTTGGGGACTATGACGTAGCGATTCAGTATACGCCAGGCAAGGCCAATGTGGTGGCCGACGCCTTGAGTAGAAAGTACTATGGGCAAGGAAATTGGATTGAAGCGCATGACGAGCGTTTGGTGCGAGAGTTTGAGTCTCTTGGCATTGTGTGTGTGGCTAAGGGTGAGTCTAGTGCATCTCGGCTGAACTGGATCAAGATGCAGTATGATCTAATAGATCAAATTCGAGAGGCAACCAGTGCAGACGAGGAGTGTCAGCGATTGGTGTTGGAAGCTCGGCAATGCGAAAGCATTGCTTTGGAGATGGTCGGTGTACTTTTAAAGAGAAATGGAAGGGTCTGTGTCCCTCGCTTTGGCAAGCTCTGTGAGGAGTTGATGTTCGAGGTTCACTTCACGAAGTACTCCATTCATCTAGGAAGTATGAAGATGTACTTGGATTTGAAGAAATCCTTTTGGTGGCCTAGGATGAAGTGGGATGTAGCTTTGTATGTAAGCCAGTGTCAGACGTGCGCCTTAGTGAAGGCTGAATGCCCAAGGCCAGGTGGATTCTTGAAACCTCTTCCTATCCCCGAGTGGAAATTCGACGACATCTCCATGGATTTTGTGCATGGTTTGCCTCGATCGCGGCAAGGTAACGATGCGATTTGGGTGATTGTGGATCGCCTGACCAAGGTAGCCGACTTCATTCCAAATCGGAAGGACGATAGCGTGGAGAAGCTCGTGGAGCTTTATTTTCGTAACATTGTCTGATTGCACGGAATTCCAAAGAGCATCGTTAGTGATCACGATGCACGGTTCACGTCCAAGGACTGGAGGTTAGTGCAGATAAGTTTGGGCACAAAATTGAAGTTTAGTACCGCATTTCATCCGCAGACCGATGTCCAAACGGAGAGAACGAATCGTACGTTGGAGGACATGTTAAGAATGTGTGCTCTCGATTTCGGTAAAAGTTGGGAAGACCACCTCTTCATGGTGGAGTTTGCCTACAACAATAGTTTCCATGCGAGTATCAAAATGGCGACATACGAGGCTTTGTATGGAAGGCGGTGTCGAACACCGATGTCTTGGATAGAGGCGGGAGACACCCAGTTGTTAGGAAAAGAAGTGGTGGCAGATGCTTGTGAGTTGATGCGAACCATCCAGGAGCGCATGAAGGTTGCACAGGATCGGCACGCAAAATATTTTAATGCGCGCCACAGAAATGTGGAGTTTGTGGTAGGTGACATAGTCTACTTGAAGATCAAGTCGTTCAAAGGCGTTTCGCGAATTCGGCGACTCAAGAAATTGAGTCCGAGGTATTTGGGTCCGTTTGAAGTTACGGAGAGCATAGGCGAAGCGGCCTATCGGTTAGCATTGCCCGCAGAGCTAAGCGGATTACATGATGTATTTCATGTTTTGGTGATGAGGAAATCATTGGTGGAGCCAGAAGATGTTGTTGAGTCTTCGACAATTCCTGTAACCGAAGATCTGAGGACGATAGTTCGACCAGTTTGCATGGCAGATTCTGAAGTCCGGCGGTTGCGGAACAAAGAGGTCAAGCTGGTAAAAGTGCGTTGGGATAATTGTGGATGAGACGAGTTCTCGTGGGAGCGCGAGCAAGCAATGCAGGGTGATTTCCCGGAACTGTTCGTTTCAGGTATGTGTGTTATTTGTGATTTCGTTAACGTCTTAAATTTCGAGGAAGAAATTTCTCTTAAGGGGGTAGAGTTGTAACACCCCAGTTTTTCTAAGCACAGAAACTGGTTGGCCCAAGGAGGAGGGCAAGTGATAACCCAGAAGACCGCCTCCGAGTAGCCCTTATCATAGACCGGGCGGCGTGAGGATGCAAGTCGCCCGGTTCAGGTTCAACAAGGTCCATCAGCACCAGCCAACGCAAACCGGGCTGTCTGACAGAATCCAGATCGCCCCAAGGATTGAAGATCATCAAGGTCCAAGTCCAGAAGGCAAGTCGCGGTCTCAAGTCGGAGACCGCCCGGGGTGCATCATCTCCTTGATCTCAGCATCTTCAGTCCCCGACCAAGATAGATCGGAAGCGCAAGCCGCCAAGACGCGCGGCTTCTTTCTTTTTTCCTTTCTGTATCCCGTCACCGCCTGCCCGTTTCTCCTGTACCTGGGTAGGCGGTTATTTTATCCCTGCCCGTTCGGGAAGGCCCCCGATCCTATAAATAGGGGGCGGCGACGTTCCCAAGGGACGTACTCTTGAATCCAGGAGCTCGCATGTCTGAGCTGCGGTCTCAAGTTTCCTGTCTTGCGACCTGTCTGACCGGCCGACTTCTGCTTTCCTGCATCTGTAACCCACTGTAACCGCTTCTTGTTAATCAAAAGAAAGCTCGTCACGGAGTGGCATTCGCCATGACAGGCGAAGTCTGGCCTTGACTGCTGACAGCGGTCTCACTTTCTCTAACTAAAAAGTAACCGGCAGCCCGCAGCCTCTGATTTCCTTTGGAGGTGCGATTTCGGATTCAACAGAAACACGCGACCTTCAGATCACAGATTGTCGGTGAAATCCTTGCCATAATGTCAGACCGCCAGTTCCACCTTGGAGACCGCTCCGACCACAGTGAAGATTCCTTGTGGGAGGATTTGGAGCAATCAAAACGAGAAGCCGAGCGGGCTCAGAAAGCTACTGACCAGCGTCTTGACGCAATCAGTCAGACTTTAGCAGTACTAACCGAGCGGTTAGTCCCACAGCAAACCGCGGTCAACCAGGCGGTTACTCCGGTCCCTCCTACACCTCCTCCTTATCCGCTACCTCAAATCACCAACTTCCCGCCACTACAAGAAGGTTTTATGGCTAGGCAAAACTTTTACCAGGAAACCGCGCACAGCATGCCGGCTCGAGTCCTTGATTTCCAGGGGGCGGCTTCTCACGCAGCCCGACTGTCCTATCCTGCAGAAGGAGCAGCTCACTTTTCCTACCTGCCTGAGGTCGCTGCTCATCCTTCCTACCCGCCAGAAGTCGCTATTCTCTCCTCCTACCAGGCGGCTTGTCCGCGAGTAGCCGCAGCTCAGGCGGCTTACTATTCTGCTCCTCTATACGAAGATATTGAAGAAACTTCTCCCTTCGTGGACAAAGTCCGAGGGGAGCCAGTCCCGAATAACTTCAGAGAGCCTCGTCTGCCAGCTTTCAATGGAGAAACTGATCCCACTGTTCATCTACAGGCCTTCGAGTCGGCCATTGCTCTGAGAACCCTATGAGATGCAACCAAGTGTAAACTCCTTGTGACATCCTTTGAAGGACAAGCAAGGGAGTGGTTTTACGGGTCGCACCCCAGGTCGATCAGTTGTTTTGCTGAGCTGCGCAGGGAATTTCTGCTGAGATTCTCTACTTCGAGAAAAAGGAAAAGTGGCCCTGCGGCCCTTTTTGATATAAGGCAGCGAGAAGACGAAATGTGGGCCCATTTCGTGGACCGCTTCCAGAAAGAAATCATGGAAGTCCAGAACGTGGATCCGGAGTTGTACATGGTAGCCCTCATTCATGGCTTGAGGGAGGGCCCCCTGAAATTTGAAGCAAACATAAGGGAGCCGAAAACTTATCAAGAAATGATAAGTTTGGCAAACATGTTCATCAGAGGAAAAAAGAGTAATCCTGGCTACGTCGCGAAGCTAGTGAGTGACAAGGAACAGTCTAACCCATCCTTTCATCATCCACCATCAAACCAATCCCACATTGAGCCCCGTTCCCAGAGGGGAAGGAATTACAAAAATAAGCAACCCTTCATTGGCCATCAACGGTTTCAAGATCAGAAACCGTCGTTGGCCATCGCACCCGCTCCATCCGTTCCTCTTCCGCAAATCATGTCGGTATACCTGCCACAGTATGCTGCGCAGCAACCTCCAACTATTTCATCCACCAAGTTAATGACTCTCAAGAATCATTTACTCCACTAAATGTTACTATGGACGAAGTCGTCCAAATCCTCCAAAATAGACCGGATTTCAGAAGACCCGCTCCTCTGAGATCAGATGTCCAAAACCGAAATCCGAACCCTTTCTGCGAATATCACAAGGAGGGAGGGCATCTGACAGAAAATTGTCGGGCCCTCCGCTTGTTGATAGAAAGGCTCTTGGGAGAAGGAAAGCTTCGGGGCCTGGTTCGGAAAGAGGCAACTGCTGAACCGGACGCTGAGAAGAAAAAAGAGGCAGCGGAGTTAACTTGGGAATGCGCCGACGTTGAAGACGCTGGATGCTATGGGGACATCCACCCTACGACTGAATGCATTGAAGTTAATGATGTGGGGCCCCTGGGGGACATTTATTGCATTCATGGAGGAGCTGGGGCTGAGTCGTCTCGCAAATCCAGCATTGCGAGGGTCTTGAAACAAGAAGTGGCAGCAACCACAAGTTCTCCCCCTGAAAGCACCATCGTCACCTTCGGTTAGGACGACCTTCCTCCAAACGCCAATCCCTTTGATGATGTCGTGGTCATCAAGGCCGTCATTGAAAATTATACTGTCCATAAGATCCTGATCGACGCAGGCAGCTCTGTTAACCTCCTTTTCTGTCCAACCTTTGAAGCCCTGAAGACCGGTAAGCCTCTGCTTTACACCGATGGGCCCCTCTACGGTTTTTCTGGAGAGAAGATAGAAGTAGAGGGTTCAGTAAAGCTCCTGGTCTCTCTTGGGGGAGTAATAAAGTTGATCAACTTCGTGGTGGTAGATGCCCTAAGCAACTATTGCGCCATCTTCGGGAGGCCAATTCTCAATGCATACAGAGAGATAGTATCCACTTTCCACCTTTCTCTTAAATTTGCTGTCGAGGGAAGGCAGTATCGGATTAGAAGCAACCCAAAGGTAGCTCGGGAGTGTTACGTGCGAAGCGTCAATATGATCACCGATGTTTCACTTCCCGAGGCCACGGTCTAAATTCTTGAAATTGTTAAGACTTCAAAGGCTGCTGAAGAGGGGAAAGATCGAGAAGGGGCTCACCTGGAACCTGCCCAGGCGACCCAAGAGGTCCCTATTGCCGAATGAGAAGACAAAGCAACTATTGCACCATCTTCGGGAGGCCAATTCTCAATGCATACAGAGCGATAGTATCCACTTTCCACCTTGCTCTTAAATTTGCTGTCGAGGGAAGCAGTATCGGATCAGAAGCAACCCAAAGGTAGCTTGGGAGTGTTACGTGCGAAGCGTCAATATGATCACCAATGTTTCACTTCCCGAGGCCACGGTCGAAATTCTTGAAATTGTTAAGACTTCAGAGGCTGCTGAAGAGGGGAAAGATCGAGAAGGGGCTCACCTGGAACATGCCCAGGCGACCCAAGAGGTCCCTATTGTCGAAGGAGAAGACAAGAAGCTAATCATCAATGCTGAGTTGCTGGAAGAGGAGAAAGAGCAGCTGGTCTCCTATCTTTTGGAGAACCTGGATATCTTCGCCTGGTCGGCGGAGGATATGCCGGGAGTAGATCCGGACGTGGCTTGTCATCATCTGAACATATCTCCTGAGTTCAAGCCAGTCCAACAAAAGAAAAGAGAAGTGGCGACCAAGCTGGCGATGCCCATCAGAGAAGAGGTTGCCAAACTCCTGAAAGCTGCCTTTATTTCCGAAATTCAGTATCCCACGTGGATGTCGAATGTTGTAATGGTTAAAAAATCTGGTGGGAAGTGGCGCATGTGCGTGGACTTTACCAAACTTAATAAAGCATGTCCCAAAGATTGCTACCCTCTGCCTCGGATAGATGTCTTAGTAGATTCCGCGGTTGGGTATGATTTTATGAGCTTTCTCGATGCTTTCTCTGGGTACCATCAAATTAAAATGCACAAATCCGATATCCCGCACACCTTATTTATCACAAACGATGGGTGTTATTGCTATCTCGTAATGCCCTTTGGTCTTAAAAATGCGGGCACAACATATCAAAGAATGATGGATACGGTCTTTAAGCATCAAAAAGGCAGGAACCTCAAAGTTTACGTTGATGATCTCCTCCTGAAAAGTAAAACGTTATCAATACATTTGAAAGACCTCGTAGAGACGTTCGCTACTCTACGGAGGTTCAAATTAAAATTGAACCCGTTGAAATGTGTGTTTGGGGCAAACTAGGGAAAGTTTCTTGGGCATCTCTTAAATCCTAATGGCCTTGCACCGAACCCAGATAAGGTGAAGGCCATCCTTGATATGACCCCTCCTCGTAGTACCAAGGAAGTTCAGTAACTTGGAGGAAGGTTGGCTGGGTTGAGCAGGTTTATTTCCAAATCAGGAGATAAAAGAGCCCCATTCTTTAAAATTCTCCGGGGAGGATCAAAGTTTGAATGGAGCGAGGAGTGCAACAGGGCTTTCGAGCAGCTAAAAGTACAGTTAACTTCAACTCCGCTACTTTAAAGTCCCCGTGAGGAGGAAATATTATTCATATATTTGGGAGTCGGCCCAGATGCGGTAAGTTTTGTCCTCGTTCAGGAAGAAAAGAAGAGACAATTTCCGATATATTATGTCAGCCATATTCTCAAAGATGCGGAAACAAGATATTCGATCCTGGAAAAGCTAGCCTTGGCTTTGGTTATGTCATCGCAAAGGCTTCGTCCTTATTTTCAAGCTCATCCTGTCCAGGTAATCATGGATCATCCTCTGAGAAGTATTCTTGAGAAGCCAGATCATTCACGGAGGCTGGCCAAGTGGGCTATTGAACTAAGCGAGTTTGAAATATCATACATTCCCCAAATGGCAATCAAAGCGCAAGTCTTGGCGGATTTCTTGGTGGATACGACAGAATCCAGTCCTGGGCAAGTTGAGAGATCTCCTTTGGCTTGGATCGTTTATGTGGATGGGGCTTCTGGTAAAAACACTGTGGGAGCCGGAGTAGTTTTAGTTAGCCCAAATGGCATCAAGCTTGAACATGCAATCAAGTTTTTCTTTCTGGTTACGAATAATCAGGCTGAATATGAGGCACTTCTGGCTGGTTTGAGGCTCGCAAAGGAACTGGGCATAGAACACTTACATGTTAAAACTGATTCACTTGTTATGGCTTCTCAGGTTCTGGGGAATTTCGAGACAAGAGAACCAATTCTGAGGAAATATCTGCTGCTAGCCAAAAGAGAGATCGGAAGATTCAAGTCATTCATTATCGAGCATATTCCAAGAACGCAAAATGAGGAAGCAGATGAGTTGTCAAAGTTCGGTCTTCCATCCGGGGGAGTGACCTTTGAACTTTTTCATCCGGCGGTAGATGAAGGGGAACTTATGCAAATTGACCGGAATCCTTCCTGGAAGGATCCTTATGAATTATTCTTATCAAAAGGGGAATTCCATCATTCCATCAAAGATAGAAAGAGATTTAGAAGAAAAGCAGCATATTATTATATGATAGCGGGAGTTATCTACAGGAATACTTTGATCTCTCCCTCAGCACGGTGTGTTTTTGAGGACGAAATTCCAACCATACTTCAGGAGGTTCATTCTGGGGAATGTGGTAGCCATTCAGGGGCGAAGACTATGGAGAAGAGAATCTTGAGGCAGGGGTATTTCTGGCCAACCATGAGGAAAGATGCCGAAGCATTTGCCAAACGATGTGTTCAGTGTCAAAAGTTTGCGCCTCTTCGACATCTGCCCGCTCAATCACTCAGATCAATAACTGCGTCGTGGCCCTTCGCAGTTTGGGGGATAGATCTTATTGGACCCTTCCCAATGGCCAGCGGCCAGCGTCGCTTTATCATTGTGATGATTGACTACTTCAGCAAGTGGATTGAAGTGAAGGCATTGGCAAAACTACAACCCAAGTTATCAGAAACTTCATCTGGGGAGAGATAGTTTGTCGACATGGAATCCCGCTAGCAATTATCACTGACAATGGTCCGCAGTTTAACAATTCAGAGATGATAACCTTCTGTGATCAAGTTGGGATTGACCTTCGGTTCTCCTCTGTACATCACCCAAGGACTAATGGTCAGGTGGAAGCAGCAAATCGGCAAATCCAACAGCTTCTAATGAAGAGAGTCTTAAATCAGAGGGGAAATTGGGCAGAGCAACTTCCTTCTATCCTTTGGACTCTTCGTACTACTCCATCTTTGGCTACAGGGGAGACACCATTCAAATTAACTCATGGCTCGGAGGCAGTCGTTCCAATAGAATTTGAGGTGGTCACCCCCAGAGTGGTGTATGCAAAGGAGGGACGAGATGCATGGATAGCAGATAATGATGAAGCCATCAAATATATCTTGGATTTGATTGAAGAGCTTCAGGATGAGGCAACAATCAGACAGGAGGAAGTAAAGAGGAGAATGGCCAAGTACTTTGACAGAAACGTCATGGTGAAGCATTTTGCCGTTGGTGATGTTGTGCTGAAAAAGGTTGATGCTGCGGCCAGGACAAGCAACAACGGGAAATTGAATCCCAACTGGGCAGGGCCCTTCATCGTAAAAGAGGTACTAAAGAGGGGGGCTTACCGCCTTCAGACAAGCAAAGGAGAGGACATCTCGCGCACCTGGAGCGGTGACGATCTTAAACGGTTCTATCCTTAAAATGTCTTCTTTATTTTCTTGCATTTTTTGGATATTCTAATGAAAAGCCCTACACTGACACTTCTCCATGTCTGGTGATTCTTTTTTACACTTTTTTGTATATCAACCTCACTGAACCGTGGAGACATCGCCAAGTTCTGCTCGAACCCCCTCGGATTATAGTCATTAGCATAAAACCACGAAGATCATGTGTAGCGGGGAGTTTTCGCACACGTGTAGTGGTAGCTTACCAATTCCCGTGCGGTGGTCTTCGGAACCTTGGATCTCGGCTGATATCCGACACACCCCTGCATCAAGGGAGGTCTAGGTGAATGTTGGCTCTATCATGCCCCGAGAGGGATATAGTTATAGCCTTAATGATCTTTCTGAGGAAAGCAATGTCGGTATAGTCCTCGCGACATAACCACACCTGCCCAATTGATCATCTTGGTCTGTGACCATCGAATACTCCTAGGTACTCTCAAGCGATGCCTAAGTGGGACCCACAATTGGGTTGATCTCTCTGAGTAAATCAATGTCCGTATAGCCCCCGCGGCATAACCACACCTGCCCAATTGATCAACTCGGCTTGTAACCCTAGGCAGGAGAGCATTTGAGTCGCTTACATCCCTCATGACCATTTGAGGAAAGCAATGGTTGTCGCCTAGGCCCACCTGCCCACTTGGTCATCTGGGTCTGTACTTACCTTTTTCTTTTTATATCTACAACTCTTATAACCCTCTGAGGAAAGCAATGGTTGCCGCTTAGGCCCACCTGCCCATTTGGTCATCTGAGTCTGTAGCTACTTTTTACCGCATTACAGGGAGTTACTCTCATCTCATGTGGTCCATCTGGACCATTTGAGGACGAAACAGGATTTTTACAGGCATATCACAGATCGGGCGGTTTGTTTTTTAAACCTAGCGGTTTGAAATATGCAAGTATTATAGTTATCAGGCGGCCTGGTTGTGAAATCGATCAGTTTTCAATGAGCAGCATATCATAAAATGTCATGATCGTTCAGTCTCATCATTCGATTTATAAATCTACCATCCTTATTGGTATTAATTCAATCTGTTCGGTTAATAATGGGCTCTTCACAGTTGAGCGATTATGGTTCTTATGGAATGAAGATTATTGCAAATATCAAATTACTAACCGCCTTGAGTTTGTATAGACCGCGCGGGTTTCTCAGCTAATGTTTATATATTCAAGGGGACGGAGCTTACAGAAATCTGAGTTGCATAAATCGCTTGGATTAAATGCTAGCCGCGCGACCTGTTGGCTGTTTTCTTATGACTTGGCATTTTCTATCCTATGAAGCAATTATGAAAAGTTAGGTAATAATCGCGCGGCTTGGTTATGTTCTGTTTCCTGGTTATCACGGGGCATTCATAATAAGATGAGGCAGAGCTTGGATTTCTATCCGCTCAATTATATATTTAAATCGCGTCGACTACTCATCGAGGTTTTCTAAATGTTCAAGTAGTTATCCAATTGAAATTCTGTGGAGTTCAACGCTCTGACCGAACAGGATATTATTAAACCGCACGATCTGGTTAAAAGAAGGGAAGACCGCAACAAGCACAAGTATGTCACAGAAAACGAACAGTTACAGGTAAGAACTTTTCATTTCATCATCGAAATATCTTTATATTGTTTTGTGACCGACCGGCTAACAAAACCTAGCCGTCGGCTACGCAAAATAAACAAAAATGCAAAAAATAACAATCGCAGCTATTCGTCTGGTTTGAGCTTTTTGGCCGCAGGAGAACTTGAACCTTCGCTGCCATCTATGTCTACATCGGGCGAATATGCTTTGCTGGAAGATGAACTTGAGAAACTGCTGCCCGAGCTACTCGAGCTACCCGAGCCGCCCGACTTGCGGGACTTAGACCGCCCGGTTTCATCAGAATCAGTGGACTTTGCATCAGAGCCTTCTTTTTCTTCGGTAACTGCTGCGGGTTCTTTTACGACCTCTTCATCATCGCTCTCTTCCTCTGAACTGCTGGATTCGACTTTGCCCTTCCCCTTGATTCGGCGCGTTACTTCGTCCAGTTTGTCCTTCAGACCGGGATAAAGGTCCGAGAAGGTTGTATCTTCGAAACCCTCAGCCAGGCCATCCCGGCCTCTCAGGCAATCTAGGGCACCATCAATCTCTTTAGCAACATGGGGGAAGACCTCGTCCTGAAAGTCCGGATTGACCATATTGTATTGATGCTATAAAAAGAAATGAGTCAGATCGCTCGGCCTGAAAATGATAAACCCAAAGTGTTCGACAAACGACTTACTGCTATGATCTCCTTTAGTCTAGCGATCTCGTCAGCCTGGTCAGCAGACTTCTTCTCCAGGTAGGTATGGGCTGAGACTAGCTGCTTGTATGAAAGCGCCAAGAAGTGATTGTCCGCAAAACCCCATGCACCGGCCTACGCGGCTACTCGGGAAAGCTCTTCTTCTGGAATCTTCTTCAGTCTCTTCAAAGTTTTCCGGCCATACATAGCAGCTCCAGCGGCTAGTGCATGTCGGCTAATCTTGTCGCTCCCCCAGAATGGGAGAGCAGTGGATACTTGCACACAATCCCCATCCTTGTGCCAAAGGACTGTCGGCTTTCCCCGCAGGTCGCGTGGATTGCTACAAGAATGAAGGAGATCGAACTCGCCTGAGGAGGCCGGGCCCTCCTCATTGGATGACTATGGGTCGCTTTTCCTCTGTCGCTTCTCCCTTTGGGTTAGAACCGGGTCGGCCGGGATGACCGGCTTATTCAGAGGAATGAAAGGTGGCGGCTGCAAAGACTGAAAACTTAGAAAAATAGTCCGCACGGTTATAAGATGACGAGTTGAGGAAAGCTTACTATCCTCAGGGCGGACGTCTGCCAGCTTCAGGAATAATGGAATGTAGTGATTCACGTTGAGCTGCTAGTTCTCAAGAGATTCGAAGATCTCTTTCTCGGCCTCTCCAAGCTTGACCGACTTAAAATCCGCCGCACTCCTCATCTGCGGGTTGACTTGCAATAACCCAAGGGGGCCTTCGAACATTATATATCGTTCAGAACAACTCGCTACCTTGTTCGCGAGGTTGACGACTTTCATCCCCCGGCATCCGAAATAAACATGACCTTTGAAAATGGAGGTTTCGGCGTCCGGAATAGACCGCACGGAGAAGAATTTTCGGAACAAAGAAATCGAAAACTTAACTCGCTCTGACCGCAGATACGAGATAAAGCTATAGATAGAGGCAATGGAATTCGGCGGGAGTTGACCGGGCACAACCCCATAGTGATCGAAAATAGCAATGACCTCGAGTGGCGGAGGAAACCTGAAGCCATATTTGAAGTGGTCAATGGGGACGGGAATTTTTGTGGAAGACGAGGAGTTAATCCGCTCGTCACGAGATGGAAGCCGGGCGGATAGATTACTTCCAACCATATACTCTTTAATAAAGTCGTCCAACTCGCCTTGAGTTAAGCGACATTCTTTATGATCGGCTGATCGAAAAGCAGAGGCCGCATCAGTTCGGACCGCATGGATCTTCTCAGACCGCTTCGACTTGCTCTTAGCTCGCGCCATTTCAAGAACATGAATAAGTCTCCGTAATGGTTGCTACTTATAGAACCAGCGATCTGCAAATAGTAAAATTATGGGGCGGATATGGAATCAAACTGCGCGGTTATATCGCAATACAGAGTTAGAATATTCAATGGTTTGCACATAGATACGTCAAACCGCAACCACATACTTTGTAGCCGCTCGGCCTGGACCTGGTATATAAAATAAATTAAATGGAAAAGCCGCGAATAAGCAGAACAAGCCAATCAGACAGCAGTTGGCAATCACCATGTTAAGTAAAATTCAACGCGAAGAAATCTCAAGCAATTTGCACAAGTCGCGCGACCTGCATAACAATTCAGATTATTTTCTAAAGACTTTAAGGCAAAAGTCCAGATTATCCAAACATAATCGAACGGCTTATATATCAGAAAGCGTTAAAAGAAAATATTGTCCAACAGATCTAAATGTCAGATCGTCCCAAGAAGCAAACGAATAATATTACAAGCATTGTCTTCAAAAATTAAAGTCATTTACGATTGACGGCGCTCCGGGGAGAGCTCTTCACGGTGAAGGCGTGCGACTTGATCGCCGGTTTGAATAAGAAGACTATATATCTGACTCGAATGATAATGGAGATGATTAAGCGTGCTATGAAGTCGCGCGGCATCTAACTGTACGAGTAGGAGGAGATGCGGCAAATTCATCAGTAGCTGGATCGGCCGCCCTGACTGGCGAGGGATTTGAGGTCGCCCAAGCAGCCGGGCGGTTTGATATCATAACCCTCTCATCATTGGCGGTACGCCGTCTTCCACCGACTTCCCTGGTCAAGCGGAGATATTTCTCCTGATAATATTTGCAGTCTTCTTCAAATTTCAAAGACATTTTCTTCTCCCTATCACGGCGCCCGATTATGGTGGCGATCTGATCTACCAATATATTTTCCTTGTCAAGCAGTGCCTTCTCTCTTTCCGGCCGCCCTTTTCTTCTCGGCCTCCAGTTCAGCCCGCGCGGCCTCCAGCTGGGCTCTAATCATCAGATGTTCTTCTCGCCGCTCTTTCTTCTCGACCTCCAACACAACTCGGGCGGCCTCTTCTCTGCCTTCCATCTCCCTTACCTTCACCTCCAAGTTATTCAGAAGGAGTTGAAAGTTGGCAAGCTACTCCTGTCTAGTGTTTGATCTCGGCACGAGTCCTGGCACCTGGGACAGAAGCGGAAGGCTTGATACAAGGTCGCCCGGTTGTACTCTGTCTTCTGGCTTGTCTACAAGTAAAAGTTATAATTAGCACAGCCAGAGGCGAAAAGAACAACAAAAGGACTATAAGATTAATGCCCGAGTGAACAGGCCGCTTCGATTGTTCTGGGTCCATTCTCTGGCGTTGTTCTCGCCAGATTCTTTCATTATTCTTCCGTCTAATGGCTAAGGCTTGAGTCATGGGCGGAAAGAAGCACGGTGGCGGATTCAATAGCAACTTATTTTGCTTTTTTGAGGACGCGGAATGAAGAAGCGAATAGGTTCGTAACCCGCATCGCACTTACCTGGGGCAAATAGGTCGGGCAGTTGCGACTTGCCCTGAGCCCGCATCTTTTCCACCTTTATCCCCATCAAACGCAACCCGGCCAGTGCCTGGTCGGTCTCTTCCTGCACAGCCTTTTCGGGATCATCCACATTCTTGCCGGGGGGGACAGCTTGGCTCGAAGTCGCAGGACTGTCGAGTAACTTGTCTTGCTTCAGGAATTCGTCCATTCCCCTGAGAATACCATCAATCGATATACTGTTTGCGGAATCCGGAATAAGACCATCCGACTGGACAAGGGGGGTGTCAGGCTCGTCGGGCTCCTCCTTCACGTGCGGGTCGCTCTGAAGACAGGCCGCTGTTGGTTTTTTGAAGGCTTTATTTTTGGCCTTCAAACTCTGATGCTTCCTGGCAATTCACTCTGCCGTCGAATGGGTCCTTTTTCTCTTCCTCTTCCCCGATCCCGGGTTGACCTGCTTGGATGGGCTGGAGTCATCATCAGGGATCATAACCGGCGAGGTAGACAACCCATCCGGCTTAGAGGAAACAACTTCTCCATCCTCTTCAATGTTCAACTTAATAAGAGGAGTCCCCGATGGAGTAAACTCCATGTCAAAAGAAGGGGTAGAATGGTCTGTGCCGAGTTCTGCCGCCATCTTCTTGGCGGTCTTATCTTCATATAGTAAGACCTCCGCGGCCTTGGCTCTCGCCTCCTCTACCTCCGCGGCTTTAACCTTTGTCACTTCCTCCTCCGCGGCTTTGATCTTTACCGCCTCCTCCTCCGCGGCTTTAGCCTTTGCCGCCTTTTCCTCTACGGCTTTAGCCTTGGCCGCCTCTTCCTCCGCATTCCTTTTTCTTACCATCAACTCCTCGGCGGCCTTTTTCTCTTCTGCATTTTTCTCTCCAGTATTCTTCTTAGAGTCAGAAGGCTCCACTTTAGGAGACCACCCGGTCTTCTCAGACCGGTGACCCTTTCTTCTTTTCCGGGCATCCCTCTCCTTCCATTCTTCATCCTTCTTCCGGTCATTACCCTTATCAACACGGGTTTGAAGGAAATCGAGGAAATCCATTCTGATCAAAGAGCTGCCGGCCTGAAAAATCCTAACCGCAATCGACGAGTAGAGTCCCGTGATCTCAGAGGAATTATGCAAAAAGGAGAACTCTCAGGCAATTTTATAGGCATGAGTACAAGGCGGGCGCGGTCTTCCTTTCTGTATCCCGTCACCGCCTGCCCGTTTCTCCTGTACCCGGGCAGGCAGTTATTTAATCCCTGCCCATTCGGGCCGGCCCCCGAGCCTATAAATAGGGGGCGGCAACGTTCCCAAGGGACGCACTCTCGAATCCAGGAGCTTGCATGTCTGAGCTGCGGTCTCGAGTTTCCTGTCTTGCAACCTGTCTGACCGGCCGGCTTCTGCTTTCCTGCATCTGTAACCCGTTGTAACCGCTTCTTCTTAATCAAAGGAAAGCCCGTCACAGGAGTGGCATTCACCGTGATGGGCGAAGTTTGGCCTTCACCGCTGACAACGGTCTCACTTTCTCTAACTAAAAAGTAACCGGCAGCCCGCAGCCTCTGATTTCCTTCGGAGGTGCGATTTTGGATTCAACAGCAAGGCTTCGTAGTTGGGAGCTAGAGCTAGCACAGACGTTAGCTGTCCCGTCGAGTAAGACTCTTGTTTTGATGGTGTTCATCAAGTTGAATTCATCGAGGCAGATTCATCGAAGGGAATTCGTCGAAGAGCTAGCGCGTGCGGTAGAACTAGCGCCAGGCGATATCATTTCGTCGGGTATTGAAGTTCCGTCAGGCCTTTGAGTTGTCTTCGTCGAAGGGTGTTCGTCGAGTACCTAGTGCAGGCGCTAGCACTAGCGTCGGCGCTAGTTGACGGAACCAGTTCCGTAAGTGGCGTTTCCTGGACGCCCGGTCTGTTTGGATCTTGATCTTAAGGTTCAGATAAGTGCGTCCTAAGGCTCTAAATAGGGCAGAGAAGTTCTATTCTCATATCATCAAGTCTTTTGGTGCTTTTGGAGGCTAAGGAAAGGAGTAGGGTTTTGGAGGGAGAAGAAGGCTAGATCTGCCATTGTTGGAGCACCTGAGCTCCGTTCGTTGATCCAAAACCAGATCCGTGGAGAGGACTAGAAGGCGCTTCTTTCTATCTGTGCCTTTCAATTGATTCATGGCGAGGAAGAGAACTCTTAGGGTAACGACATCTCTCCTCCCAGTTTTAGTATGCGTGCATGGCATCTTTGTTTATACCTTATCTTGTCTGAAATTTATGGCACCGGATATCTCAAATGAGAGGCGTTCGGGTCGCCTTGATTCAAGAAGAACCATCGGGTTGATTGAGTCTGTCCCTGACATGATTTTGCACTAGAGATCCACTCCGTTAGTGGATTAGGCATTGTGGGTGAAGCTGAAATCGTGACCGGTTGTCCGATTCGGTGATATTGCTTAACTTGCATTTTAGGGATTTTGCTAGAAATCCGATGACGGCGAAAATGTCGTATGTGTTGCCTTTATGTTTTGTGTGAGAACGAACGGTGGTTTGGAAAGGGTAACTTGTATGGGTGATGAATGGATTGTGAAGCCGCTTGTATGTGAAGGTGTGACTTTGTCTTTGTGGTCGGCTGGCTAGCCCGTGAATGCATGGATTCATGTGAGGAGAGTGTCCCGGCAAGACAAGTCCCATTTTGGGCTAACTGACGAGAACAAGTATGTTGATGCGCCCATTGGCAAGATGAGCCATGTAAGGGGTGAGGTCTCAGTGGAGTTCTTGCTTTTGGCTTAGTGATTGTGGTGAGAACAAGTATGTTGATGCACCCGTTGGCGAGATGAGCCATGTAAGGGGTGAAGTCTCAATGGAGTTCTTGGCCTTGGGCTTGCATGCCCGTGGTGAAATGGTAAGTAACCTTGGTTTGTTGTGAATTGATGATGTGTGTTTATGTGTTAGAAGCATACACGTCATAGGGTGCCTTGGGTGAAACCCATGTTTGCATTCACGCTGCATTGTTAGGACCCTTACTTTTAATGCTCAACATAGAAACGTGGATGATGATTGTGACACTCATGCCTGTCGTTTTTATGTTATTATTGTTTATTACATTTGCATACGAAGTGTTGACTTGCAGGGTGATGTAGTTCCCCGGGGTCCGTTAGGACGGACGGGAGGAGGGGTGTTCTAACAATATTGTTGGTCAGCCAAAGCTGACCCTCGTTATACCACTCTTTGTGATTTGGATGCAGGGTAAGGATCGCAGGTTGGACCTAGCTCGCTGGCCAAAAAGTCATAAGCTTCATGAAGTGCATTTTTCTTGCTTTCTTGTTTGACTATGATGTCTTTACTTGTTCCGGCTTGCATGTCGAGGTAGCTTAGGAGTGTGATGATCTTTTGGACATTTTAAATGCCCTGTTTGTTTGACTTGAGTTTGGGTTTTGTAAGGCCTTAAGGTCGTAGTACTATTATGTAGATGTGGTCAACTTCTGTGGTTTATCTAGTGTTTCCGCTGTGTTGGTTCTGAGTTTTGAGATGGTTAGATCTATATCACTTTTTAATACTAAAGCTATCGCGATTATATGCTGTGGGGTCCCGGGCGGACCTATATTATATAGTCATTGCAGGGGAGGTGTTACAATACTAGACCAAGAACTACATATTTCATATGGAAACGTTCAACATTTAGATGACAACAACATTCCAAGGACAATCAATGGGACTTCTGTAGTTATTCTCAAAATAGAAATTTGCTCATCCTTTGATATTCTCAGAGCAAATGGTAATGAAAAATTAACTGAGTCAGAAGTTAGGGAAGTTTTAATCAAAATGCAGTACACGAAGGAGAAACCTATCAATCTCAGAATTCTTGATGTTGCTGAAGAGTTCAGGTTTTTTGCTGACATTGTCAAAAAAGTACTGATATGCAAATCATATGCACATGATGATATACCAAGACTCAATAGAATCTGATGGGTGTCTTACTCTTGGAGAAACAAATTGGGGGAGCTGCCTTCTAAAACTAATTAAACACAAATCGTTGTAAGGAAAAGCTGGGTATTCTAGGATAATGACTCAGATTTTTGAAGATTTGCTATGCAACAGTCTGCCTGAGTGATGGGGTGCACATTCCCCCTGGAAAGAGATTACATAGTAAGCTCTTTTCAAAATTTACAAGGCACATTTCAAAAGCCTTGTCCCCTGCAACTAATCTTTCTCCTCAGGAAGAAAGTACTCCTCCATCTCCAAACACAACCTCCATTACAATTACTTCTGTCATTCTCTCCTCTTCACAATCAGTTCCTTTACTCACAACAGAAGTGTTAATTCCTCCTTCTTTCTCTACCCAAATCTCACTTCCATCATCTCCACAACTTCCCTCAATATACAATATTCATGTATCTTTGTTGGGAAAAACCCTTGATTTAACTTAACAAATTAACTAAAACTGATTTTATCCTCTAGGAATAAATTACCCATTGTATAGTAAGGATAATTTGGTCATTAGATGTCTTAGGATGTCATACTCAACATAGGGTATCAGGACAAGATCAAGGGAAGCAAAATTGGGCTAAGTTAACATTTGCGTCTAAAAGAATTCTACGCAACATTGAGTCCATATCGACGCTGCTATGACTAGAAGTCCAGGACGATCAACCCTTCTGTCGAAGTAACTCAAGTCTATGTTACGTCGAATAGATATCGACGTAGAGGGCATGGACTTGTCAGAGTAACTGGTGAAGTCGACGCAGCTTCTACTTCAACTCGACACAGAAGATGTTATCTGTCGAAGCCATCTAAAGTCGACGTAACATCGACTTCATCTCGACGTAGAAGATGAAGCTCAGAGCCAGGCAGATCAACACGACGTACACGTCGATAAGATATCGACGCAACGTCGACTAGTAGAGTTTAGTCGAAGCACAGATGAAATAGAAGCCGCTCCTAGAAGAACTCAAAGCAACGTCGATAAGAGTAGAAATGAATTCGACGCAACGTCGAATACAGTCTGTAAATGTAATCTTTTCAGCTATCTCTTTGATCCTTCTTTCATGGCCCACATCATTCAAGACCGTTCCCCAACGACTCAATAATTGCCTGAAATAGAAAGGAGCATTAAAGAAGGACACAAAAGGTTTCTTGGAACCATATTCCTTGTAGGTGGCCGGGACGAGAATTAAAGAGGAAAGAAAGAGAATGTCGTCAGCAAATTACCTTTTCAAGGCATACCATAAAGGGAAACAAATTTGAAATTGCATAGTGAGAATAAAAGGAGAAGAGAAGAAAGAAACAGATAAGGCATTAATCACAATCAGTCGTCTCCTTCTTGCTAGGGCTTCCTCTTCTTCTTTCGCTCTCAGGAACAGATATACAAAAAAAGGAGAAAATAAAAGATAAAGCTTTTGTTGTTCTTCATCTAATAGAACAGAGGATCTAAAAGCTGCTCTTCATCATAATCTTATAGCAGCTAGATCTCAATCAGCAGAAGTAAAAAGGATCTGACATACAAAGCACCTGCAACTCATCACTATCAGAAGCAAGGGCTAATCAAGAGCAGATCCTGTGGAACATAATTGGATGTTCTTCATACAGCCCTCTCAAGAATTCTAAGAACAGAATTCCTACAACCTTCTTTCTCTTCTTTCTTTCTCATTATGTAAAAGAGTTTTATTAATCTCTCTTCAAAGGATTTAGTGGTTCAAGATCTCCTTATCAAAAGATCTGGTAAAGAGTTTTGAGAATCCCTCTTTCAAAGGATTCAGTGGTTCAAGATCTCCTTATCAAAAGATCTGTTGGTTCTGAGAGTCTCCTTATCAAATGACTCAGGCACTGTTGGTGCATCCCTACCAGGTGGTAGAAGAGGGGAGTACCCACATTTTGGGGAACCTCTATAAAAAATCTGTGTGTCTTCTGGTTGGATAAATTTTTTGTGCAGTCCCTATAGCTAGTTTACTTTATTGTTTTCTGCTTTATAATTCAGTACTAGTTTATTTTGCCTGAGATCTTGATTGTGCATAATTCTTAGAATAGTTTATTATTTTCACAGTTAGAATAGGAATAATTTTTTAAATCTCTATTCACCCCCCCCCCCCCCCTCTAGAGGATTCTCAGAGGTACATTGTGCACTTTCAATTGGTATCAGAGGGAGGTTGATCATTAAAAGGTTAACACCTTGATCAAAAAGACCTCCTACTCTTATCTCTTTTCTACAAATATATTTTATAGAGAAAATGAGTACTAAGGATTATGCCTCCACAAGACCACCAGTGTGTAACTTAAACAAGTTCACACTCTGGAAGGCCAGGATAAGGCTTTATATGAATTCAATTGATGAAGACATATATAATGTTCTTCTCATAGGTCCTCCTTCTCTAGTCAGACAAAAGGAAGGAGAAACCTCAACAACTGAGGTTGTCCCAAGAAAGGAGTGGACAGAAGCTGAGAAGAAGGTCAAGGCATGTGATGTTAAGGCCATGAACATTCTGGTTTCAACAATGTTAGATGACATTTTCCAGAAGATTGTTGAATGTCAATCAGCAAAAGAAATCTGGGACTCCCTCACCACAGTGGTTGAAGGAAGTGCTGATGAAAGAAAGGACAAGAAGTTCCTTCTCATATCCCAGTTTGAGAACTTTCAAAAGAAGGCTAAAAAATTTGTTTCCAACATGTATGACAGATTCAGTCTTATCATTAATGAGCTCAGAGGCTTAGACAAGGAAATATCCTCGACTGAAATTAATGATAAGATCCTCATGTGCTTCCCTAGCTCATGGGATTCAAGAATCTGGGCAATTAGAGAATCCAGATGACACAAAGAGATATCCACTGAAGCTTTTCTTAGAAAGCTTATGTCATATGAGATGCTTCTGAAGAACAGAGGTGAGGCAGAAGAAAGGGAGACCTCTCCAGCGCCTGCCCAAAGGTCCCCTGCTCTGAAATCTGCTAAGGGAGAGTCCTCCACTTCTGAGGATGAAATGTTTAGTCTGCTGGCAAAAAGATTCAAGAAGTGGGTAAAGACTGAGGACTCAAGGAGAAGAGATAGAGACTCAAATCCTAGATAAGATAAGACTCCAAGGAAGAAGATCATCTGCTTCAACTGCAACAAGCCAGGGCACATTGCTCCTGAGTGCCCTCAAGGTCAAAGGAATAGGAGCAGCACTAAAGATGAGAAGAAGAAGTCCTCCAGAGGGAAGGACAAGAAGAAAGCAAAGGGTTTCATTGCTGAAACCTGGAGTGATTCAGAAGTGGAAGATAGCTCATCATCATCTGAGAGTGATGATGAAGAAGAAGCAGTAGCAGCCTGCATGATGGCTCTTGGAATGGCATCAGATGATGAAGATGATCAGGTATCAGTTTTTGATGAATTTGACTTTACATCTGATGATTTTAAAACTTGTTTTAAAGATTTTTGCATTGAACATCTAAGGGTAGAAAAAGAATTAAACATAGCTAGAACTGAACTAGAGAACCTTAAGGAGGATGAAATGCATCTAATAAATCAAAAACTAACAAATGAAATTAGTGATAAAAAGGTAAAATTGATTAAACTTAGAGAAGAAAATACAAATTTATAAGAAGAGCTAGCAAAGGCAAAGGCTTTTGAGGACTCACTCAATGGGAGGAGTCAGAAGCTCAAAAACATCACTGAAAATCTCTCTATGAGATTTAACCACTTAGGGTTAGGTGCAGAGCCCTCCACCAGCACAGAACCACCTAGCAAGCCTGCCTGGAAAAATCCAGTGTCATTTGTTAGACCCAGAGATTATCAACCCAGTGAGAAGAGCAAATCAACTAAGGGTAAGGTTGGTAGCTGTTCAGGTAGGATAGATAAAACCAACAGAATACATCTCAATAAGAAAGAGAAACCCTCTGATAAAAACAACATAGAAAAATTAAGTAACCACAATCAAAAGGGTAAGTCAAGACCTAGGATAATTAAACACTCTTCTGATTATTATATTTATATACATTTTATACCCATTTCAAATTTCAAAACAATGGGTTTTGGAAAACCATTCCCTATCATCCCAAAGGGTATCATGAAAGACCCTCCTATTCTTCCATTGAATCCTACAATGGTACAAGCAAAGGGCCCAAGATAACCTGGGTTCCTTCTAATGTTTGAATTACTTGTGCAGGGTTAGGAAGGGTTCCACTCAGGAGAAAATTGAGTGGGAAGAATAATGTAGGTCATGAATAAGGAACAAAAGTTATTCAAGGGAGTAATTTCTACCTTGAATCCTCATTGATATTTATTACATCATATTATGATATATTTTCAATAAATAAAAATGCTGGGAAAAACAACAGGAATTTTCTAAAGAAATAGATTTGCTTATTAAGAGGTGCGTCAAATAGAAGTCGACGTGCCATCGACTTTTACTCAATGCCAGCATTAAGTAGCACTCAGAGAAGACAATTCGAGCAGAAATTGACACAGCGTCAAGTTCATATCGACACATGCGTTGACATATTAATTGTTGATTAAAATTCGAAGTCATGTCGATTGGAAATCGACATAACATTGATAGGACTATGTCGACTTAGGGTCTCTGAATAGTCTCGAAGCTACGTCGAGTACTAGTCAATGCAACGTCGATATATTAGCGCGCGCTGAATTGCTTCTGGAAGCAATACCGACACAGCTTTGCGCGCCAAATAATAAGTATTATCAATGGTGCGTCGACCTAAACCCTAAGTAACGGCGATTCATCTACTTTTAAGCAATTACTGCGTCGAAATATTTATGCTTTAGAATTCTCTTGCTATCTTGCTCTCTTGCTCTCCTGCTCTCTTGTGTCCTTATCTCTCGTTTTCTCTCTGTCTTTGCAGGTACATCCAATCTCAATCAATGGCACCCCCTAAGGTTAATTTAGGGTTCAATGTAGATGTTGATTCGTTCAGCGCAGCTGCCGAAAGCTTCAAAGCTATACTTGGCTTATTTCAGGAGGCTGGACTGACTAAGCTTATTTCAACAAGGTGTAAGATTCTAGACTTAGAACTTGCAGAGTTCAATGAAAGTGTACATGCTGCAAATGATGGGTCTCTTCATGGGATAGTTTCTGGACAAGATATTAGTATAACTGATGAGCTCTTATCCCAAACATTTGATCTACCTACTGGAAGTGACTCGGAAGAAATGACAGGAGAGGAGACAAAAATGGTCCTGGAGATTATGCAATTTAAGAAAGACAGACCTATAAATCTGAAGAAGATCGACTTGGGTGAAGAATACAGATTCTTGGCTGATATTGTTGGGAAAGTTCTATTATGCAAAATCTAAGCCCATGACGCAATCCCAAAGCAACAGCTGCAGATTATGGGCACTCTTGTTCTGAAGAAGAAGATAAATTGGGGATGATGTCTTCTGAAGATGAATGGGCATAAGTATGACCATAAAGAAAATGCTTATATGAGGATAATGAGCCAAGTGCTCTTGCAACATTTTCCCAAAATCTGCAGATCCAAAGGAGTGCATATTCCTCCTGAAAAGAGAATAAACATAGGGATATTCTCTAAGTGGGCCAGGCAAATAGTAAAGCCTGGTCAAGCTCCAATCTCTCCTCCTCCATCTCCTCTTCATCAAGATCCTGAAAGGCAAATTCCAGATCCTCCAAGGGATGTTATCCCTCCTCCTCACTCTTCACCTCCACTGGACAATGTTCCAGATTTTCATCATAAAGATATTCAATCTCAATAGCTGTATCAACAACAACAACAACAACAACAGCACCAATCCTCCTCACCGCTTGAGCCATCTTCTCTGCAAACCCATCTACCTCCATCCACCCTCATTCCAGATCATCAGCCTGCTCCACCTCCACCACCACCAATTCACTTCTCCCCTGAGGTTTACCATCCTCTCACTCCTATCCAAGAAGAGTTCCCTCCATCACCCACAATTGATCTTGATCAGATCATTTCCAAAGCAGTGGCAATTGCCTCCTCAACTTTTGCAGATCAAGTGGCTTCTCAGGCTAGGAAATTTGACAAGAAATACTCACAGATAGAGGGTGAGTTATTAAGTTTTCACAAAAAAATTCAGAGCCTCAAAGAGTTTATATCTTCCTCCATGGTGTCAAGGGAGTTCTTAACCTCACTGGCCAGTAAGGTCAAGAAGGGGGAGAATATCTTAGAGGAAGAGAGATCTGTCCTTGACTTGAGTGGACAGGATCAGGGAAATGCTTATAATGAGACTGCTCATGACAAAGTGACTACCTTCCAGGAAGCACAAATCCAGGGGAGCATGCAGATCAGGGGGAGTTCCCAGAAAAAGTAAATGATGAACAAATAGATGCAACAATTCAGGAGGAGCCTGCTCTAGATATTCAGAGAAGTCTGAATATGGAATTGGAAGCTGTAAGCACAGCAGGGGATCAGGGAAGCCTCAAGATGAGAATCTAGTAGATGAGGTGGTCAAGATTGCCAAGGAAGCTACTGTGGATGCTGAGCAGAATGTACAAGAACAGGGGGAGCATGACAATGCTAATGTTGCTGAAAATCCAGCATTGTCCCTTAATGATGATGAGCCTCTGAATATATCTCCAAGGAGAGTCACCCCAGTAGTATTCTCAAGAAAAAGGAAGACTCCTGAGAAGGATTCCTGAATTAAGGTATTCTATGATTATTCATTTTGAACTCAAATATATTCTGGGAAGAACAAATGTTATACAACTTTACTGCCTGTCAAGTGAATGGAGCTGCATATGATTTCAGCCTGTCTTATGTTATGTCTATATTGTAATAAATGTACTATTGTTTATACAAAATAATATGTAAAATCACTTTATTCAATCTGTAAAATTTGTTAAGATAAATATGGGGAGATTGTTGGGAAAAACCCTTGATTTAACTTAACAAATTAACTAAAAGTGATTTTATCCTTTAGGAATAAATTACCCATTGTATAGTAAGGGTAATCTGGTCATTAGATGTCTTAGGATGTCATATTCAACATAGGGTATCAGGACCAGATCAAGGGAAGAAAAATTGGGCTAAGTTAACATTTGCGTTGAATAGAATTCGACGCAACATCGAGTCCATATATACGCTTCTCTGGCTAGAAGTCCAGGTGGATCAACCCTTCTGTCGAAGTAACTCAAGTCAACGTTACTTCGAATAGATATCGACGTAGAGGGCAGGGACTTGTTGGAGTAACTGGTGAAGTCGATGCAGCTTCAACTTCAACTGGACGCAGAAGATGTTATCTGTCGAAGCCATCTAAAGTCGACATAGCATCGACTTCATCTCGACGCAGAAGATGAAGCTCAGAGCCAGGCAGATCAACACGACGTACACGTCGATAAGATATCGACGCAACGTCGACTAGCAGAGTTCAGTCGGAGCATAGATGAAATCGAAGTAGTTCCTAGAAGAACTCTAGCTACGCCGATAAGAGTAGAAATGAATTTGACGCTACGTCGAATACATTCTGTAAAAGGTAATCTTTTCAGCTGTCTCTCTGATACTTCTTTCATGGCCCACATTCTTCAAGACTGTTCCCCAACGGCTCAATAATTTCCTGAAATATAAAGGAGCATTAAAAAAGGACACAAAAGGTTTCTTGGAACCATATTCCTTGTAGGTGGTCGGGACGAGAATTAAAGAGGAAAGAAAGAGTATGTCATCAGCAGATTACCTTTTCAAGGCATACCATAAAGGGAAACAAATTTGAAATTGTATAGTGAGAATAAAAGGAGAAGAGAAGAAAGAAACAGATAAGGCATTAATCACAATCAGCCGTCTCCTTCTTGCTAGGGCTTCCTCTTCTTCTTTTGCTCTCAGGAACTGATATACAAAAAAAGGAGAAAAAAAAGATAGAGCCTTTGCTGTTCTTCATCTAATAGAACAGAGGATCTGAAAGCTGATCTTCATCACAATCTTATAGCAGCCAGATCTCAATTAGTAGAAGTAAAAAGGATGTGACATACAAAGCACCTACAACTCATCACTATCAGAAGCAGGGGCTAATCAAGAGCAGATCATGTGGAACATAATTGGTTGTTCTTCATACAGCCCTCTCAAGAATTCTGAGAACAAAATTACTACAACTTTCTTTCTCTTCTTTCTTTCTCATTCTGCAAAAGAGTTTTATTAATCCCTCTTCAAAGGATTCAGTGGTTCAAGATCTCCTTATCAAAAGATCTGGTAGAGAGTTTTGAGAATCCCTCTTTCAAAGGATTCAGTGGTTCAAGATCTCCTTATCAAAAGATCTGGTGGTTCATAGAGTCTCCTTATCAAAAGACTTAGGCACTGTTGGTGAATCCCTACCAGGTGGTAGAAGAGGGGAGTACCTACATTTTGGGGAACCTCTATATAAAATCTGTGTGTCTTCTGGTTGGATAAATTTTCTGTGTTGTCCCTATAGCTAGTTTACTTTACTGTTTTCTACTTTATAATTCAGTACTAGTTTATTCTGCCTGAGATTTTGATTGTGCATAATTCTTAGAATAGTTTATTGTTTTCACAGTTATAATAGGAATAAATTTTTAAATCTCTATTCACCACCCCCCCCCTAGAGGATTCTCAGAGGCACACTATGCACTTTCACTCTTCTCTAATACATACCTCGCATGTCTTTGCATCCACTCCAATTCCTTCTGCAACACTACCTCCACCTATATTTCATATACCCACATTGACATTCACGACATCAATTCTACTTTCTAGAATTTACCAATGACTCTCCTCCTCCATCTCAGCTCCACCTATTAATATCCAGTCAATCATCAATAATGAGATTGTATCTTCCATTACAACTTTCTCCTCTTAATTCTCCATCACTATCTCCAATCTCTCCACAAAAATTGATAATATCCAATATAAGTTCTCTGATCTCAAGCCTTCCTTCTCCGCTCTGAATAAATCTATGGATGACCCTCCTGACACTCTTTGGATCTTGACATCTCTTCTGCAAGATGTCAAGAAGGGGGAGAAGTCTCATGACAAGAGTGCCTTCCTAGAAACTGCTCATCCATCTTCTTCCTCCTCACATCCTAGTACTCCTGATGGAGATAATTCTGCTTAAGAATTAGCTTCATGTGAGAATACTCCAATGAACATAGATGTTACTACTGATGAGCCTGTTCTGGAAAGGAATGCTGATCATAATTAGGATACTCCATTGGTTGTTCCAAATACTGCCACTGAGGAAGTTGTTTAAGAGCTGATGGCTCTCAAAGTTGTTCCAGAGAATGCTAACAACACTGATAATCATGAAGATTTTTCAAATTTTGATAATATTAAAGACTCATCTGAATTTATTATGTATGTTCCTATGATTAACAAAGATAAGACATCAGGAAATATCCTTGATTCAGAAGAGCTAGCAATGGACAATGAGGATAATTCTCCTAAAGTTCCTATTACTCTTATTGATAGTGAGCTACTACTCCTGCTATCATACATATAAAGGAGGTTCTTGCCCCTATGGATTCTCCAATTCCTCCCTCTGATATTCTTGCACCTACCTCAATCACTCACATACCTAAATGTAAGAAAAGAAGAAGATGTGTAAGGGAACTCTTCATTCCCCCTGAATTTGGTCCTCTTACAGGGTCTAATATGGGCATGGTAAAAGGATACTCCTCAGAAGAATATGAGAATATGTGTAAGGAAACTTCATTGAATGGTGATCTTGACAATATAAGTATACACGAAGATAATGCTACTTCTCAGTGGGAGATTACTCCTAATCTCCCGGGTCTCCCAATTTCTATAGAGAGACCTCCATTAGATGTTGAACTAAACTTTCTCTAACCCTGGAATGAGATTTCTCTATATGAAGGAATGCAAGGATATTTGTCACCTACAAAATCCTCTACTATTAAAAGAAAAGCTCAATTGACATAGTTCTCCCTGAATCCTTACAAACATGGGCTAGGATGCACTACTGAAAGAGTGCATACACCTCATAAAAGGCCAGATTTAGTTCCGAGTCAATTTCCTCCTCCTCCAACCGAAACTAGTATTTTACCTTTGTTTTATCAACCGGATCCCTTAGAGGGGAGGGGGAGGCTGAATAAGGGATTTTAAGAATTTAATTCAAAATAAAAATATTAGAGTTTATCAAAGTATTTTCGAAATATTTAATAGAAAACTTTATTAAAATATCTCAGAAAGATTATACCCATGATTACTTTTCGATAAAGGCGGAGTTCAAACTTTATTCACTACCACCGGTGGTAGGTGCTACCGCCTAGCGCCAGCTCACAGAGATTGAACTCCAAGAGTTATTCATCACAAAAGAACCTTGCAATATATTTTTCATTAAAACTTTGAGATATCGTATTGTTTAAAACATTTTAGAGTAGAAATAAAATTAAGCTGATCAAACAATAAAGACATGATTTTATTTCAAAGAAAATCAATTACAAGATTGTGATCTCCATGACGTCGGAGATCGAAAGCGATGAATAATATGATCTTGGGTTTTCTATACCGACCCTCCCCCGAGAACCGGTTGGCTCTCTCCCATCTTCCCTAGAAGATCTTTGAGTCCTCCCTAGACCTCCCCGATCTAGACTCCCCTTACAGAAAATTTTCTCATAAAATCCTACCCAGAATCCGACGTCCTCCCTGAATGATTTCTCCACAGAATCCTCCCCGGAATCCAGCATCCTCCTGGATGATTTCTTCACATCACACGATACAATAAAGTAGAAGAAAAGAATTACAGAGACAAAATAATAGATCTAGAAAGAAATGTTTGCTCCCTCAGATATTGTCTTCGGAGGTGGTGAGTGGTCAATGCTTTTAATTCTTGATCCTTGTGCGCTCGATCATCTTCACATTCACATTAACTTTCTCACTCTACCGAGATCTTCTTCTTTGCCCGAGAGGGTGAAAGTTCTTTCCTTCTTTCTCCTTGGACAGTGTCTCCTTGCTCCAAAAACGTCATGTAAATCCTATTACTTGTCCATGTGTCCATGGAGAAAGAAACGTGCTTTTATATAGCATTTAAGTAAGCTACCGCCGACTATTGCACTACCACCGCACGGTACCCTATAAGGCAACCGGAGGCACACGGATCATGGCAAATAAGACATCTTCTTTTTTGGCAATCTTCATTTAAGCAACACCAACCGTGCCGCACTAAGCTACCACACTGCGCTATGGTCTTTTCATTTTTTTTCCTCCTTTCTCTCGTCATTCTTGCATTCAAAACAACTTTCCAGCTGTCCTTTTATATCCAGAACCTACCGCCAGCAGTAGGTGATACCGCATTGCGGTAGATCATAGTGATGAGCATCATCATCCATCTTTTATCCTCATTTAATGTATGATGGTACATGTATGACCTGCACACTATTAACATACAAAAAAGACTTGATCAAATACGTAATGGTATTTGTTATTCTCAAACCAAGAGATGCGGAACACATACTCCATCAAACTCCCTTTTTTATAATAACAAATACATGTATGAGAAATTAGTGAATTTAAGATTATACTTGTGTTTATAGATAAGTGTGGTAAAAGATATGCATGACTAATAGGTATATAATGAGATATATTCAAATGCTATAATGCATACTCTTCCTATATGGATTCTCCCCCTGCATAAGTATTCTCTTATATAGGTTACTCCCCTAGATATCTATTCAATTAGATTTCTTAATTTATTCTACCCCTTTTGTTATTAGCAAAAATTTATATAGATGAGTGTATAGTTGTGAGATAAATTAGAGAACACTTGACTAAAGGATTTTCATAATCGAGCAAGAGTAATATAAACATCTCTTATATGGTTACTCCCCTACATAGATGCTTCCTATGAATTTTTTATGTACTCTCCATAAATTACTAGATTTATGCAATTTATTGTCCCCTCTTTTGGTAGTTTCAAAATAGGGTAGAGGTGAGGGTATGCAATAAGAAAAATAGGATATAATATAAAATTTTATAGATACAACTTGTTGAAGAAAATATAAGCATGATTGAATATAAGTAGTAATCATTCTTATTTTATGATACCACTTGTTGAAAAAAATAATCAAGATCGAGCACAAGTAGTAAACACAGCGGAAAAATATTATAAGCACTCTTAATAATAAACATCCTTTTAGAAAATAATAGCATATAAAAAATAATGAGTTTAAAGTCTAATAAGAAGATGTTTTCAATTAAAGCCTAAGAGATGCTATTTCATTAAACAAAACTTGCATGCATGATTTTGAAATATGAAGAAGAGATAGAAATTACAATGTACACACATTTGTATGTCAAGTAAAACTAAACATTGTAGCGGTCATACTTTGCTATCTAGTGCATTTACTAAAGTTTGTAGATAATAGTGTATTCATGCGTTAGGATCCAATTCTCATGAGTGAAAGTTTTATATGAGATAATGATATGTACGCAATGCGTTTTGATAAAGAATACAAGTGTATTAATCAAAACACATGACATATATTGTGAAATAAACACAATCTTAAAATAAAATAATTTTACTTCCACAATATTTCAATGCACATTAAAATAAGGTACAACTACCAAGGTGCTTCGCACACATAATGCACATTAAAACTTATCAGGGCACGAAGTAGTGCTTGGGGGATCACAAAGCATTATTCTTTTTAATTTCATTTTTGTGATCCGGTGTACTAAGAGAAATAGTGTATAATTTGTTTACACGAGACACTTTACAATTCTCTCAAAGGTGCTCTACCTCACAATGCTTATTAAGGCTTATCGAGAGGGTGAGTGGTGCTTGGTGGAATTTTCCTTGTCAACTTTTATTTGATTTTTATTTTAGTGACTAAGGACTCTGAATTCACTTGTTTTGCAAACTTAGCATTTTAATTTTTAAACCACATTTCTCTAATGAATAAGTGCATGAAAGATAAAGAATTGTAATAAATAATTCAATGTTGTGTAAGTAATTTATTTATTTCAATAGATTATATTATTACACTACACAATCATGTAAGACTAAGATTAAAAACACATGTAGATTATCAAAATAAGTGAGCGAGTGAATCATTATCAAACATAAAACATTACTCGTACTTATGCATGTTAAACACTCCTACAAATGTTTTCTATAATCAATTTCATTGCACACAACAAGATAGATTTCAAGGCATGACAAAACAAAACAACTTTTTAAGAATCTTGAAAAATAAATTGAACGTATTTAATATTTAAAAGAAAAATCTAATCATTCTTGACATTGGAAATGAAAATTAAGCATTTTTTTATTTTCATAAAAATTCAAAACAAAGATAGCAAGAAAACATATTTTTGTGTTTGTGAAATTGTTTTGTAACATTATATTTGATTTTTGAATATTTTGAAAATAATGAATTAATATAAATTTTTCTGAACACCATAGAATTCTTTAACGAACTTATCAGTATAATCATCTTCTAAGCCAAAGAAAAATACAAAAAATAAGGGAAATTTAAATTTTAATGCTACCGCCAGCGTTAGATACTATCGCACGACGCTAGTAGAGACAGAGATTTGATCATTTGCTTAGAAAACTTGTTTTTTGATAATTTTTCTTGATTACTATTTTCTAAGATAGGGGACACCAACTACCGAAAAGAGTTTTGAAAAATATTGAAAGAAGTTGCGGATTTAAGATTTTTGCCTGAGATGTCAAAATTATTATGTTTCAAAAACTTGTGTTTTTCATGAAAGCTCAAAAAGATAAAATATGCAAACATAAGATAAGCATGTTTGAAACCAAAATTGCATGAATTAAATGATTATAAAATATATATAATAATATTCATGCAATGGATAAGATATAAATATGCTTAAGATTAAAAATACCCTAACTATATGTCTACACCCTAGCCCCGTACAAAGTGACGGATGGGTATGAGGAACCACACACATGCAGTAGGTTGAGGTGTTAGTCTTATATTCACACAAAAGAGATCGCTCAACCTAACATTCTTTCCCCCATTGCCTCGCAAGATCCCACTAGAACCCTCCCCAGTTAAAGACAAAACATGACTTAGAGGTTAGGTCATCTAATGCATGTAATCCTATTATGAGTCATATAAATTGGGTGAATGATCATGGACATACTTAAATATTTACCCTACCGATTCATAGACTATGCCTTTATTAACTGAAGAATTTTTGAAATGGTTGTGGTTATTAAGATAGTTGATTGTCATTTATGGATTTTTCATTCATATATTCAAACATTTATATATCATCATTTTAAAATTTCAATATTCTATTTTTCATGTACTATAACATGACATTATAGATAACTAGTGTACAACCCAGTATTCGTCGAGTGCTTTTCCCTCGGATAGAGAGAGGGAGGACGAGCAGTAGGAGGCGGAGACCTCCGCTCGCCCAGCTCATATAGGAAGCGAGCAAAGGAAGGGGGCGAGCTCCTCTCGCCCCCCGCTCCGGAGGAAGGCGGAGAGGGGAGAGGCCAGCTCGACCCCCCCCCCCCCCCCCCCCCCCCTCTCGCCCAGCATTCGGCGGAGCGGGGAGAGGCCAGCTCGACCCCCCCCCCCCCCTCTCGCCCAGCATTCGGCGGAGAGGGGAGAGGCCAGCTCGACCCCCCCTCTCGCCCAGAATTCGGCGGAGAGGGGAGAGGCCAGCTCGACCCCCCCCCCCCCCCCCTCTCGCCCAGCATTCGGCGGAGAGGGGAGAGGCAAACTCGACCCCCCTCTCGCCCAGCATTCGGCAGAGAGGGGAGAGGCCAGCTCGACCTCCCTCTCGCCCAGCATTCGGCGGAGAGGGGAGAGGCCAGCTCGACCCCCCTCTCGCCCATCATTCGGCGGAGAGAGGAGAGGCCAGCTCGACCCCCCCTCTCGCCCAGCATTCGGCGGAGAGGGGAGAGGCCAGCTCGACCCCCCCTCTCGCCCAACATTCGGCGGAGAGGCCAACTCGGCCCCCCTCATCCAGTTTACTATTCGCAGTCCAGTTTGTCTATTCGCAGTCCAGTGGTCTGCATTTAGCATTTCAGAACAGCGGGATTCAGGTATCCGCAGCCCAATTCAGGGGTATTCTGGTAATCTGGCAGACCAGTTTTTGGCTATTTGCAGCCCAACTTCAAAAATCCTATAAATAGGACCAAGGGGGCACCATTTGGAGGGATCTCTCATCCTAGGCTAGCTCTCTCCTTCCTTCTCTCCCTCCCCAAGTCTCTCTAGGGGGTGAGAAGAGGCTCTAGTGGTGCCCAAGCTTAGTAGTGGCTTGGGAGGGGAAGTTCCAAGGGGACTTCCGGGTATGTGGCGGGACCTCCCCACTAAGCCCTTGGTCCAGTTTTAGTTCCAACACCTTCAACCTAGAGCTCTCCCTTGGGGGGAGTAAGGGTTGGTCGCCCCTCAGCCTCGCTGAGGGCCCCGAACTCCACAGAGACCGAGTAGTCGGTTTCAACAACTAGCATGGATACTAAGTTGGACAAATATTAAGTGGAGATGCTAGAATGATTAATTAGGATAACATGGTGCAATGCTATGAGATTTGAGATAAATTTTAATATATTGATTTGCATGTATTCAACATAGAGATTCAATCTAAATTTTTATAGACCTAGAATGAAATGATTAAGCCTTTTGATTTGTTTTGATAAGCATATGATTCTAGGGTCTAGAAAAGATTGAACTACATGCAATTAGGAGTGAAGAACATCACATATAATAAACCTATCAAAATAAGGAAGAATGATATTATTAGCCATTATATAATTTATTATGCTAAGTGTGATAGAAAAAATTGATTTAGGATTATAATGAGAAATGCTTTATAGACTATGAATTGTGATATTTGATTTTTCAAGATAGTTCAATATAATCATTTGAAAATTTAACCATAAAAATAGATTATCATTTATTTCAACACACATGATTAGAGATTGAAAAAGTTTGAGATTTCAAGCAATCATAGCCATGAGTTTAATAATTCATTGTGGTGTGTCAGATGTTCATATTCATTCCTTTTAACTTATTATAGTGAAAGTTTGTAAGGTGAATATGATATATATTGACTATGAATATGTTTCTGGTTATTTTGGAAAATTTTGTAAATTTTTATTTTATTTTGATTTTTAGACAAAAAAATTAACCAAATCAATATAAAGGTTTTTAAAAGTAGAAAGGAGTGATAACCAAAGTAATAAATACTTTTTAGAAAATATAATTTGGAGAAAATCAGGAATTTTCAGAAAATACAATTTGTAGAAAATCAGGAATTTTCAGAAAATACTGCCACCGTCGGCGGTAAGGCTTAGCGTCGGGTGGAAGTAGATATAGATTCTACTTTTCTTGTAAAAAGCATCTGATTTTTCGATTCCGATTTCTCTTGATTATAATTTATCGAGATAAGGCTATAAAGTGCAGCAAAGAAATTAGGAAAATATTCAAAATTTTGCGTATTTTTAATTTTTAGCATATTAGTTTCAATAGCCATTTAAATCCATTATTGAGTAATGAATTGGAGCAAATGATTTAATTAATCATGATAATATAAATAAAAATTTTCAGTAATCAATTTTTAATGACATTGAGAGAATCATAGGCAATGGATTTTAAGCTTATAAATGCTAAAATTATGAGATAAATTGGTTACATGTTATGATATGAGCTTTATTCAAATTCAACCAATTTGATTTATTAAAAAAGTAAGCTTATGCAATGTAAGTGAGTCATATGACATTATATATCTAATGTGACCAAAGAAAACAAATTGGCTCAACAAAAGGCAAAACAATCAAAATTGCACAAATAAAAAAGAAAAGGTTGTTTTTATTTTTATAGTTTTAGCACATTCTGAAATTGAATTTTTTGTAAACTTTCCATTTAGATTCGTCCTACTTCACTTTTCAATAATTACTAATGAATGAGAGATTTAGGTACCCAAAGAGGACCAAGTGTGACAATTCCTTTAGGTACCCAAATATAGCATGATGATTTGCGTAATGCCAATGATGATTGGGTCCATTCAAATGGAGTTGATGTATCCTTTTTAATTTTTGGCCTCCATTCATACCTTAGTTGAATGTAATTTTTATGCATCAAATTTCCATAATCCTTGAATTGAGACTTAGAATAATAGTGAATTTTGAAACGTTGACTTATAGGAAATTTGTGTGCATTCAATTTTAGTGAAGGTTGATAATCATAATGGATCTTAGAAAATTGATTCTTCGGAAATATATAAGAGTGGAAATTATTCTTACAAATAGATTCATTCTGAGATAGTGGGTAATAATAGACTTTAGATAATTTATTTTTTTATTTGTTATTTTTCATTTCCACTCTTTTTTTAGACATACTATTGAAGTTTTGATTTCTAAGATTTGTATTACTAGTAAATATCTTGCACAATTTTGTTGATAACCTAGAAATGAGGGATTTTTGTTATTACTTGAAAATTTTTGTAAAAATAATTTTAATGATTCTAGTTTATGAGTTAAAACATTATTTTCATTAATCAACTTTTCATTACGCTCTTTTGCAACATGAAACTCTTTTTCAAAAACCTTGAATTTTTCTTTAAGAGAAATACAATCAATACACGGTGTGTCAATTTTAAGTAAAGAGCTTAAGGGAGGTTCAATTGGCATATCAATATTTGGTTCTACATTATGTTTTGCTTTTAACATTTTATTTTCTAAACGTAATTTAGAATTTCTATTTTTCAACTTAGTAATCTTACATTTAGCAATTTCAAGCATACAAAATGTAGAAATAGATGTTGTAGTAAAAAAGGGAATTTGTTCTACTTACAAAGTTCTCGGATGAGGCAAGATTTGAACATAAAGTTCATTTGACATTTTCTTCTGTGCATGATGTACTTGCCGTATCGCCATCCGAGCATGATATTTCGAACTTGCATTCCTCTTTAAGTGATAGGCCTTCCTCCAAGCACATGTCTTCATTTGTTTCTTCTCTTGGATCCATTAGAACTTGCTCAGGTTCATCATCTGTAGAAGCAAGATTATAAGCTTTATCAAGTCAATTCAAAATCTCATAAGCAGTAGGTAAAGTATAAATGAGTTTGAAAATACTTTGATCAAGCGCGCAAAATAAACTATTCATATATTTAGCGTTTAAGAAACATTCATTCCTATTTAGCACGCTTGGGGGATTTCTAATGGTAATATTCCAAACTTCTATATCTAAATATTTAAAAAATTCTCCATTAAGATTTTACACCCATTATAATTTTTGCCCTCAAATAATGATGGTGCTAATGATTTTTCATTAATATAAAATTTATCCCCTCTAGTAGATGCGAGATCATGAAGACCATTATTCTGGTGAAACTGTTTTGGAAAAACCTCCCTTTGATACCACTTGTTGGATCTACTGGCGCCTTTAAGGGGGGGGGGGGGGGGGGGGGGGGGGGGGGGGGGACGAGGGATTTTAAGAATTTAATTCTAAATAAAAATATTAGATTTTATCAAAGTTGTTTCAGCATGTTAAATAGAAAACTTTATTAAAACATCTTAGAGAAGATTATACCAAAGATTACTTTTTGATAAAGGCGGAGTTCAAACTTTATTCACTACTGCCGGAGGTAGGTACTACAGCCTGGTGCTAGCTCACAGAGATTGAACTCCAAGAGTTATTTAACATAAAAGAAAGTTGTAATATATTATGTTAAAACTTTGAGATATAATATTGTTTAAAACATTTTAGAGTAGAAATAAAATCAAGATGATCAAACAATAAATGACATGATTTTATTTCAAAGAAAATTAATTACAAGATTTTGATCTCCATGACGTCGGTGATCGAAAGCGATGAAAAATATAATCTTGGGTTTTCTATACCGACCTCCCCCCGAGGACCGGTTGGCTCTCTCCCTTCTTCCCCTGATGGTCTTCGAACCCTCCCTAGACCTCCCCGGTCTAGACGCCCGTACGAACAATTTTCTCATAAAATCCTCCCCAGAATCCGACGTGCTCCCCAGGCGATTTCTCCACAAAATCCTTCCTAGAATCCGACGTCCTCCCTAGACGGTTTCTTCACGTCACACGATACAACAAACTAGAAGAAAATGATTATATAGATGAAATAATAGATCTAGAAAGAAAAGTTTGATCACTCAAATACTATCTCTAGCGGCGGTGAGCGGTCGACGCTTTTGATTCTCGTTCCTCATGCGCTCGATCGTCTTCAGATTCATGTTCACGCTCGAGCACTACAGAGATCTTATTCCTTGCTCGAGAGAGTGAAAGTTATTTCCTCCTTTTTCCTTGGACTGTGGCTCTTTGCTCCAGAAATGGCGTAGAAACCATATTAATCGTCCACGTGTTCATGGAGAAAGAAATACGCTTTTATATAACATTTAAGTAAGCAACAGACATCTTTAGCTCTACTGCCGCACGATACCCTATAAGGCAACCACAGGCACCTGGATCGCGGAAGATAAGGCATCGTCATTTTTGGCATCCTTCATTTTAGCCAACACCTATCGTGTCGCGCTATGGTCTTTCCATTTTTCCTTCTTGCTCCCGCCATTCTTACGTTCAAAACATCTTGCCAGTTGTTCTTCTATATCCAGAACCTATTGCCAATGGTAACTCATAGTGATGGGCATCGTCATCCATATTTTATCCTCATTCAATGTATGTTGGTACCTGTAGGACCTGCACACTATTAATACACAAAATGACTAGATCAAATATGTTGGATTGGTAGGCGCCCTTAGAGGGGGTGAATAAGGGTTTTAAAAACTTATATTATATTTTGAAATATTTGCTTATGATAAGCGATCAAAATAGTGATTTTGAATAAAGATCTAAATTGTTTTATAATGAAGGAGAGGATAGTAAACAATTTAGAGAAATGAAGATCAAATCAATTTTATTACACAAAGAGAGACATGATTATTATTAATAAAATTGATTACAAAATTTGATTTCAATGACGCTAGAAATCAAAGCGAAATATGAAAGACTCTTTTTGTTTTATATACCGACTCGTATCCCCACGAACCGGTTGGCTTTAGCCGATCCTTCCCCGGATACGGCCTCAAGCCGCTCTAGCCAACCCTTCCCCGGATATGGCCTCGAGCACCCCCTAGACCTACACCCGAGACCTAGTAGCAAACACGAGGTGAATTTCTGCCCTATGTCCTACCCAGACCTAGTCGCCAACACGAGGCGAGTTTACTAAACGATTACAAGAAGAGATGTGAAATAAAAAGACAATAATATAAAAACTCCCTCTATGTGGATCTCTTAGAGAAGTAGACGAAGACCCGCAGAGTATGATCATAGTCGATGTGGTCTTTCGTCACGATGATGATGCGTGTTGAAATCTTCTCCACGGATCTCCTTAAGCCTTCATGAATTTGTGGGAGTATCTCTCTGAACCTTCCTCTCTATGCTATGGCACGAAGCTCTGGAATTTAGGATCTCAAGAGGATGAGGAAGACGGAGCCAAGGGGTCCTTTTTATAGCCTCGACACTAACGCCTGCGCTAGTGCTACCGCCGACGTTATCCCAATTTAGGACATATTCTGCGCGGCAGAATCTTCAATCCGAGGAAACAATTCTCTCTTGCCTTCTGTGCTCTACGCTACCCGCCTGCGCTATCGGATACCTCCAGGTACTATCTCCTTCTATTTATGTTAACGCCAGCTTGCATCTCAGCGGTTTCCCTTCCCAGCGGTTTCGTCTCAGCGGTTCCATCTCAGCGGTTTTGTCTCAGCAGTTTGGTTTCATCTCAGCGGTTCAGTTACTTCTCAGCGATTCCTTAGCGCTAGCGCTAGGCGCTAGGTGATACCGTCGGCGCTAGTAGGAGTGTTGGATTTGAAGGCTCAAATTTGGGGGCAACCATCTTATGTAATCCTTGAGTCATATGAACTTTGTTTTCCTGCGCACTTAAACACACAAGATCAAATACACATAGGATTTGTTGTTCTCAAACCTAGGAGATGCGGAAGACCATGTTCTAACAAACTCCCCCTTTTGATAATAACAAATCCATTAATGATAAATCAGAGCATTAATATATATATAAGCATGATGAAACTTACTTGTGTGTGTGTGAGTGTGATGACTTAGGATAATTATCGATTTTAGCATTTAGAATTTCTCCCCCTAAATACATGCTCCCCCTAAGTGAATGCTCCCCTAATATGTAAGTTATCATCTTAATCATGTTAGTTTTCTATTTTGATAGCGGACTATATTTATCATGTTAGTTCTCCCCCTTTTGTTATTAGCAAAAGTGGGTAAGGAAGCAAAAACACAAAATTTTTGATAATAAGATAAAGGCATGATCGAACTTTTAGAGAGAGGGAATAATAAGGAGTTTTAGAATAATGTTTATAAAAATAGATCATAGTTTTTAGCTTAAAGATGAATAATCTAACATTTGTCAAGTACTCAATATTATCATGTTAGTTTTTCCTTTTTATATAAGAGTTTTAAGCATAAAAAAATGTAATGATTTCCAAGTAACTAAACTACCCAGACAATATGTCTACACCCTAGCCCAGTACTAAGTGACGGATAGGAATGAGGAGCTGCATACATGTCGTAGGTTGGGGTGTTAGTCCCATATGCAAACACTAAAAAAAACTCAACCCAGCACTCTTTCCCCCTAGTGCCTCGCAAGGCCCCACTGGAACCCTCCCGGTTAAGGACAAGACATGACTTAGAGGTTAGGTTATCTAATGTCTAAAACCCTATGCCCCCGCTATGGTGAGATATGTAATCATGGATAATAATTATTGGAAACATTTAAGCGTTTTAAATCAAATTATAATTTCATAGCCAATGAGTTTTAATATTTGAATTTTTACAGAAAAGTTCACATAGCTAATCCATTAATAAATCAGAGTTTTAGTATTAAAATATTTTCATAGAAACAAATCAGAGTTTGTAGCATAAAAAAATATTCTTGTTTAAAGCAACCAATATAAAGTTTACCAAGCAAGTCTACCACTTGTTGAAAGAAAGGAATGTTAAGATTCAAGTGAGGATGCACACAAAATAAAAGACTTTAAATAAGCATGAAAGTGCAAGGTAAAACAATTATATGGTTATGATGCGGAAGACTTATCGAAATACAAGAAACATCTTATTGTAATCAATGATGATCCATAAAAAGATATATGAGTTAAATTTCATAAAGAAGATGTTTTTGTAAATCATTGTTCAATTAAAATCTTTAAGTCTAACAATAAAGTAACCAAGCATGAAATAATGTTATCAACAAGAGATTACTACAATGTTATTTTAATTCACAAATTGAAAACATACCAAACATTGTAGAAAGCATGCTAGGTTATCTAGTGCACTTCATAAATAAAGAGTAGTATAGAATTAGCATTAGGATCTAATACTCATGAGAAGAAGTGTTATGGAAGATAATGATGTGCACATAAGTATATTTTTGAGTAGAGTAAACAAATGTTTTAATCAAAAATACAAGAAATATGTAAAGTAAAGAGCACAATAAAACACAAATAATTTTACTTCCACACACTTTAATGCACAAAAAAAATATACAACTACCAAGGTGCTTTGCACACACAATGCTCATCAAGACTTATCATGGTGCAAAGTAGTGCTTGGGGGATCACATATTTTATTTTATTTTAATATTGAAACTAGTGATCCGGTGTACTTAAGAGTAAGTGGTTTTTATTTTGAAAGAAAGATATGGTTTGCACAAGATACTTTACTATTCTTTCCAAGGTGCTCAACCTCACAATGCTTATTAAGACTTATCAGGAGGTTCAAGTAGTGCTTGGTGGAGTTATCTTTGTCACTTTATTTTATGATTTTTGTTTTGTATAAAGTTCTCTGAATACACTTATTTTGTAAACCAATATAAAGTATGAAAACATAACCACTTTTCTTAACTTTTAAAACTGCAAATAAAGATAGTGTAGGTAAGATACTTGTGCAATTTTAATTCATTGTACTAATACAAAACATACACAAGCATTCTTAGATTAAACACATATGTAGACAATGCCAAAATAATTGAGTGAATAAAGATCATTATCAAACATAAAACATTTACTCATACTTAGAGGCATGCTAAGCTTAGTTCTACATAACTTTTACAAGATAATTGATGCACATATTAATAGATATATCAAAGCATGATGAAAACAATGTTCAAAGTAGTTTGAAAAGATAAATTGCAACATTATAGAAGTTCTAAATAATAGATTAAATCATGCTTGATTTTCACAGGAAAATCCATACAGTTTTTTTGATATTTTGAAGAATAATTTTGATTTAAAGTTTGAACTCATAAGATTAATCTTGGACTTCCCGAGGACTACCTTGTGAGGGGTTCGCCCGGTACTAGGAGATGTGATGGGATGATAGCCCAAAACTCCCTTTCGCAAGATACATGTAAATAGAAAAGTTAAGTTCAAAATAATAATTTTTTATACTTGTTTTTGTTTTATATTTTTGAATTTGATTTTTGCATATAGGAATAGAAATCAAACAAATAACAAAAAAAAATATTTTTTGTAATTTGTCCTTTGTAATTTTGTATTTTAATTTTTCAAAAAATCATTTATAGGCATAGATGCAAAAATGAGTAGTACATATAAAATAATATATTTTTAGTGATTTTTCAGAATTTTAAAATTACAGAAAATCGGAGACTCGAGCTAGCACCGGCGTTAGGTCCTAGCGCCTGTGTTAGCTCACAGAGAGTGCATAGTTTAATCATATAGCCTAGATTTTCTTCGATTTTGCTTTCGATTTTTTGTAATTATGTTTGTGCAATGTAAGGCCTGTCTAATGAAGTGATGAGACGAGAAAAAATGACAAAAAATTGCGGAAGTTAAAATTGTAGTACATGGGTTTCATATTCATTAAAGCTTCATATTCATTAGACCTTAATTCTTGAGTTTTGCACAACATATGCATGAGTGAAATGATCATAAATAAGTGAAATAATATTCATGCAATTTTTCAATTCCGATTTGACATGATTATGATTAAACATACCAGGGGTAATCAAAAATGACGCAAATATATTAAATACCTTGCGCATTTTATAAATTTAGTCTAATACCCCTAAAATACCTTTTGAATCCATTTTGACACTTATTTCATTTAGTCTTAATAATATCATATGACAAATTTAGTTTTTCAAATTTTATAAGACTCTTAGGAAATGGATTTAGAAGGATAAAAATAAAAAAGAATAAGTAGATCACTTGAAAAATGACATGACTTTTTATTCAACTTTATTCAATTTGATTTATTTATGAATTTTGGTTTAATATGTGAAAGTTATATCACAAGTTATATAAAGTGATCATATCATGATGGTTCAACAAAAAGGAAAATAAACAAAAAATAGGTTAGGCATATCATGAAGTAGATTGATGATATTTCATTTTTAGTTGATTTCTACTTCATGCAAATGATTGGATACTAATGAATGAGAGATTTAGGTATCCAAAGGGGACCAAGTGTGGTGGTTCCTTTGGGTACCCAAATACATCGTGTTTGCTTTTGGGGAGATATGATTGAATGGGCTATTTTGATTTGATTTTGTGTTTCATCTTTAGCTTTGGGTCTCCATTCAAATCTTGGTTTAACATTATTTTTAGTTTTCAAATTTCCATAATCATTTACTTGAATATTTTGATCAAAAAGGTTTTTGAAATTATAATTTGAAGGAAATTTGTTTGCATTTAATTTTAGGTTGGGAGAAACATGATTTTGTAAATTATGGTGATTTTGATTTTGATATACAAATCCTTTATGCTCCTTACTCCCATTTTTAAACTTAGGTAAGATGTTCATATTCATATTCAACTTGTTTTTAGATATAGTTTGATATTGTGAATTTGTATTTACAATTTTCATAAGCAAGTTGATTTTGATTTTAATTCATCATTCTTGATTTTTAAATTATGTCTAGCTTTATTATAAGCGATTGTGCTATTTTTAAGAGTAGAAACAATTGAATCAATATGGTTTTGATATTTATTTCTGTATTCCTCAAATGTTTCATCCATCTCTTCAATTTCAATTTTATAACTTTTGCATGTAGCACAATCACTTTTTAAAGATGAATTTTCTAAAGATAATTTTTCATTATGTTCTTTTATGCAAATAATTTCTTTTTCAAGTTCCTTAAATTTTTCTTTAATATCATTACAATCAAAACATGGTTTTGTATTTTCAATTGAAGTAATGTGAGTAAAGCTAGATAAATCAGATTTTGATTCTACTTTAACTTTTGCTTTTAAATTTTTATTTTCTAAGCTCAATTTGCAATTCGCATTTTTTAATTTCTTAATTTTGCGCTTTGTAATTTGTAGCAATTGTAAAGTAGAAATAGAATTGCAAACAATAAGATGATTTGATTTCCTTACAGTGCTTTTGGATGCTGTGAGATTTGAGCACGAATTTTCTTTGTTGTCTTCATTTATTTGGCATTCCTCTCCCAAAGATGGGATTTCTTCTTTTCCATTTGATGTGCAATCTTGTATGTTCTCCACTTCTTGCATTTGTTCCATACCTGTAGATGGAGAATCATACATTTCTTCAAGAAATTTCCATACTTTGTATGCACTAGAAAAACAATATAATAATTTTGAAATTTCGTGAGATAAAGTACAGAAAATACTATTTAATGTTTTTGCATATAGATGACGTTCCTGTTTATTTGATTCATCCGCTGGTCTAACTATTGTTATATCTCATGCATTGATATCTAAATTTTTAATAAACTTTTCCATTAAAAATTTCCACCCTTTATAATTTCTCTCTTCGAATAAAGGTGGTTTAAGAGATTTTTCTTCTTCATAAAAATTTACCCCACTAATAGAAGCGAGATCATGAGACGCCATTATTCCTGGTTGTTAAGTCGATTGGAATAAAACCACTCTGATACCACTTGTTGGATCGGTAGGCGCCCTTAGAGGTGGGGGTGAATAAGAGTTTTAAAAACTTATATTATATTTTGAAACATTTGCTTATGATAAGAGATCAAAATAGTGATTTTGAATAAAGATTTAAATTGTTTTATAATGAAGGAGAGGATAGTAAACAATTTAGAGAAATGAAGATCAAATCAATTTTATTACAGAAAGAGAGACATGATTATTATTAATAAAATTGATTACAAAATTTGATTTCAATGACGCTAGAAATCAAAGCGAAATATGAAAGACTCTTTTTGTTTTATATACCGACTTGTATCTCCACGAACCGGTTGGCTTTAGCCGATCCTTCCCCGGATACGGCCTCAAGCCGCTCTAGCCAACCCTTCCCCGGATATGGCCTCGCGCACCCCCTAGACCTACGCCCGAGACCTAGTCGCCAACACGAGGCGAATTTCTGCCCAAAGTCCTACCCAGACCTATTCGCCAACACGAGGCGAGTTTACTAAACGATTAAAAGAAGAGATGTGAAATAAAAAACAATAATATAAAAACTCCCTCTATGTGGATCTCTTGGAAAAGTAGACGAAGACCCGCAGAGTATGATCGTAGTCTATGCGGTCTTTCGTCACGATGATGATGCGTGTTGAAATCTTCTCCACGAATCTCCTTAAGCCTTCATGGATTTGTGGGAGTATCTCTCTGAACCTTCCTCTCTATGCTGTGGCACGAAGCTCTGGAATTTAGGATCTCAAGGGACGAGGAATATGGAGCCAAGGGGTCCTTTTTATAGCCTCAACACTAACGCCTGCGCTAGTGCTACCGCCGGCGCTATCCCATTTTAGGACATATTTTGCGCGGCAGAATCTTCAATCCGAGGAAACAATTCTCTCTTGCCTTCTGTGCTCCGCGCTACCGCCTGCGCTATCGGATACCGCTAGGCGCTATCTCCTTCTATTTATGTTAACGCCAGCTTGCATCTCAGCGGTTTCCCTTCCCAGCGGTTTCGTCTCAGCGGTTTCGTCTCAGCGGTTTGGTTTCATCTCAGAGGTTTGATTACTTCTCAGCAGTTCCTTAGCGCTAGCGCCAGGCGCTAGGTGATACCGTCGGCGCTAGTAGGAGTGTTGGATTTGAAGGCTCAAATTTGGGGGCAACCTTCTTATGTAATCCTTGAGTCATATAGACTTTGTTATCCTGCACACTTAAACACACAAGATCAAATACACATAGGATTTGTTATTCTCAATCCTAGGAGATGCGGAAGACCATGTTCCAACAAAATATATTATGGTATTTGTTATTCTTAAACCAAGAGATGCAGAATGCATGTTCCAACAACCTTCTCCTTCTTTAGTTGAAGTACCTTAGAATCTAAAACATATTCCTTCAGGAGAGGAACTTAAGGCCTCTTATTACAATGAGTTACAATGTTAATTCTATATGAAGTATCATTGTAACTTAAGGCAATAAGTGATACTTCATATAGAATTAACATTAAAGGAAATGTACTCTATAGCACAAGATGAAATAAGGAAAATCACAGCAGTTAGAAGAGTTATCGAGGATGATCCTTCTTAAATTGAAAAATGGTGCTTCAATTACCTCTAGATAACTCAAAACAAACTCATTGCTCTTTTACAAATATTTCTGAAGAAACATGTGTAGACTCTCTGAATGGTATAATCTATCTATAGACTTCTATACTTATTTGATGACTTAGATGCATTGTTTATTTCTAATCTTATACATGTGAATGGCTTACTGAATTATGTGTATTTATCACTTTTCTATATTGCCATATACTTCCTTTTCTTTGTTGAAAAACACTTAGATTTCTTATAAAATCTATTATATCAAATAGGGGGAGATTGTTGGGAATAATCATTGATTTGATAAAACAGATTAAGGTTAAAGTGATTTTAGGTTAAGCCTTAAAGATGTATAGAAAAGGCTATGTATAATTCTGTTGGTTAGAGTCCTTAGAATGACAGGAAGATATCAATAGAATTATTCTAAGTCTGTTGGGGTTCAGCAATGCCCCCGGTGTTGCGGCACTAGTCGAAGCAGAAGGGCGTGTCCCCTGTGGGCCTAACTGGCCACCCCGTGGGTCCTGCCTTGGGATAGCCAGCTCTATAAAGGAGCGGTAGGCGCCTTCCCCAACAATCCGGGCTTTTGGGAGAGTTGGTAGCGCCGTGTCCCTACAAATTCAAAAGACTTTTCAGAGTAATGTCGAATGGTTTCGATTCAATGAGCAAAGTAATCGAATCAATTCTAAAGTCACTATGCTATCTCCTATACTTCAACATGAATTAGAGTTGTGTCGATTTCCTCACCAGGTCACTCAGAGTTCTCTTCCTCCAACAACTAAGATCACGAATATCCAGAAGTCTAAATTGCTCTGAGTTCTACCCTTCTTCTCAAAACAACGTCGAGTTTGTTTAAACAGATTCTTTTGACCCCATCAGAAAGAATACTTTCCGACCGTTATAACGGGTTTCATGAAAGAAACAGCATCATACAAAAATGATATCATCTATCCATTATAATCTATTTTAAGGAAGTTCTGACTTTCTATCTTTGGAACTTGATTTGAGGAAGCCGTAAGTATTAATGACTCAGAAGAAGACAAATAAGAAGATTTTGAAAATCTTTCAAGTCTAAGAATTTCAAAATGAGAATAAGAAGAAGAATAGAAGAAGACATATATAGACAGCACAACGGGATTTTCAGAGAGAGCTCTTTGATTCTCTTTTCTCTCTCAACATTCTCGTCTTCTTCCTCTATGATATTTTAAAAGAACATGTACATCAAGCAAGAAAATGATGGAATGAAAAAGAAATTCTCTACACTTAGAGAATAATTAGAAGATTCTTACTCCTCTTAAGAATCAACCTTCTCTTTTTCTCGCAAGGAAGCTACTGTTTACTCCAGTCTAAATCCACACCGAACTGCAATGACCTAGTTTCTTCAGAGATTTGCTGTTGAAGGACACATTGTGGAAAAGCAAACTCAACCTGCTGAAAGAGTTCTTGAATCTCTCTATAAAAGATTCTAACTGGTTTGGAGAGACCTTATCAACAACTCTTGATTCATTGAGTCTCCCATAGAAAAGACTCTTGGTTTTGGAGAGACCTTGTCAACAACTCCTAGTTGAGCTTCCTTATCAATAGCTCACTCGGATTTAGAGAGACATTATCAACAACTCTTAGTTGAGTTTCCATATCAACACCTCACTCGGTTTTGGAGAGATCATGTCAACAACTCCACGGTTTTAAGGGATCCTTATCAAAATCCCCACACCGTGAAATTGGAATCCTACTTGCGAGCAGAAGAGTAGACGTACCCAGATTTATTAAGAAACTAATATAAAATATTATGATGTCTGTTTGTGTGCTTTTCTCTATGCTTTTTTCCCGCACTTCTTTTATTAACTGTTAACTTGTTGTGATTGTGATATAACCAGAATTCCGTGAAACTGTACATAACAGTTAAATTAATTCTCATAAACTTCTAATTACTCTATTCACCCCCTCTAGAGTATATCTCAAGTAATTACCATTCCTTTCACAATTCACGACCCACGAAAACTAGGGGGCATTTGAATGGGGTTCTCGCTAAAGCTTCCTGAGTCAAGGCGGACCAAAGTGCTCAAAAAAACCAACCCGATCGAGTGAGCCGCGGAGCAAATCGCGCTCGCTTGAAAGGTCTCGAACACGCCCAAATGGGCGCACAGACAAGGTGCGTATACGCCATGCCTAGTACGCGCGGCCTCACCACAGCGCGCGCAACCTCTTCCCGCGTGCACGCGCCGGCGGTGCGCCTCCTCCTCCAACCGCCGCCTCTGGCCGCCACCATCGCTGGGCAAATTACTCGGGTCGCCCAGACCGTCCGTGGGGCATGTTCGTCATTATCAGAAATTAGTGATCCAAGTGACCGAAACGAGCAACGTCATTCATCACCTCAAGATACAGCAAGATGCAATTACCAGCACATCCCTTCAGAAAAGCTATAAAAAGAGCCTCATGCCTTCATTTGAAGACACACAACCAGAGAGATAAGAGAGAGCACTGAGGTTTCCGATGAGGACTTAGCATTTTGCTCGCTCCTTCGCTCTGTTCTCTCCGAATTCGCTTTGTTCGCTCTCACGTCCGCTTTCTTTCAAGACTCCAGAGGACGCTCGTGCGAGCAATGGAGACGGCACCAGAGAACACTAAGGAACGCTAAGGAATCAGAGATTGAGAGAGCATCGAGGACTTGGACTTTTTCCCATTTTCTCTCTCAAAGCTTGTACACGGAGAGGTGACCTGCCACCCTCCTGGAAACTAATCTCTTGTAATCGCTAAGGAACTAGTGAAATTTTGCCGGCACAGTTCCGCCCATGTGGTTTTTTACTATTTCCGAGTTTTCCACGCTAAACGTCTCGCTGTCATAGCTGTTTGTTCTCTTTTGACTGTTTGCGCACTCGGCTCAATCTCGAGCTAAGACTGTCTGATTATTCGGACCGGGAGAAAGTAGAGCGACCGACAACAATATTTTTATTTAACATCTAGTAATTAATTTTAAAAGTTGTAGTTAATTATTTACTATGATATTATTAAATTAAATATATATATAAATAAAATAGTACTTATATTAGTAGTATTTATGCTAGTTTTGGTTTAAAATAACTAAGGACAACAGTGCTGATAATTATATTCCGGTGAACATAAATTTTTTAAAAAGAAATATTTGAAATTAATCGCGCATTTTTATGGTTATATTAAAAAAAATGTTTATACTTTATAGTTCACCTGCAGACAGGAGAGGGAGAGATACATCCAAAGATCAACCAGACAGCTTGACATGCTCTGTCAAGCTCTTCCTCTATTCTATATGAAAAAACAAAGCGTTAGCCCTTACCTCTCTCTCTCTCTCTCTCTATAAAACTGCGAGCACAGAATATAATCTCTTCTAAGGAAACCACTCTTGTTCTTCCTTGCTCCCTGAAGCCAGAGTCCTGAAGGGCTCAAAACCTCCCCTTCCACTTGACCTGGTATGCTTTCCAAGTCATCATCCTTCATTAAATTCTCTTTTACTTGTATTACTTTCCTTTAAACTGTCATGCCTTTTCTTAGCTTTTAGGCACTGACACTAACTAGATTTCTGCCCACTAATGACGAGTTTTCCTTTTCAAAATCATCACATTTCATTTAAATGCAGTTGTCTTCTCTACCTAGCCTTAGAGGCTTCAATGCAAGCAAGGCAGTCCTCAGTTCTTAGCGTGAAGATCTACTCCGTTTTCCCATTTTAGATCTAGTTTAGTCTTTCGATTTTAGCAAAACAGTCTTCTACTTGCATTTTCAATATCCATCTCCGTTGGTGTGGAAAAACTATTCTTCATGTGCACTCTTATTTGTGCCTTATTGAGGAATGATGACTATTGTGCATTTGCATTGTTTTTCTAAGGAAGCATGGAGGAAACATTTGTGCCTTTTAGAGGAATAAAGAATGATCTTCGAGGAAGATTTATATGCTATAAGCAGGACTGGAGTGGAGGAATTCGTGCAGGAATTAGGTATTATGGAAAATTCATGGAAGTTCTCTCTTTTTTATATTTTAATTTCTATGCTTCTTTCATTTGCTTTCATTTTTTTATGTAAGAGTAATTGGGTTTTGTCCTATGTTTAATATGTTGGTGAAGAAATACCATGTGACCGGCCCTCAATCTCCCGGATTTTCTAAATTCTTCTTGATTGAGAATGAGTTTAACCATGGTTATATCATGCCCAACTTCGATGCCATTAATTTCACAAAACCTTATTTTTTTATTTTTTGTGCAAGATAGAATTTTGGCTCCTACAACCTACATATTCTTTGCTTCTGCAATCCCAGTAATATCTTTTGGGGAGCAATTGGAAGGGAATACTGGTAAAGTTCAGTTGAATACATTTGAAATTTGATTGATTTAATTGCCGGACGTGATTACTAATTTAATTAGAATTTGGTTTTAGCACAGATGGTGTAATTACTGCAGTCCAAACCCTGGCGTCTACTGCACTTTGTGGGATCATACACTCAATAGTTGGAGGTCAGCCTTTACTGGTCCTTGGAGTTGCAGAGCCCACTGTTCTTATGTACACATTCATGTTCAATTTTGTGAAAGATAGAGAAGATTTAGGCAGAAAGTTATTTCTAGCATGGACTGGGTGGTAAGCTTTCAGATAAATCACACATCTTTACAAACAATTTTTGAGTGTGAAGGCGTTGTATGAGTTGTATTCTTCGGGTATTTTTGACACAGTGTTTTTGCTCTCGTTTGGAAAAAATGTCACCGCCATTTTAAATCCATTTGACATGACAAAGATTGAAAATCTCATTTTGAGCTTAAACATGGACACGGTTTCTGCGGCGATGTCAGGAATTATTGGACTACAATTCATGAACTACTACTTTCACGACCTCCATAGACGCGCCAAACAGACCTCTGGTGTTAAGGTTTCATCTGCTTCCAGCTCCCTCTCTCTTCTTTAGTTGTAGGAAAACAACCAAAAAAAGGTAGAGGCTATTTGGATAGAATTACAGACAATTATTTCTGCTACTACCACAATATACTTCAGAAAAGCTTCTTTTCAAATAGATAAAGAATCTATCCCATACGACATTTTTTGTAAAATTCTAGCTGCAACAGTTGAAAATCATAAGCCGTGCATAATGAAGCCCAAGTGAAGTCAACTCCTACAAAATCATACTAATATGTAGTACACAAATATTTTTTTCCTGATTTTTTTATTATTTCTCATGAGTTTAAGAGATATCTATTTAGAGTAGTGGTTACATCAATACATATTTATATGATTATCTTATAGATTAAATATAGGTTGTCTAATTTGTATTGGATGAACTGTCAGGGTCTGTGTGTGGACTTCCCTTCTTCTATTATTTTTGGCTATTCTCGGCGCATGCTCAATTATTAATAGATTTACCAGAGTGGCCGGTGAGCTATTTGGTATGCTGATTGCGATGCTCTTTATGCAACAGGCTATTAAAGTAAGCACATAATTTTTTATGCTTTCTTGACTTTATCCTTTTTTAAAGTTTTGGTGTTATGCTGTAAGTGGTGTGGTTAGTTCATTGAATCTGATATTGTGATAACACAAAAAATATTGTATGCGTCAGGATTTTTTTTTTATTGAGAAGCTCCTTTCGTGATTTCCATGTTAAACTACATTGGTTTCTACAGTTAACAGCTTAAAGGATATAATAAATGACCTTTTAAAACTTTCCATTTAAACGCCTACTTGGTCTTCATAAAAGGGCAAAGTGTCTGTCCTTGAGGTAGATGTTCAAAATTTGAATTTTGACTTTTAGAACCCTGTTATTATGAAAGTTTTTTGGGATTCTGTAGTGAGGAATTGACAAAAGTTAGATCTTTGTTTCTTGTAATTTAGTGAAGTGCATTCTTGATGATTCTTAGGGTATGCTTGGTCCGAAGAAATTTGAAGGAATACAATTTTATAATATCAATTTGGTTGGTAGTTGGATTTACCAAGCTAAAGTGTTTTAATGCACTTCTTGTACAACTCGTATTCGACAAGTACAGTACCAGAGACAGAGAGTTGGCCGTTGACCCCTAGACAGTTGTACGGAGTCCCTACCTAACTCGCAGGGAACTTGCCTGATGCTCGCCTGCCTTCTTCAACAACTTGTCGACAACTTCCCTTGGGCCACAACAATTCCCTCAACTGTGGTTCAGCTAGCCGAGCGACTTGATTAGGTTTGCATGGGGCTGGGCTCACCCACTGACAACTGGATACCCCCCTTCCCCACTAGTCCCAGTTGCCTATAAATACGATCCATGGGTACGGGGAAGGTCATGTATTCATGACCCCCAAGCTTACTCACCTACATCCAACAAGCCCATCGACCTCTTTCCCGAACCGATCTCGGTCTTGGTTTGGGAGGGGGAGTTCCTATACACTCATGGATGTGTGGTCGGACCTCTATGCCGTGACACGTGGATCGTACTTGTAGGCAGCGCGGGCCCTCGATCTATCTCTAGTTTGTTACATACCTGTGCTTGCTAATCCTAAGGGCAGTAAACTTCGGCCATCCTTTCGGTCCGAACTTTGTGAGTTGGGTTCTTGCTCTAACATTTTGGTGCGGTGAGTGTGGACCTTGGTCGAAGGAGGAAACACTTTTAGAGAAACGCCATGGCGCACAACGACCGGCAGGAGACAGATCGGGATAAATCACACGTAGCGGGTGACTTCGTAACACGGAGCAACTTTGTCTACTTTCATCAGATGATATAGGAGACATTGTGTAATCATCTCGCGCCCCAGATTGAAGTCGCGGCGATGTCGCCCCATGTGCCCACCTCATCAAATACACCACAACTTTCATGGCGAGTTGGGAGGGAGCACACCACGAAGTACGATGAGTACTTCTTATAGGGCAAGTTCATATTGCAGCCTCCACGATCTCGCAACCTCACGAGTTTGAGAATGAGCACTTCCAACCACCTCACCAGCATGTAACCATCCGCCCTTTCTTTGAACCGATCCTAACTGCGCCCATGCCGGAAGGCTTTCGTTAGCCGAAACTGAACTACTACTCCGGGAAGGATGATCCGTCCTCCAGTGGTCTGAGGATTTATATCTATTCGTACAATGACTGATGCTTTTAAGTATAGGTTTTTGTAATCACCTTCAAGGATAAGGCCCGTGACTAGTTTCACCAGCTACCGGTGAGCTCCATTTATAGCTTCGACGACCTCCGTTGCGGTTTGCCACATCAAAAAGGAGGAAGAAGGGCCCACATGCGCTCTTATTGATCAAACAATGAGCCCAGGAATCGATGGCAAGCTACATCGACATAATTCAAGAGGAAGTAATGGAGATCCAGGAGGTGGACTGATACGCCCTACAACTGGCCATGATGTGCTGCCTGCAAAAGGCTTTTTCAAGTTGGAAGTCAGTCACGACCCTCCGGTATCTTTTGAAGAACTCATTGGCTGTACCAATCTGTTCATTGAGGGAGAGAGGCCACAAACAATAGTTTTTTGGCCTCTCTAACCCGGTTGACCCGGATGAAGAAGTTGTGGACCGTGTTGCAGACCAGAAGGCCTGAGAAGTTGAGAATGCTGAGAGGAGAGTTTAGAAGATTGAGGCTGGTGTCGAAGCCCCTGCAACCTGATAGGACGTTTCAAATGCCAGTCGCGAGGCCGCTATGGAGACCAGCAGGAAGACAACCCCACTTCGGGTTAGATCGCCGCAACTAGCCGGAGCAACGGAACCGTGGCAACTCGCCTGAGCGGCGAGGTAACTGGGGAAGGCGCAACATAACACCGCCTTGCGAGACAATGATGATCATGCAACGTCGGGGGTGGGGGGGGGGGTGCATGGCTGGGAGAGTGCAGTAGCAACAGGGGAAAGGTCTTGAAACTTTTTGCAAGTTTCATCAGGTGGAACCCCACAACACGACGAACAGCTAGGAGTTCTGTGATTTCCTAGCTAGAGTGAACGGTGCAGAGAGGCGATAAGACGATCACGACGGAGAACTGGAGGAGGCCACGCGAGGGGTACTGCCTAGAGGAGATATCGCTCGGGTGCGACCTTGTTGCGAGGACAGGGATGACATTGGTACGCGGGGGCGTATATGCGCGATCAACCGGAGGCGGCGTTGAGGCCTCGCATAAGGAGAGTTTACATGTCATGTATCGGAGAAGCCTCGCGTCAACGTCGCAAGCTCCTCCCCCGATCGACGAAATCGTATTCTCAGCAGAGGATATGCCACTCATGACAACCCCTTCCATGACGCGCTGGTGATCAACACGGCGGTAGAGAACTTCACAGTTTCCAGAATCCTGGTGAACAAGAGTTATGTGAATGGGATATTCAAGAAGTCTTTCGAAGCAATGACGGTGGAAGGGGAGCTGTTGGAGATCGATCAACAATCTTTGTGGATCGTCCCGATCGTGGAGTTCTTGAAAACAAGATCATTCCCTGAGTCGGTAGGGGATGGAAGACAGTTTCGATACAAGTTGGCCTATTATTTATTCCGTAATGGGGGCTTGTATGGAAATTTCTCTCTGGACCTTTGGCAATGTGCGTTATGGTGACAGAGGTGCCCCGAATTTTGAAACAGATTCATACAGGAGAATGCGGAAGTCACTCTGGGAGCCGCACGATTGAAAAGCGGGTGCTCAGATAAGGATACTTTTGGCTGACTATCCAAAGGGATACCAAGGAGTTCGCTCAGAGATGTCGAAAATGCCAACTATACGCGCCTCTTAAACTTTTGCCACCCTAACACTTGAAATCCATCGCGGCTACCTGACCCTTTGCCTTATGGGGAATGGATCTGATCAGACTCTTCCCGTAGGTCAGTGGTCAGCGAAAATTCATCCTGGTCTTGATCGACTATTTCTCCAAGTGAATTGAGGCAAAGGCTCTGTCGAAGACAACCAGACAGATTGTAAAAATTTCATTTGGTGGGAAACACTTGCAGGTGCGGAGTACCTTTGCTATTATCCCCGACAACGACCCTCAATTTGCAATCGTGGGGTTGACGGAGTTCTGCGTGTGCAGTATTGCGCCCCAGTCCACCATCCACTGAGCAACGGGCAGTTTGAGGTGGCCAACAAGTTGATATTGAATTTTTTGAAAAAGAAGGTTGAGAACCTGAAGGGAAATTGGGTGGAGCAACTCCCTTTAGTCCTTTGGTCATTGCGGACTACCCCCAATTCGGATGTAGAGGTGACCCCTTTCAAACTATCCCACAGATTAGAGGCGCTTATCCCATTATAGTTCGAGGTCGGGAGCTCCATTAATTGCCACAGAAGACCGAGATGACAAGTGGTGGCTCGAGAATGAAGAAAAATAAAGGGTCTCCCTAAATTTCATCGAAGAGCTCAGAGATCTCTCTGCGGTCCGACATGATGAGATCAAGCGAAGGATGTCGAGGCACTTCAACAAATATACAAGGATCATATAATTTTCAGTCTGGAATCTTGTCCTGAAGAAAGTGGACACTACAGGAAGATCAGTCGCCATCAGAAAGCTCAACCCACTTGGGCAGGACCCTTCGTCGTCCAGGAGGTGCTGCAGTGCGGAGCCTACCGCCAAATGAATTTCAAAGGCTAAGACCTTAGAAACACCTGGAGTCGCGATGATCTGAAGAGGTATTATCCTTGATCACTTCTTGTAAAGCACGCGAAGGTAAACCATGTGTATATCGATTTGAATCTGTTTACCATAATAACATTGTCTGTCTATTGCTTCTGATCATGTATGTTCCCTGCGAACTCATATCCCGGTCACACACGAGATATCGACTTGCCTATTTTCGACATGACTCTAAATTCAAGCCTCTGCATTGTCGGTCGAGATCTGCTCCCACCTTGCATGTTGGTTGTCTATCCCCGGACAGTAGGGCATTATCTCTCGTACCAGGTCGACATACATCCGTAATTGCCTAGATGGACACAGTCCCCCTACCCCCTGAAAAGCATTAATCGTGGAAACGGACGACGCCCCATGGTGCATGTCTCTAAATCCTTGTCTCTGCATTATCGGGCGAGATCAACTACCCCTTGCATGTTGTTTGCCTACCCTTGCATGTTGTTTGCCTACACCTTGGGTGCTCACACCACTCCATCCATTAATTGTCGGCCAAGTGTTTGGAGAAAGGCATCCTAGAAAACTCTGTCGAGGAAAGGTCCGTGGAAACAACTCACCTATCCAACTCATATAGTTGAGCTCGTCCTCTACGCTAATGGCCTGAAAGCGTGTCGACATTATCCGGTCTCGGACCGACATCGCGACAATTAACTCATTTATCGACCTCCTCATGTTATTCTCTCCATGTGCACGAATGACCTTGGAGCGTGTCGACATTATCCGGCATCAGACCGACGTCATGACAGACAACTCGCTTATCCACCTTCAGTTGAGCTCTCCCTCTGCGCGAATGACTTGGGAGCGTGTCGACACTATCCTGTCTCGGACCGACGTCATGACAAACAACTCTCCTATCCACCTCCTCAAGTTGAGCTCACCCATTGCGCGAATTGCCTGGGAACTGTCAACATTATCCGGTCTCGGACCTACGTCGCGACAAACAACTCGCTTATCTACCTCCTCCAGTTGAGCTTGCCTCTACGCGAATGGCCTGTGAGCGTGTCGACATTGTCCGGTTTCTGACCAACGTTGTGACAAACAACTCATCTATCCACCTGCTCTACTGAGATCTCCCTCCGCACGAATGGCCTGGGAGCATATCAACATTATACGGTCTCGGATCGACGTCACGACAAACAACTTGCCTATCGACCTCCTCCAGTTGAGCTCACCCTTTGCGCGAATGTCCTGGGAGCGTGTCGACACTATGCAGTTTCAGATCTCGGCGTCGCGACAAACAACTCGCCTATCCATCTCCAGTTGACTTCGCCTTCTGCACTAATGTCCTGAAGTGTGTTGTCATTATCCTATCTCTGACCGGCGTCGCGACAAACAACCCTCCTATCCACCTCTTCCAGTTGAGCTCGCCCTCTGCACGAATGACCTGGGAGTGTGTCGACATTATCCATTCTTGGACTAACATCGCAACAAAGACCTCGCCTATTCACCTCCTTCAGTTGAGCTCGACCTCTATGCAAATGGCCTGAGACCGTGTCGATACTTTAAGGGTTAATGGTTCTAACTTGACTAGTTACAGCTCGTCGACCCAGGTTGGATAGTTTTACCCGTGCTCATGTCGAGCTCGCAAAAAGTGGGGGGTTTTGTTCAACCTGTATTCGACGAGTACAATTACAAGCGACGGAGATTTGGCCGTTGACCCCAAGACAACTGTATTAAGGCCCTGCCCAACTTGTAGGAAACTTGCCCGATGTTCGCATGACATATTCAACAGCTCGCCGACAACTTACCTTGGGCCACAGCAACATGCTCCAGCTATGGATCAGCTCGCCGGACGACTTGATCAATTTGGTTAGGGGGCAAGGTACACACACTGACAACTGGGTACCCCGCCCCCCCCCCCCCCCCCCCCCCGCGACCACCACTAGTCCATGATGCCTATATATATGACCCATGGTACGGGGATGGGCAGGCATTCACAGCCCACAAGCCTCATCGCCTACAACCAATAAGCTCACCAGCCTCTTCCCCGAACCCATCTCCGCCTTGGTTTGGGAGGGGAGTTCCGGTACACTCATGGGTATGCGATAGGACCTCAATGCCACTACATGTGAATCGTACTTGTAGGCACCGTACTCACCCTCAATCTCTCTCTAGTTCTTTGTGTGTCTATGCTTGCTATTCCTACGGCCAGTAACTTTCGGTCATCCTTTTGGTTTGAACTTTGTAAGCAGGGTTCTCGGCTCTAACACTTTCCATTGATAAATACCCTACCCAACCCTAGTAAAAAAAGGAGAAGAAACATTTAAGGTGGTATCGATGTAACCCATGCATTTTCTCCTGACATGAAACTGAAATTTAATTTCAATAGCCAAATATGGATAAACTATTTTTTCTCAAGCAAACAAGTGGGTGAAAACTAATTCAATTCAATTCCCTTTCCATTTCCATTATCATTTTATTTTCAAGTACTCTTCCAATTTCTTCAAGTCAAGTTAGCCCTATAATCCTCTCAGAAATGTTTAAAGCAATAGACTTCACTAATGCTTGTCACAAACATGTTCAAGTCCTTTCTAAAATGGTTAAAGCACTATTCCATGACAAACATGTTTTTTATCCTTGAACATTGAAAGTGCACAGTTAACCTCACTAGAATTCTCTCGAGGGGGGGTCAATAGAGATTTAAAAATACTTTGTGCTATTATATATATATGTGTAATAATCACAGATTTAGGCTTCCCACACACCAACAAGAATTAAGCAAGTAAAGAAGAAAAATGACAACAAGAAAATCACAGCACAACACAAGGAAATATTGTGGTTCCCCAAACTTTGGGTAGTCCACTCTTCTACCCCCTTGGTAGGAATTCACTAACTTGCACTGAGTCTTTTGATAAGGAGACTCTTAGAACCAGACTGAGTCTTTTGATAAGGAGACTCTTAGAACCAAACTGAGTCTTTTGGTAAGGAGATTCTTAGAACCACTACAACTGAATTTTTTGAAGAGAGATTCTAAAAACTCTTTTACACAGTTTAAAAGTGAAATAAGAAAGAGAAGAAGAAGTAGAACAAGTAGAAGAATAGAAGACAATATATATAAGAAGGAATCTTCTTCCTAGCAAGAAGATTAGAAGCACAAGTATAGTGAATATGATTTCTCTTCTATAGTGAGAAGGAGATTTGTAAGCTTTTCTCTCTTTTGTGAGAGCTTTCAGAATTTGCAGCAGAATGGCTTCAGAAGAAGGAGAAGATGAATGCTTTTTCTTTTGCTGCAGCACACTATCTCTTTTCTCAACTTTCTCACTCTTCACTTGGGAGCTCTTCCTCTTTTTCAAATGTATATGGTGGATCACTAGTTCTCATTCTCTGCCGACCTCCTTCTTATTTATGGCTCTGTTTAAAATATATTGCTAATGGAGAATAATCAATTTGCAGACAGAGGATTAGAAAGAGATAAGAGTTTCCATAATTAATATTTCTGTAGAAGGAAAGGAATTCATTCTGATTTCAAATAATATCCATAATAATCTTAATCAAATTAGCCAAGAATCAAATAGAAGGAAAGGCTGATTCAGGACGGCTATAAAAGAATAATATCATTCCATATAAATCAGATCTACAGAAAGAAGGAAAGAGATCTGACGTGTTTTTGAATTACTTATATATATCGACGTGCGTCGATTACTATTCGACGTAAACGTCGATTTTATCCTGGCTGGACGTCGATAGGAGAATAAGGAAGGTACGTCGACTAAGATGCGTCGACTTTATCACATGCGTCGACTAGAAGTCAGAGGTACGTCGACTATGATTGCGTCGAATTCTTCTAAGAGTTACTTCGACTCATTCTGAGAGAAACGTCGACTATAGTTCGATGTTGCGTCGAATACTATTCGACGCATATTTACTTAGACTAACTTTTGATTCTTAGAAGTTATATTCTACTCAATTCTAGGGGTTAAGATAAATCATTTCCCCAACAATCTCCCCCTATTTGTCTTAACCCTATTTAGAGAGAAATTGTATCAGTATTTAATCATCTTAATAAAGCATTTATATAGAGAAGAAATATGCTAAGCAATTAGAAGAAGATAGAATAAGAAATTATATAAACAAATTTCATGTTCAGTTGACTAATCAGCATTTGAGCATAGACAATTGTTCAAATGGAGTATATCATCATCGTTCAGGGGTAGGAGGAGTTTTTCTCTTCCTAGTAAATACTTTTGTGGGTTGTTCCTTCTCAGTAGCAGGTGACTCCCTCAGCTCCCCCTGAGTCAAAGTAGTTTGCTCCCCCTGGAATGGAACTTCCTTTGAGCCTTTTTCTTCTTCTTCAGTTTCTCTTTTATCTGCAGTTTCAGGTATAACAGCATCTGGCTCTCCCTGAGCTTCAGCTTCCTCTTCAGCTTCATTCTCTGCTCTACTTGCCTCCCCTTGCAATAGATCCACTTGTTGTGCAGCTTCTCTTGCTATAATTAGTACATTTGATATCTGCTCTTCAGTATATAGCTCTGGTACTACTTCATTCCCAATGGTCTTGAGTAGAGCTAAACTGTCAGATTTTGAAGAATGAGAGGTTTTGTGAGAGGGAGTTTTGTGGTTGGAGAGCTGCTCTTCATCTAACTTCTCCCCCTTCTTGACCTTCTTAGCCAAGGAGGTTAAGAAAGATCTGGTGACTTTAGAGGAAGAGATGGAGGTCTTCAGGCTTTGCACAGAGGCACTGACCCCATCTATTTGGGTCTGCATGTGTAAGATGGAGGAATGAATCTTGGAGCAATGCCCATCCAGCATTGCTTGGAATTTTGGGCTGTGGATTTGATGCACTGAGTGATGAGGTTTTCAGTGGATGGAGATGGTTCAAAATGTGGTTTAGATGATCTAGTCTCTTATGCCATAGTTCACTTTTATTAATAATATTGTTGAACAAACAGACTTCTGTGGGTGAGGAGCTAAAGTCTACTATATATACCTTCCCTTTTCTAATTCCATTGAGTACTATGGCACCAGTCTTGATATCAATAATATGGCAAAATAGTGTGGTGAATTTTACCTCATACTTATCACTGTCACATATCTGACTTATACTTATCAGATTGTGCTTTAGTCCTTTGACTACTGCCACATTCTTGAAGGTGACTTTCCCTTCTTTGAAATCTCCAAATCCCCTGGTTTGGCCACAGCTGGAATCTCCAAAAGTCACTGGTGGTCCAAGTCTATCCTCAAAGTTGATTAATAGGTTTTTGTATCCTGTCATGTGCATGGAGCATCCACTGCCAAGTACCACACCAGCCTGGAGATGTGATACATCTGCACATAAAATTTTAAACATTAGTTTGGACCCTCCTAAGCTGGGGTCCCTTCCTCCCATCAATGGCAGGTTTGATGAAAGAATAAGAGGGTTTTTCAGAATATCATTCCTCCTTTAGGGGTATTGGCTTATCATACCGATTGTCTTTGGTAATGTTGCAGAAGTAGTGTTCATAATAAAAGGAAATGGATTGAGAAGACGTTTTGGAAGAGGAGACATTTCTGTTAGATTGGTTGCGTCGATATGAATTCGACGTATGTTTAAAGTTGCGTCGAGTGGAAGTCGACGCTTCCTTCATTCTGTGGTTACTTCTAGTCGAAGCATATGAGAGATTGCGTCGATTGGGAATCGACGTATTTTGGTGTCTGCGTTGATTAGAAATCGATGCATTATTTGAGTTGCGTTGAGTAGAATTCGACGCACGTCGATAATAATTCGACGCAAGTTTATTTCTTTTCTGAGGATATTTTCCTAGGATTCCTTCATACATAGTGAGACTATTTTTGTTAAACACAGTGGTTGTTTCTGAATTTTCTTGTGATCTTTCTCCTGTCAAATGATTTTTCCTAGTGAAGTGAATAGGATGTCTCCAGACAGATGATGCGATGATTCGGCAAGTGCACCGGTCGCGCAAGTAATAATAATGGGGAAAATCCCCGAGTGTCGGTCTCTTGAGGAACACAGTAAGGTGGAGTTAGGTTTCGAGGAGGACTTGAGATTGAAGTCCTTAAATCGGATGGAATGCGGGGGAGTTGGGTTGGCTTTTGGAAAATGAAATAAAAGCTATCAACTACTCCTATGCAATGCCGCTATGCAATGCTTCGCTCGGCGGGATGGAAGACTACGTAGGCCTTGAACGCGCTACTTCGTAAGGGCGGATGGACGAGTAGGCAAGCGGATCGAACTATGCAGGCCTTGAGCGCGCTGCTTCGTTAGGCGGGATGGAGTACGGGCCGCGATGCCACGCTTCGGTAGGCGGATGGGCGAGTAGGCTAACGGAATGAGGGTCGCAAGCACCTCTTCGACAAGCACGCCACTAGCAATTGCTAGTGCGGCACACGAACGCGGTGGTGAAGTGGAAAATGGATGGTGGCGCTCCTCATAAACACATAGACCACAAAAGCATTTCACACAAACATGAAATCTATATAAATAGAAGCAAGTCTAAGTGCAACTTCATCAAAATATATAGATCTAGCTATTACAACAATCAATAAGAGAAGAATAAGGCAAGAAATCGACCGAATCCGAAGGCTCGTTGTAGATTCACGGTTGGAATCGCCGGGTTGTCAATCCGCGTCCAAGCTCGGTCCGCAACTACGTCCGGGGTAGAGAGAGCTGTCACGACACTCCAATGGACCCGTCTTCTTCGTGTCACGATCCGATAGAGGTTGCAAACTTCCTCTTGCTTGATGGTAATGGCGGCTAGGTCTTCCTTTGGAGCTCTTGGATGAAGGAGGAGGCCGAGAGGAAACTCCGGCTCAAGATTGGCGTGAAGAGCAAGCCCGGAGCACCTCTAGATGGTGGGCGGCGATGGAGGGGCGAAGTCGGACGAACTGGAGCAGAAAACGGCGGAATACGGCGGGCTATCTTGACCTAAATCGCGAGCAGGGAATTTATAGGCGCTGGAATTAAACAGTGCGCACGGTCAGTGGCGCACGACCAGTGGTCGTGCGCACTAGAATCCTGTGATCGTGCGTCTGCCTGGACGGAACCTGCAAAGACAGAAATTATGAAATAACATGTTCGCACGACCGGTGGCGCACGACCGGTGGTCGTGCGCACTAGCGTTGATGGTCGTGCGCAATACAGCAAACATAACTCAGAATTTTAATGATAAGTGCGCACGAGCAGTGGCGCACGACCGGTGGTCGTGCGCACTGGCGTTGGTGGTCGTGCGCACTGCACCAAACAGAACTCGTGAAAAAGGGTTAAGTGCACACGATCAGTGGCGCACGACCAGTGGTCGTGCGCCATAGAACCGGTGATCGTGCGCAGTGTTCCTGTGCAGAATTGCACCGGAAACACCTGCACGACACCTGTTCCAGCGTACGACACCAGTCTAACCACTGAAAGTGGGACTTAACATTGCAAGAAAACTACTAATGAAGATAAGCATGAAATCACACCAAAATAGGCCAAGAGGTGCACCTAGCATAGACTGATCAATATGAACTATAACAGGGCTAAAGTGCGGTGAAATGATAGGAAAAATGGCCCAGATGAGTCCATAAAAGTGTATATGATCAGGACTCATCAACAGATTTGCTGGGTGATTGAGGTTTGGGTTCAGTGTTATATTCAAGTTGTCTAAATCTATCAGTGAGATTGTTAGAGATATTCTTGAGCTTCTGACTTCTACTATTTAGAGAGTCTTCAAAAGCTTTTGCCTTTGCTAGCTCATTTCTTAGTGCTTGATTTTCAGTATTGATTTTATTTAGTTGTTCCTCTGAGAGTCCTAGACTGAGCTCATGGCTTTTATGTTGTGTATTTGTTTGTTTGAGATTGTTTAGTTCATTTCTTAGTTCCTTTACTTCTTTCTCAGATTTGACTAGAATTAAACAGAGTTCTTTGAAACTATTTTTGAAATCAGTGGAAGAGAAATCTATATCATCAAATATATTTACCAGAGATGTATCTTCAGGCTTTTCAGTAGCCATCAAGCAGGTTTCCTCTTGCTTAGCCTTTTCCTGATCATCTTCAGATGAGGTACTCACTTCAGATTCTGAATCACTCCATGATTGAGCAATGAATCCTTTCTCTTTCTTCTTCTTCTTCTTTAGATCTGTTCTTTTCAGATCTTTCTTATTGCTGATCTCTTTAGGACATTCAGGTGCAATGTGTCCAGGTTCCCTGCAAGAGTAACATATAATCTCTTTATTAGGAGTTTTGTCATACCTGGTTCTTGAGTCTCTCCTTCTGGATCCTTCTGTTTTGATCCACTTCTTGAACCTTCTGGCCAGTAGATTGATCTGCTCTTCATCATTTGTAGAGGGTTCTCCTTCAGTAGCCTTCAAAGCAATGCTCTTTTCTTTTGAGAGTGGAGGAGCCTTTTCTTTCTCTTCTTTCTCAGCTCTTGTTTTCAGCAGCTGTTCATAAGATCTTAATTTACCCAACAGGACATCTGTTGAGATTTCTGTTTGACTTCTGGAGTCTTTAATTGGTCAGATTCTTGAATCCCACGAGCTAGGGAAGCAAGTCAGCAATTTGTCATTTATCTAAGTGAGAGATATGTCCTTCTCAAGTGTTTTTAGCTCATTTATTATGAGGCTGAATCTGGCATACATGTCAGCAACACTTTCATTTTCTTTCTTCTGGAAGTTTTCATATTGGGAGATAAGTAATGCCTTTTTATCCTTCCTCTCATCAGCACTCCCTTCTACCATTTTGTTGAGAGCTTCCCATATTTCCTTAGCTGACTCATATTCAGCAATCTTTTGGAAGATTTCATCTGAGAGAGTTGAGACTAAGATATTCATAGCCTTGGCATCACATGCTTGAGCTTTCTTTTCTTCATCTGTCCATTCAGCCTTTGGAGCAAGTGTTTGTGTGTCCTTTCCACTTGAGTCCTTCTTGAATGGCTTGGGAGGACCTGTCATGATAACATCAAATAATTCTCCATCAATAGACTTTAGATAAATTTTAATTCTTGTTTTCCAAAGTGCAAACTTTTTAAGGTTGCAAATTGGTGGTCTGGTGGTAGCATAATCTTTGATTTGTGCCATGTGAAAAGATATAGTTTTAAATATATATATATGAGGTAGGATCTTTTTGATCAAGGAGTTAACCTTTTTAGATCAACCTCGCTTTGATACCAATTGAAAGTGCACAGTTAACCTCACTAGAATTCTCTAGAGGGGGGTGAATAGAGATTTAAAAATACTTTGTGCTATTATATATATATATGTGTAATAATCACAGATTTAGGCTTCCCACACACCAACAAGAATTAAGCAAGTAAAGAAGAAAAATGACAACAAGAAAATCACAGCACAACACAAGGAAATATAGTGGTTCCCCAAACTTTGGGTAGTCCACTCTTCTACCCCCTTGGTAGGAATTCACTAACTTGCACTGAGTCTTTTGATAAGGAGACTCATAGAACCAGACTGAGTCTTTTGATAAGGAGACTCTTAGAACCAAACTGAGTCTTTTGGTAAGGAGACTCTTAGAACCACTACAACTGAATTTTTTGAAAAGAGATTCTAAAAACTCTTTTACACAGCTTAAAAGTGAATAAGAAAGAGAAGAAGAAGTAGAACAAGTAGAAGAATAGAAGACAATATATATAAGAAGGAATCTTCTTCCTAGCAAGAAGATTAGAAGCACAAGTATAGTGAATATGATTTCTCTTCTATAGTAAGAAGGAGATTTGTAAGCTTTTCTCTCTTTTGTGAGAGCTTTCAGAATTTGCAGCAGAATGACTTCAGAAGAAGGAGAAGATGAATGCTTTTTCTTTTGCTGCAGCACATTATCTCTTTTCTCAACTTTCTCACTCTTCACTTGGGAGCTCTTCCTCTTTTTCAAATGTATATGATGGATCACTAGTTCTCATTCTCTGCCGACCTCCTTCTTATTTATAGCCCTGTTTAAAATATATTGCTAAAGGAGAATAATCAATTTGCAGACAGGATTAGAAAGAGATAAGAGTTTCCATAGTTAATATTTCTGTAGAAGGAAAGGAATTCATTCTGATTTCAAATAATATCCATAATAATCTTAATCAAATTAGCCAAGAATCAAATAGAAGGAAAGACTGATTCAGAACGGCTATAAAAGAATAATATCATTCCATATAAATCAGATCTACAGAAAGAAGGAAAGAGATCTGACGTGTTTTTGAATTACTTATAGATATCGACGTGCGTCGATTACTATTCGACGTAAACGTCGATTTCATCCTGGCTGGACGTCGAGAGGAGAATAAGGAAGGTGCGTCGACTAAGATGCGTCGACTTTATCACATGCGTCGACTAGAAGTCAGAGGTACGTCGACTATGATTGCGTCGAATTCTTCTAAGAGTTACTTCGACTTATTCTGAGAGAAACGTCGACTATAGTTCGACGTTGCGTCGAATACTATTCGACGCATATTTACTTAGACTAACTTTTCATTCTTAGAAGTTATATTCTACTCAATTCTAGGGGTTAAGATAAATCATTTCCCCAACAAACATCTTAACATGATTCGATGAACCTATGAACGATCATTTAAAAGAACCTTTCAATGAAAATCCCTAAATTGCAATTGAGTTCAGTGTGAGATATCATACATAAATTCATACTGAAATATGCTGAATATCATACTGAAATCGATATCATTAATGGAAAATGTTGAACGTTCGGTGTGTATATATATGTTAGGGGCTTGTTGAGGAATTTCGCATACCGAAAAGGGAGGATCAAAAAGCACTGGAGTTCAGTTCATCTTGGAGGTTTGGCAATGGAATGTTTGCTCTGGTTCTATCCTTTGGCCTTCTACTGACTGCATTGAGAAGTAGAAAGGCTAGATCATGGCGATATGGTTGTGGTAAGTCTTCATATACTCATTTTAAGGGGATTTTTTTATAAATAAATTTTCTTTTTTGGAGTCTGAAACTAAGCTGAAATAATTTCCGCAGGCTGGCTGAGAGGTTTCATTGCTGATTATGGGGTGCCTTTGATGGTTTTGGTGTGGACTATGATTTCTTATATACCTTCTAACAGTGTCCCCAAAGGAATACCCAGACGACTTTTTAGTCCAAACCCTTGGTCACCTGGTGCATATGAAAACTGGACTGTCATTAAGGTAAATTCATGATTTAGAATTTATATATAAAATATCTTCTGCTTGTTTCACAATTTTTGATTGAGAACAATAATGATTAATTACTCTTCAAAAACAGGAAATGTTGGACGTTCCATTGCTTTACATAATTGGAGCATTTATTCCAGCTACAATGATAGCAGTCCTCTATTATTTTGATCACAGTGTGGCGTCTCAGCTTGCACAACAGAAGGAGTTCAATTTGAGAAAGCCGCCATCTTTTCACTATGATTTACTTCTTTTGGGATTTTTGGTACTCTTTGCTTCCTCCATTTTCCATGCAGTATCATCATGTTTAGTCTCACATTGGATATAAATGATTTTGACCCCTAATTTATCTGGCCTTTTTTACTTAGTCACCCTTTGATCCACACGCCTAACAAATGGGCATTAAAGACCACATTCGGTTGGGGATCAAGTGCTTCATGCAACACATGGAAGGATAGGAATGTGTTTGCGAAAAATAATAGACATTTGACATAGAACTACATGATGTCTAAATTTTATCTTACTAAAACATTATATTTTAGCATTGTCTTAATTATTCTATAAATGCCATTTATTCCTACCAAGACCATCATCTTATTTTTACAAACCTCTTCATATCTTGATACAAAATTTACCCTATAAATGTTGTATGAGTAGCCTGCTTGAACGGTTTAAACCATTGGTGTATCAGACCAAATTTTATTACCCCCCCCCCCCCCCCCCCCCCCCCCAATTAATTAGCACTCCCTTACACCATCCCTTGTATTAATCTTATAAATTTTTTTTTATTTAATCCTATTGTCACTGATGTCAACATTACACTTATACCTTTAACAGACCTTACTTTGTGGGCTTCTTGGCATACCTCCATCAAATGGGGTAATCCCACAATCACCCATGCATACTAAGAGTTTGGCCACTCTCAAACACCAAGTAAGCTACCAAAGAACTTCAAGCATGTTAGATAAAATAGATCACGGTTTCCATGCTATCTTTTGTTTTTACTAAATGGCTCAATTTCTTATTTATGTTCTCTTCAGCTTCTCCGAAATCGATTAGTAGCCAATGCAAGACAAAGCATGAAGCAGAATTCAAGCTTAAGCCAATTATATGGTAACATGGAACAAGAGTATCAGCAAATGCAGACCCCTCTGATCTACCAGGAGAAGTCTGTTCGGGTATGATGGTTCCAATATCTTTGCATTCCATAGAGTATTTTTTTTGTACATATATGTTCACAATGTAAACCTAGTGGGCAGATTTTAGTAATTTTAAAAGTTAAGGGGTGGTCTTGTAGGTATGCAAAATCACCGAGTAATTTTTCATGATCATTACTATAAATTCAAGTTTCAACTAGAGTCTAAATTGTGCGTGCAGGCATTGAAGGAACTAAAGGAATCAACCATTCAAATGGTTTCGAGATTGGGAAGCATTGATGCTCCCGTGGACGAGTCGGTGTTTGATATTGAAAAGGAAATCGATGATTTATTACCCGTTGAGGTTAAAGAGCAACGAGTCAGCAACTTGTTGCAGTCTTTTATGGTGGGATGCTGCGTAGCTGCTATGCCAATTCTGAAGAAGATTCCCACCTCTGTATTATGGGGTTACTTTGCCTTCATGGCCATAGAGAGTTTACCTGGCAACCAATTCTGGGAGAGGATACTCCTGCTCTTTACTGCACCAAGCAGAAGATACATGTAAATCCCTTGAAAACCTCTCCCATTTTCTTCGTCTTCTTTACGGATTTTTTAAGTAAAAATTCTCTCTGTTTCAACATTGGTATACATTCCAAAATTTATATAAATAACTGAAGGAAACATGAACCTTGGACAGCTCATGGAGACGCTTTGATTCCAGATGTGTGCCGTTCCATTTCCTGCAGCCCTCTTTATTCTCCCCAATAAATGTTTCAGCTTCCTTTTCTAAGAGCTCTTGGGAAATTGTTTAAGTCATTACTGCATCCGTTTCTATTCCTGCACTATATAAGATCAATGTATTAGATGCCTAAATTCAATGAAAAAGCTATCACCGTTTCTTCCCTTTTTTTTTTCCTCCTGTGTTCTTCCCTCTCCACTTCTCATACTCTGAAATGTTAGGATAAGTTTCTATCAGTGGTATCAGAGCCATTGTATCCTGCATTCCTATACGTTGGAATCTATGGCTTCATCATCTACCTCTCACGGGTCTGCCCCCATCTTCAATGGGGAAATGTACGAGCACTGGGCAATCAAGATGGAAACATACTTTGATTCCCAGGACTTATGGGAGACAGTTGAAAAGGGCCCAATACCGGATCCAAAGGCAAAGACAGCTGTTGGTGGTGAAGTAGTAATACCCAAAGAAGAAAAGAAAAAGAATTCTTTGGCCCTACACATCATCCAGAATGCTGTCACAAGCCAAATCTTTCCTCGCATTATGGGAGCAAAGACAGCCAAGCAAGCCTGGGATACTCTCAAAGAATGCTACCAAGGTGACAAGAGGGTGATCTCAATACGACGACAAAATCTGCGTCGACAATTTGATGAGCTCACCATGAAGAATGAAGAAAAGATTTTTGATTATCTACCAAGGGTGACTAATCTAACAAATCAGCTCAGCACCCTTGGTGCTCCCATACCTGAATCAGAAATTGTCCTGAAAATCTTAAGAAGTCTGCCTCAGCAATATGAGCATGTTGCCGCCTCCATTGAAGAAGGCAATGATGTGGAAGAACTTCCCATAACAATTCTTGTAAGTAAAATTCAATCACATGAAGAGAGAATGAAAAGGTACTCCTCAAATTCCCTTGATCATGCCTTTCAAGCCAAGATGTCTCTAGGCAAAAGGCATGGAGAAGAACAAAATCCAGAAAAAATTGTGTTCTGCACTCTTTGCAAAAAGAACACTCATGACACCTTGAAGTGTTACTACAAATGCAAAAGATGCCGCAAGCCAACTCACTTTGATAAGGATTGTTGGTTTAAGAATAAAGATAAAGGAGAAGCCAAGTTTGTTGAAGAAAAAAGGGACCAAGATGAGAAGATGTTAATGGCAACCTGCTTGGAGGGTGCTGAAAAGCAAAAATCATCCAACTGGTACGTCGATTCAGGATGTTCAAGTCACATGACTTATGACATCACCTTGTTTGATCACTTGGACAAATCTTACAAGTCCAATGTCATACTTGGTGATGGAAATAGCAAACTTGTAGAAGGAAGAGGAGACATCACCATAAGGAACCAAAGTGGTGAAAAACAAGTCCTGGAAGGAGTTCAGTTCGTCCCCTCACTAGCTCAGAACCTGCTAAGTGTAGGGCAAATGATGGATGATGGATACAGTTTTGTGTTCAAGACTAATGCCTGCTCTATTTTTGATTCCCTACAAAGGAACATTGGCACTGCCCAAATGTCAAAAAACCATATTTTTCCAATTGAACTAGAAGCAGCAAATCACCCAAATCACTCCCTTATTAGCAGCACTCAAGACCCTGCAATTCTCTGGCATCAGAGGTTAGGACACCTCAACTACAACTCCATGAGGCAGCTGTTCGAAGAAAAACTGGCTAGAGATTTGCCTGATCTTCAACTCAAAGCCCCTCACCACATGTGTACAACTTGTGCACTTGGGAAATCTCACAGGCAACCCTTTCCAACATCAGATCAGAGAAGTTCACAGCCCCTTGAACTCGTGCATTGTGACCTGTGGGGGCCAGCATCAACAGAATCACACAGTGGAAAGAGATACTTCTTCCTATTGGTGGATGACTACTCAAGGTATGCTTGGATCTATTTTCTGCAACAAAAATCTGAAGCTTTTACATTCTTTGTTGATTTTAAAAGAGAAATAGAGAAGAAGTTAGAAAAGAGCATAAAAACCTTGAGATGTGATAATGGGGGTGAGTTCACATCACATGTGTTCAATCATTTCTGCAAATTACATGGGATAAAAAGGGAGTTCACTGTTCCTGGCTCACCTCAGCAGAATGGGGTTGTAGAAAGGAGGAATAGGACCATTCTAGAGATGGCCAGGGCACTCAAGCTGCAACACAGCCTACCAAAAAATTTCTGGGCTGAGGCTGCAAGCACTGCAACCTATATCCTAAATAGGTGTCCAACCAAAGCCTTGAACAAAATAACTCCCTATGAAGTTCTGTTCCAAAAAAGGCCAAAGTTAGGACATTTAAGATCTTTTGGATGTATTGCTTTTGCTCACATCCTCAAGGAAAAAAGGGACAAGCTAGATCCCACAAGCATAAAGTGCATATTCACTGGATATAGTGAAAACAAAAAGGCATACAGATTATTTGACCCTGTCACACAGCAATTAATAATATCTAGAGATGTGATCTTCCACGAAGATGAAGAGTGGCATTGGGCATCAGACAATGAAGGCAGGATCATCTCTTCTGATGGGCCGGTTGCGCCACCCTTGGACACCATCCTGGAACCACCAAAAGATCACCTGGAGGAAGATGTTCAACCAGCTGCAGTCGCTGAAGACATGCCTCTATCAGATCATGGCGACTCTGACCCTGAGTCATCATCACCCAAGAAGATGAGAAATATTAGTGATATATATGAAAATACTAACCCAGTTTTGTTTCATTCCAGTCCAATCACTTTTCTTGATGCAGTTAACAGCAATGAATGGAAGAAAGCCATGGGAGAGGAGATAGAAGTTATTGAAAAAAACAAAACTTGGAGCCTTGTACCCAGACCCAAGCAGAAAAACATCATTGGATTAAAATGGGTCTACAAACTAAAGCATAATGAAGCTGGACAGGTGGTGAAACACAAAGCCAGGCTCGTAGCTAAGGGCTACAGTCAACATTTTGGAAGAGATTACGACGAAACCTTTGCCCCCGTTGTAAGGATGGAAACAGTGCGTCTCATCCTTTCAATTGCTGCCAATCATTCCTTCCCTATCTACCATATGGACGTCAAGTCCGCCTTCCTGAATGGGACCCTGAATGAAGAAACATACGTGGAGCAACCAGAAGGATTCATAAAGAGAGGAAAAGAAGAATTTGTGTACAGGCTCCACAAAGCTCTCTACGGGCTTAAACAAGCCCCAAGGGCTTGGCACTCCAATATCTCAAGTTTCTTTCTTGAAGAAGGTCTCACAGCAAGCAAATATGAGCCCTCCCTGTACTACAAAAGAAGTGAAGATCAGCTTGAACTTGTTATCTGTTTGTATGTGGATGACTTACTCATCACAGGAAATTCTGAGGCATGCATCTCTTCCTTCAAGAGGAAAATGCAACAGAGATATGAAATGACTGACTTAGGGCCATTAAAGCTCTTCCTTGGTCTACAGATACATCAACAACCTGGACACCTGTTTGTGTCACAAGAATTATACATAAAAGAGCTTCTAAAAAAGTATAATATGCTGGATTGCAATCCATGCTTGACACCTATGTCAACTGGAGAGAGATTGAGCAAGATTCAAGAAGGGGATGAGAAGGTAAATGAAGAAGAGTATAGAAGCCTTGTCGGGTCCCTGATTTATCTGACTCACACTAGACCTGACATTGAGCAGGCCGTGAACCTCATTTCAAGATTCGTAAGCCAGCCAAGTAAGCTCCATTTTAATGCAGCCAAAAGGATTCTCAGATATCTCCAAGGAACGAAGCAACTTGGACTCCACTTCTACCAAGATCTCAACCCAGGGCTCACCGGCTATAGTGATTCCGACTGGGGAGGCTCGTTGGATGACAGGAAGAGTACCAGTGGTTACATTTTCTTCTATGGGTCAAATTCAATAGCCTGGAGCTCACGGAAACAGCCTACGGTGGCGCTGTCTACAACAGAAGCCGAGTACATGGCCTTGTGTTCAGCTGCCTGTGAAGGATTATGGTTAAGAAGGATGATAGAAGAACTGATTTGTAGTAAGCATTCCAGCATACAACTGATGTGCGACAATATGTCTGCCATAGCACTCTCCAAGAATCCCGTGTTCCATAGCAAGAGCAAACACATAGAGATTAAACATCATTTCATCAGAGAAAAGGTAGAAAGTAAGGAAGTTCAGATTGAGTTTTGCGGCACAGAAATGCAGATTGCAGATGTGTTTACCAAACCGCTGGGAAGAGCTAGGTTTGCGGTGCTGCGGAAGAAACTTGGGATCACCGCCCTGGTTCAAGAAGGGGTGAAGGAAACATGAACCTTGGACAGCTCATGGAGACGCTTTGATTCCAGATGTGTGCCGTTCCATTTCCTGCAGCCCTCTTTATTCTCCCCAATAAATGTTTCAGCTTCCTTTTCTAAGAGCTCTTGGGAAATTGTTTAAGTCATTACTGCATCCGTTTCTATTCCTGCACTATATAAGATCAATGTATTAGATGCCTAAATTCAATGAAAAAGCTATCACCGTTTCTTCCCTTTTTTTTTTCCTCCTGTGTTCTTCCCTCTCCACTTCTCATACTCTGAAATGTTAGGATAAGTTTCTATCAATAACAACAAATATTGTATAGTTTTAAGCGTAAGCAACTAAGCATCATGATTCTGCTAATCATCTTGTCAAAACTATGGTAGCTCTGATGTGTTATGATCATAATCCTAGTATGTATACCGAAGGTTTCATAATAGACCAGAAATTCCATCTTTCTAAAGAATTGTTACATTTAGCCTGTGACCTGAACAGTAAATTTATATATATATTCAGAGTGCTTGAAGAGTACCATGCAACATTTGTGGAAACTGTTCCTTTCAAGACGATAGCCTTCTTCACCATTTTTCAAACGGCTTACCTGCTTGTGTGCTTTGGAATTACATGGATTCCTATCGCTGGTGTTCTTTTTCCCCTTATGATCATGCTTTTGGTCCCTGCAAGGCAGTATCTACTTCCTAGGCTCTTTAAAGGGGCACACCTTACAGACATGGATGCAGCCGAATATGAGGAGTCTCCCGCAATTCCATTCCCTGCAGAAACTGTGAGTTGCCTGCTTCAATCGATATAAAGTGTGCACTTTTCTAATGAGATATGCTTTGCTGATACCCGCAGATTATCAATGCAAAATTACTTCTTTTTTGCTACTACGAGTCGATTTCGCTACAATTACCAATATTTAGTCTACAAATATTTGTATTCTGTTTTATGAATCATTGTTTTTCATTTATTCCCATTGATCAATTCTCGTGATGTTAAATCTAAACCGGCCCGAGCTACTATTAGTTATAATATCATCACTTCAGTTGGAAAGAGATGATTTAGTTTTGACTAGTGTTGGGCATTAAAATGGAATCATATTATTAGTTTTGCAGCGGTTTTTTTTTAACTTACCAATTTGATGTGAAACTATCGCAAGAGTTCTGATTGCATCTTCTTTTGTTGAAACAGGAGATAAAAGGAGCCACAAGACCTTCATTTTCTCAAAGCGGGGAGATCCTCGACGAGTTAATCACCCGAAGTCGCGGTGAAATTAAGCATATGAATAGTCCTAAAGTTAACAGCGCTACAAGAACACCAGGAAGTGATCACAGGGGCTTGAATAGCTCCACACTATCAGATAGATCATTTAGTCCTCGCATAATTGAACTCAAGCAGGAGCAGAGTCCTAGACTCGGTAGGAGAGTGTCTTTAAGCCCACAAACAGGAGAAATAATTAGATCTTCAAGGTTGGGGGAGTCAACTTCTTTAAGCCCACAAACGGGAGATATAATTAGGCCTTAATAGTTGGGAGAGCTGATCTCCAAGGAGTAAAGATGAAAAAGAATAGCACCAATTTGTAGCTAACAGGTCTATATATTATTAAGCTTGTTCTGAATATCAATATATAATTAAGTCTTTGTTTATTTTATTAGCTTTTTATCGCATGAGTGTAAAATGTATTATCTCCATTTTTTTATTTTTAAATGTTATATGGAAATCAATAGTGTTTATTCTGCTACCCAAGCATTGTCTATCTCTTGTATGAAGTTCCTATGCTCAGAGCATTAGCATTTTTATACGAACAGATTCTCCTCCTTAAGCTCAGTAACCATTTATTTTATTGAATTAATGAAACATGAACATCATCAACATTTTAATATTGTCCTAACTATTTGGTTGACTATAAGGATTTTCAAGTTTCTTTCTAATCAATGTGTTAAAAACGATGGAACTCTGGAACTGAAGGCTCTCCATTCGTATTATTAAGAATCAGGAAAAAATACATTAAGATCTCTGATTACAAATCTTACATATATAGCCTCGCCTTCTGCCAATTCAAAGATAAAATAACAGAAATAGATAAGTAAATTTACATCAAAAACCATCCATCTGTACATAACTAATTTATATTTCTTCACCCCCCCTCAAGTTTGAATTTGGGAGAGTTGACAAATTCCCAACTTGTTTAATAGAATGGAGAGTTGAGCATGCCCCAAAGCTTTGGTGAATAAATCAGCAAATTGAACTTTGGTAGGAACATAAGTTGGGGCGATCAAACCGGAAGCTAATTTCTCACGAACAAGATGACAGCCCAGTTTAATATGCTTCGTCTGTTCATGATAGACGGGATTGGATGCGATGTGTAATGCAGCTTGGCTATCACATGCTAAGGAGATATGAGTTAAATTATCAATTTGCAAATCATGGAAGAGGTTAACAAGCCAAGTATCCATGACTCGATATTCAGATTCAGCGGAGGATTTAGAAACGGTGGCCTGCTTTTTAGTCTTCCAGGAAATAAGAGAACCGCCAAGTTGAATGCAATATCCAGAAATGGAACGCCGGGTTGTCGGGCATGAAGCCCAATCAGCATCACAAAAGGCTTGTAATTGTTAGGGTGCAGCAGTTGAAAAGAACATTCCTTGCCCAACGGTCCCTTTAATATATTGCAAAACTCTATGAGCCATAAGAAGGTGGGGAGTCTTTGGTGTAGACATAAATTGGCTGAGTATATGAACGACATATTGTAAGTCTGAACTCCGGAAGTTTAACCGTTAGGTAGATTAATCGTCCAATTAAGAGGCGGTAGATTGAAGGATCGGGGAGTTCATCAACATCAGTTGGATTCTATCGATGGTTTTGTTCAATGGGAATAGAACTTATGTTTGCTTCTGATAGGTGCATGTCCTGAAGAATATCCCGCGCATATTTGTGTTGATGTAGGTATATGCCCACTGATGTGCGTAAGATTTCTAAGCCTAGAAAATTGGTTAATGAACCTAAATCTTTAATCTGAAAATGTTGATTTAAGATAAGTTTCAAAGCATCAAGACCAGTCTGATGAGTCCCCACCAGAATAATGTCATCAACGTATACTAAGAGAGCTATGAAATGGCTGTTGTTAACTTTTGTAAAAAGAGAATGATCATTGCAGGACAGTTGAATGGCAAGAGAAATGAAAGTGCTAAAGAATTTGGAAAACGAGAGGATTGCTTAAGACCGTATAATGACTTAAGTAATTTACAAATAGGCTTAGCTTGTCCAGATCTTGGTGGATGAAAACGCGCGGGGGGGGGGGATTGCATATAGACTTCCTCTAGCAAATCACCATAGAGAAATGCATTGTGAACAACAAGTTGATTAAGACACCATCCTTTAGAGGCTGTTATGGCTAGAAGAACACGAACGGTAGTCATTTTGGCCACTGGCGCAAAAGTGTCTTGATAGTATAATCCTTCAGTTTGTGTGTAGCCCTTAGCGACTAGGCACGCTTTTGTTGGGAATTGTACCCAACAATGTTCCTGATTTGAAGAAGTGCTCAGATCAATGATAAATGCACTATGTATTTGATGGTATAGTTTATTCATGACTGCAGAAGATAAACCATATGCCAAGTAATTTTCTATGTCCAAAATCATCAAGGACTGGATATATCGTAGAGATAATATACATATCGTTGAAAAACATCAAAGCTATATCACTAGTTGTAACATCCCAATTCGAACTAGACCCCTCGTGTGACACGTGGGTCACTTCAAGGTGCTTGGGCTAAGAAGGAGTCTTGAGATCCTAATGGTGCCAAGGATGTGCCCTGATCTCCAGGAGTGGATGTAACCATCACCTCCTTAACGTTAGAAAGCAAATGGCAAAGTATTGGTAAAAGGGAGCTAATGCCGGCGATAGCGGCCGAATCAATGCACGTGATTTTTCCATAGTGGATGGTCTAAATTGCCTAAATCCAGGTTAATAGTGGAAATTCAAAGCCAATAGGCAGATGGAAAGTGGTTGTGGAGTTTCAACATAAGGGTTGGAAATTGGAATTTCATTTAATGCTCATTAATGCTATTTCTCTCTCTTCATTCTCTCCTAACTCAAAGGGGCTGAACTCCCCTAATCAAATTACCTTATTCATCTTCTTCTTCCTCTTCCTCTTCTTTTCTTCATCTTATTCCTCACACCTTAAGAGAGAGTTAACATAGGGTTTTTGAAAGAGCAAGCTTGGAGAAGAAGATTTGGAGCTTGACCGACTACCACCATGCTGCCATGAAGATAAGCTTGAACCATGGCCGAAAAATAAGGTGACTTCCGACCCCTCTCCCTTGGTGCTAGATCGTAGAGAAAATTAGGAGAGGTGTTGAGCTCAAAAGAGCTTGTCTTGTGAGTTAATGGAGCTTCCTAGGAAAAGACCAAACCGGATCTTTCTCTTTAGGGCACCGATTGCCGCGAAAGTTCCTTCAATCACTTCTTCTCTTCAAAAGTAAGAGATAGGATTTTGTTGGGAAAATGATTTCTCTTAACCCCTGAACATAAGTTGAATATGAATTCCAAGAAAAGAAAATCAAGGTTAAGTAAATGTGCGTCGAATAGTATTCGACGCAACGTCGAGACAAAGTCGACGTTTCTACTAGAATGATTCGAAGTAGCTCCAAGCAGAATTTGACGTATCCTATGTCGACGTAGCTCTGACTTCTAGTCGACGTATCTTGAGAAGTCGACGCACCCAAGTGGACGCACCTTCCTTATTCTCCTCTCGACGCTCTGCCAGGATGAATTTGACGCCTACGTCGAATAGTAATCGACGCACGTCGATTTCTATGATTAATTCAAAAATCGCCAGATCTCTTTCCTTCTTTTATAGATCTGATTTATATGGAATCAATTTATTCTTTATAGTCGTTCTGAATCATTCTTTCCTCTAATAGATTCTTGGCTAAATTGATTAAATCCTTTATGGACATTATTTGAAATCAGATTGAATACTTTCCTTCTATGGATATAACAGTTATGGAAATTTCTCTTTCTTTCTAACCCTCTGCCTGCTAATTGATTACTCTCCTATAGTGTTATTTTAATAAACAGTGCTATAAATAACCAAGGAGGTCGGCAGAGAAAAATAAGAAGTGATCCACCATATACACATTGAAAAAGAGGAAAAGCTCCCAAGTAAAAAGAAAGAGAGTTGAGAAAGATTCCTGCAGCAAGCATCAAACATTCTTCTTCTTCTACTTCTAAAGCCATACTGCTGCAAAATTCTGAAAAGCTTACAATCTCCTTCTCACTATAGAAGGGAGATTTAATTCACTACTTCTTGTGCTTCCAATCTTCTTGCTAGGAAGAAGATTCATTCTTGTCTTAAATACTTTTTTTCCTTTTTCTTATTTTCATTCTCACATATTGTAAAAGAGTTTTTAGAATCACTCTTCAAAAAATTCAGTTGTACTGGTTCTAAGAGTCTCCTTTTCAAAAGACTCAGTTGGTTCTAAGAGTCTCCTTGTCAAAAGACTCAGGGTGGTTCTAAGAGTCTCCTTATCAAAAGACTCAGTGCAAGATAGTGAATTTCCTACCAAGGGGGTAGAAGAGTGGACTACCCAAAGTTTGGGGAACCACTATATTTCCTTGTGTTGTGCTGTGATTTCTTTTCTTGCATTTATTTTCTTTACTTGGTTAATTCTTGTTGTTGTGTGAGAAGCCTTAATCTGTGATCACCAAATATAAATATATATAATTATTAACTTTGCACAAAAATATATTTAAATCTCTATTCACCCCCTCTAGAGAATTCTAGTGAGGTTAACTGTGCACTTTCAATTGGTATCAGAGGGAGGTTGATCTAAAAAGGATAACTCCTGGATCAAAAAGATCCTACCTCTTATTTATATATATATATATATTTTTCTAACAATTATTTTTCACATGGCACAAATCAAAGATTATGCTTCCACCAGACCACCAATGTGCAATCTTGAAAAGTTTGCAGTTTGGAAAACAAGAATTAGGATTTATATGAACTATATTGATGAAGATTTATTTAATGTTATCTTGACAGGTCCTCCCAAGCCTTATAGAAAAGACTCAAGTGGTGAAGTGACTCAAACACTTGTCCCAAAGGCTGAGTGGACAGCTGAAGAGAAAAAGGCAGGAACATGTGATGCAAAGGCTGTAAATATTCTGGTCTCAACCCTCTCTGATGAAATCTTTCAAAGGGTTGTTGATTGTGAATCAGCCAAAGAAATTTGGGAGGCTCTCATAAAGATGGTAGAAGGAAGTGCTGATGAAAGAAAAGATAGGAAGACTCTATTGATCTCTCAATATGAGAACTTCCAAAAGAAGAATGAAGAAAACATCTCTGAGATGTATGACAGATTTAGTCTGATCATCAATCAACTAAGGGACTTGGATAGAGAAATCTCTCTTACAAAAATCAATGACAAATTGCTGATGAGTCTCCCAAGCTCATGGGATTCAAGGATATGGGCAATAAGAGACACAAGAGGACAAAGGGAAATTTCAACAGATGGTCTTTTAGGAAAACTCAGATCCTATGAGCAACTGCTGAAAACCAGAGAAGAGAAGAAGAGGAGAAAACACCCCAACTTCTTCAAAAGACAGGAACATTGCATTAAAAGCAACAGAAGAAGGAAGCACTATCACTGAAGAAGAACTATTTAGTTTCCTGACCAGAAAATTCAAGAAATGGGTCAGGATAGATGGATCAAGAAGGAGAGAGTCAAAACCAAGGTATGACAAAACTCCTACTAAAGAAATTATTTGTTATTCTTGCAGGAAACCTGGACATATTGCCCCAGAATGTCCAGAAAATGCTGAGACAAAGAAAGATCTAAAAAAGAAAGATCTCAAGAAAAAGGGGAAGAAGAAAGAAAGAGGCTTTATAGCAGAAGCCTGGAGTGATACAGACTCTGAGGACAGCTCCTCTTCTAAGAGTCACAATGAAGAGCCTAAGCAAGAAGATCTGTGCTTGATGGCCCTTGAAGGATTCAAGAATGATGATGGTGCTAAATCATGGAGTGAGACAGGATCAGAAGAAAGCATATCTTCTGAAGATGAAAAAGAAGATAGCCTTATTCTCATAGAGGAATCTGAGGATAAGGATGAGGTAAGCATTTTTGATGAAATAGATTTTCAAAGTGATAATTTCAGAAATGACTTTATGGGAATGTGTCTAGATCAACTAAAAGCTACACAAGAAATTAAAGATCTAAAGGAACAAATTAATGTGGCTAAACACCAGAGAAATAGAGAGGATAAATGCTCTAAAATTTTTGAAGTAAACATCATTGAAAAGGAAGTAGAAAGGGCTAGAATAGAAAACCAGCTCCTTAAGGATAAGGTATCCCAGGAAAAAGCCTTTGAAGAATCAATAAACATGAGAAGCCAAACTCTCAAGGAAATCACTGAACAACAAACAAGGAGACATAAAAATTTTGGTCTAGGGGCTGATCCCTTAACCAGCCAAGTTCCATTCAACAAACCTGCTTGGATGATCCCTGTAAAATTCACAAAATCCATCAAATCAAACCAAGAAAAAGACTCACTAAATAAGAAAGAAGACTCCCTCAAGGAAATAAAACAATTTGATGAAACATCATATTATTCAACTGATGACTCTCAAACTTTATCTGAATAAGCAACTAAGCCAAAAGAAACAATACATAAAAGAACAAAATCAGAAAAAAGGGAAAAAGAAAATGTGTGAAGATACAGTTGCGTCGACTTTATATCGACGCATGAATGATAGTGCGTCAACTTTTACTCAACGCAACCTCTCAGATGCCTCGACCTCTACTCGACGCTTGAATAAAAGTACATCGACTTCCAATCGACGCAACTTTTTCCATGCGTCGATATCAGATCAACGCTATCGGGAGATAGCGCCGAATATAAATCGAAGCAACTATCAACATGCGTCGAATAGATATCGACGCACAAAAGTTCAGAGCAACTTAAATGCCTATTCTCCAAAAACCTTATATAATTCCTATTCAGGATCCATTCATCCTAACCATGATTTCCATCCTAATCAACACCTCTATCCTAACTAAAATTTCTACCCTAAATCTGGTAATCAAAATTCCCATCCTAATCAAACTTTCTATCAACCCCTCTATCCTTCTCTAAACTCAAATTATCATAAGAATAAAATAATCAAGTGCCATATATGTAATAAAACTGGCGACCTTGCCAAACAATGTTGGCACAACCAATCAAACTATTTGTAAAAAGATTAGTCCTAGACTGACTTAGGACTAGGAAGAGATAAGAAGAAATAAACACCTAAAATTCTTCAGGAAAATCAAAAGTCACGTCGACTTCTAATCGACGCACCGTCGATGACTCAACTCAATAAGTAAAATTGACGCATACATCGATTACAATCGACGCATACGTCGATACGAAACCCTAACATCTTAACGCGGGCCGTATCGACGCTTACGTCGAATTCCACTCGACGTAACATCGACTTTATAAAAACGAGCGGCAATGCTAAAATATTTTCGGTCACATCCACTGAAGTACCGAATAAGCCTCGAATTGAGTCCCGTTTCGACGCTTCACCTGACTTAAAAAGATTCTTCAGTTAGAAACCTTCACTACTCTGCATCCTTTATCCTTCTTGCTCCTTAGTCCAGCCATTTCCTCCTCTCTTTCACTGACATAAAATGACTCCCAAGATAAACTCTGGTTTCGACATTGATCTCGACTCCTTCCAAGTCGCTGCAGAAAATTATAAGAACATCATAGTTCTCTTCACTGAAGCTGGATTGGACAAACTCATCTCCACAAGATGCAAGCTCCTGGAAACAGAGCTCACAGAGCTGATGACTCATGTTCAGATATCTGAATAAGGAGAAATCCAGGGAACAATCTATGAGACACCAATCTCAATCTCTGCAGAACATATTAGGACCACCTTTGATCTTCCTTCATGTATATCCTAATATTATCTTTGTTCAAATAAAATAGGGAAAGGAAATCAAATTTCAAAAGAGCAACCTTATAAGTCTTTATCATTCCCCTATTAGGTGATGAATCTATAGACCTCACACCTGATGAAATCAAGCATCTGCTAACCACCATGAAGTTTTCAAGGGATAAACCAATCCATCTAAAGAAAATAGATTTTTCTGAGGAATACAGACTGCTAGCAGATATAGTAGGAAAGATACTACTATGCAAAATTTCAGCCCATGATGCAGTTCCCAAGCAGCAACTGAACATCATGGGGGCCCTTGTGCTGAAGAAGAAGGTGGACTGGGCCACAGGTTGCTCAAAATAATAGGCTCCAAATACTCACACAAAGAAAATGCATATATGAGGATTATGAGTCAAGTACTCTTCCACTCCTTCCCTGACCTCTGTAGGTCAAAAGGAATCCCCATTCCTCCAGGGAAAAGAATGTCAATAGCCCTATTCTCCAAGTGGACCAGGCAAATCCCTAAGCCTGGTTCCATTTCTGAAAGGACTCCCTCTCCTCCTAACTCTTCTGCTCATCCATCTCCTCCTCCTCCTCCTCCTCCTCAAAGAGACAATTCTTCTCTACCTCCATCATCCACTCAAATAGTCTCTACCACCCTCACAACTCCTACTCTACCTACCTCTTCTCAAACACCTGCTCCTCAAACAGCAGTTTCTCCATCTCCTCCTCCTCATACTTTCTCATCCTCTTCACCTCCATTATCACCAATACCTCATACATCAACTAACCTTTCTCCACCTTCATCACCACCTCCACCACTCTCTCCTCATCACCAACCACAACATGAACCATCTGCATCCACTGAAGCTCTCCTCACTCAGTGCATTGCATCAGCAGCTCAAACATTCCAAGCAATGCTGGATGAGCACTGCTCCCAGATTCATTCCTCCATCCTACACATGCACACCCAAATAGATGGGGTCAGTGCCTCTGTGCAAAGTCTGAAGAACTCTCTCTCTTCCTCAAGAGTTACCAAGTCTTTCTTAACCTCCTTGGCCAAGAAGGCCAAGAAGGGGGAGAAGCTAGATGAAGAGCAGCCCTCCAATCTTAAATCTTCCTCACAAAAATCCCCTCCTTCTTCAAAATCTGACAGTCTTGCACTGCTCAAGACAATTGGAAATGAGAAAGTACCTGAGCTACATATTGAAGAACAAACAATAGAGGTACTCAATATAGCAAGAGAGGCTGCAAATCAAGTGGTACTATTACAAGGGGAGGCAAGCAGGGCAGAAAATGAAGTTGAAAAGGAAGATGTGGCAGATGGTGAGAAAGACAAAGAAACTGAAACTCAGGGGGGCTGGATACTGCTATGAATGAAGCTGAAAATGAAAAAGGACAGCCAGATGCTGTGTTGGCTGAAGCTGAAGCTCAGGTGGAGCCAGATGCTGTTTTAACTAATGCTGAAATAGAAATAGAAGGCTCTGAAGTTCCATTCTAGGGGGATCACACCACTGTGACTCAGGGGGAGCTGAGGGTACAATCTGCTACTGAGAAAGAGCAACCCACCAAAGTATTCAAAAGAAAAAGAAAGACTCCTCCTACCCCTCCTGAACAGTGATTGAAAATAATGCTGATATACTTTACCTTATAATTGAATACTAAACATGAAGTCTGTTTATATAATTATGGGGAACTTGTTTATATGATCTCTCTTTCTAATTTCTCTTCTGATTGTTTGACATATTTTTGTTCTATATAATTGCCTTGCTGAGTTGATTAAATGCTAGTACAATTTCCCTCTAAATAGGGTTAAGACAAATAGGGGGAGATTGTTGGGAAAATGATTTCTCTTAACCCCTGAACATAAGTTGAATATGAATTCCAAGAAAAGAAAATCAAGGTTAAGTAAATATGCGTCGAATAGTATTCGACGCAACGTCGAGACAAAGTCGACGTTTCTACCAGAATGATTCGAAGTAGCTCCAAGCAGAATTCGACGTATCCTATGTCGACGTAGCTCTGACTTCTAGTCGACGTATCTTGAGAAGTCGACGCACCCTAGTCGACGCACCTTTCTTATTCTCCTCTCGACGCTCTGCCAGGATGAATTCGACGCCTACGTCGAATAGTAATCGACGCACGTCGATTTCTATGATTAATTCAAAAATCGCCAGATCTCTTTCCTTCTTTTATAGATCTGATTTATATGGAATCAATTTATTCTTTATAGCCGTTCTGAATCATTCTTTCCTCTAATAGATTCTTGGCTAAATTGATTAAATCCTTTATGGACATTATTTGAAATCAGATTGAATACTTTCCTTCTATGGATATAACTGTTATGGAAATTTCTCTTTCTTTCTAACCCTCTGCCTGCTAATTGATTACTCTCCTATAGTGTTATTTTAATAAACAGAGCTATAAATAACCAAGGAGGTCGGCAGAGAAAAATAAGAAGTGATCCACCATATACACATTGAAAAAGAGGAAAAGCTCCCAAGTAAAAAGAAAGAGAGTTAAGAAAGATTCCTGCAGCAAGCATCAAGCATTCTTCTTCTGCTTCTAAAGCCATACCGCTGCAAAATTCTGAAAAGCTTACAATCTCCTTCTCACTATAGAAGGGAGATTTAATTCACTACTTCTTGTGCTTCCAATCTTCTTGCTAGGAAGAAGATTCATTCTTGTCTTAAATACTTCTTTTCCTTTTTCTTATTTTCATTCTCACATATTGTAAAAGAGTTTTTAGAATCACTCTTCAAAAAATTCAGTTGTACTGGTTCTAAGAGTCTCCTTTTCAAAAGACTCAGTTGGTTCTAAGAGTCTCCTTGTCAAAAGACTCAGGGTGGTTCTAAGAGTCTCCTTATCAAAAGACTCAGTGCAAGATAGTGAATTTCCTACCAAGGTGGTAGAAGAGTGGACTACCCAAAGTTTGGGGAACCACTATATTTCCTTGTGTTGTGCTGTGATTTCTTTTCTTGCATTTATTTTCTTTACATGGTTAATTCTTATTGGTGTGTGGGAAGCCTTAATCTGTGATCACCACATATAAATATATATAATTATTAACTTTGCACAAAAATATATTTAAATCTCTATTCACCCCCCTTTAGAGAATTCTAGTGAGGTTAACTGTGCACTTTCAGATTTGATTTCGTGAAAATCCATGGTCTAATGAGGGAGTATTGGAGGAGAGAAGGTGAGATGACCTAATTCTTGTTTGGGGAAGATGATGAATAGTCCCTTGATTAAAGAAAGTTTTTAATTATAATATTGTATAAGGGGACACATGATTAGTGGTGAAATTCCAGCAACTAAGGAAAGCGGAATTGATCTTGGTTGGAGTTGAGAGTTCACAGGAAGAAAAGTGGATGTGTTAACAGAGGAATTGTTCTCTGTTAGTTAGCGTCGGCGGTAGTGCTACCGCCGGCGTTAGCGGGTCGACTTGTCGACGTGAAGGGGTAACTTCCCGTCGACCCCTTTGTAGTCGACAAGAAAGGTTAGCTTCCCGTCGACATCGACGGGAAGGGTTAGCTTCCCGTCGACATCGACGGGAAGGGTTAGCTTCCCGTCGACATTGACGGGAAGGTATGTTGTCTGGATCACTAACGCCCGGCGGTAGCGCTACCGCCGACGTTAGCAAACATGGAACATTAGTTCTTCCCCTTTGGTGGGGTAGGAGTTCCTGGTTTCCCATGTCAATTGGGTGAGGTGTAGATGAATGCTATGATTATGAAATGGGGCATTTCGATGCACAATTGAATGAAGAATTTAGAGGACTTGTTTATATAAATGCACCCATCGTTTGATATTCTATCAGATGATTAGATTTGTGATAACAATATGTACACCCCTGTTGGATTTCATAATATTTGGATAAGTGGTATTAAAGTTATTGCCGTTTCAATTGATAACTTGAAGGAGATATAAATGCTGAATGTGAAGGCCGATTGAGCCGAAATTTTGTATGAATCATGTACATGCTAGTATGAACCTATGATAATAATTTCAGATTTATTTATGTTGAGATGTCTCCTTAAATGAACCTTCAATTGTTAGTTTTATGTGGAATCGTAAAAAAGACACATTTATATAAATGCGCACATCGTTTGACAATCTATCGGATGTTTAGATTGGTGATAGCCTCTCAACAAGGTTAATAACTGTAATCGTGTTGGAACACATTGAGATTTGTGCATGAGGATTGAATATTGATGATAAGTTGGGTTTACTTATTTTGAAAGATATGAATATGTCTCTATACACACAAGTGGTCCTACAGGATCTTGTAGAGTAATTTCCATGTTATACACACGCTACTGCAAAGAGTCATGGTAACTCGGTATGGGCATCATTGATGGCATGGTGTGGATTATAAGATATGGTTATATCTTTTGGTGAAATGTTAAGGGCCCGGTTGTTGGGGGCCTTGGATGCTAATTTGCATCGGTTGAACTGGTATGATGTGAAAGGTAAGAAGACTCCATCCATGAGTCCTTGGGTGCTTGATAGCACGGATTATGCATGGGAATTACATGAATGCCCATGGTTTACACCTGGTGGTGTAATGATCCTGGTTGAAGGATTGCTTGTGGCAGATCTACGGGCTCGCCAGTCATCACACCAACGGGAGCTGGCAGATAGATCTTGGCCGGTTGGGCTGTGCTCTTTGTGTTTACTTCCAAAGACCCTTCCGTGCCTAGTGACCGGTTGGGCTGTGCTCTTGGTGTTTACTTCCCAAGACCCTTTCCGAGTCCAGTACGCAGGAGCTCCGCTGTTGTGTTCTTAGCGTTGAGGTGTACGTAAGGCCTAGGTCTGGTAGTGTGCATACCCACCTAGTAGTGGATAAGCCCGATCCACTGCCACCGTCTGGCCACGACGGGGGGCTTCTGAGAGGTTAGCTACCCTCGAAAAGTGGGAAGTACAGGTCTATGTCGACATAGCAAATATGTATGGGTGAGTCATCATATCATAATCATTGCATTGCATTCCTCCTTTCATGATCATAGCATTGCACCGCATCGGGTCCAACATATAAATTAGTATGGGCTCTTTTATATGATGGGTTCCAAATTGGAAACCTTAACTTATAAGTTTGTATGAGCATTCATATAAGTTAAGGTACGTTTTGAAACTGCAAATATACTGCTTACTTCTGTACTGTTGCACTGCATTCTATACCTTGCTACTTGTCACCCTGCTAGCCTAGAATTATATCTTACTTCACTATCATAGTAACTGCTAGCATAAATGTACTCTTGTGTATAATAGCTTTATTTCTACTGTCGATATAAAATTGCTAAGATTGTACCCTAGTACTGTCACCTGCTCTTGCTACTACTATTTATATTGCAGATTCTCATCAATCCCTTCCGCCCGGTGCCTTGGAGTCGCAGGGGGAGAGGATGTGAAGCCACTTAGTCTTTATGACTAACAGTTGTTACACCACTACTTTTAGGAGCACACCAGGTGGAGCAGCAGCGTATGACACAGGAGGACAGCCAGGCCAGGGTGACAGGGCTGGTGACTATGATACCTTGGCTACCGTTACTGGCAGATGTTGTTAAAAAATATTTGAGGTACGGAGTTGAAGTAGAAAAGCAGAATACTTCACACAATCCACAAGCGTGACAATCAATGACAATGGGAAGACCGAATAGTGCTTTGGCATTAACTATCTCTTTATAATTCGAGGTATACATGGCGAGACATGATTCATTAGAATCACGGAGGAGAGAAGCACAAAACACACAAAATACAAGCTGTCGGTGACTTGACAAACAGAGATCGCCAGACCGCGCGAACAGATAAGCCGTGCGGTTAACCCCTGAGATCACACGAATAGAGCAGACCGCACCTGTCAGACCGCAACCACAGACCACTCGACCTGCTGCTTTATTCAACTGCTGAAAGACCGACAAAGAAATTGCTCCTGCTGCAGACCGCAACTCAAGACCGCCTGATCAACTGAGTCCTCTGCACAGACCAAGAACACCTAAACACAGTCCGCCCAGGACAGACCACTGCCGGACTAGTTTATTCAAAGCTGGAAGAAGGAGAATGCTGACTGCAAACTGCAAGTTGCTAACCTGCGAACAGACAAAACGGCCAGACAAAACTCAAACCGTGCAACCTCAGAAAGAGACCGGCACAATCAAGCCAACTTTGGTTCCTACATTTCTTCGATATAAATGACGGGCCCTGCACCCTTATTTATAGGTGAGCAGATGGATGTCGTCACCGCACAAACCGGGATACAATAACCGCCCATCAGATCGCGAGCGGTCTCACAAAGCAGACCGCCCGAGCTCAGCATAGCTAACAACTCCCTTATAAGACCAAACAGTTACATACAAACCGCTCGGTCACCGCGGTCTCTCAAAATAAACCGCCCAGAACAGATCGCCTGAGATAACCGGCCAGAACACAAGCGCAGACTGCACGATCTCCATTTTGCAGACAGCCCAGCACCTTTCCACTTCCACTTCAAAATTTTAACACTCCCCCTTGAAGTGGGAAGTGGATGTCAGCCCAAGCAAACTCCGCAGCCGACCAAATGGTCCCTTCGACAGCGGATTAGTAAATATGTCAGCAACATTATCCTTGCTCTGCACATGCTCCACAATCAAATCTCCCTCCAACACCTTCTCACGAATGAAATGGTGATGAATCTCTATGTGCTTCGTACACACGTGACAAACTGGATTGTTCACCAGTTTGATAGAACTCTCATTGTCACCACATAGAGAGTAGGACCTCGCACCTTCCTATGAATGTCCTCCACAAGCCTCCTAAGCCAGATGGTTTCCTGAGCTACCAAAGCCGATGCTTTGTACTCCGCTTCTGTGTTAGAGATAGACACAGAATCCTGCTTCTTGCTGCACCATGATATAGCTGTAGAGCCTGTCATAAAGATATGTCCGGAAGTCAATCTCCGATCATCTGAATCTCCTCCATAATCAGCATCCACGTACCCGTGCAAGAAAAAGCCCGAATCTCACCCGTAGAAGAGACCCAAATCCGAGGTGGATTTGACATACTTCAAGATACTCCTAGCCGCCACAAGATGAGGTTTTCGAGGCTCTGCCACAAACCGACTCACCCTTCCAACTACATAAGCAATATTTGACCTCGTGAACGTCTTGTATATCAGACTTCCAACCAAAGCCCGGAACACCAAAGGATCAGTAAGAACCTGAAAAATTATAGGTATGTGATCTAATTCACCCAGGGGGGGTGAATAGGTCTTTTGATTTCTACTTGATGATATAGATAGTTAAAATTATTCTAAGTAAATAATCAAGCAAACCCAGAAAAGACACAAGTGTTTATAGTGGTTCCCCAAGACAGTGTGTCTATGGGTAGTCCACTTTCCCCCTTCACCCTTCTAACAGTGTGTTAGACAGGGCTATCTCCTCCAATCTCAGCTATAATAGCTTACAACACAGATCCCTCAGGATCTCTCAGGTTTGCACAAACCCTACCTCAGGCACAATTGCCCCAACTAAGAGGAATCCACCTCCTACAACTCAGACCACCTACTGGTCCTACCTTAGATCACACAGATCCTACCTCAGAGGAATCCGCCTCCTACAGCTCAGACCACCTCCTGGTCCTACAACCTCAGGCCAAATGGCCCTACAAAATCAGGCCTAACAACCCTACAAACTCAGGCCAAACAACCCTACAATCTCAGGCAAATAACCCTACAAACTCAGGCAAATAGCTCTACAGTAAAAGTGTTTTTGAAGCTTACTACAACAGACAGCAGTGAGAAGAAGTCTCCTGTAGTTCCTGCACAGCTTGTGCTTTCTTGTAGTTGGAGATGATGATGGCAGCTACAAACTGATCTTCCTCTTCAGTTGAAGGATGGAAGATCACCTTGCTCCTTCTTGTAGAGGAGCTTTCTTTATCTCTCAGATTCTTCTTGCTTGTTCGGTGAGCAGGAGGAGAATGACGAGAATGGGGGCCGTCAATGGAATAGTGAATTGGTTTTAGCACTCGACCAGCTCTTTCAAAAGTGCCCTAACTTCTTCTTTTATACATCCCTGATCTTCAACGGCACTCAGCCATCCTTCTGACAGATATGGGAGTGATTGGTGGACCCCACAATACTGTTCTGCAGCTTGCGCCAAAAGTAGAACCCACCATATCACGTTTGAACTGTCTCAGCGGTTGGGCTGAGATGGCTTCCTCTTCTCAGCGGATTCTGTCGATCTGCAGAGAAGATTCTGCGTTCGATGAACTGCATTCTGCGTTCAACGAACTGCAATATGCGTTCGACAAACTCGCCAAACTCTACATTCGACGAACTCACCAAGTTTCAGCATTTGCTTCTGTCCGGTCTCTGCGTTCAACGAACTTCATTCTTCGTTCGACGAATACGCCAAGTCTCAGTGTTTGCTTCTGTACCGTCTCTGCGTTCGACGAACTTCATTCTTCGTTCGCCGAACACGCCAAGTCTCAGCGTTTGCTTCTGTCCCGTCTCTACGTTCGACGAACTTCATTCTTCGTTCGACGAACACGCCAATTCTCAGCATTTGCTTCTGTCCCATCTCTGCGTTCAACAAACTTCATTCTTCGTTCGACGAACAGCATTATGCGTTCGACAAACTTCATTATGCGTTCGACGAACTTGCCAAATCTCAGCGGTTTCTTCTCTTTGCAGCTCAGCTTGCCCAGATGCCTTCTTAGCGGCTCCTGGTCTTGTCTCAGCTGTTCAGCTGAGACAGTGAGACCTTCTCAGCTGATTAAACAACACACCTTTGAATCTATTCCATTGTATGCAATATTATCTCCCTGTACAATACTTGAGACAAAAATAGAATGTATCAAATACAATATGTACTTAGTATTGTGAGTGATGCCTCTTTAAATCAAAGGAACATTGAGGGCAATATTCCCAACAATCTCCCCCTATTTGAAGAAGGCAGAACATTTCCAATGCTAAGGTACATAGCCAGCAATAGCCTATCATGAAAATGATCTATATAGCATTCATGATAACATTGCTTCTAGAAAATAATATTGTTTAAGAATTCTATCCAAACTCATGACAGCATTCTATATTAAGCTTTGACTAACTTAGAGGGAAATCCACTCAAAGCTAACTCTGAGTTGGTCTTAGCATTGACCATCTTCCCCTTTCTGGTTTCTTTAACTATTTTACCCTCTAGGGATTGGGAGGCAACAACTACAGACCCTGAGAGGGTTTAGAAAGCATTTTCCAAGTCCCCCTTTAGGTCATCTGATGGCACGACCCCGCCACCACTTTCTGATGACGACCCGGTTGCCGAAGCGCAACACTACAAGGACTTGCGGCGCCGCGAAGATGCTAACGGAAACCGGAGCTACAACCTCCGCCCTTGGCGTACCAAACCCGTTTGAAGACTTCTATTTATTTTATATCGTTTATTTCATATCTGCGGATATAAAATTATTTCATGTTTTGGAAATAATTTTATATTCATTTTGCTCTTGCTTATTTTTCATTTCCTAATTTTGAACAATGGTGTGCGTTTAGCCATTTTGATGGTGGATTAGTTAGCCATCATGATTTGATGTATTTTGTAAACTCCTATTTAAAGGAGGCTTGATGAGAGTAAAGTAGACATTTTGAAGATTTCAAACCCTAAAATCTCCATAGAGAATTTCGGCCATGCTTGGAGCTCCCTCCTAGCCGCCGCCCCCTCTTGGTGTGACTCCAAGGCCGCCCCCTCCATCCTCTTCGACGCGACTCCAGCGAGACTTCCGCGGTGCGACTCCAAGGAAGAAAGGGTGCTACTCCATTCGGTGCGACGCCGGTGGAACCGTGGAGAGAGAGATTCTCCCACATCTATCTTGAGTGCATGCATGTTCTTGGTTGGGTAACCCCTCCCCTTTCTAGTGATTCTTCTACGTTATTTTGTGGAGGTTTTTTCGAATCGTTTTATCCGTGATCTTAATCTTCTCGCTTGCAAAATCTGAAATAATAGTGTTGTTATTGAATCTCTTGTTGTCCGGATCGGGTAGATCCGTTGCGGGAGCGAAACACGGCCTAGCCTTGGTTTGCTCTCCAAGATTGGCGCATTTGGCGTTAACAAGGGAGTTAATCTCAAGTAAAGCTTTATCGTAGCTTGAATGTTCACCGCCGCTCCGAAAAATTGCCGCTGCGTTTGAAAACGAATCGATTGATGGAATAGATGCTTGTGTAGGTGCGGTGAGTTGTGTGCTTGTTGGAGAGGTAGGTCTTGTCTAAGGACGTGGTATCGAGTCCGGTTGTAGATCTTCTTGTTTATTTTGTTATTCGGATTTGGGAGCCCACCCGACCTCTTTATTTGCCGCTCTTGGTCAGAGTACTCTTGGAACGAGATCTTTGAGAGCAAGCACGACCTTTTTCCGTTCGCTTTTGGTCGGAGCCCTCTCCTTCTTATTTTATGTTGAATTTGATTTTCGTTTCCGTTAGCGTACCGAGCACGTAGTCACGGTAGCCCTACATCAATTTGGTATCAAAGTCGGTCGTTTTAACTCCCATGTTGCAAACATCCTCGCTGCGTTCCTTGTTGGTCGTTCCGATCATTAGAAAAATAAAATAAAAAATTTGGTGGTCTGCGAATAGCGGGCTAAATTGTCATTTTTCAGCGAAATTCAGAATTTTTTTTAACGATCTACGTATTATGCACATCAGGAATCTATAAAAATATCCTATGTTCACTCTAGCTACAGCCCTAGGAAAAATCATCTTTCCAAAATTTTTCCTGAACCTGAATGCGCACTAGGCTAGGAACGGAGTACACGACAGTGTCTACGCCTAGAATGGCTGCGAATCAGCACAATGATCACAACACCGAGGCCATAGCAGGTCTACGTACCGAAATGACTGAGCTTAGGACGATGTTAGAAAAAATTTTACGGAATCAAGGAGGACCGCCACCACCACCCGGTGATGTTGAGGGGCCCAACCGGCACCAACCGGTCACTGATTCGGATTCTAACGGGGACCATCCCCGAGTGCCCCCTCGAGAACACCATCCCGAGCGTGGTTTCGACATCACTAGAGCCATTAAGATTGATGCCCCCACCTACGATGGCATGGGAGACCCCCAGGTCTTCCTTAGCTGGGTAGTTGATATGGAATCTTACTACTAGTGGCACAATCTCACAGATCTCCAAAAGGTCCAAGTCGCCCGCATGAAGTTGACAGATCGTACGAAAACCTTTTGGCTGAATGGGGAAAGGAGGTTGGGAGCCGGACAGGGAGTCCCACCTATCGGATGGGCGGTGATGAAAATTTTGCTCACCGACCAATACGTTCCCGCTTACCACCGAACACAGATGTTCGATGAACTAGCCACCCTGCGGCAAGGTTCAAATTCGGTGGCCGAGTATATGGGAGTGTTGAAAGACTGTATGGTGCATTGCGAGCTTAGGGAACCCCCAGAGGTCACATTATCCTGGTTTCGTAAGGGGCTTCAACCCGATATCCAGCGGAAGCTCTTGCGCTATGGGCACACAGATCTGAACACGACTTTCAATGCCGCCCTAGACATTGAAAAACACTTAGCCGCCAAGGCTCACTCCCGTTATTCCCATACGAGGAATAAGATCACCGTTGGAGCGTCTTCGTCCACCTATCCGGACAAGGGAAAGTCTAGAACCACGGAGTGTAAGTCCGTCGTGATCACCGCTAAGAATACTAGGAACCCCACGAGTGAGCGTGTTCCCATTGGGAAAGTTAGCAAGGCCAATACCACATGTTATTCTTGCGGTGTTCAAGGCTACTATGCCTTTGAATGCCCGACTAAGACTAAGGCCGTTGCCCTCTTAGACATGGCCGCCGATTCTACTGACTATGTGTATGAGGCCGCCGAGGAAAGCGACCCCGAAGGGGTCCCAAGCGATTTGGAAGACGATCACCACCTCATGGTGATGCGTTGTATTCTGACCACTCCACGTCCGCTAGATGACTGGAGGAGGACGAGTATCTTCTCTCTGATCTTTAAGAGTGGTGAAAAGCTGTGTAAGCTCATTATAGATAGCGGTAGCTGTGTGAATGTTATCTCTGAGAACGCTGTTAAATGTATGAATCTGACCACGGAACCACACCCCACACCCTACCAGGTAGCTTGGATTAGCAAAGTTACTGTCCCGGTTAGCAAGCATTTCCTGGTCCCCCTTACCTTTAAATCTTACATGGATGAGGTCTAGTGTGACGTCCTCCCCATGGATGCGTGCCACGTGTTATTAGGCCGCCCTTGGCTTCATGACCGTGACGTCACACATTTCGGTCGAGCCAATACTTATGAATTCAAATTCAACGGTAAGACCATCACATTGAGACCGACCGTTCCGAAGGAGCCGGTAGCTTTGGCTAAGGACACTACCGTCCCGTCCGAGAGGAAGGCTTTGAGCCTAGTTAGTAGGAGAGAGTTTGTGAGAGATCCTTTCCTTGAGGGAGTTATGTACGCATTAGTTCTTATGGGTGCGAAGGTTGAGTCAGAAGCATCGAATGAGTTGCCTAGGGCGTTACGAGCACTTTTGGACGAGTATAAGGACGTGTACCCAGAAGAGTTGCCTTCTGTGTTACCTCCATTGAGGAACATACAGCATGCGATAGATCTCATTCTGGGTTCGTCCTTGCCGAACCAACCCCACTATAGGCTTCATCCCGCGGCCCACAAAGAGCTATAGACTCAGATTGAGGATTTGCTGAAAAAGGATTCATCAGGACTAGCATGAGTCCTTGTGCGGTGCCAGCCCATCTTGCCCCCAAGAAAGATGGTACGCGGCGGATGTGTGTTGATAGCCACGCTATCAACAAGATCACCATCAAGTACCGATTTCCTATACCGCGCTTAGATGACCTTCTAGATGTCTTGTCTGGCGCCACCATATTTTCTAAGTTAGATTTATGAAGCGGCTATCACCAGATAAGGATCCGCAATGGAGATGAGTGGAAGATGGCATTTAAGTCTAAGGATGGGTTATACGAGTGGCTTGTGATGCCCTTCGGGCTATCCAATGCCCCCAGAACATTCTCCCGGATGATGACGCATGTCTTTCAGCCATTCATGGGAAGTTTGTGGTAGTCTACTTCGACGACATCTTGGTTTACAGCACTACTACCACCGAGCACGTCTCCCACATGAGAGTGGTTCTTTCCACCCTACGGAAGGAAACTTTATTTCTGAATCTCAAGAAATGCACTTTCCATATTACGAAAGTGGAGTTTTTAGGCTACATCGTTGGAACGGAGGGCATTAGAGTTGACCCTAGCAAGGTTAAGGTGATTAAGGACTGGCCCGAGCTGACCACGATATGTGAGGTGAGGAGCTTCCATGGGTTGGCAACTTTCTACCGCCGTTTCATCAAAGACTTTAGCAGCACCATGGCCCCCATTAGTGACTGCATGAAGAAAGGTGAGTTTACTTGGACGAAGTCCGCCACCTTCGCTTTCCAACGCATCAAGGAGCTTATGAATGAGGCACCCGTCTTACGTCTACCTGACTTCTCGAAAGTCTTTGAGCTTACTTGTGACGCTTCGGGCGTGGGAATAGGAGGTGTCTTGAGTCAGGAAGGGCACTCTGTGAGTTTCTTTAGTGAAAAGTTGGCGGGCGCTAAGTTGAATTATTTCAACTATGATAGGGAATTTTATGCGGTCATTAGATGCTTGCACCACTGGAGGCATTATCTCCTCTCTAAGGAGTTAGTGATCCTCTCCGATCACGAAGCATTACGATTTATAAATGGCCAACATAAAATCAGCCCGCGTCACGCCAAGTGGGTATCCTTCCTACAGGGTTACACTTTTAATCTCAAACACCTTAAGGGAGCGGACAATCGGGTTGCGGACGCTCTTAGTCGCCTAGCCCTTTTAGTCACCACTATGGAGGTTAACGTTGTCGGGTTCGAGCGAATCAAAGATGAGTACGCTACATGCCCGGATTTTCAGGATCCTTACCTATCTGCCCAGGATAGTTCCCCCACCACTATTACTGCGTTCGTTATCAAGGATGGTTACCTATTTAGGCACGGGAAATTATGTATTCCGCAGTCATCTCTACGTCTCCATATCATCTGGGAACTGCATAGTGGCGGGTTGAGTGGCCATTTCGGTAGAGATAAGACTATCACCCTGGTTGAGGAAAAATTTTATTGGCCAAATTTGAGGGCCATGGTAGGACGGGTAGTGAGTAGTTGCCGTACTTGCCAAGTTTCCAAGAGCACCAAAACCAACGTCAGGTTATATACTCCGTTGCCTATACCATCCATACCTTGGGAGTACGTGAGCATGGACTTTGTCTTAGGCCTACCCACCACTTTTCGTCGTCACGATTCCATCTTCGTAGTTGTGGATAGGTTCTCCAAAATGGCATATTTTATACCATGCACTAGAACCAACGACGCCTCTCATATTGCAAAGCTATATTTTAAGGAAGTCATTAGTCACCGGGGAGTGCCGAAGACAATTGTCTCAGATAGGGATGTTAAGTATACGAGCTACTTCTGGAAGACACTTTGGATCCTAATGGGTACCAAACTATTGTTTTCCTCCGCCTATCATCCTCAAACCGATGGGCAAACTGAGGTGGTTAACCGGAGCCTAGGGAACCTTCTTAGATGCCTCATGAGTGATCATAAAGGCACATGGGATCTTCTTCTTCCCCACGCTCAGTTAGCCTACAACAATTCCAAAAATCGGTCCACCGTTCTGTCACCAAATGAGATTGTCCACGGGTACAAGGCCCCTGTGCCTCTTGACTTGGTTCCCTTGCCCCCAACATACAAGGCAAGTCAATTTGCACAATACTTCGCCCAACATATTCACGACCTTCATGCACGTATACGAGCTACCTTGACTGCTCAGTATGATTCTTATCAGGAGCACGCCAATATACATCGGAGTTCCCGAGCATTTGCCATCTGGCACCGTTAACAAGTTAGCACCTAAGCGCGCCGACCCTTTTCGGATCATCAAGAAAATAGGTGACAACGCTTTTGTTTTGGATTTGCCTACCGAATGGGGAATCTCCCCTATTTTTAACGTCTCGGATTTAACGATGTTCGTATCGCCTCCACATGAGTTGAATTCCTTGACGTCTTCTCCTTCCACCAAATCTTCTAATGGGTTGGGGAGTGGTAGTACGGATGCCCTCTCTCTGTCGGTCCCCACAGGTATTTCACCGGATGGTAAGTCGCATACTTTTATTCCTACTGCTGATATGTTCCCCAGGTTTCCGAAGATTTTTCTCACTCCGGACATGATACTTGCTGCGGAGCCACTTACTACCTCGGAGGGTGCTACTTACGATTCCTCATCCGTTGGCGCGATCGCCCTCCTTCAGACGATTCATGGGTCCTCGCGACGGAGCTTCAACGACTGGATGCCGATCTTCTCCGCCGCTACCTCTCGCACCACGCATCGGAGATGCTTGATTTTGAGTGGGGGAGGATTGATGGCGCGACCCCGCCACCACTTTCTGATGACGACCCGGTTGCTGAAGTGCAACACTACAAGGACTTGCGGCGCCGTGAAGATGCTAACGGAAACCGGAGCTACAACCTCCGCCCGCGGCGTACCAAACCCGCTTGAAGACTTCTATTTATTTTATATTGTTTATTTCATATTTGCGGATATAAAATTATTTCATGTCTTGGAAATAATTTTATATTCATTTTGCTCTTGCTTATTTTTCATTTCCTAATTTTGAACAATGGTGTGCGTTTAGTCGTTTTGATGGTGGATTAGTGAGACATCATGATTTGATGTATTTTGTAAACTCCTATTTAAAGGAGGCTTGATGAGAGTAAAGTAGACATTTTGATGATTTCAAACCCTAATCTCTCCATAGAGAATTTCGGCCATGCTTGGAGCTCCCTCCTAGCCGCCGCCCCCTCTTGGTGTGACTCCAAGGCCGCCCCCTCCATCCTATTTAGTGCGACTCCGACGAGACATCCGCGGTGCGACTCCAAGGAAGAAAGGGTGCTACTCCATTCGGTGCGACGCCGGTGGAACCGTGGAGAGAGAGATTCTCCCACATCTATCTTGAGTGCATGCATGTTCTTGGTTGGGTAACCCCTCCCCTTTCTAGTGATTCTTCTACGTTATTTTGTGGAGGTTTTGTCGAATCATTTTATCCGTGATCTTAATCTTGCTTGCAAAATCTGAAATAATAGTGTTGTTATTGAATCTCTTGTTGTCCGGATCGGGTAGATTTGTTGCGGGAGCGAAACTCGGCCTAGCCTTGGTTTGCTCTCCAAGATTGGCGCATTTGGCGTTAACAAGGGAGTTAATCTCAACTAAAGCTTTATCGCCGCTTGAATGTTCACCGCCGCTCCGAAAAATTGCCGCTGCGTTTGAAAACGAATCGATTGATGGAATAGATGCTTGTGTAGGTGCAGTGAGTTGTGTGCTTGTTGGAGAGGTAGGTCTTGTCTAAGGACGTGGTATCGATTCCGGTTGTGGATCTTCTTGTTTATTTTGTTATTCGGATTTGGGAGCCCACCCGACCTCTTTATTTGCCGCTCTTGGTCGGTGTACTCTTGGAACGAGATCTTTGAGAGCAAGCACGACCTCTTTCCGTTCGCTTTTGGTCGGAGCCCTCTCCTTCTTATTTTATGTTGAATGCGATTTTCGTTTCCGTTAGCGTAGCGAGCACGTAGTCACGGTAGCCCTACATCATCATCCTTCATCTTCTCTGACTCTCTTAGCATTGTCCATCTCCCCCTCAACCTGAGCAGGAACTTGCCCCCCCTTAATGTGAGAACTATTATCTTTAATAGCTGTTCTTGTTCATTTTGAATAACCCTTTCTAGCTCCCCCTCAATATGAGTACTATTCTACATTTAACATTCCTAGTTCAATCTTGAAAGCATTAAACTTGGGCCTCATCCAATGGCTTAGTGAAGATATCAGCCACTTGACTATCAGTGGGGACAAATTCAAGACAGATATCTTTACATTCAACATGTTCTCTTATAAAATAATACCTTATCTCTATGTGCTTAGTCCTGCTGTTAGAGACAGGATTCTTAGCAATAGAGATAGCACTGGATGAGTCACAATAAAGAGGAGATTAACTTACCTTGAGGTTGTAGTCCTCTAGCTGGTGTTGAATCCACAATAGCTATGCACAACAGCTCCCTGCAGCAATGTATTCAAACTCAGCAGTGGAGATAGCCACACTTGTCTGCTTTTTTCTGCTCGATGATATCAATCTTCTTCCTAGGAATTGACAAGTGCCACTTGTGCTTTTCTTGTCTTCTTTGCAGCCTGCAAAATCTGCATCTGAAAATCCAGTTAGTTCAAAATCATTGTTCTTAGGGTACCAAAGGCCAAGATGTAGACTGCCTTTAAGGTATTTCAGAATCCTCTTTGTAGCTGTGTAGTGAGATTCCTTAGGACATGCCTGGTACCTAACATACACACATATAGCATACATAATATCTGGTCTACTAGCAGTCAAATATAACAGGGATCCAATGATGCACCTGTACATGGATTCATCAAAGGCCTTGCCCTTCTCATCCTTGTCCAGGGAAATGTTGGACCCCATGGGAGTTTTCATGGTGGAGGCTGACTCCATTCCAAACTTCTTAATTAGCTCCCTAGTGTACTTTGTCTGAGAGCTAAATATCCCATCATCAGACTGTCTCACTTGGAGGCCTAAGAAGTACTTTAATTCTCCCATGCTGCTCATCTCAAACTCCCCCTGCATTAGGTTGGCAAACCTTGTGCAGAGGTTGTCATCAGTAGACCCAAATATTATGTCATTAACATATATTTGGACTAGGAGAATCTTGCCCCTTGTTTCCCTAAGAAACAATATGCTATCTATCTTTCCCCTCAAGAACTTGTTCTTGAAGAGAAAGCTAAACAATGTCTCATACCAAGCCATGGGGGCTTGCTTAAGACCATATAGAGCTTTCCTAAGTAGATAAACATGAGATTTAAGAGTATGATGGACAAAACCTGATGGTTGCTCTACATATACTTCATCTTTCAGATTTCCATTTATGAATGCTGATTTGACATCCATCTGGTAGACTTTGAAGCCTTTATGGGCTGCATATGCAAGGAATAGCCTTATGGCCTCCAACCTTGCAACTGGGGCAAAGGTTTGGTCAAAGTCTATTCCTTCCTCTTGCCTATACCCCTTTGCAACAAGCCTTGCCTTGTTCTTGATGATTGTCCCATTTTCATCCATCTTGTTTATTAAGATCCATTTGGTGCCAATGATGTTGTATCCCTATGGTCTTGGCACCAACTTCCATACTTTGCATCTCTTGAATTGCAAAAGTTCTTCCTGCATTGCCTGAATCCAGAATGGATCCAAGTTGGCCTCTTCAAACTTCTTAGGCTCTACCTGTGACAGAAAACTGAGGAACACGGCCTCATTATGAGCCCTGCTCCTAGTTGTCACACCTTGTTGGATATTCTCAATAATCTGCTCCAAGGGATGATCCCTTAGATGTCTTGTAGCTGCAGGCAGTCTGTTCTCTACATGCTGAATTTCTTCCACTGGATCAGCAGCTTCTCCAGCATCCTGCACCTCTACATCTTCTGGAATTACTGCATCAGTATATGCTTTACTACTGCTGGATGGTTCTTGTATAGATAGTTCTTCCATAGCCCTTTCACTTCCTGTCAAAATAGAAGAACTGGACCAGCCCTTATAAATTAGGCTGGTCTCATCAAACACCACATGCATAGACACTTCAACAACATGGGTTTTCTTGTTATATACTCTATAGGCTCTACTATGTGAGTTATACCCAACAAGAACCCCCATGTAGCATTTTTCAGCAAACTTGGTTAATTGAGATTTTCCATTGTTTAAAATGTAGCATTTAGATCCAAATATCCTAAAGTATGAAATTATTGGTTGTTTGCCTTTCAGAATCTCATAGGGGGTAATTCCATGAACTTTATTGATGGAAGCTCTATTGAGAACATAACATGCAGTATTGACTGCTTCAGCCCAGAAGTATTATGGGAGTGAAGAGTCACTAAGCAATGTTCTCCCAGCTTCTATCAAGGTTCTATTCCTCCTCTCAGACACCCCATTTTATTGTGGGGTCCTTGGGGAGGAAAACTCTTGGATGACACCTAGTTCTTGACATAACCTTGTCATGACTTCAGATTGAAACTCTGTGCCATGGTCAGACCTAGTTCTGACCACAGAACATTGCAAATCATTCTGAATGGCCTTGACATGGCTTATAAAGACATTTAGAGTATCTGATTTCTTTTTAAGGAAAAATACCCATGTATATCTTGAGTGATCGTCAACAATCACTAAGGTATACAACTTTCTTCCTAAGCTCTGAATTAGCATAGGACCAAACAAGTCCATGTGCAATAAATAAAGGCATCTCTTAGTGTCTTTGGAGCCAATACTTTTAAAAGCGGCCCTTGTTTGCTTGCCCATTTGGCAAGCATGACATGGGCCATTTTTAACACATTTTAAATTAGGGCTATTTTTAACCAAGTTCTTAGAGAATAGTCTATGCATTGCCTTGTAGTTGATGTAGGCAAGTCTCTTGTGCCATTGAACACATAGAGACTCACTCTCATTTGCCACAAGACACACAGGAGAGGAAGAAAATTTGCAAATAAAATCTAAACTATAAACATTTCTACTCCTAGTGCCTGAAAGTATGGTTTCCAAGTCATTAGAGTTTTTGATTAGGCACTTATCATTGTGGAATTCAATGACATAGACAAGATCACACAGTTGGCTTATGCTAACAAGGTTGTGTTGCAACCCTTCAACATAAGCCACTTTAGTGGTGGAGACTATGCCATTTGAGATCATACAATAACCTCTGGTGAATCCCTTTTCTGAACTCCCAAAGATGACTTTGGGTCCATTCTTCACTGCTTTGTATTCCTGCAGTAAACCCTTGGTGCATGTCATATGTCTTGAGCACCCACTGTCCAAATACCAAATCTGCCTAAGGCTGGTATTTGAACTAACCTGCATGAAGGAATTTAATTACCCTTAGGAGCCCAAGCAATTTTGGTTCCTAGGTCTTTGTTAGAATGAAAAGGCTTCAAACCTGCTGCAGCTTTTGCAGGAAAGCTCATCTTTGCACATGACACATTAGGATTGTGCCAACAGTCTATAGCAAAGTGTCCCACTTTACAGCAACACCAACATTCATGAATGTTATATCTCCTCTTCTGAACATTTCTTGAGGAATTAACATTACTGTGCATGTGTTCAGGAGGGGAGACAGCTGCAGTCTTCCTGTTTCTCTCAGCAATGATTTGACTGAATGCCAATCTATGTGCTGTCTTGATGCTCTTTGTCCTGATGGCATCAGCTTGCTTTGTCTTGGCAGCCATACAAGATCTGATTGCATCTAACACTGAGCAAAAAGCCTTGTCAATAGATTTGACAACAAAAATTTTCTTTGCTGAAATAAATTTAGAAGAGCTTGCATCTTAATTCTTGAATGAGGGGGCCGAGGTACCAAATACAAAAGGTCCAGGTTGGGCCATTTGAATTTCCTCACGGGGAGCCTTAATGGCACTCAATCCCATTCCCTTTCTCCCACTATGGGAAGGATTGTTTTCCTTCCTATAGTTACTTCCATTCTTCCAGTGACCATACGTGCTTTCATGGTCATACCTGTTGGAAGGAAGTAATACCTTTTGAAAGGTGGTTTGAGGCTTAGCCTTAACCCTGCTCTTTTCTCCACACCTTTCTCCTACTTCCATTTTATTGAATCCTAGTCCTCTCCTATTGGATTGAGAAGAGAAGGAGTCAATAATAGGGAGCACAGATTTTGGGTTGGAGAATTGAGCCACTAGGCTTCTTTCTTTCACAAGCTTCTCCTCAAGATCCTTGATGACATTGTTCTTGAGGGAAATAGTGCTCAAATGCACAATTGTTATCCCCTTTATGTGGCTTATCTGTCTACTCATCTGAGCCACCAGGGTGGCAGATTCAGTGCAGTCATTTTCAGCCAATTTAAGGGAAGTAATTTCCTGGGCTTGCTTTTTGGCAAGCTTTTTGCTCTCTTTCAGAGCAATAACTAGAGCATTATATTTATCAATCAATTGATTGACATCTACTTCAGCTTCTGAATCACATCCATCAATTGATGAAGGTCCTCCAGATTCTGGGTCTGATTCATCCTTAGAGAGAGAGGAAGGAGTAGGTACATGTTCAGGTGTGTCCTGACAGTCTTCATCATCTGATGTTAAGGCTATTAAGCCAATATATTCTTCAACATCTTCATCCACCTCCATATCACTGTCTGAATGTGATAGAGGGGCCCTGATGCCTACCTTTGCTGCAGGAAAGTCCTCATCTTCCTCAGCTGCAAACATCCCAATATAGGCCTTTTCTTCATCATCTGAATCTGATGATGATGACTCAGATTCACTCCAGCTTTTTTCCTTCTTGGCTAGGAAGGATTTCTCACCTTTTCTTCCGTTCTGGTGATAATGCTTGTTATCACCCTTATCCTTTCTTTTGACTGGACAGTCAGCAATGACATGTCCAGGCTTACTGCAGCAATAACAAATTACATTAGTTAAACCATGTTTAACATGTTTAGAGTCATACTTATCCCATTTGGGGTGCTGCCTGTCTGCCCTGCTTGAATCCTTCCTAGGATGTGAGAAGGAGGAAGGCTTATTCTTCCACTGCTTCCTTCTCATCATCTTTTTGAACTGCCTTGAGAAGGCAGCAAATTCCTCATCAGAAGAGCTGTTTTCAGATGAGCAGTGATCTGAATTGTCTGAGTCAGCAGCCCTTCCTGGAGGGGCAGGAATTCTTATTTTGCTCTTCTTGGACCCTTCAGCCTTGAGGGCCCCAGACTTCTCCCTAGCATGAGGCCTGGAGGAGGTGTCCTCTTCCTTTCTAGCAGATAGTTGCATCTCATATGAGAGCAACATTCCAAACAGAGTGTGAGGAGGAGTTTCACTTAGCTTTGCCACTTCCCTGATGGAACATATTTTGGTATCCCTGTCTCTAGTTAGAGATCTTAGGAATTTATCATTCAACTCATAATGAGTGAAGGTCTTTTCATAGGTCCTCAACTCATTTACTATTATGAAAAATCTTTCATAGCAGTCAGCTATGCATTCCTAATTTTGTTGCCTAAAGGCTTCATACTCCTGATTGAGGAGGGATTTCCTATCATTCCTCACTTCTTCAGTCCCTTTTATCCATTGTAGCCAATGATATCTCATACCTTGTCATTTTAGTGTAAGACTTGCCTACCTGCCTAGTAGGATCAATGGTGGAGGGCTTTGTGATAATGAAGGGGCCTTCCTGAACAGTGATATAGATTATAGGGTCTGAAGCTTCCATGAATAGCCTAACCCTTTGTTTCCATATGCCAAAGGTTTCCTTTTTGCAAATAGGGAGCTTCATTGAACCCATTTCCTTCTGAACTCCACTAGAGGCCATTGGATTCAAAAATAACAATACCTATGTAGGATCTGGTCAGACAGTTAAGCCCTTTACGACTAACCTACCTCTGATACCACTTAAAAGATTATAGGTATGTGATCTAATTCACCTAGGGTGGGAGGGGTGAATAGGTCTTTTGATTTCTACTTGATGATATAGATAGTTAAAATTATTCTATGTAAGTAATCAAGCAAACCCAGAAAACACACAAGTGTTTATAGTGGTTCCCCAAGACAGTGTGTCTATGGGTAGTCCACTTTCCCCCTTCATCCTTCTAACAGTGTGTTAGACAGGGCCAACTCCTCCACTCTGAGCTATAATAGCTTACAGCACAGATCCCTCAGGATCTCTCAGGTTTGCACAAACCCTACCTCAGGCACAGCTGCCTTACCTCAGAGGAATCCACCTCCTACAACTCAGACCACCTGCTGGTCCTACCTCAGATCACATAGATCCTACCTCAGAGGAATCCACCCATTATAGCTCAGACCACCTCCTGGTCCTATAAACTCAGGCCAAATGGCCCTACAAACTCAGGCCTAACAGCCCTACAAACTCAGGCCAAACAACCCTACAATCTCAGGCAAATAGCCCTACAAACTCAGGCAAATAGCCCTACAGTAAAAGTGTTTTTGAAGCTTACTACAGCAGACATCAGTAATAAGAAGTCTCCTATAGTTCCTGCACAGCTTGTGCTTTCTTGTAGCTAGAGATTATGATGGCATCTACAAACTGATCTTCCTCTTTAGTTGAAGGATGGAAGACCACCTTGCTCCATCTTGTAGAGGAGCTTTCTATCTCTCGGATTCTTCTTGCTTGTTCGGTGAGCAGGAGGACAATGACGAGAATAGGGTCCGTCAATGGAATAGTGAATTTATTTTAGCACTCGACCAGCTCTTTCAAAAGTTCCCTAACTTCTTCTTTTATACATCCCTGATCTTCAACCGCTCTCAGCCATCCTTCTGACAGATATGGGAGTGATTGGTGGACCACAAAATACTGTTCTGCAGCTTGCGCCAAAAGCAGAACCCGCCATGTCACGTTTGAACTGTCTCATCGGTTGGGCTGAGATGGCTTCCTCTTCTCAGAGGATTCTATCGATCTGCAGAGAATATTCTGCGTTCAACAAACTGCATTCTGTGTTCGACGAACTGCAATCTGCGTCGACAAACTCGCCAAACTCTGCGTTCGACGAACTTCATTCTTCGTTCGATGAACTCACCAAGTCTCAGCATTTGCTTCTGTCCCGTCTCTGCGTTCGACGAACTTCATTCTTCGTTCGAAGAATATGCCAAGTCTCAGCATTTGCTTCTGTCCCGTCTCTGCGTTCGACGAACTTCATTCTTCGTTCGACGAACACGCCAAGTCTCAGCGTTTGCTTCTGTCCCGTCTCTGCATTCGACGAACTTCATTTTTCGTTCGACGAACACGCCAAGTCTTAGCGTTTGCTTCTGTCCCTTCTCTGCATTCGACGAACTTCATTCTTCGTTCGACGAACAGCATTCTGCGTTCGACGAACTTCATTCTACGTTTGACAAACTTGCCAAATCTCAGCGGTTTCTTCTATCTACAGCTCAGCTTGCCCAGATGCCTTCTAAGCTACTCCTGGTCTTGTCTCAGCGGTTCAGCTGAGACAGTGTGACCTTCTCAGCTGATTAAACAACACACCTTTGAATCTATTCCATTGTATGGAATATTATCTCCATGTACAATACTTGAGAAAAAAATAGAATGTATCAAATACAATATGTACTTAGTATTGTGAGTGATGCCTCTTCAAATCAAAGGAACATTGAGGGAAATATTCCCAACAGAACCTTCCCTTCATTTCGTCGAAGATGAACTCCCACCTCCAATGGAGTAGAGCTGCTCTTCCCCCTTCCATGCCGAACCTCTTCACGATTCGATTCGCATAGACTTTTTGGGAAATAAGCACACCGCTCTCTTTCCTCTCCACTTCGAGCCCAAGGAAATGGTGGAGCTCACCTATATCCTTCATCTCAAATCTGATAGCAAGCTCAGCACGAAGCCTAGCTTCCTCCACTTCAGAATTCCCCGTGACGATCATATCGTCAACGTACAGCAACACCAAGACTTGAAGCTCCCCCGTCTTCTGTACGAATAAGCTTGAATCCAAATCAGAAGCAAAGTCTTCGCAGAACTGGAGGTATTCTGCGATCTTCCCGTACCACACCCGAGGTGCTTGCTTCAAGCTGTAAAGATCCTTCTTGAGCTTCTAAACATATCTTGGGTGCTCTTCGGATACATAACCAGGTGGTTGATCCATGAAGATATCCTTGTCAATCTCACCGTATAAGAAGACATTCTTCATGTCGAGTTGCCAAATATTCCACCCTTGGCAAGCTGCCAAAGCGATCAGCACCCGGACCGAAGTCATCTTGGCAACAGGGCTGAATGTTTCTTCATAATCTTCCCCATACTTCTGAGATAAACCCCAAGCTACAAGGCGAGCCTTATACTGCTCAATACTTCAATCATCCTTCTTCTTCAATTTGAAAACCCACTTGCAAGTCACCGGGGTAATACCCTCAATCTTAGGCACCAAGTTCCAAGTCTCATTTTTCCTGAGGGAAGCCATCTCTTCCTTCATGGCTCCTTCCCACTCCTTGAATCCAATGAAATTTTTATAACAAGATGGCTCGCTCATCTACGGGACCTGCGAAGAAACATGAGACGAAGCTCATCAAATTTTTGCCAGAATACCGATCTGGTGGAATAATGGTCCTCTTGGACCTCCTCAGAGCTTTACTCTGATCCACATCTTCAACTGCAACTTCTGGACTAGCTCTCCTCTCAGGCATACTTGGAGCATTGCTCCCCCTACTTCCAGAACCTGAAGCACCTGACCCAGAGCAAGAAGCACCTGAAGCACCTGGAGCACCTGGAGAAACCGGTAACACCACCAGAACTTCCCTTGCAGCTTCCTCTGATACACCATCTAACCTGCTTCCTTGTAGCTCAATAGAAGAGCTACCTTGGTATGACGTCAGCTCGTCGAATACCACATCCCTTGAGACCACATATCTCCATGTCTCGGGATCCATGCTTCTCCACCCTTTCTTCCGGTCATCATAACCGACGAAGACTGGTTTCCTTGCCTTTGCATCTAGCTTCGTTCGAAGGGCATCCAGAACATGCACGTAGCAGGTGGAACCAAACACTCGAAAGTGTTTCACGCTTGGCTTCTCCTTAAATATCAACTCATGAGGGGTCTTCATGTTGATGGGACTGAGAGGCATCCGATTGATGACATAGGCAGCACAAGACATTCCCTCAGCCCATAAGGACTTTGGGATACTCTTGGCATGAGGCCAACATTTGTAGGTCTCCGTCAGATGACAGATCTTCCGCTCTGCAACTCCATTCTGTTGTGGAGTGTGAGCACAAGAAAGCTCTCTTTGGATGCTATGCTTCCTGCAGAAGTTAAAGAACGCCTTGGAGGTGAACTCCCCTCCATTGTCTGTTCTGAACCTCTTGACTCGCAGGTTGAGCCGACCCTCCACTAGCTCCTTGAACTCCACAAACCTCTCAAACGCCTCCGACTTCTCCTTCAGAAAATATACCCATGTATATCTGGTGAAATCATCAACCAAAATCAGCATATTCGTCGAATAGTATTCGATGCAACGTCAAAATATAGTCGACGTTTCTCTCAGAATGAGTCGAAGTAACTCTTAGAAGAACTCGACGTAATCATAGTCGACGTACCTTTGACTTATAGTCAACGCATTTGATAAAGTCGACGCACCTTTGTCGACGCACCTTCCTTATTCTCCTCTCGACGTCCAGCCAGGATGAATTCGACGCTTACGTCGAATAGTAATCGACGCACGTCGATATCTATAAGAAATTCAAAAACACGACAGATCTCTTTCCTTCTTTCTGTAGATATGATTTTGTATGGAATGATATTATTCTTTTATAGCCGTTCTGAATCAGCCTTTCCTTCTATTTGATTCTTGGCTAATTTGATTAAGACTATTATGGATATTATTTGAAATCAAAATGAATTCATTTCCTTCTACAGAAATATTGATTATGGAAACTCTTATCTTTTTCCAATTCTCTGTCTGCTAATTGATTATTCTCCTTTAGCAATATATTTTAAACAGAGCTATAAATAAGAAGGAGGTCGACAGAGAAAGATAAGAAGTGATCCACCATATACATTTGAAAAAGAGGAAGAACTCCCAAGTGAAAAGTGAGAAAGTTGAGAAAAGAGATAGTGTGCTGCAGCAAAAGAAAAAGCCTTCATCTTCTCCTTCTTCTTCTGAAGCCATTCTGCTGCAAATTCTGAAAGCTCTCACAAAGGAGAGAAAGGCTTACAAATCTCCTTCTCACTATAGAAGAGAGATCATATTCACTATACTTGTGCTTCTAATCTTCTTGCTTGGAAGAAGATTCCTTCTTATATATATTGTCTTCTATTTTTCTACTTCTTCTTCTCTTTCTAATTTCATTCTCAAATATTGTAAAAGAGTTTTTAGAATCTCTCTTCAAAAAATTCAGTTGTACTGGTTCTAAGAGTCTCCTTTTCAAAAGACTCCGGCTGGTTCTAAGAGTCTCCTTATCAAAAGACTCAGTCTGGTTCTAAGAGTCTCCTTATCAAAAGACTCAGTGCAAGTTAGTGAATTCCTACCAAGGGGGTAGAAGAGTGGACTACCCAAAGTTTGGGGAACCACTATATTTCCTTGTGTTGTGTTGTGATTTTCTTCTAGTTATCTTTCTTCTTTACTTGCTTAATTCTTGTTGGTGTGTGGGAAGCTTAAATCTGTGATCATTACACACATATATATATATAATTATTAACTTTGCACAAAAATATTTTTAAATCTCTATTCACCCACCCTCTAGAGAATTCTAGTGAGCTTAACTGTACACTTTCAATTGGTATCAAAGCGAGGTTGATCTAAAAAAAAGGTTAACTTCAAAAAGATCCTACCTCTTATATATATATTTTTCTAAAAATTATTTTTCACATGGCACAAATCAAAGATTATGCTTCCACCAGACCACCAATGTGCAATCTTGAAAAGTTTGCAGTTTGGAAAACAAGAATTAGGATTTATATGAATTCTATTGATGAAGAATTATTTAATGTTATCTTGACAGGTCCTCCCAAGCCTTATAGAAGAGACTCAAGTGGTGAAGTGACTCAAACACTTGTCCCAAAGGCTGAGTGAACAGTTGAAGAGAAGAAGGCAGGAACATGGGATGCAAAAGCTGTGAACATTCTTGTCTCAACCCTCTCAGATGAAATCTTTCAAAAGGCTGTTGACTGTGAATCAGCTAAAGAAATCTGGGATGCTCTCATAAAGATGGTAGAAGGAAGTGTTGATGAAATAAAAGATAGGAAGGCTCTATTAATCTCTCAATATGAGAATTTCCAAAAGAAGAATGAAGAAAGCATCTCTGAGATGTATGACAGATTCAGTCTGATCATCAATTAATTAAGAAGCCTGGATAGAGAGATCTCTCTCACAGAGATCAATGACAAACTGTTAATGGGTCTCCCAAGTTCATGGGACTCAAGAATATGGGCAATAAGAGATACAAGAGGACAGAGGGAAATTTCAATAGATGCTCTCTTAGGAAAACTCAAATCCTATGAGCAACTGCTGAAAACCAGAGAAGAGAAGAAAAGAAGAGAAATCACTCCAACCTCTTCAAAAGACAGGAACATTGCATTAAAAGCAACAGAAGAAAGAACCTCTGTCACCGAAGAAGAACTATTCAGTTTCATGGCTAGAAAATTCAAGAAATGGGCCAGGACAGATGGATCTAGAAGGAGAGAGTCAAAACCAAGGTATGACAAAACTCCCACTAAAGAAATTGTGTGTTATTCTTGCAGGAAACCTGGACATATTGCCTCAGAATGTCCAGAAAATGCTGAGACAAAGAAAGATCTCAAGAAAAAGGGGAAGTAGAAAGAAAGAGGCTTTATTGCAGAAGCCTGGAGTGAAACAAACTCTGAGGACATCTCCTCTTCTAAAAGTGACAATGAAGAGTCTAAGCAAGAAGATCTATGCTTAATGGCTCTTGAAAGCTCAAAGAAAGATGATGTTGCTGAATCATGGAGTGAGACAGGATCAGAAGAAAGCATATCATCTGAAGATGAAAAAGAAAATAGCCTTATTCTCATAGATGAATCTGAGGATAAGGATGAGGTAAACATTTTTAATGAAATAGATTTCTCATGTGATGATTTCAAAAATAACATTAGAGGATTATGTTTAGATCAACTAAAAGCTAAGCAAGAAATTAAGGATCTAAAAGAACAAATTAATATGGTTAAAAACCAGAGACATAGAGAGGTTACATGCTCTAAAAACTATGAATTAAGGGCTAACATCATAGAAAAGGAAATAGAAAGGGCTAGAATAGAAAACCAGCTCCTTAAGGATAAGGTATCCCAGGCAAAAGCTTTTGAAGAATCAATAAAAATGAGAAGTCAAACACTTAAGGAAATCACTGAACAACAAACAAGGAGACATAAAAATCTTGGGCTAGGGGCTGATCCCTCAACCAGCCTAATTCCATCCAACAAACCTGCTTGGATGAGCCCTGTTAAATTTACTAAACCCATCAAATCAACAAACCAAGAAGAAGACTCACAAAATAAGGTAGAAGACTTCAAGGAAACAAACAAATTTGATGAAACATCATACTATTCAGCTGATGACTCTCAAATTTCTTCTGAGAAGGCAACTAGGCCAAGAGAAACAACTTATAAAGAAATAAAATCAGAAAAAGGGAAAAATAAAATCTGTGAAGACACAATTGCGTCGACTTCATATCGACGCATGAATGATAGTGCGTCGAATTCTACTCGATGCAATCTCTCAAATGCCTCGACCTCAACTCGACGCTTGAACAAAAGTACGCCGACATCCAATCGACGCAACTTCTTCCATGCGTCCATACCAGATCAACGCAATCCGAAGAAAGCGCAGAATATAAATCAACGCAACAATCAACATACGTCGAATAGATATCGACGCATAAAAACTCAGAGCAACTTAAATTCCTATCCTCCAAAAACCTTCCATCTTAACCCCAATTTAGTACCCTTTCATCCTAATCGAAATTTTTTATCCTGATCAAAACTTCTATTATAATCAAAAATCTTTTCATAATCAAAATTACTATCCTAATCAAAACTTTTATCCTAATCACCATCTCTATTCCTCCCTAAACTCAAATTTCCTTAGTCAAAAGAAAATCAGGTGTTATATTTGCAATAAGATTGACCACACTGCCAAACAGTGTTGGCATAATCAATCAAATTATTCTTAAAATTAGTCCTAGAGTAACTTAGAAAACTTTAGGAATAAGAAGAAATAATTTCTCAAGGAAAACCCAGAATCTGTCAAATAAAGTCACGTCGACTTCGAATCGATGCACCGTCGATAACTCAGTTCAATAAATGAAATCGACACATGCATCGACTCCAATCGACGCATACGTTGATAGGAAACCCTATCATCCCAAACCAGACTATATTGATGCTCACGTCGAATTCCATTCGACGTAACGTCGACTTCATGAAAACGAGCGGCAATACGAAAATATTTTCGGTCACATCCACTGTTGTACCGAATAAGCCTCGAATTGTGCCTCGTTTCGACGTTTCACCTGACTTAAATTAACTCTTCAGTTAGAAACCTTCACGACCTCTACATCTTTCATCCTTCTTGCTCCTCAGTCCAATCATTTCTTCCTCTCTATCACTGACCTAAAATGGCTCCTAAGACCAACTCAGGCTTTGACATTGACCTTGAATCTTTCCAAGCCGCCGCAGAAAATTACAAGAGCATCATAGCTCTGTTTACTGAAGCTGGATTAGACAAGCTCATCTCCACAAGATGCAAGCTCCTAGAGACAGAACTCACAGAGGTCATGACTCATGTTCAGGTATCTGAACAAGGAGAAATCCAAGGAACAATCTATGAGACACCTGTCTCAATTTCTGCAGAACACATCAGGACCACCTTTGATCTACCAACAGGTACAATCAAATATTATCCTTGTTCAAATAGGGAAAGCAAATCATTTTCTAAAGAATAACTAAAATAATTCCCCTATCAGGTGATGAACCTATGGAACTTACCCCTGATGAAACAAAGAATTTGTTAATCACCATGAAGTTCTCCAAAGATAGACCAATCCACCTGAAGAAAATAGACTTCTCTGAGGAGTATAGACTGTTGGCAGACATAGTAGGGAAAATATTACTATGTAAGATCTCTGCTCATGATGCAGTGCCCAAGCAGCAACTGAACATCATGGGGGCACTTGTGCTAAAGAAGAAGGTAGACTGGGCAAGCTGCCTGCTGAAAATTATAGGCTTTAAATACTCTCACAAAGAGAATGCCTACATGAGAATCATGAGCCAAGTACTCTTCCACTCCTTCCCTGACCTATGTAGGTCAAAAGGAATCCCCATTCCACCTGGCAAGAGGATGTCCATAGCTCTCTTCTCAAAATGGACCAGGCAAATTCCCAAGCCTGGTGCCATTCCTGAAAGGACTCCATCTCCTCCCAACTCTCCTGCTCATCCATCATCACCTCTTCCTCCTCCTCATACAAACATCTCCTATGTACCACCATTATCCACACCTTCACAGATACCAACTAAGTCACCTGCTCAACCCTCTTCTATTCCTCCACCTCCTCCATCAAATACACCTCCTCAACACACTACAGTCCCCTCTCCACCTTCTACACATTCACCTCCACCATTATCTCCTCCTCCATCACCAAATTCTGAACCATCTCCATCCACTGAGAACCTCATCACTCAATGCATCCAATCCACAGCCCAAAGATTCCAAGCAATGCTGGATGGACACTGCTCCAAGATTCATTCCTCCATCTCACACATGCAGACCCAAGTAGATGGGGTCAGTGCCTCTGTGCAAAGCCTGAAGACCTCTATCTCTTCTTCTAAAGTCACCAGATCTTTCTTAACCTCCTTGGCTAAGAAGGTCAAGAAGGGGGAGAAGTTAGATGAAGAACAGCTCTCCAGTCATAAATCTCTCTCTCACAAGTCTCTTCCTACCTCAAAAACTGATAGTCTTGCACTGCATAAGACCATTGGGAATGAAGTAGTACCAGAGTTACATACTGAAGAGCAGACATCAGATGTACTGATTATAGCAAGAGAAGCTGCACAACAAGTGGATCTATTACAAGGGGAGGCAAGTAGAGCAGAGAATGAAGCTGAAGAGGAAGCTGAAGCTCAGGTGGAGCCAGATGCTGTTATACCTTAAAATGGAGATAAGAAAGAAACTGAAAAAGAAGTAGAAGGCTCAAAAGAAGTTCCACCCCAGGGGGAGCAACCTGCTGTAACTCAGGGGGAGTTGAATGAACTACCTGCTATTGAGAAGGGGAAACCCACCTCTCCAAAAATAGTAGTATTCACTAGGAAAAGAAAAAACTCCTCCTACCCCTCCTGAATGATGTGTTGAACAATATTGATACAATCTATATTTCTCTTCTCCATGCTTAAATTATGAAGTCTGTTTATATGATTCTGATTGCTTAGCATATTTCTTCTCTATATAAATGCTTTGTTGTGTTGATTAAAATACTGATACAATTTCTCTCTATGAAGGGTTAAGACAAATAGGGGGAGATTGTCGAGGAAATGATTTATCTTAACCCCTAGAATTGAGTAGAACATAAAGTCTAAGTAAGAAAAATTGGGCTAAGTTAATATGCGTCGAATAGTATTCGACGCAACGTCGAAATATAGTCGACGTTTCTCTCAGAATGAGTCGAAGTAACTCTTAGAAGAACTCGACGTAATCATAGTCGACGTACCTCTGACTTCTAGTCGACGCATTTGATAAAGTCGACGCACCTTTGTCGACGCACCTTCCTTATTCTCCTCTCGACGTCCAGCCAGGATGAATTCGACGCTTACGTCAAATAGTAATCGACGCACGTCGAAATCTATAAGAAATTCAAAAACACGCCAGATCTCTTTCCTTCTTTCTGTAGATCTGATTTTTTATGGAATGATATTATTCTTTTATAGCCGTTCTGAATCAGCCTTTCCTTCTATTTGATTCTTGGATAATTTGATTAAGACTATTAGGGATATTATTTGAAATCAGAATGAATTCATTTCCTTCTACAGAAATATTGATTATGGAAACTCTTATCTTTTTCTAATTCTCTGTCTGCTAATTGATTATTCTCCTTTAGCAATATATTTTAAACAGAGCTATAAATAAGAAGGAGGTCGACAGAGAAAGATAAGAAGTGATCCACCATATACATTTGAAAAAGAGGAAGAGCTCCCAAGTGAAAAGTGAGAAAGTTGAGAAAAGAGATAGTGTGCTGCAGCAAAAGAAAAAGCCTTCATCTTCTCCTTCTTCATCTAAAGCCATTCTGCTGCAAATTCTGAAAGCTCTCACAAAAGAGAGAAAGGCTTACAAATCTCCTTCTCACTATAGAAGAGAGATCATATTCACTATACTTGTGCTTCTAATCTTCTTGCTAGGAAGAAGATTCCTTCTTATATATATTGTCATCTATTTTTCTACTTCTTCTTCTCTTTCTAATTTCATTCTCAAATATTGTAAAAGAGTTTTTAGAATCTCTCTTCAAAAACTTCAGTTGTACTGGTTCTAAGAGTCTCATTTTCAAAAGACTCAGGCTGGTTCTAAAAGTCTCCTTATCAAAAGACTCAGTCTGGTTCTAAGAGTCTCCTTATCAAAAGACTCAGTGCAAGTTAGTAAATTCCTACCAAGGGGGTAGAAGAGTGGACTACCCAAAGTTTGGGGAACCACTATATTTCCTTGTGTTGTGCTGTGATTTTTTTCTAGTTATCTTTCTTCTTTACTTGCTTAATTCTTGTTGGTGTGTGGGAAGCTTAAATCTGTGATCATTACACACATATATATATAATTATTAACTTTGCACAAAAATATTTTTAAATCTCTATTCACCCCCTCTAGAGAATTCTAGTGAGGTTAACTGTGCACTTTCACTTACCAAACTGCCTGCATAAACGTGACCATATCCAAAAGATGACAAGCTAGGCCGGCCTTTCACAAGGCCTCTTCCCGCCATAGCCTTCAACTTATCCATCCCAACATGCCCAAGTCTTTCATGCCTGATAGCGACGCTATTGTTAGCCCTCATCTTATCAACATAGGAACTTGTTGAAAGAACAAACAAGTCCTTCACCTGTCTCCCTACATGAGTGACCTCAGCTTTCACGGCTGAAACATTTCAGAGAAATTTCACTTCTGTTGGAGCGAACATAACGTGATAGCCAGCATCCACAACATTGGTCACTGAGAAGAGGTTCTTCTTCATCCCCGAAACATGATAGACAGACTTCATTATAAGAGTACCTCTATCATTGTTCAAAGAAAACACACCCTCCTTCTCAACTACATGTATAGTATCATCAGCCGTAATGATATCGTCATTACCTGTATATGCTCGCAATGAGGAGAACTTCGACTCATCCCTGGTGAGGTGATGACCACACCCAGAGTCCACTATCCAATCATCCTGATAGTTGATGGAAGCCAATGCCCGAACACAAGTACCCGTCATGAATGCACCTCCACCACCCCAACTACCTTCAGAATTAGAACCAGCCTCCTCCTTTCCTGCAGCATGCCCTGGCTGAAGATTAACTTGGTAGTCTATCTTGAAGTGACCATGCTTGTTGCACCCGAAGCATCTAGGTACTTCCTTCTTCTTCCCATCACGCTTAGGAGCATAACTCCTCTTCTGCTGATGTGAAGTAGACGGACCATCATCTTCAAATGTCTTCTTATTCTTGTCCCGTCTCTTCTTCTTGCCAGAGAAGAGAACCTCACCTTCTCCCCCAGAGACTGACATCCCTGCCATTTGCTTAGCCAAACTCTCTTGCGAAGCAAGTAAGATCTCCAGTTCCAACAATGATGGATGATTTTCCCAAACTTGAACAGAAGTAATAAAGGCCACATACTCCCTCTGCAAGCCACGGATTATGTGCCTCTTCAGCTTAGCTTCTGAGATAGGCTCATCTAGGTCCAATGCCAATATCTCTGCACAAAGGTTCTTCATCTTCAAGAAGAACGTTGAGATAGACAAATCTCCCTGAGTTTCTTTTGCCAACTCATTCTCCATGAACTGTTGTCTAGCTACATTCTTCTTATTGAACAAGCCATCAAAGGCTGTCCAAATTTTTGTAGCTAATCTACATCTGATGATGTGATCAAATAGCTCTGGAATGATAGATCGCTTGAGAGTGAACTCAACCTTCACATTTGTTCTCTTCCAAGCCTTCACGGGCTCAGCATTCCCTTCAGCAGGAATAACAGCTTGTCTCGCTTCTCCTCCTACTACCTCCCATAAGTCCTCGGCAAGAAGACAACTCTCCATGCAAGACTTCCACTTCTTAAAGTTAGTCTGCTTAAGGAGCTCAGTACCAAGACCTCTAGCAAATCCTCCTTCCATTTCTATCCAATTGATTGACAACCAACTTACAGAAATCCAAGCAGAAGGCTGCATTGATTACTGCTCAACAACCTACCTCTGATACCATGTTAAAAAATATTTGAGGTCCGGAGTTAAAGTAGAAAAGTGGAATACTTCACCCAATCCACAAGCGTGATAATCAATGACAATGGGAAGATCGAATAGTGCTTTGGCATTAACTATCTCTTTACAATTTGAGGTATACATGGCGAGACATGATTCATAAGAATCACGGAGGAGAGAAGCACAAAACACACAAAATACAAGCTGTCAGCGATTTGATAAACAGAGATCACCAGACCGCGCGAACAGATAAGCCACGCGGTTAACCCCTGAGATCGCGCGAATAGAGCAGACCGCACCTGTTAAACCGCAACCACAGACCGCTCGACTTGCTGCTTTATTCAACTGCAGAAAGACCGACAAAGAAACTGCTCCTGCTGCAGACAGCAACTCAAGACCGCCTGATCACTTAAGACCGCCTGATTAACTTAGTCCGCTGCACAGACCAAGAACACCTAAATACAGTCCGCCCAGACAGACCGCTGCCGGACTGGTTTATTCAAAGCTGGAAGAAGGAGAATGCTGACCGCAAACTGCAAGTTGCTAACCTGCGAACAGACAAAACGGTCAGACAAAACTCAAACCGTGCGACCTCAGAAAGAGACCGGCACAATCAAGCCAACTTTGGTTCTTACAGTTCTTCGATACAAATGACGGGCCCTGCACCCCTATTTATAAGTGAGCAGACGGATGTTGTCACCGCACAAACTGGGATACAATGACCGCCTATCAGATCACGAGCGGTTTCATTAAGCAGACCGCACGAGTTCAGCATAGCTAACAACTCCCTTATATGACCAAACAGTTACATACAAACCTCTCGGTCACCACGGTCTCTCAAAACAGACTGCCCGGAATAGATTGCCTGAGATAACCGGCCAGAACACAAGCGCAGACTGCGCGGTTTCCATTCTGTAGACCGCCCAACACCTTTCCACTTCCACTTCAAAAATTTAACAGATGTGAGCGATTGGTTGAGGTTTAGCCTTAGGGCAAGTTTGTACTATGATGTTTAGCAGGAGCTTATGTAGCTACCTGTCATTTTGTACTGTGATGGACATTATTACTTAGTTGTGACTAAATGACTTATATTGTTTTCTATTATTGATGGGTTGACATGATCATATGTGAGATTAGTCGGCAGGATAGGCGTCTTGTGGAGGGGGCTAGCCTGTATGCTGGCACTTCCGCAAGGCTGATATCCTGGGCATATGAATCCCCTCAGCCATGTCTTGTGTTCTGGGAGGGGGGTCTTACACTAGTATATAGACGATAAAAGTAATGAAATTAACTAAGTAAAATATAATCTCAAGACTCAGCAGATGAATCATTGAGAAAGATATCATATCGTCGAATCAGTTTCAACGATATCGTCTTGAAGAAAGCTTATCATTGATAAGGCTAAGTTCTGATATCTCAACGATATCGTCTTGAAGAAATCATATAGTATTGAAGATTGAAGAAAGCTTATAGTGAGAAAGACTAAGTTCAGATGACACGATGACATCGTCATGAAGAAGATGTATAGTCTTGAAGGTTGAAAAAAGCTTATCGTGGATTAAACTAAGATGTCTCGACAATATTGTCTTGAAAAAGAGGTATAATCTTGACTATTAAAAGACACAACTCTTCAAGTCATGAAGAAAGTTTCATGTGGACAAACATCGGTTTGAAGACCTCACATCGTCTAGAAGGTGAAGACGATATCGTCTTGAAGAAAGATTGTCAGCCTAATGAATAAGTCTAAGTCATATGAAAAGAAAAATCTCAACGATATCGTCAAGAAGAAGTAATATCGTTGAGATATTATATAAAGTCTTGAATAAGGATGTATGTCGACGATATCGTCTTAATGAAAACATATTGCCTTGAAGATTGAAGTCATATTGTATATAAGGAAGCATCTCAACGATATCATCTAGAAGAAGAAGCAATCTCGTTGATATATCAAGTAAAGTATTGAAGTAGAAAGTATGTCGATGATATCATCGTAAAGAATATCTGTCGATCAAGACGATATCGTCTTGAATGAATAATATTGCCTTAACAGTTGCATATCAGCATTTAATGTGCCGGTTCTCTTGGAAATTGATATTTAGGGAATGTTCATGCCGCCCATCTTGCGCACCAATAAAGAGTAATAAATAATATATCTTGTACAGAATATAGCTGTTGCACAGTGTATAAGGAAGAATATTATTACTTTTATTTTCTGTAAGTTCCAAAGACGGCAAGACATTTATTATAATCTATTCTGTCATTTCTTTCAAATATTATATCAGGCAATTTATGGAAGAATTCTGGAAGGGCTTTTATGAAAAGTTACAAAAGAATATAAAATGAAGAAATTGTTGATTTCACAGAAGTTGTTCTTCTGACAATATAGTAAATCTGATCAAGAAAACAAAGCAAGAGAATAAGAAGAAAATCTTCATCACTTGGCTGAGAAGACAAGAAAGAATCTTCCTCCTATACTAGAAGTGCATCTATCAACTAAGGAGGAGATTCAATAGAAAGGCCCAGTAATCCACAAGATCACTGAGCTTACATTTACAAGAAGAAGAAGAAGACCTGGTAGTCATAGCTTCCATCTTGAATTCTTTTCTTCTACAACAACTTTTCTATATTACTTTGTAGGGTTCTTTGGGAACCTGAGCTTGTAGGATCTTGTACCAGATCTGAGTTGGTAGGGTTTTGTGTTGAGCCTGAGATTGGTAGGGTTCTGTGTGAGCCTGAGTTTTGGTAGGATCTTGGTACAGATCTGAATGCTTGGTAGGACTTGTAATGTAACATCCCATTTCCTACTAGACCCCCGAACTCCAATTTAGGGTGAGACAAGTGGTGAGTGTGGTGAGTTTGAGCTAGATTGCAGCCTTAGGACACATAAGGTTAGGTGAACTCACATGTGGTCCACTATAAGGCTCAAGTCAACCTAGGTCAAACTAGCTCAACATGAACTCACACTTGCAAATTGACTCCACCATTAGATGATAAACACTCCAAGGAATGCAATAGACCCAAAAGCCCCCATCATGGGGTCACCAATTGACCCAATTTGACCCAAGTCAAACTTCAGTCAACATAGGTCAAATCCTCCCCATTAAGTTCAATTGAACCCCAAAGCATGAAATTGACTTCACCCCTAGTCTTAGAACATCATGGGGGACCTAATTGACCCAAAAGCCCCATCATGGAGTCAACAATTTGACCAATTTGACCAAAGTCAACTTTTCCCCAATTTTGGTCAAAATCACACCTTTGGGCCAAATTGGCTCACTTAGGTCTTCACCATGACTCAACCAACCTTGGGTGGTGTCACTGGACTCAATGTCAACACATTGGACCAGTCAACTCATCATTTGACTAAGTCAAACCCTAAAGTCAACTCTAGGTCAAAATTGGGCTAAAATGGTATGTAAATGGATTAAGCCAAGCCATATGGGTTAAGGCCCTCATCCAAGGCCCACTCTGAAGCCCATAAGCCTAATGACCAGCATTGCCCCCTAATTCCAACATGCAATGGCATGCAAAGGGGTAGCATGGTCATTTTTCCCTTCCATCATTAAGAAAAGGAGGAATTTGGGGAATGGAGGCCATGTGGCCCTCCATTCCTCTGCCCAAAGCTTAATTTGAACTCCTCACATGAATGCCAGCCGAAATTGGGCTGAAGGTGTGCCACTTGGTGGCTGGGAGGAGCATCCAAGGCATGGCCGAAAATGCCAAAGTTCAAAACCACCTCTACAACTCATATCAGCCAAAACGAACCCTCCCATCAGCTTCAGAGCATCAAGAGGAGTTGAGCTAGAGCTTTACAGTGAGGCAAACGGTGGAGAATCAGGTTTTTGAGGAGGATCGCCGGAGCTCGCCACCACTAATGGCTGCTAACAAAACAACCACCCCCGACCCCAATTGAGCCCACCATCACTTTCAGAACCTTGAGAGCAGCTGAAATCCACTACTGGAGTGGAGCTTTTGATCCAGAAATGGGGTTTTGAGCAATCTCACCGCCGACAGCTACTAGCATGTCAGCCCGCCGGATAACTCACCTTCAAGCTCGCCTGAGGTCCGGTTTCTCCCCCTCTCCCTCTGTGCTAGAATCTAGATCTATTTAGGAGTGATATCGGGCTCAAACGAGCTCGATTCCATGCGAGATTGAGGGAGAAATCCGAGCTTTTTCTTCTTGCTCGGGATCGCCAGAGGAGCCGCCTCCAGCGGCCGTGTCGCCGCCTGGCGTTAGCCACCACCTCAACGGAGGTGGTGGAGGCGGTGGCCGGCGGTGGTGGGCCGTGGATGGCCGGGAAAAGCCGATGGAAGATGGTCCAGGCAGGAGAAATCACGACCGTTGGCTATCGGGGACGATGAAGGGGAGCCGTCGATCCCTACGTCAAGATTCGTGCGAGCTTATATATATATATATATATATTAATTCCTGATTTAATGTGTATTTCTTGTCATTTATTGTGCATGGTTTTGTTTAATTATTTAGAGGCCTTAATTTGAAAAGTGCCCAGAGACAACTCCTGTAGATCTGAGTGTCTACTTTCAAATGAAAGTGGAATCAAGCCATTTGGTTAAATATAGGGCCCACAACACTCCTTTTTGTGAGGCTGGTCAAAACCAAATCAAGAACTTTAGGAGTGCATATCTTTTTATTGGAAGGACTTATGAAGCTGTAATTTGGTACATGCATGCATTTGACCTAAACCTAGTTTAGGTTTAAATATCAGATTTTTTGGAGATACTTTTTCTATAGTTTTGTTCAAAACTTAGAAAATTAAATAAATGAAATATTTTGAGTTATATAACTCCAACTGACCCCAAATTTGGGGGATAACCTTATCTAGGTACTAGTAAGTCATGGTTAAAATTTGAGGTCAAATGGATTTCTGCATGTAGAGAAATTCCTATTTGTTTGTCACTACTCTTATGTGTTTTGGTGTGCCAATAGACAAAAGTCTATTGTTGCATATTCAGAAGAGATGACTTGGAGTTAGCCTCTGAAACTTAGGTGGCACCTTCATAATATCAAAACATGCCACCCCAATGAATGATGGGGCCATAGAGACCATAAACCCCTTATTTTGATTTAATATGAATTAAGTCACTTATTGGTGTTCATGGAAATTTCATGATGAAAACCTTATGGAAAAATATGAAACTCTGAGGATCACCTTGTAACATCAATTAGGACCTCTGGAAATTTTGTATGAATTCTTAGATATTATTTCCTTGAAAATCATGAAAAATTACCATATATTGCCTTTTTAAATAAATGAAATTTTGTTGATGAAAAATATTTGGAAATTATGGAAACCCTGTGAAATCTTGTGAAATCTAGTTTTGAACCTCTGAGATTTTTGGTAGAATTATTGGATGGATAATACTTGGTAAAATTCCATAAATATGGTTTGTCACATCTCTTAACTTATAGGATATTTAAAAGGCAAAAATCACTGGATAATTATGAAACTTTGGATTTGGTGTTTCTAGATGAATACTGTACTAGGATAATTTTCTCAGAATTTATAGAGACATATTAATGGTAGTTGTAGTGTGAACCCTTATTGGCACACCTTTTGTAATAAATAACAATTATGGATAAATACTCACTGGTAAATTATGAAACTTTGTATTTGGTGTTTTTAGATGTTTATTATACTAGGATAATTTTCTCAGAATTTATAGAGACATATTAATGGTAGTTGTAGTGTAAATCCCTATTTGCACCCCATTTATGTTAAATAGAAATTATGGTCAAAAATTCCTGTTAAAAATGTGAAACTTAGGATTTGGTGTTCTTAGACCATTATTATGCCATGATAATTTTCCCAGAATTTATTGAAGTATTAACATAGCACTTGTAGTGTAAACCCTTATACGCACACCAAATGTAACAAATAATAATTAAGGGTAAATACTCCTTGGAAAAATATGAAACTTAGGCATTGCTGTTTTTAGGTCATTAACATACTTCTGTGATTTATTCAGATTTTATTGAGACATGTAGGTGGTGGTTGTAGTGTAAACTCTTATTGGCACACCACTTGTATTAAATGACTATTGTGGATAAATATTACCTGGAATATTATGAAACCTTGGATTTGGTGTTTTTAGATGATTAGTATGCTAGGTTAATTTTCTCAGAATTTTTGGAATTCATATTTTAGTACTTGGTGTGTAAAGTCACATCTTCATCTTTTTCATGATAAATATAAATTATGATTATAAATTTGCTGGAAAAATATGATCTTCTGGAAATAGTGTTTTTATGTCAATATAAAGCTACTGTAATTTTTCCAGATTTTTACGAAGTCCAACTTCAGTACTTGTAGTGTAGAGCCATGTTTTCTCTCCTTTAAAGATAAATAGAAATTGTGGGTTTAAAATGTTTGGAAAGATATGATCTTCTGGAAATAGTGATTTTATGTTCATATGAAGCTACTGTAATTTTTCCAGAATTTTAGGAGGTCAAAATCTTGCACTTGATGTGTAAAATTATTTTTCCATTCATTCATTGAAAATTAGGGATTATGGTTATTTAATTGCTGAAAAAATATGAAATATTGGAAATCTTTTTATCATGTCACATTTCATCTCTGGAAGGATATTTAACAAATTTGAATTCACTAGCATGATACCTCCTTCACATTTTAGATTCAGATTAGTAATTAATGAATTTTTATAGAGGGCAAAATTATATGAAACATGCGTGGATTTTGATCATCCCTTATTTTACCCACTATGAACCTATGATAAAAATTAGAAGCCATTTGGAAGTAATTTGACCAAGGTTCCATCATAGGAATCTAAGTAGTTATATGTCGTGGTCTGCGGATAGTGAAAACTCATTATGATGAATAGGTCAATATAATCACAAGGAAATCGGTGAGAATTTGATTATAACAAGAGATGAGTATAGACCACTTAGAGGACTAGAAGTTATTAGAGTTGAATCCAAAAGAACGATTGCTTAGGAGCGGGATGAAACGTAAGGCGTGAAAACACTTAAGATATAAAGAGTATTGAGAGGGTGGAAGGTTAGGTCTGGGTAGTCACCAAGAATATTGATTGTCCTGGAAAGGGGTTCGGCATCATCCCATCACATACCCTAGTACCTTGCGAACCCTTCACCGGGTAGCCCTCGGGAAGTCCAGGATCCACCCTAAACTTCCAAGTATAATAATAACTAAACAAGGGTAGTCTAAATAGGAGGTTTAATTTAAGTGGAATGATAAGAGGGTAATTTTATGGGTAGATATCAATAATACTAAGTGTCTTGGGAAAGGGAACTTTGGGGTGTCATCCCATTGTAGTTCCTAGTACCGTAGCGAGCCCTTTACAGGGTAATCCTCGGGAATCCAAGATTAAACGTAAACCGTAAGGATAAGATGTTGTACAAGAATAATTTAATAACACACTCACCCACACCCCGTGGTTACGGGAGCTTAGTCGGTTTGGTGCTACGAGCAGTAAGCTCCGTGTTTGTAAGAGCGGATTGATAAGTCAGGTGAGCTTGTGACTCGGCAGTGTATGTTGGTACGGACGGGTTGGTCCGGTGAGCCGGTGGCTCGGAAGGTTATTAATGACGGGCAGGTTAGCCCCGGGGAGCTTATGGCTCAGAGGTAGATAGTAGAGCATGTTGCATGTGTACGAAGTTGGTGGGTCTTCGGTATTGGACGGTCGTTCACACCGACGTTAATACGTTGACTCGACAAGTGTGGTAATTACACTTAGCTATGAATGTCTGGCGGTCCAGTCAGCAAGAGTACGCAGACGCTCCGCGGTTTTGTGTTGAGGCGTACGATAGGTCTAGGTTAGGTAGTGTGAATACCAACCTAGAGGTGGGCGAGGCCCAACCCACCGCTTCCGTTTGCCACTATGGGAGTATCCTGGGAGTCTTGCTAGCTCCAAAAAGGGGGAACTAAAGGTCTATGCGCATAGAGTCGTAGTGAGTGAGTTGCACTTGTATGAACATAGCATAACAACATACCTTGCATGTCATAGCATGAACATTGCATTTCAACCCCTACCCCTAACGTATAAATTGGTATGGGACTTTTTATACCATAGGCCCTGCTAAACGGCCCCTTGGTCTATAGGTTTGTATGGGCATTCCTATAAATCAATGGTTACTTTTAAATTACTTTACTTGCGTCGCACTGCTTCTCTATATTACTTTACTGCACTTATTACTGTTTACATGCTTATACTGCTAGCATAGAAATTATATGGATATACTCCTGATAGCGTAGAATATTTGTCACCTGCTTTTGTTTACTCCACCTTGTTGTCCTCCGCTTCTTCCTCCCGCTCGGTTCCTAGGAGTCGCGGGGGGAGGCGGGGACAAAATTGGCTTAGTCTTTATGACTAACGGTCAGTTGTGACCGTAAGTGTACGGGGAGCTGGAGCACCAGCATCACCAGTCAAGACATGATGGCAGAATCTGAGGAGCAGAAGCCATGCAGTACTTCTACTACAAGACAGGTGTTTGAAGATTTGAGAGTTGTTAGCTTCCGCATAGATGTAGAGTGAGAGAGTGAGATTTTGTTCTACTTCAGACATGTACCGGGCTTAAGCCCTCTTTCTCTTTCTTATATTGTACTCATTGATGGACAGTTTACATTTGGATATTTATATATATACAGATGCGTGTGATTGTGGACTTATGTTCTAGTTTTTCTTCTTATCTCTTGTTGGCCTGGTTGATCGTTCTTGCCGGCAGGATCGACGTCTTGCGGAGGTGTCTAACTTATGTGCTAGCATCTCCGTAAGGCGGCGGTTCTGGGCATAAGATCCAGGAACTCTTCCTGGTGCGGGAGAGGGATCTTACATGTAAAATCTGAGAAATTTGTTATAAGGTTTGTATAACCTGAGTGTAGGTTTTTTGTGTGAAGGGCTGAGGTAGGATCCATTATGATCTGAGTTATAAGATCTGCTGTATAGTGAAAAGATCTGAGTTTTTGGAGAAGTTTCCTAGTCTAGCTCATTGCTAGATATGTGGGAGAGACAGTGGACTACCTCTAGACACAGTCTTGTAGGGAACTACTATAAATCTTGTGTGTTTTCTGTGATTGCTTATGTGCTATGATAGTTAAACTTAAAGTAGCAAATAATCCTAAAAATACCTAATCACCCCCGTCTAGGTGTAGTTTATGGACAACCCATATCTTTCAATTGGTATCAGAGCTAGGTTGAGTTCAAAGGCTTAACAACATAGAACAAGATCTAGAAGCTATTGATTGGGTTGTGATCTTTCAATGGCCTGTGAGCTTCATCAAAAGATGAGATCAATGAGGCTGCCCATCTGCACCAAAGAGAACTTTTCCATATGGAAACAAAGAGTCAAGTTGTTCATGGAAGCACCAGATCCCAAAATATTCATGGTGGTTGAATAGGGACCCCATGTTCCCATGAATGGTTCAATGACTCCAATAGCTCCTTCAGTCCCTAATGTCGTGTCATAGTTTACCCCTGAAGATGTAGATCTGATAACTATGGATAAAAGATAAAAACACATGCTTGAAAATGCAATTGATGATTCTACTTCTCAAAACTTAAGTCATAGTAAAACAACAAAAGAAATTTTGGACTCCCTGGAGATCTACATGGAGGGAACTGAAGAAGAAAACTCAAAAGGGAACATCAGAGAAAGGGCCATGATTCTTGAGGGTGAAAGCTTGAGGAGTACCAAGGACAATATTCCTATAATTCAGAATATCTCTGAAAACACTGAAGACTCTGATGCAAGCACATCAGAATCTGATAACATTGTTAAAGAACCAGTACTTCTCACCAAGTAGCTCAAGAGGAAGATGCCTAGAAGAAGAAGAGACAACCATAGGACATCCTTCTCAAACTCCAAAAGATCTAATCATCATGACAAGTTCAAATCTTCAAAAGGAGGAAAGGTATGACTCTAAACTCAATGAATTTGATTTGGCTAACTTAGTTTGATGTCACTGCAAGAAGACAGGTCACATGATTGTTGACTGACCCTCTAAGAAGAAAGAATCCAATAAGAGTGATGATAGAAGAAGTCCAAGGGACAAAAAGGAATCTGAGAAAGGATTCATTGCTAAGAAAATCAGAACACTTAGTGATTCTGATTCAGATTTATCAGAAACCAAGGAGGAAGCTCTCATCGGCTTCATGGCTATAACTGAAGAAATCCAGGATGACAACACTTCTCCTGGGAAGGTATTTAGTAGAGCTCCTTTATCTATCTCTGATTCTGAATCAATGATAGATTCTGTGCATAGGAGTGAGTGTGGATCTGCTTGCAATATCATATCCTCAAGATCTCCACATGAGGTTGAATCTAACCTAGTGCAGCATAATAAAACCTTATGGTTTTCTTTGAATAGAAGTAAGAAGCTTCTTAGAGATCAATCTAAGGAGTTAGCATCCCTGAAATCTGCCCAATCCGAGCTCCAAAATACATTTGAAAAGCTGACTGCTATAAGAAAGAAATGGACAAACTCAAGGATGTCACAAATCTCATAAATGCTGAGTTGGGTAAGAAGAACATCATCAAGGACCTTGAGGAAATGCTATTGGCTGAGAAGAAAATTGTTGCCAGCTTCTAAATGCCCAAGACTGTCCTTCCCATCATTGACCAGTTCTCAGCACCATTCAGAGGTGGTGCAGGATTCGGTAAGGAGACAGTCAAGGGAAAGGCATCTGAAGCCCAACCTTCTTTCAAAGAGAAGTTACTGCCATCAAATTTCTCTGACCATAAATCTTCACATGGTCATCTGATCAATGATTGCTCTACAAGAAGCAGTAAAACCTCCAACACACATAGGAGAGCAAGCTTTGGTCCAAGTGTTTCTAAAATACCCCTTAAAGAGACCTAAGTGAAGAATCTAGGTTCTCATGTCCATGGATCTGCAGCATCAACACTTAAAAGTAAGTGAAAGGCAGCCAAACCTATCCCTAAAGTGGTGAATCAAAAGGTGGTGAGACCAGCACAACTGCACACTCACCATTGTGAGATTCACCCAAGGCCTGCTAGATCAGCTATCTTCACTCCTGCCCATCAACACTTCCAGTTGGTGAGGCATAAGAGAAGATACAATTGGTATGAGTGCTGGTGTTGTGGAAAGATTGCTCATTTTGCCCTGGACTACTGGTTCAATCCAACAGTGCCTAATGTAAGAAGAGTGCAGACCACTTAGCGGTGTAATATTTCAGGTTATTCCCCTAACAGAAACCTAGGACCAAATCCAATTGGGTGCCTAAGGATAAATAATCCTTTTGCAGGTATGTCCTTATGCCAACTCTTTTGGTATTTGGAAGGCTAGATTAATAAGTATTCAAGAATACTTAATCCGGAGAGAATTGACCAACATTGATACTTGGGGTTTCAAACAAATTGATGCCACTCAAATTCCAGAACACCTTCCACAAGAAGTTCAACCCTCTATTGCTTATATTGAGGGGGAGCTTCTAAGAGAAAATGCAACTATGATGGAAAATGATCCAGCTCTTCAAAATGAGATGAAGAAGAGTTTGAGCAGCCCTCTCAAATCCCTACAACAATGTAGAGGGAGTCCACTACTCTACTCACAGTGGAGACCTCAGATCAATGATAGAAGATCAGAACCATGTTCCAACCATCATAGTCCCTACTCTCTCATCACCATGCTTGAGAAATAGGCAAGTCAGAAAAATCAAAAAGGCATCATGTTGGCACTGAAGAACAAGAAGCCAAAAATTGAATAGAATGAAGTAAAGAAGAATCCAAACCTTGAAAAGTGGAGCCCTTGCTCAAGAAAATATCAAACTGGTATTTCTATATAAGAGATGTGAAGGAAAAGATCTAAGTAGCACTATCTCCAAGAATCCTTCAGAAGTGCTGACAACCTTCTCAAGTTGGACAAATATCAGATGAGTATTTCAACAACATAGATAAATTCTCAGCAATACAAAACAAACAGTCTCGACGACAAAACATGCATTTCGATGATATTGGTGGAGTCTCAATGCCAAAGCTGAAGTGTTTTCGACGACTAGGTTGAAGTAGTTTCGATGACACTATCGATGACAAAAATACGCATCGTCGAAATACAACACAGATACTTAATGCAATATTGGATCTTTAATCAGAGCCGTCTGATGGATTTTTATTCTATTAACCAAGACAAAAAGGTATGCGCCTCTTCATCTACTTCTAATATAAATACAGTGAATGCATAGGTCAAAAATTACACTTTCATTTGCCCTAAGTCATTTTCGCGACAAACCTCCATTCCATCTCTAACAATCACTCGTTCTCGACGTTCTGCTTCAATGGATCCCAAGAGGGAAGAATCCTCAGTCATCTCAAGATGCGAGCTCATGAGGGGAGGATTCAGCTCTTGTTTCGAATAGATTAGGTCAGTAATTGTGTTGGTAGAATCGGCAGGGCTGGAGTATCTGCTCTGCGAACCCTGTGTTCTCATGAATAGGGAGGTCAAGGAATTCTTTGATGAAGCGAGAATCAATCGTTCAGAGTCCATTCTAAAGTCTACTATGGACGGGAAGAAGATCAAAGTATCTGCCAAGAGCTTAGGAAAAGTGTTGGGTTTTGTATCTACAATACCCTGGATTAGAAGAAGTCCCCGTAAACTAAGTTGAATTGTTTTGTATTTGATCATTGCTTTAAGTTATGTGCTTGCAGGACCTAATTGCTAAGTACAAACCAATGTCAGGTTTCAATGGGTCAGTAAACACAGGACTAGACAATGTAATTCCTCATTGTGTAGGCCAAAGTGTTGACTCATGCGTAATCTCTCTATTGGGTTGTACTTTATATTCAAGTACATGGAAAAGATCAAAGAAGTTCAAGCCAAGATTTTTTTTGAAAGATCAGAAATTTTACTAAGTAAATTTGTCGAATATACTTATCTATATTCATGTCATTCGTCGAATATGCAATTGTGGATTTGTCAATTTTACTTATGGAAAAGTCTGTTTCTTAAGGTAAGAGAATTCTAAATATTCGGCCAAGTCAAATTCATCGAATATACATGTCCTTATTCGTGTCATTCATCGAATAAGAACTTATATATTCGAGTTATTTCATGTGTTGTTTATGGGGTGTCTACTTAATCACCTAGAGGGGGGGGGGGGGGGGGGGGGGGGGGTGGGGGGTGGGGTGAATAGGTTTTTCTTTTTATAATATCCCCCTTTAGGGTTTTCTTTCTTTCTGGTTAATAGATCTAAGAAATAAAGAACAAACCACATAAAGCACACACCGATCTATAGAGGTTCCTCAAGACCGGGTGTCTTGAGTAGTCCTCTCTCCCTCTGCGCCTACCCAGCAGTGTGCTGGGCTCAGCAAACTCTTCCAAAAGCTTCAGGCCCTCAAGCCTTACACGGACCCGCAAGTCCCAACAACCTAGGCCCTCAAGCCCCTACTGCCCCCGAGCCCGCAAGCTCGACACTCAGACCCTCATGCCCTACCACACGGACCCACAAGTCCCAACAGCCTAGACCCGCAAGCACCTACTGCCCCCGAGCCCGCAAGCTCGACAAGACGCACCCGCAAGTGCACTGCCCTGGCCCTCAAGCCTCACAGCTCTCCAGCCCTCAAGCTAGACAATTTGTCCCGCAAGCCTTACAAGAAAATACAGTAATAAAATAAACTGTTTCTTCAGCCAGATGAAATCTGGCAACTTAGCCTTGATGAAGATCGGCTTCTTAAGGATGAAGAAGATGCTTCTTGATTTTGAGTTTTAGCTCTGGATCTTCTTCAGCCTCTTCTTCTTTTGCCTGATGTTGAACGGCGACTTCTCAGTCAATGGAGATGACTGATTCTTATGAGAACTCTTGAATCTTGTTCTCTTTCTTCTCCGCTGAAAAATACTGTTCTATTGAAGAGCGACGGGATTCTTTTTCACGTTCTTTTTCTTACACAGCAAGCCTCCTTTCCTAGGGCAAAATTGTTCCCTTTTATAGAATGGACAAGCCGTATAACGGTCATATTCACTTTCCTTTCTTGTCAGACGCCCATCCATCATAGCAGGCGCTGATTGGACAATCAGGCGGCGACATTAATTATTGACAGCGCATGCGCAAGATTTGAATCTGTCTCGACGATATTTCCATCGTTATGACGACATGGAGTATATCTCGACGACAATAAGGTGTCTTCTTTCTTCAGCCGCTGACGCCGGTATCTCGTCGATAAAAGATATCTCAGTGGTTCTGTATATTCGACGATCTGCTTCCTCTGTCAGTGTCGTAGTGATCTTCCTTCTTGCAGCAAGTCGTCGTGATCTCATTGTTTTCTCGACGACATGCCTTCTTCATGTCGATATCCAATTTCATCAGTCAACCTTAGCCTTGTCAGCGACAAGACTTCTTTATGACGATATCTACTCTTCTTGACAGTATGCCCACTTTGTTGATGTCGACGATACTTCATCTTCTCAGCGATTGCTTTGCTCATCATTACAACGATAAGCATTCTTTGTCGACTACATCTCCCTTTCCATCTAGACGATATAGTGCTTAGTGAAGTTAAAGCACATGACATATTGTCGATCTCTGCAAGCATAAACTAGATGGAATGTTAAATACAATTTGCATTTATCATTGAGCTGAGCACTTCTTCAAATCAGGAACATTGTAGGGCTCTGTTCCCAACAATCTCCCCCTATTTGAAGAAGTCATAACCCACTCAATGATAAGTGCCATTCTCATAACAAATATTAACATTTAAGCAAATAAGCACGTAATGATGACATTTCAGCAAAATTAAGTAAACATAGAATTTTGACAAATATTTCTTCATTTATAATTAGTGCCGAATGTTCAGAAGAGTTTTGACATTTCTATATTTAACCATCTATATATCTGGTGCATTCGTATCAGCAGCTCTCTTTGCTTTCTTGGTACTGACTTCCTGCTCCTTTTTCTCCATCTCTTCCCTGTGCTTTCTCTTTCTAATTTCTTTAGTCTCAATTGTTTCTTTATCCTTATAAGTTTCAGGAATATCTGTACAGGGACCTATGGTAGGCTCGTCATAACAAAGGGAGGGAAGATTCATTGCATCCCTGATGGTGTTCGAGGTCCATATGGCATGATCATAGCTGGCCTTTATCATTGATCTCTCCCCCTTTATGATTTCTTCAGATATCCCTTTTTGGAGGTTCTCTTCGGAGGCCAATATCTTGCTTTTGAGCATGTGAATTCCATCTTCCAAGTGATTCTTGGTTTCCAGCAGATGACTATCTAAATCTTTATTTTGTTGATCTAGACTTTCTTTGATGTCAGCTTTGTGTTCAGCCATTCTCTTGGTTGATGCAACATAGGCCTTTTCTATGCTGCCGATAATCGATGACTGATTGATCCCTAGGTTAATTAGAGCTTTGTGAGAGCGGGTATTGTAATCTTGTAGGCTTTTCACATCATTTCTTAGGTTTGCTGTTTCAGCAGACAGTTCCTTTCTTAGATCATTGATGTCAGAGGTGACATGTATTTCTAGTTTTATCCTTTGCTCTTCCAGGAGCATCTTTATTTGAGATAGAAGGGAGGGCTCTTCTTGTCTATTCTCTGTAGATGATCCCTCGTGATCCTCTTCTTCATCCCCTTCTAGTATTGGAGAGAGATTTTCCTATTGGTGAGTGGCTTGGCTTACTCACCTTTTCAGGACATTGCTGATCACTGCTAGTTCCATCAGCAGGGATTTCTTGATTGTCCTCTTGCATTGCAGACTCAGAATGTTCAGCATCCTCAGCCCCTATGATCTTTTGGATCACTGTTTCTACTTGAGCAGGGATCTCATTGTTTTTCTCCTCCCCAGTTTCAGCACTTCTTGGATCTGTGCCTATAGATATCCTGAATCCTTGACTTAGATCAGAGGTATGGAGGGCGACATTCCTTGTTTCTGCAGCTGCTTCTGAGCCAGATGGAGGAGAGTTGTTCCCTGACTTACTCTCTTCAAATGAGCTTTCTCCCTTCCTCTTTGCATCTTCCACAGTTTCTGTCTTCGTGGGAGGCTTAGTCAGAGTTTTCTCCCATCTTGCAAGGATTTTGATGTCCATTCTTTTCATGTGATGTATTTTGACTCCATAGCTTTTGTTGAAGCTTTCTGGGTAGGTTTGCAGAAGGTATAATGATAGAATTCTTCCAAGATTTGGGGCTTGAAAGCTTTTTTGAATCCTCTTAAAGATGTGCTGACCCCAGTTGGTCCTTTTACTAAGGATTATCCTTGCCATTAATTCGAACATAGGCTTGGATATCCTATCATGTGACCCTACCTTGTAGAGGAGGGCTTTTCCCACAATGTCTGCCAATAGCTTTCCTTGTTGATTTAAGTTTTTCCTTTCCAAGGATCCATAAGTATTGCTCAAGTGGCTGCACCAAGCCAGAGCCTTGACGAGTTCTTCCTGAGTAATCGTTTCGTCTTCCTCCCCCTTGGTAAAGGTTGGCAACTGAAGAGCCCTGTTCAATCTTTTGGGATTCACCTTAATCTTTATCCCATTAATTTCGCTTTGCACAGACGTTCCCTTGGAGCCACCCTTGGCATTTGAGTAGAACTCCAGCACTTCTCTTCTTAATATTACTGTGGGCTCAGAGAGGGCGTATTCCAGGCCGATGGTCTCGAGCAGCTTAATGGTGCCCTGGATTTCTTCTGAGCCTTCTGAGAATCCATTCCTCACCACTTCACATCCTTCGAATAGAAGATCTTCCTTCTTTGGCGCCATATTTTTGATTCTAGAGGATTTCAGCTCAGTCGACTCGTTCACTCTAAGATGGCGTGGGGAACACGATGGCTTTTTAGGGCTAATATAGAGAATGTTTTAACTTTAAGACATTTGACCTTATTTATAGTGTCCGAATTGGAAGTTGAAGTGTCATTTGTTAAATATCTTATTAACTCGAGTTTAGCTGTAATGATTGGTTAAGCACAGATTTATTTAAGAGTCCGCTGATGATTGGATATCGTCATAATGCAGATTTGATAGGAGTCATTTCGATGATACTAAAAATCATTTCGACGACACGGTTTTGATTCATTCTTTTGCATGATCAGTGCAATACTTTTAGCAGTGTCATACCTTTACTTTAGCTTTCAAGTCTTCTTGAGCTAGTAGCTCCCCCTTAATCAGTGCACCTTAGTATGTGGTGAGTTTTTCTTAGTCCAGAGTTGAGCCTGGAGCACTTATTGTCCATTAGCCTTGTTTACTTTTGATTGGCTAATTTGACTATCCTGCAAAACAGATTTTAATATCCCTTAGAAACCCAAGGTGACTTGGGTCCTAGGTTCTTGTTAGCATGATGGGGAATTCTTCTACTTGCTGCAACCCTTCCAGAAGGTCTCACCTTTGCATTAAGCACACTAGGGTTGTGCCAACATTCGATGGCAAAGTGTCCCACTTTGCCACTGCACCAACACTCATGGATGTTGTACCTGTTGGATCTTGAGGCACCCTTAGAGGGGGGGGGGGGGGGTGAATAAGGGCCTTTTAAAAAATATGATTTTTACTTACGAATTTTAAAACAACTTTTACTTTTCTAAAAGTTACTTATAAAAATTTCAAACTAATGTAATTTTTAGAATAAATTCAAACACAAATTTCTAAGTTAAAGATTAAACAATCATATTTACAATTAAAGAAAAATTCATAACTTTATAATTATGAAAATCGCATACAAATAATATGATCTTAACAATGATTAAGATCAAGGCACAAATATGATAATAACCCTTTTACAATTTGTGTTTACCAATCCTTCTCCCAAGGATCGGAAGGCTATCACTTGTCTCTCTCTAGACCAAGCCCAAGCCTATCCTCTAGATCTTCCCAAGATCTAGACATAGCACACAAGGCCACGATTTCCCACCAAGCCACGCAAGGACTTGGACGCTCCACACAAGGAAGCGATTTTCCCCTAAGCAACGCAAGGACTTAGACGTCACGCACAAGGAGACGATTTCCCTACCAATACAAAATGAAAAGTATATAAATAAAAATACAATATGACAAGAACAACTCCCTAGAAATTCAGATCTCTGAAAGGAAGGTTGAAGCCTCGAGATGATCTTTGATGAAGAAGCGCGCCCGATCTCATCTTCAATCTCAATCCTTCTAAGCACAAATGGGAGTTGATGAGGTTCTGGAGCTCTCTGGTTCGTATGCACTCAGGAAGGGACTTGAAATTATCAATGCTTGGAATGCACGAACAAAAGCAGCCAATATATAGAAATTCGCTGTCGCCTGGGCGACATCGACTGTCAGAATTTCCGACAGTGCTAAACTGCCGCCGTAGTGCTGTCATGCGTGCGGTTGTTGTAACCTCCGAGCTGTCGCCTGGGCGACATCGATGTCGGATTTCCGACAGCGCAAAACTGCCGCTCGTAGTGCTATCGTGCGGGCAGTTGCTCTAACCTCCGAGCTGTCGCCTGGGCGACATCGATGTCAGATTTCCGATAGGGCAAAACTGCCGCTCGTCGTGTTGCTGTGGGGGAAGTTGTTGTAACTTCTCTGCTGTCGCCTGGGCGACATCAGCTGTCGGAAAATTCCGATAGTGAAAATTTCATACTCTCAAATGGAGCTCCAGCAGAATTGTGAACATCTCATACCTGTTACCTGCACACCATTAATAAAAATAGAATCAAATACAAACGGGACTTTGTTTTTATCAAACCGGAAGAGTGTGAAACGCATGCTCCAACAATCTCCCCCTTTTGATAATAACAAATCCGTATACAAAGAAATCATGTCTATTTAGGTTGTTAATTTTAACATATGGTGTGTGCACAAAAATAACATGACATATTCCTCTTAAGAGTAATCTCCCCCTAGATGAAAGCTCCCCCTAAATGAATGCTCCCCCTAAATGTTATAGTAAATTGAAATGATGTATTGTTTAGGTTGATTATTTAGGTGTAATAGTTCTTTGATTTCTTGAATATACTTATAATTCTCCCCCTTTTGGTATTAGCAAAAGGTAATGAATGAGTAGATCGTAAGGGAAGAGAGAGGATTGAGAAAATAAGAGTAAGCGGAAGCACTTGTTGGGAAAATGAGTGAAAGTCTTGAAGTAATAGTAATATGCCATAGTATTGGATAAACTCATGAATAGACGGTATAGCCATATGAAGTAATAAAATAAAATAGTTTAAACATGATTAAGGTCATTTTAAAGTATCATAGAAAGACACAATTGTGTATAGAAATTTGGAATATTTTCGGTCCAATTCTCATGAGATGAATGTTTATATAACATAATGATGTGTACAAGTGATACTTAGATCAAACATATGAAGTTATTTAATGTACATGATCATTGGAATAGAGAACATAATATAAGCATATAAAGACAACTTGACCTTGAAGAGATAGCATAAGAAGAATAGAATACCATTTTTCTTTTGCATAAGACACTTTACAATTCTTTCCAAGGTGCTTAACCTCACAATGCTTATTAAGACTTATCAGGAGGGTAAGTAGTGCTTGGTGGAGTATCCTTGTCTTTAATTTAAACCTTTTTTTTGATCACATATTTTGTGATATCTTAATATCGAGATATTAATAATTTTTTAATTGACCAAGGATCTCCGAATTCACTTGAATCGCAAAAGATGGTGTATATTTTGTTGTGCTAACAAATCAAGGTTGAAAGTAGTATTTATGAAGTGCTATTGTATTATGTTAAAGCAAATATGATTCATGTATATATTAAATAGAAAGACATATGTATGGATCAAAAGAAGTTAACGTGATAGTTCATTATTATATATAAACAATTTCTCATACTTAGAGGCATGCGAAAACAAGTTCCAATAGTCTAATCAACTAAGTAGGAGTGTCAATACGATGATAGATTTGAAATGAAATCATATAATCATGTAATAGCCATTTTTTAAAAAATAAAAAGCACATGGTTTTGCATCAATTCATGAGTTGTAGCATTAATAAAGACATATAACTATTGGAAAACATCAAAGGGACCAAAAACTGAAGATTAAGCAAATCGGGAGCTGTCGGAAATTTTTGACAGTCACTGTCGCCTGGGCGACAGCTAAAAATATAAATATGGCTTAATACCGAGTCAAACCCTATTGTGCATCATTTCCTGGACTTAAGGGCGAGAGGAAGCTGTCGGAGGTCGGCGACAACCCTAGATATATGGTATGGGGTTTTTGATTTTGAAGTTTTTGACTTAAAAACTTTAGAGATTTGTGATTTTGGAAAGGAGAGAAGATGAAAAATGTTTTTTTTGTATTTTATTTTATCTTTGATGAATGGTGTAGATCTTTGAGGTTTTGTGTATAAAAGGTGTAGATCTAGTGTAAATCAAGTGGATCTTGGTGGATCTTGGTGGATCTTATTTGGATTTTGTGATTTTTGTGTTTAAGTGTTGTATTTTTGGGGTGTAAGAGTTTTACATGGTTTAATTTCAAAAATGGAAGATTTTTCTTTTGTAGAAGGTTGAAGAAGATGAATAGCAAGGATACGTGAGAAGATGTAGTTTTGTTCTAGAAAGAAAGATTTTTTTTTTAACATAAATATAGCTTGAGTTTGAGTAGATCTGGAAGTGTAGTTGAGAATTTTAAAGAAAAGTTCACTGGAGTACTGTCAGAATTTTCCGACAGCCAATGTCGCCTGGGCGACATCGTTCCAGTGCACAGAACCTGTTTAATTCATTTTTGTTATGTTATGTTTGCAGAATGGCTTCCAGTTCGATGGCACGAAGGAGTACGTCTGAAGATGCGCATAGTTCGTATCAAGTGTACCCTGGGGTGGAGAAAGCAATAATTGGAGTAGCAAAATATGTAGAATTTGATTCTTCGAAGCACGATCATATCTATGATCGTCTTGCGAATGCAGGTATAATTTCAGTAATCACAGCAGATACGTTCTCATCCTTTTTGATTCGAGAATTTTATAATCATTTGGAAGACCCGAGTTATACCGAATTGGATGGGGGAGTGAGATCTAGAATCCAAGGTCAACATGTGGAAATAACACATGTTGATCTTAGAGAGGAATTCAGTCTTCTTATGAGTGAACATATGCCGGATATAGTGGAGAGCTATAGAAAGGATAGAGATTGGACTCTTGTAAACATGAGTTTACATGGAAGTCAAAAGAAGACCATAACCAATGAAGTTTTGTCACTCACTCCGGATGCATATTTAGTCCAAGATATATTAAGGAACTCAATTATGTTAAAGAGTGGAGATACAAGGAGTATCACGACACAGTTGACGCTCGTTACTTACTTTATTATGGAGGAGGAACCTTTTGATATAGCGGACTTCATCCTTTCTCAGATTCGGTATGCTTTTAGATTAAAACACCCGAAATGGGTGAAGATTCATACTTTGCCAATGGGGGCAATAATTCAACGTATACTATATAAGAAGTATGAATGGATAGTTCAAGATTCGTACTTTGATGATTGTTTTCCTGAGATATATTATACGGGAACTATGAGAGTGAAGAAGACGCAGAAAAAGCCTCATCCTTGAATTGAGATTAGAGAGCCTCCAATGCCTAGGGCAGGATCACTACGAGAGTCTATAGATGATCTGCGTGATTCCTTTGAGGATCACAAGAAGGAAGTGAAGAAAGATCGTAGTAGAATGCAAAAGTTTATGAAATTTTTGGTGAAAGGTTTGAAGTTAAAGCCTACTCCGGAAGAAGCGGTCGAATGGCAAATTCCAGATGAAGAACCTCCACGCCAATCGGTGAGGCGGACTCGACGTGGTAAGGCCGTAAGACGAGGACCTCCAGAAGACTGTCCAGAGAGCAGCGGGGCTGGTTATGAGGATTCTGAGTAGTTTTCATCAGGGTGATGCTTCTGAGAGATGTCGGAATTTTCCGACATCCACTGTCGCCTGGGCGACAGTGAATTTGACCAGATTTCATTTTCTGTCATATGAACTTGATCCTATGTTGATTTCTACTATTTTTGTGAAACAATTTTATGTAATATTAATTTTGTGAGAATTTTTCTTAAGTAATTCAAATTCTATGTTTGATTTAAAATTTAGTCTTTCTTTTTAAAATGTATAGGTTTTGTGATTTTTTTTTAATTTTATAGGTCATAAGTAGTGATATAATCATTGTGAAATGTCTAGGATTCCCAATTCTAGCCTAAGCATAGAAAAACAGGAATCCGGTAACGGTTTAGTGAATATATCCGCTAATTGATTATCCGTGCATATAAATGAAATTTTTATGTGGTTATTTTTAATATGATCTCTAATAAAATGTTGTCTCACATCAATATGCTTAGACCTTGAATGATGGACCGGGTTGTATGTTAAATCAATTGCACTTTTATTATCACACCATAATTCAATAGTTTGTTGTTTAATATTAAAGTCTTCTAAAGTTTGTTTCATCCAAAGAGCTTGTGCACAACAACTACCAAGTGCGATGTATTCGGCCTCGGTGGTTGAGAGGGCAACAGAATTCTGTTTCCTACTCGACCATGAAATGAGTGAAGGGCCTAAAAAGTGACAAGTGCCACTAGTGCTTTTCCTATCGAGTGAACAACCGGCATAATCAGAATCAGAGTAGCCAAAAAGAGTAAAATCATCGCTATGAGGATACCATAAGCCAAGTTTAGATGTGCCAATTAAATATTTAAAAATTCTTTTTACCGCTTTTAAATATGATTCTGTGGGATCGGCTTGAAATCTAGCACATAAACAAACTGAAAACATAATATCCGGTCAAGAAGCAGTTAAATATAAGAGTGAACCTATCATGCCTCTATATAAAGTTTGATCTATTGATATTCCATTTTCATCTTTTTGTAATTTTAAAGATACACTCATAGGAGTATTTGCTTGTTTTAGATTTTCAAATCCAAATCGTTTTAAAACATCATGAATATATTTTGATTGGTTAATAAAAACTCCATCATGTTTTTGAACAATTTGAAATCCTAAGAAATATTTTAATTCTCCTACCATACTCATCTCAAATTCACTTTCCATCATTTTTACAACATAATTACACAACTCTTCATTAGTGGCTCCAAAAATAATATCATCAACATAGATTTGTAAAACAATTAAATCATCATCTACTTGCTTAATGAAGAGTGTACAATCAACACCACCCATTTTAAAACCATTTTGTAATAAATATATAGTCAATCTATCATACCATGCTCGTGGTGCTTGTTTTAAACCATACAAAGCTTTTAACAATCTATATACCCGATTAGGAAATTTTTCATTTACAAATCCTGGGGGTTGTTCAACATAAACTTCTTCTTTAATCAACTCGTTTAAAAATGCAGTTTTAATATCCATTTGCAATAATTTAAACCTTTTATGACTAGCAAATGCAACAAAAATTCTAACTGCTTCCAATCGTGCTATGGGTGCAAATGTTTCATCAAAATCTACCCCTTCAATTTGATTATATCCTTTCGCTATGAGCCTAGCTTTGTTTCTAGTGACCCTAGAGTCATTATCTAATTTGTTTTTGAAAATCCATTTGACTCCTACCACAGGATGATCACTAGGTCAATCTTCAAGAATCCAAACTTTATTTCTTTCAAATTGGTTAAGTTCTTCATTCATAGCTAGAAACCAAGATTCATCATTTAAAGCGGTGGCAACATCTTTTGGTTCTATATTTGAGACAAAACATAAATTTGAAAACCTTTCATGTAAACTAGAACGTGTACGTACCCCACTTAATGGTTCTCCAATAACAAGTTCTTGCGGATGATCTTTTGAGAACCTTAGCTCGGTTGGAGGTACATATCCTTGTTCTTCTTCTTCTTCACCATCTTTTTCATCTTCTTTCTCTACTTTTTCTTTATCATTATCATCATCATTTTTCTTCAGATTTTGTTCCACATCTTCTTCATTTTTCTCATTACCTGCAACTTTAGTATTTTCTACACAAGAAATGTTTTCATTAAATTTTACATGAATAGATTCTTCAACCACTTTAGTACGTTTATTATAAACTCTATAGGCCTTGCTAGTGGAAGAATAACCAATGAAAATTCCTTGATCACATTTTTCATCAAATTTGCCTAAGTTATCTTTTGTATTCAAAATAAAGCATTTACAACCAAAAACTTTAAAGTAAGATACATTTGGTTTTCTTTGAAAATAAATTTCATAAGGAGTTAATTGTAATGCGGGACGAATCATGACACGATTAATAATATAGCATGCAGTACTAATGGCTTCGGCCCAAAAATATTTTGGCAATTTAAACTCACAAAGCATAGTACGTCCTAATTCTTGAAGTGTTCTATTTTTCCTCTCCACTACACCATTTTGCTGTGGTGTGCGTGGAGCGGAAAATTCGTGTTTTATCCCAAATTCATTACAATATGAAATAAATTTTTCATTATCAAATTCTCCTCCATGATCTGATCTAATGCATTTTACTTTTAAATCAAGTTCATTTTGAATAAGTGAAATTAGTTTTACAAATTCATCAAAAGCATCAGATTTTGAATTTAAAAACAATGTCCAACAGAATCAAGAATAATCATCAATAATAACAAACGAATATTTTCTACCTCCTAGACTTTGTGTAATAAATGTAAAGGTCTAGTAGTAGAAATAACATTTTTGCTTTTAAAAGATGTTTTTGTAAACTTTCCTTTTTGGCATGGTGAACATAATGAAGAAAGCTTTTTATTCAAATTTGGCAAACCTTTTATAATTTTATTTTTAGAAAGCTTTACTATGCGTTTGGCACTAAAGTGTCCTAGTCTCCTATGCCATAATTCAAGTTCATCATTCTTTGAAATAAAACATTTAAGTGTAGAATGAGATAAATCACGAAAAGTGATTGTATAGACATTGTTTATTCTTGGTGCAGTAAGTACGATTTCGTTTGTTTTATAATCAATAATTTTGCAAAGGTTTGAGCTAGAGTCAAATAGAACATTTAGATTTTTATCATATAGTTGACTAATAGAAATTAAATTATGTTTCAAACCTTTAACATATAAAACATTTGAAATTTTAAATTCTTCATTACCTACTACTCCAATGCCTTTGACTTTACCCTTGCCATTATCTCCAAATGTCACTGTTCCACCTTTCTTCATCTCCAGGCTAAGGAACTTTGATTTTTCGCCCGTCATGTGTTTTGAACATCCAGACTCCAAATACCACACGTCTTCCTTGTTCCTAGCCTGCACGCACACCTAAAAAGATGATGAGAGTAAAGATCTGGTTACCCAAGTGGTCGATTCCATGGTATACGTGGACGCCTTAGGTACCCAGATTTGTTTAACATTAACTTTTCCTTTCTTCCAACATGAGCCCGAGATGTGACCAAATTGATGACATTTGGCACATACAATGAATGGTGAGGAACCATTTTTCAATGGTTTCTCTGGACTCTTGCTGGTGGAAACATCTTTATGTGTGGACTTAGAAAAATTTTCATTTTGAAAAATAGGTTTTCTGAACCTGGAGCTGTCGCTGGTTCCGACAGCAGCAGTCGGAAATTTCCGACAGCTTCCAGAGCTTCCAGAAACGTATCCTAGCCCAAATTTTGCTGTCCCATGGCATTGGTTGGCTAAAAGCATATCCAGAGATTTTTTTCCAACACCAAATTTTCCAATTGCCATGTTCAACTCATTTACTTTGGACTTTAAAATTGAATTTTCTTTTACTATCATGCCACATCAATTTGCAACATTTTTCTTATAATTCTCTAATTGAGAATGAGAGGTTTTAACAACTTTTTCTAAGTCCTTTTTCTCTTTTAGAAGTTGATCAATTTTTTGATCGGACTTAGAAATAGTGTTTTCAAGTTCTTTTATCCTTGTCGAAGAGTGATCACAATCTTGACAAATTTCCTTCTCGTTCCCAATATATTTCAAATCATTTGATAACTTTTTATTTGCTTTCAAAAGAACTTTGTTCTCACATTTTAAGAAATCGATTTCCTTTAGACTTTTATCCAAAAATTTGCAAGTTTTCATAAATTCAGAATATAAATCATCATAAGATGGAGGAGTTACCTCAGTGTCGCTTTGGACACTGCAATCGTCATCAGATGACGCATTTTCTTTCCCCATCAAGCAGACATTTGCCTCCTCTTCCTCCTGTGTTGAGGAATCACTTTCTTCACCAGACGAAGAATCATCCCAAGTCTCTGCCTTTAACACTTTTTTCTTGTAGCTTTTATCGTGCCTCTTTGCTTTTTGCTCTTTCAGGTACTTTGGGCACTTGCTTCTGATATGACTAATCTTCTTGCAATGGTAGCACTCCGGTAGCGGACGCTCCTCTTCATTCTCCATTTTTCCTTTGCCTTTTTGGTAGGCAAAATCAGTTTTTTTGAATTTTTTTTTAAATGAATTTCTCCTTTCCGGATTTCTCATAAACTTCTTAAAGTTTCTCACAAACAGTCCTTCCTCATCTTCCTCACTTTCTTCAGATTCAGTTTCAACTTCCTTTTTAGATTTCAACGCCAAGCTTTTCTTTTTGGGCTCCAAATTGTACTCTTGGCTTTGAATCTTCAACTCCACTTCATGGGTTTTAGATTCCCAATGAGACTCTCCAATTGTAAGGTCTTAAGATCATGTGACTCAGAAATTGCAGTTACTTTAGGATTGAACTTCGGGGGAAGTGATCTTAAGATTTTCCTCACTAAATCTCTATTGGAGAAAACCTTACCCAACACCTTTGAATCGTTCACGATTTTAGTAAATCGTGCGTACATTGTATCAATTTCTTCATCCACCTCCATTTTGAATCTTTCGAATTCTGACTCCAGTTGAAATAGCTTTGAATCCTTTACCTGCGATGTACCTTCATGAGTGATTTCTAAAAGATTCCAAATTTCATATGCAGTATCACAAGCACAAACTCTATTAAATTCAGTGTGATATAGTGCGCAAAATAAAGCATTCATGGCTTTTGCATTGTTTTTACATCTTAATTTATCATTGTCATCCCACTTGTCTTTGGGTTTGACCATAGTTGCATCTCCTACAACAATTGGTGGGGAAGAATAACTCGTCTCGACCATATTCCAAACTTCCATGTCGAGAGTTATTAGAAAACACCGCATTCGGGTTTTCTAATAGTTATAGTCCGTGCCCGTAAAAAGTGGTGGCCTACTAATTCCTTGCCCCTCAACGAACGCGTGATCATTGTGCGCCATTACTCCCGGTGGTAAAACCGTTTTGGAGTAACCTCGCTCTGATACCACTTGTTGGATCTTGAGGCGCCCTTAGAGGGGGGGGGGGGGGATGAATAAGGGCCTTTTAAAAAATATGATTTTTACTTACGAATTTTAAAACAACTTTTACTTTTCTAAAAGTTACTTATAAAAATTTCAAACTAATGTAATTTTTAGAATAAATTCAAACACAAATTTCTAAGTTAAAGATTAAACAATCATATTTGCAATTAAAGAAAAATTCATAATTTTATAATTATGAAAATCGCATACAAATAATATGATTTTAACAATGCTTAAGATCAAGGCACAAATATGATAATAACCCTTTTACAATTTGTGTTTACCAATCCTTCTCCCAAGGATCAGAAGGCTATCACTTGTCTCTCTCTAGACCAAGCCCAAGCCTATCCTCTAGATCTTCCCAAGATCTAGACGTAGCACACAAGGCCACGATTTCCCACCAAGCCACGCAAGGACTTGGACGCTCCACACAAGGAAGCGATTTTCCCCTAAGCCACGCAAGGACTTAGACGTCACGCACAAGGAGACGATTTCCCTACCAATACAAAATGAAAAGTATATAAATGAAAATACAATATGACAAGAACAACTCCCTAGAAATTCAGATCTCTGAAAGGAAGGTTGAAGCCTCGAGATGATCGTTGATGAAGAAGCGCGCCCGATCTCGTCTTCAATCTCAATCCTTCTAAGCACAAATGGGAGTTGATGAGGTTCTGGAGCTCTCTGGTTCGTATGCACTCAGGAAGGGACTTGAAATTATCAATGCTTGGAATGCACGAACAAAAGGAGCCAATATATAGAAATTCGCTGTCGCCTGGGCGACATCGACTGTCGGAATTTCCGACAGTGCTAAACTGCCGCCGTAGTGCTGTCGTGCGTGCGGTTGCTGTAACCTCCTAGCTGTCTCCTAGGCGACATCGATGTCGGATTTTCGACAGCGCAAAACTGCCGCTCGTAGTGATGTCGTGCGGGCAGTTGCTCTAACCTCCGAGCTGTCGCCTGGGCGACATCGATGTCGGATTTCCGACAGTGCAAAACTGCCGCTCGTCATGTTGCTGTTGGGGAAGTTGTTGTAACTTCTCTGCTGTCGCCTGGGCGACATCAGCTGTCGGAAAATTCCGACAGTGAAAATTTCATACTCTCAAATTGAGCTCTAGCAGAATTGTGAACATCTCATACCTGTTACCTACACACCATTAATAAAAATAGAATCAAATACAAACGGGACTTTGTTATTATCAAACCGGAAGAGTGCGAAACGCATGCTCCAACAGTACCTTCTTTTCTGAGCACTTTTTGAAGTATGTTCAGTAGAGAAGACAACAGCATTCTTCCAATCTCTCTTAGTCAAGAGCTGACTAGCTGCTCTAGTATCATCGTTTCTTCTTGACTTTATCTGTTTGTCAGCAACAGATGTCAGCTTGGTGGTTGACGTGGTGTTGATGGCATCAGATATGTTCAAGTGAGAATTGATTATAATGGGGATACTAGTCTGCTTCTTATCCGAGGGTGATTGAGATGTTGCCCTTTATCCTTGAGAGTGGGGGGCTGGAACACCAAATGCAAATGGTCCATGATGGGCCATTTGAATTTCCTCATGGGGAGCCTTTAATGCACTCAACCCCATGCCCTTTCTCTTTCCATTGTCAGGAGCATTTTTATGGCTAGTGGAGCTTCCATTCATCCAGTGACCATGGACACTATCCTGATCATACCTATTTGAGGGAAGCACTACCTTCTGAAAGGTGGTGTGAGGCTTTGCTTTAGTTTTGCCCTTTTCTCCATTCTTAGCATTTGTTTCCCCTTTCTTGTAGCCTAACCCCCTCCTATTTTTATAGGATGGGAAGGTGTCAATGATGGGGAGAACAGTTTTGGGTTTAGAGAATTGAGCAACCAAGCTTCTTTCCTTAAGAAGATCACTCTCAAATTTCTTGATAAGTTCTTCCCTTTGGCTTCTCTCATTATAAAGTTTGTCTATGACTTTCTTGAGCTCATGTGGATTGGTGTCCTTACAGTAGGACATACCCAGTTCCCCATCTGACTCAACCCTAAAAGGCTTGAGTGATTCTAGCTCCCTAGCTTGTTTCTTAACAAGCCTCTTGCTCTTCATCAGAGCTTCCAAGAGATCACCAAACTGTTCTAATAGATCAGTATGGTTCTTATTGTTGCATGATGATCAGTCTTCTGCATCATCTTCAAAAGATAAATAATTTTCTGATGCACTCTTGGTTTTCTTAAATGAAGCAGGTAGTAAAGATGTGTGAGTGGTGCATACCTGATCATGATGCAATTCATCATGATCTTCTTCATCTGATAGAGCCATCAGTCCATGAACCTCTTCATCCTCAGAGTCACAGTTTGTAGGGGACAGGGGTGCTCTTATCCTCTCTTTTGCTCCAGAGCATTCATCATCTTCTGATTCACTGTCTGAAGTAGTCAGTGGTGCTCTGATGCATACCTCTTCATGAGAGGTCTCTTGTAACACCCTCCCTGTTACATAACATATAACAGTAGGTCCGGTCGGGACCCCACGCCATATGAAATGAACAGAAGAGAGCGGTACTAAAATTAGCATTTAACAGTTAAAGATATAACTATCTCAGCACCAGAATCGCATAACGGAAGCATGTAATTCCATTTATAAACCAGTGTATAGCATTGTCCACATAAGATACTAGGAATGAAATACATAAAAGGTTATTTACAATGTTTGTTTACATAATATAGGTGGCTTCCAGACATCGGCACGCGGGCCGACCACACATAAACAAAAGTAAACAAAAGCTTTGGCCTTCGAGGGCCAGCACAGCACAGCAGCAAGGGGCTTCAGCCCGCTATTTCCCGCTAGTCTCGCCGGGACCTGTACAAACAAATCCACCAAGCGGTGGTAAAACAGGTAACCGGTCAGCTTTAGCTTACCAAGATTTATAATGACCCCTCCCCACACTCGGGGTGGCGGTGCTCCTTCCCTTCAAGTAAGAGTCAGCAGCATATAAATATATATCCGCAAATAACACCAACGGGGGCATACCAAGCCACCCGCTTCGTGCTCTCAAGGCACACTTTGGCATACTCCCTGAGTTACGCCCTCACGCTAAGTCTTATTTCAACTTAGACAAGCAATTTGAGCTAGGCCGTACACACGAAGTTCCGGCACTCTTCCATAGCCCGGTGCACCGAGGGGCGACCTCTTCACCACCATTATGGGCGGGTTTGGATCAGCTAGGCCCGTGCTCAATCATCGCGGTTCAACTCTGCACGATGCGAGTAAGCTTCACCTAATACCCGACACTTAAAGCTGGGCTTTGCAAATTCCACAGCTTCTCCTGCTACGTATCCAGTCCCCATGACTTTAGGTAGCACAGAATCACACAATCTTTGTGCTGGGCGCTACCGCCGGCGCTATTGCTAGCGCCCGACGCTAGCAACAGAACTTATTTCTGTTCGGCAATGGCTATTGCTAGCGCCCGACGCTAGCAATAGAACTTAGTTCTGTTCGGCAATGGTAACAGAACTCCGTTCTGATACCTCTGGGAAAACACCTCCAGAAATCAACAATAGTAGCTCACCTGGAGCTACCGCCGGCGCTAACGCTAGCGCCCGATGCTAGTAACAGAACTCAGTTCTGCTACCAAACTTCGTGTATTGCCTGGGAAACACCTCCAGGATATTTTGCTGTACAAAACAGTATAGAAGACCCGAACCACAACATATACATGGAGTCTTTTCCACGCGATAAACATCACCAATCCGGCTCGACCTGTCCAGATGGGCTTCACACAGCATGCCTATGCCCGTACTTCCATTTCGGACTCTATATGCAATTTTTGGGGGAACAACTTCATCCCACCGGAAGATCCGATCTACTAATTAGTAGAAGTCTTTCTAAATTCATGCAAATCAAAGGACGTACATGTCCAAGGATTAGGAAAGAGAGACGTTACCCTAGTTGGTCTCTTTGGTGCCTAGACTGAGAGGGGATTGGATGGATGCTTCTTCACTAATCTCCCTCCTGGCACGACGAAGGCTCAACTCCAACGGATCTCATTCCCAGCTCCCGGCCCACTGCTCTCAGAATTTCAGAGGCTCTCAGAGAAAATGAAGGAAAATGCCGGATTTTGTGTATATATGATTTTCACGCTACCCCCGGCGCTAGCCACTAGCGCTGGCGCTAAATCAGAGTCGGTACCGCTTAGGGCCACTACCGCTGGCGCTAGACCTAGTGCCTGGCGCTAGCTCCCTGACTTCAAATCATTTTTATTTTTTGTGCACATGACATTTGGGGTCTTACATCTCTTCTTCAAAATCTTCCTCTGACCCTTCCATGAGAACTTCTAAGAAGTCCCACATGTCCTTTGCTGATGAGCAATGACTCAGCTTCTGATGTGTTGCCAGATCTACTGCACCAGCTAGAATGCTTCTAGCTTCTTTGTCCAAGCTGGCTAGAAGAGTTTCATCTTTTAACATTGTCATGGAGGGACCATTTTGAACAATCAAAAACATTCTTGGATCCATTGCCTCCATGAATATTCTTGCTCTGACTTTCCAAATGGCAAAGTTCTCTCTGGAGCAGATAGCTATTCTTCACTCCATACTAATGATGCTTACACACCCACTGGCAGATCTGTTCAAGCTGTTAAGCTTTTCTTTGAACAACCTGGCTTTGATACCACTTGTTATTTTTGGGGTGTCTACTTAATCACCTACGGGGGGGGGGGGGGGGGGGGGTGAATAGGTTTTTCTTTTTATAATACACCCCTTTAGGTTTTTCTTTCTTTCTGGTTAATAGATCTAAGAAATAAATAACAAACCACATAAAGCACACAACGATCTATAGAGGTTCCTCAAGATCGGGTGTCTTGAGTAGTCCTCTCTCCCTCTGCGCCTACCTAGCAGTGTGCTGGGCTCGGCAAACTCCGCCAAAAGCTTCAGGCCCTCAAGCCTTACAATACGGACCCGCAAGTCCCAACAACCTAGGCCCTCAAGCCCCTACTGCCCCCGTGCCCGCAAGTTCGACACTCAGGCCCTCAAGCCCTACCACACGGACCCGCAAGTCCCAACAGCCTAGACCCGCAAGCCCCTACTGCCCCCGAGCCCGCAAGCTCGACAAGACGCACCCGCAAGTGCACTGCCCTGGTCCTCAAGCCTCACAGCTCTCCATCCCTCAAGCTAGACAATTTGGCCCGCAATCCTTATGATGATTAATTGGGCTTCTTCTTTTTGTTTTATAAATAAAAGATAACCTTTATATTAAGAGTTTAGAATTGGCGGATATTTTCGAAGAGTCTCGCAAGTACTCCTACTTTGAGAAATTAACCGTTATCCTATCGAAGGATAGAAGTAACGATCTTTTTCTTCTTTCGGAATATTGACAATTACGCTTCGGCTACAATGCCGAATTCTATTGAATTGAATAGTAGAAAAGGAGAGTTTTGCACTAAATGAGTTTGAAAAGCTGTGTTTGAATTTTTAGTCCAAATTAATCATTTGATAAAGGCAAGTATACCTTATCGCAAGTAATACAGGATATTTTTAGAAAATATCGGGATCGTATATTTCCGCGGGTCGTGTTGATTATGCTACTTCGAGGGACGAACTATTATTTTATCGGAATAATATTTTTAGTTGATTTAACTAGAGTTCTAAATGATAAAATGCGAAAGATGATTTAAGCGATTTACTAGAGTTCTAAGTGATGAGAAATATAGCGCGCGACGTCGAATTACCTTGAGACGAAAATAGATTTTTCGTAGAATTAAAAGTGATGACTTTTCAAAATATTAAGATGACTTGGCCGTGGAGGTTCCATAATTATGAACGCTCCTCTCTCGAGGGTACGCCCACCTGAGATTATGAATATTCGACCGAACTCTCGTTCTACAATCGAATGTTCTTAATACTCGCTTTATGTTGCGAACCCCGCTATTGGGTTTTTATTTCCAATTCGGGAGAGTTACCTCGTCCTCTCTCGAGGGTAGAGCGCACTTCTCTTTACCCGTGAGTGATCAGTCCGTACACACGAGCCTCTCGGCTAACTAGGTACGAAAACGGAAATGAAAACCACACATCGATTATGTGGCTCCACTCAACGTGATTCTCGGATAAACCTTAAGCGTTAATTATTTTAGAAAGAGATGTTTTAATTCTTATAGAAAAACTATTTTTGTGTCCCAATGCTCTTCGACGTCGTGCGCTAAAGGAAATTAGCCACTCATCGGAATGGAGACGGCATTATCGGTTGAAAAATACACGTTTGATAATTAAAGCGGATATAAGCGGATAAAAAGGAAATAAAAAGACTTATATAAAAACAGTAATAATATCCGTCCCAACCACCTTAAACAAGTGCTAAAAAGTTCTTAGCCTCTTATTTAAGAAGGGGGTGGTATAGAAATGAAAAGACTTATAAAGGTGCAGAAATAATATCCGTCCCAACCAACTTAAATAAGTGCTAAAGTAAATTAGCCTCTTATTTGAGAAGGGGATGGTATAGAAATGAAAAGACTTATAAAGGTGCAGAAATAATATCCATCCCAACCGACTTAAATAAGTGCTAAAGTAAATTAGCCTCTTATTTGAGAAGGGGGTGGTATAGAAATGAAAAGACTTATAAAGGTGCAGAAATAATATCCGTCCCAACCAACTTAAATAAGTGCTAAAGTAAATTAGCCTCTTATTTGAGAAGGGGATGGTATAGAGCAGTTATATAAAGACTGAAATAAAAACTAAGCTACAAAAAAAGGAAAATACTATCTCATACACGCACACACTCTAAAAGAAACTGAAAAAGAAAGCGTTTAAAATGAAAGCGATAAAATAAAGCGAAAAAGAAAACGATAAAACTATTTTATGAAAGCTTGTAAATCTAAGCTATGAAAACAGTAAACCTAGATTACGAAAGCAATAAAACTAACTATAAAAGCAATAAAACTAAATTATGAAAGCAATAAAGCTAAACTCATACACGCACACACACTAACATTAATAAAAAGAAGATGATCCAAATGAGAAAAACATCATTTTATTTCTGAAATCAGCATTACAACTAGACTAGGAAGACGAAAAAACTACAAACGAACTTAAACTGAAATGCAGAAGAGAAGCTCACAATCACTCAAAAGAACTCACAATACAACAAAAACCACTCAAAATTTGGATGAAAATAACTTCAGCCGAGCCCCTCTATTTATAGGGAAAATTTGAGTTTTACACGCCCTAGGTCACGGGCGTGACTTGAATGTCACGGCCGTGACTTAGGGCGTGACATTTGCTCGGCTGTATTCGCCGCCTTCTGGAAGGTCTGGCCGTCAAACATGGCTGCACACGGGCGTGACTTGGTATGTCACGGGCGTGACTTGGTGAGTCACGGGCGTGACTATGGCTGGCTGATGTCGGCAGCATGGGTGCGGCTTCGAGACGTGACACGCTGGCGGCTCACGGGCGTGACTCTGCTGGAACACGGGCGTGACTTGTAGAGTCACGGGCGTGACTTGATCAACTCTTCGAGATTTCACCTGAAAACGGCTGCCAATTGGAAATTTGGCTTTTAAAATTACACGCCCTTGGTCACGGGCGTGTCTGAGGGCGTGACCTGTGAAAATTTTGCAAAAAATTGCAAAAACAAAAATAAAAGTAAGTTAGAAACCAGAAATAATAAAGAAGCAATTTATTCATTAATTTACATAGAAAATTCACAATATTAATTAAAACTATACTAATATTTATACCAAAAATACATATATTTTATTACTTATCAAATACCCCCATACTTAAGCTTTTGCTATTCCAGGGCAAAAGTAAGAGAGATCTATACGGGATTAATATAAGTTCTAATTTTTGGCTATCGTTTTATTTTAATCATAAGAGACTGAAAAATAAAAATTCGGAGTAATAAGAGTTAAGTCCTAAATTATGCAAATGATTTAAGTAGAAGAAATGTCCTGGCCAAAAGACTTCTTAATTAACCAAATAGCAAACAAAATTGCAATCATTAGTAAACGAGATTAGATCGAAATTATAATAACCTTTGTTTAAAGAAACATAAAGGAAAAATATAAGTTACTAATTATGCTCTCAAATGATTTTTTGAATTAGAACTAGAAACAATAATTTGGTTAAGGGAAAAGGGGGAAAAAAGCCTTGGCAAATAGAAGAGTACTTGGATCAGGGGTGATGAATTGTATCATCTCACCCCTCTTATAAAGTTTCCTTTGACTCCCATCGTTGGTGTACGAGGGACGAGGGAAAATTGACCTTTTTAATTAACCCAATGCCTGTGTTTACGGAATTTGTAATTCCCATTGACATAGGATTTCTTTTAACAAATATTGGGTGCCTATGTTTACGGAATTTTTGTATTCCCATTGACATAAGATCTTTTTGTTTTTTTTTTCTTCTTTTTGTGTTTTTGCCATGCTGAATTGGTGTATACAAGGGGTTTTCAAGAGAAATTCTAGAATAATAAAAAAAAGTTTTGAGAGCAACCTTAGTAAGTTGAATATTCCTAGATTCCTGAAGACATAAAGTAGGGATAATTGCAGTCTAAAGTTGTTTTGCCAACATAATACACATGTCTCTATTTTAGCTAGTAGAAGTAGTGCTTGATAACAAAGCCTCTATTTAAATTAAAAACACAAGATATTCTTTAAAACTTAACCCCGAACGTTTAAATCTATCGATCTTAGATAAACAAACAAATAGTAAAACTAGCGATTATGAAAATCCACAAACATATACTCTCGAAACTAAATGCTTTAAGAATAAAAGTAAAGTAGGGTTTATTATTTTTGGAGTTTTTTTTTTTTCTTTTTTTTTTTTTTTTTTTTTTTTTTTTTTTTTTTGTTGTTATAATGTTTTTTTTTTTTTTTTTGTTTTTGTTTTTCAACTACAAAAAATACATATCATATTTCTTTTTTTTTTTTTGAAAACGGGAAATACACCCCCATACGTAAAACCCAACATTGTCCCCAATGTTGTAATGTAAGTATGAAGAAGAGAAAATAACAATGCAATATATACAAAAGGAAAAAGGAAGCAAAAAGGCATCCCTGAAGTAAAGTTGGCGGGGTCGGAAGAAACCCTGCAAAAATAGAGAAAAAGCATAATAAAAATATTAGATAAATATGGGGTGCCTCCCACGAGCGCTTTGTTTACCGTCGCGTAGCTTGACGCATTTGGCGTGGTGAGATTATAAATTAGGGAGGGTTAAAGATTCCGTGTGGCCGTCCACTGGATCGCCCGCAAGATATAGTTTTAAACGGTGGCCGTTGACTTTAAAATCGCCTTTTTCGGGGTGAGAGATAAGAATGGTCCCATACGGCCAAACCTCTTTGACTGCAAAGGGGCCGGACCAGCGGGATTTGAGCTTACCCGGAAAAAGACGAAGACGTGAATTATAAAGAAGGACAAGATCGCCCGGCGCGAAAGTTTTTGGAAATTTAATTTTTCGATCGTGGTAGAACTTAGAACGCTCCTTATAAAATTTATTACTCTCATAAGCGTTCGCACGCCATTCATCGAGTTCATTGAGTTGGAATTTCCTATTCTCGGAGGCTAAGTTCGAATCGAGATTTAAAAATTTTAAGGCCCAAAAAGCGCGGTGTTCTAATTCTACCGGTAAATGGCACGCTTTGCCGTAGACTAATCGATAGGGCGTACAACCGATAGCGGTCTTGTAGGCCGTACGATACGCCCATAACGCGTCGTCGAGTTTTGAGGACCAATCTTTCCTATTTAAAGAGACGGTTTTTTCCAGAATGCGTTTTATCTCGCGATTTACTACCTCTACTTGGCCGCTCGTTTGGGGGTGATAGGCGGTGGCGAGCTTATGCGTGACGCCGTATTTAGATAAAATTTTTGAAAACTGGGCATTGCAGAAGTGCGTGCCCCTATCACTTACTATTGCACGGGGCGTGCCAAAGCGAGAAAATAATTTTTTTAGAAAATGGACGACGACTCGCGCATCATTGGTGGGCAGAGCTTGCGCTTCCGCCCACCTAGACACGTAGTCGACCGCCACTAAAATATAGCGATTATTAAAAGAAGGAGGTAGGGGGCCTACAAAGTCTATGCCCCACAAATCGAAAATTTCACATTCTAAATAAAAATTTTGGGGCATCTCGTCACGACGAGAGATGTTACCCGCCCGCTGGCAGCTATCGCATATACTCACAAAAGTGTGAGCATCCTTAAAGAGAGTGGGCCAATAAAAGCCTGACTCTAACGCTTTCCGCGCGGTCCGGTTGGCTTGATAATGCCCTCCAGCCGGCCCCTCATGGCAGTGTCGCAATATTTGCGCACCCTCCTCGCTTGAAACACATCTTCGTATCACTTGGTCTGCGCAGATGCGAAAGAGAAAGGGGTCCTCCCAAAAGTAGTTTTTCAAGTCAGAGAAGAATTTCTTCTTCTGCTGAGTCGAAAAATCTTTTGGAAGGACCCGCGCGACTAAATAGTTCGCGTAATCTGCGAACCAAGGGGTAGAAGAAGTTTTTGTATTATTTATGATTAAAAGGCGCTCCTCAGGAAATCGATCGTCTATTTCGGGTTTGACGAGCGCTTCTGCGGCGGGGTGTTCTAAACGTGAGAGGTGGTCGGCTGCTAAATTTTCAGCCCCCTTCTTATCCCGGATCTCTAAGTCAAATTCCTGTAAAAGGAGGACCCATCGAAGTAAGCGAGGCTTAGCATCAACTTTGGCCAAAAGATATTTCAAGGCGGAGTGATCAGTGAAAACGATTACGTGTGAAAGGGTTACGTAGGGTCGGAATTTATCAAAAGCAAAGATGACGGCGAGAAGTTCCTTTTCCGTTGTGGTGTAGTTAGCCTGTGCGGCATTGAGTGTACGAGAAGCGTAATATATAGGATGAAAATATTTATTTACGCGTTGGCCTAAGACAGCTCCTACTGCGATATCGCTCGCGTCGCACATAATCTCAAACGGAAGAGACCAATCTGGCGCCACCAGAATTGGAGAATTGATAAGTTGCTTTTTAATAAAATTAAACGCCTCTACGCAGGCCGTGTCAAAAATGAATGGGGAATCCTTTTCCAGGAGGTGAGTTAGCGGTTTGGTTATTTTTGAAAAATCTTGAATAAACCGCCGATAAAAACCTGCGTGGCCAAGAAAACTTCTAATTGATTTGACGTTCGAAGGAACAGGAAGTTGTTCAATTATAGCGACTTTGGCCTTATCGACCTCCATTCCCTTGGAAGAAATTTTATGGCCGAGGACTAAACCCTCTCGGACCATGAAGTTGCATTTCTCCCAGTTCAAGACTAAGTTCGTCTCCTCGCACCGTTGGAGGACTCTATCTAAATTTTTTAAACAATTTTTAAAAGAGTTTCCAAAGACGGAGAAGTCATCCATGAAGACTTCCATTATGTCTTCTACTAGCTCGCCAAATATTGCCAGCATACATCTTTGGAATGTAGCTGGCGCGTTACAGAGGCCAAACGGCATCCTTCGATATGCGAAGGTGCCGAAAGGGCAAGTAAAAGTCGTTTTTTCTTGGTCCTCGGGTGAAATAGGGATTTGGAAAAATCCCGAGAGACCATCAAGGAAGCAATAAAAAGGGTGACCGGAGAGACGCTCTAAGATTTGATCAATAAACGGTAGCGGAAAGTGGTCTTTTCTGGTGGCATCATTTAGTTTTCTGTAGTCGATGCACACCCTCCAACCCGTAACAGTACGAGTTGGGATTAATTCGTTATTCGTGTTCTCCACGACCGTTATACCGCCTTTTTTAGGGACGACTTGTACAGGGCTTACCCACGTACTGTCGGAAATAGGATAGATAATCCCCGCATCGAGGAGTTTAATAATTTCAGTCTTAACGACTTCCCGCATGTTCGGGTTAAGTCGTCGTTGAGGTTGAATTGTTTTGCGGGGGTTTTCTTCGAGAAAAATTTTGTGGGAGCAGAATGAGGGGTTAATTCCCCTGATATCAGAAATTTGCCATGCAATTGCACGGCGATGTTTAGATAAAACTTCAACCAATTCGGATGTTTCCGAATCAGTTAAAGTAGAAGATATTATAACCGGAAGTTTTAAGTTCGCGGCTAGAAAAGCATATTTTAAATGGTCGGGGAGTTGCTTAAGCTCCAAGACCGGAGGTTCTTCGTAGGAAGTGGAGATTTTTAAATCTTTCGAGTCGAAAGGCTCGAAAGGCGAATCTGGCGGTAATTCTTCTAAAGGAGGTTGATTCGCCAGATCCGAATCGTCTATTATTGAAGATAGCAATTCTGAAAGAGAAGAACACTCGTCCACAAACGCGGATTCCAAATTGAAACAGGAATCATCATTCGATAGTGAGTTCCGCATGGAGGGGTTGATATGTAAAGTAACTTCGTCGTCTCCAACTCGAAGGAGGAGGCGACCGTTACTGACATCGATTAACGCACGGGAGGTTGCGAGAAAGGGGCGACCGAGGATGATGGGTACCTCGACGTCCTCCTCTATGTCCAGGATGACAAAGTCTACCGGAAAGATAAACTTGTCGACCTTGACCAGAACATCCTCCGCTACCCCGATTGGGTACTTTACCGAGCGATCCGCGAGTTGGATGCTCATTTTTGTCGGACTCGGGACGCCTAAATTGAGTTTTTTGAAAAGAGAAAAAGGCATCAAATTGATGCTGGCGCCTAAGTCCGCAAGAGCGTACTTTATTAACATATTGCCAAAGAGACACGGGATGGAGAACCGTCCCGGGTCGTTCAGTTTTGGCGGCAATTTGTTAAGGAGAACAGCCGAACATTCCGCATTAAGGGAAACATGCGAAACATCCTCGAGTCGCTTTTTATTAGAAAGCAATTCCTTAAGATATTTCGCATATTTCGGCATTTGGGAGAGTGCCTCGCAGAAGGGGACGTTTATTTGAATTTGTTTTAAAATACGCAAAAATTTTTGATAATTTTCGTCCTCCTTCTCTTTATTAATTTTAGACGGGTAAGGAATTCGAGGACTCGAAACATTCGGCGCAACCGGAAAATCCGGAGCAATTAGAATCGAAGAAGAGGGTGGAGGGGTCGGAGGCGAAATACATACCTTAGGCTCAACCCGCAATGGGGAGACGACCTCCTTGCCGCTTCGAAGGGTTATAGCGTTGGCATTTTCCCTTGGGTTTGGCTCTGTATTCCCTGGTAAGGCTCCGTATGGCCGCTCGGAGACCATCTTTGCAAGTTGTCCAACCTGGTTTTCCAAGCTTTTAATCGATCCGGTAAGATTCCGGATATTTGAATCGTTGGACGCGATGTATTTAGACAAAATATCTTCGAGCGGCGAAGGTTTTGGAGGAGGAGGCTGGAATCCCTGCGGAAATCCTTGCGGAAATCCCTGAGGATTCATATGTGGGGGCCTCTGAGCATTGTTAGGATTGCTCCAGGAGAAATTAGGATGGCTCCTCCAACCCGGATTATAATTATTACTATACGGGTTGTTATTAGGGTTGAAGGGGGGTCTAACCGGATTACCGAGGTAATCCACCGTTTCTTCGATTACGTTATTATTATTATTATTATTCCAAGCGGGAGTGGAGGAGGAAACAGTCATCTCCGCCACCTGCTTACTTAGCCTCTCCACTTGTGAGGCTAAGAAAGTAGTGGCGTCCACTTCAAAAAGACCAGCCGGTTTAGTAGGACGCGACCTTGGCACGTTCCATTGGTACGCATTCATGGCCATTTCGTCGATCAGAGCTTGAGCGGTCTCCGGGGTTTTGTTGTTTAACGTTCCCCCGGAGGCCGCATCAATCATCTGCCGCGTAGAAAAATTTAAACCATTATAAAACGTTTGGACCTGTAGCCAAGTTGGTAGCGCGTGATGAGGACACCTACGCAAATATTCTTTAAAACGCTCCCAAGTCTCATAAAGAGACTCAGAATCGAATTGTACAAAGGATGTGATATCCGTGCGTAGTTTTGCGGTTTTTGACGGAGGAAAATACTTAGTTAAGAAAAATTCCGTCAATTGGGCCCACGTGGTTATGGACCCTCTCGGAAGAGAAGTCAACCATGATTTGGCCTTTGACCGTAGCGAAAATGGAAATAAGCGTAAACGAATGGCGTCATCAGTGACGCCATTAATTTTAAAGGTGTCGCATATTTCTAAAAAGTTTGAAAGGTGCTGATTTGGGTCCTCATCTGGCAAACCGTCGAACTGAATCGACTGTTGTACCATTTGAATTATGCTGGATTTTATTTCGAAATTATTATTATTAACTGTCGGGCGAGTAATACTGGATCCTGTATCTTCCAAATTCGGCCGGGCATAATATGCTATGGTCCGGGCCGGGGCCGCATTTGGAATTGGATCGCCCATATTTACAGTATCTCCGATCGACTCTTCGGGGGTTTCGAGTAAGTTTTGATCACGAGATCGGATGCGCTCACGAAGAGTGCGCTCGATTTCGGGGTCAAAAGGAATAGTCGAATCGTCCGACGAGTTTCCTCGGGTCATATACTAAAAGCAATATTTTTGGATTTTCTGTTTTATTATTATTATTATTTTTTTTTTTTAAATATAAGTTTTTATATTTATATATTTTTTTTTGTTTTATTACTTTTTGTAAAAAATTTTTTTTTTTTTTTTTTATTTTTAGTAAAAATATATAGATAAGGAATAAAATTAATAGTAGTTCCTACTTTCAAATAACAACACAAAGTTCCCCGGCAACGGCGCCAAAAACTTGATGATTACTTGGGCTTCTTCTTTTTGTTTTATAAATAAAAGATAACCTTTATATTAAGAGTTTAGAATTGGCGGATATTTTCGAAGAGTCTCGCAAGTACTCCTACTTTGAGAAATTAACCGTTATCCTATCGAAGGATAGAAGTAACGATCTTTTTCTTCTTTCGGAATATTGACAATTACGCTTCGGCTACAATGCCGAATTCTATTGAATTGAATAGTAGAAAAGGAGAGTTTTGCACTAAATGAGTTTGAAAAGCTGTGTTTGAATTTTTAGTCCAAATTAATCATTTGATAAAGGCAAGTATACCTTATCGCAAGTAATACAGGATATTTTTAGAAAATATCGGGATCGTATATTTCCGCGGGTCGTGTTGATTATGCTACTTCGAGGGACGAACTATTATTTTATCGGAATAATATTTTTAGTTGATTTAACTAGAGTTCTAAATGATAAAATGCGAAAGATGATTTAAGCGATTTACTAGAGTTCTAAGTGATGAGAAATATAGCGCGCGACGTCGAATTACCTTGAGACGAAAATAGATTTTTCGTAGAATTAAAAGTGATGACTTTTCAAAATATTAAGATGACTTGGCCGTGGAGGTTCCATAATTATGAACGCTCCTCTCTCGAGGGTACGCCCACCTGAGATTATGAATATTCGACCGAACTCTCGTTCTACAATCGAATGTTCTTAATACTCGCTTTATGTTGCGAACCCCGCTATTGGGTTTTTATTTCCAATTCGGGAGAGTTACCTCGTCCTCTCTCGAGGGTAGAGCGCACTTCTCTTTACCCGTGAGTGATCAGTCCGTACACACGAGCCTCTCGGCTAACTAGGTACGAAAACGGAAATGAAAACCACACATCGATTATGTGGCTCCACTCAACGTGATTCTCGGATAAACCTTAAGCGTTAATTATTTTAGAAAGAGATGTTTTAATTCTTATAGAAAAACTATTTTTGTGTCCCAATGCTCTTCGACGTCGTGCGCTAAAGGAAATTAGCCACTCATCGGAATGGAGACGGCATTATCGGTTGAAAAATACACGTTTGATAATTAAAGCGGATATAAGCGGATAAAAAGGAAATAAAAAGACTTATATAAAAACAGTAATAATATCCGTCCCAACCACCTTAAACAAGTGCTAAAAAGTTCTTAGCCTCTTATTTAAGAAGGGGGTGGTATAGAAATGAAAAGACTTATAAAGGTGCAGAAATAATATCCGTCCCAACCAACTTAAATAAGTGCTAAAGTAAATTAGCCTCTTATTTGAGAAGGGGATGGTATAGAAATGAAAAGACTTATAAAGGTGCAGAAATAATATCCATCCCAACCGACTTAAATAAGTGCTAAAGTAAATTAGCCTCTTATTTGAGAAGGGGGTGGTATAGAAATGAAAAGACTTATAAAGGTGCAGAAATAATATCCGTCCCAACCAACTTAAATAAGTGCTAAAGTAAATTAGCCTCTTATTTGAGAAGGGGATGGTATAGAGCAGTTATATAAAGACTGAAATAAAAACTAAGCTACAAAAAAAGGAAAATACTATCTCATACACGCACACACTCTAAAAGAAACTGAAAAAGAAAGCGTTTAAAATGAAAGCGATAAAATAAAGCGAAAAAGAAAACGATAAAACTATTTTATGAAAGCTTGTAAATCTAAGCTATGAAAACAGTAAACCTAGATTACGAAAGCAATAAAACTAACTATAAAAGCAATAAAACTAAATTATGAAAGCAATAAAGCTAAACTCATACACGCACACACACTAACATTAATAAAAAGAAGATGATCCAAATGAGAAAAACATCATTTTATTTCTGAAATCAGCATTACAACTAGACTAGGAAGACGAAAAAACTACAAACGAACTTAAACTGAAATGCAGAAGAGAAGCTCACAATCACTCAAAAGAACTCACAATACAACAAAAACCACTCAAAATTTGGATGAAAATAACTTCAGCCGAGCCCCTCTATTTATAGGGAAAATTTGAGTTTTACACGCCCTAGGTCACGGGCGTGACTTGAATGTCACGGCCGTGACTTAGGGCGTGACATTTGCTCGGCTGTATTCGCCGCCTTCTGGAAGGTCTGGCCGTCAAACATGGCTGCACACGGGCGTGACTTGGTATGTCACGGGCGTGACTTGGTGAGTCACGGGCGTGACTATGGCTGGCTGATGTCGGCAGCATGGGTGCGGCTTCGAGACGTGACACGCTGGCGGCTCACGGGCGTGACTCTGCTGGAACACGGGCGTGACTTGTAGAGTCACGGGCGTGACTTGATCAACTCTTCGAGATTTCACCTGAAAACGGCTGCCAATTGGAAATTTGGCTTTTAAAATTACACGCCCTTGGTCACGGGCGTGTCTGAGGGCGTGACCTGTGAAAATTTTGCAAAAAATTGCAAAAACAAAAATAAAAGTAAGTTAGAAACCAGAAATAATAAAGAAGCAATTTATTCATTAATTTACATAGAAAATTCACAATATTAATTAAAACTATACTAATATTTATACCAAAAATACATATATTTTATTACTTATCACCTTACAAGAAAATACAGTAATAAAATAAACTGTTTCTTCAGCCAGATGAAATCTGGCAACTTAGCCTTGATGAAGATTGACTTCTTAAGGATGAAGAAGATGCTTCTTGATTTTGAGTTTCAGCTCTAGATCTTCTTCAGCCTCTTCTTCTTTTGCCTGATGTTGAACGGCGACTTCTCAGTCAATGGAGATGACTGATTCTCATGAGAACTCTTGAATCATGTTCTCTTTCTTCTCCGCTGAAAAATACTGTTCTATTGAAGAGCGGTGGGATTCTTTTTCACGTTCGTTTTCTAGCATAGCAAGCCTCCTTTTGTAGGGCAACATTGTTCCCTATTATAGAATGGACAAGCCGTATAACGGTCATATTCACTTTCCTTTCCCGTCAGACGCCCATCCATCATAGCAGGCGCTGATTGGACAATCAGGCGGCGGCATTAATTGTTGACAGCGCGTCCGCAAGATTTGAATCTGTCTCGATGATATTTCCATCATTACGACGACATGGAGTATATCTTGACGACAGTAAGATGTCTTCTTTCTTCAGCCGCTGACGCCGGTATCTCATCGATAAAAGATATCTTAGCGGTTCTGCATATTCGATGATTTGCTTCCTCTGTCAGTTTCGTAGTGATCTTCCTTCTTGCAGCAAGTCGTCGTGATCTCATTGTTTTCTCGACGACATGCCTTCTTCATGTCGATATCCAATTTCATCAGTCAACCTTAGCCTTGTCAGTGACAAGACTTCTTTACGACGATATCTACTCTTCTTGACAGTATGCCCACTTTGTTGATGTCGACGATACTTCATCTTCTCAGTGATTGCTTTGCTCATCGTTACAACGATAAGCATTCTTTGTTGACTACATCTCCCTTTCTATCTCGACGATATAGTGCTTAGTGAAGTTAAAGCACATGACATATTGTCGATCTCTGCAAGCATAAACTAGATGGAATGTTAAATACAATTTGCATTTATCATTGAGCTGAGCACTTCTTCAAATCAGGAACATTGCAGGGCTCTGTTCCCAACACCATGATACAGCTTTGCTGTACATTCAGGAATTTGACTAAGTCCAATCGTCGAATATAGTAAGGTATATTCGTGTCATTTGTCGAATATCACCTACTATACTCGGGGAATGAGTATGTAATATAAGACGAACTGAAAAGAATTCTCAAGCCTAAGTAAATTCGTCGAATATCAGCCTTTGTGCTGTTTATTGCTTGGCTTCGACGGTCATCTCTTCGTTTTCCGTATATCATAGCTTTTGTCAAATATACTCGAGGAATTGCCTTGGAGAAAGTTTTCTTCCAGAAATTCAAATTTCAGGATTCCTGAAATTAGGGCACGCGTATTGCGCAATTTCTGGAGACCATTAAATGGGATTATTCCTAGCCTTTAGGGATTTACCTCCTATATATATTGAAGGATTAATTTTGATTAACCCTAATCATCTATTTGCTAATTTAATTTCTCTAAAACAAGCTTTCAGCGATCTACAATTGGAAAGTTACGATCCAGAAGAACAGTCGTTCTCGTTTTCGAAAAGCTTCAACAAATCTCTATGATTGCTGTTCTTCCAGACATCTCCAGATTGTTAGACGATTTAATTTCGATCTTCAAGGATATTCAGGATCCGTTTTTTCAAGATCAATGATCAAGGTTTCAGATCCAAGTTTTTGAGTTCTTCATCTTCTCTATTCTCGACCAAAGATTTATGTTGCTGTCGTAGAAGAAGGGATCTATGAAGATTAGATCTGAAGCTGAAGAAGATTCATCTGTGAATCTAAGTGAAGATTTATCTTTAAATCTTTATTTTGTTATTATAAACAAATCTTTATTATTTGTAGGAAGATTCATCTTTCGATTGTAGATCCACTTTTATTTGGATCGAGTTGTAGGAGAGGGTTGTTCTCCGAGTGTAGGAGTGTTTTCTCCATGTTTTGTAGGAGAGTTTGTTCTCTGAGTTATAGGAGATCTTTCTCCGAGTTGTAGGAGTTTTGACTCTGAGTTGTAAGATTGGTAATAATCTGAGATGTAGCCTAGTCTAGCTCGAAGAGCTAGATAGGTGAGGTGAGAAAGTGGACGTACCCATCTCTAGGGAACCACTATAAATCCTTTTATTGTGGTGTGGATTTTCTGTGCTTGTCTTGTTTACTTTTATTCCGCAAAAAAGACACTATAGTCACATATTCACCCCCTCTAAGTGATTTAGGTACCAACTAGATACTTTCAAAAAACATTGAGGATTCCAAGAATGGAAAAAGAAGTGGAAGAGGAAGATCTGACCGCTGAAGATCTATCTATTGGATATGCCTGGTGTGGGCACAATGGCAAGACCTATGAGTATATTAAATAGGCCGAATTCAATCAGAAGAGAAAACTCCTTGCAGACATTACAGGGAAAGTACTGCTGTGCAAGCCAGATTCTTATGACATGGAAAGACAAAGAAAGCTGTGATGGCTGATCACTCAAAGGAGGAAGGGTCCTCTAGCAGTTCTGAAGGAAAAGGAGCTCCATCTATACCAAACCCTGCTTTGACAGAGGGGGAGGTAGCTTTAACTCAAATGATTCCAGAGGACATAAGTGAACCTGCTAATACAGAGGTTCTTGAAGGAAGAAGTCCCATTCTGGGCAGTGATCTAGTTGAGGGGGAGTTCCTGGTTGGAAGCTCAGCCCAAGATACTGAGAGAGTTGAGGGGGAGACCCATCTGGGGTGCTCTACCCTAGATGATCTAGCTGAAGGATCTGCTGCTGAGAAAGCAGTCCAAGAAAATGATGTTTTAGAAAAGGAAACTGAAGAAAATGTGCCAGAGAAGGATGAAAGTTCTAATCCCCAGACTGGGCTTGACCTAGTTCTAATAAAAGGCAAGCAAGTGCTTGGGCTGAGCTTGCCTTCATTTCTTGCCTTAGGTCATCTATAGTTTGTAGAATGAACCTTTCTATCTTTTCCCATTCAACATTCAGCAAGGCTGTGATCATGTGGAACAGGAAGCCTGAGTGATCAATAGATGGTCCAGCTGCATGAATTTCAGGAGTTGCATTTTCTTCAGGAGAACATTCAGGAAAATTATCTTGAGCAGGATCCATAATCATGCAAGTGGAGTCCTAATTCTAGGACCCTAATCGCAGAAGCTTGGATGGAATTTGGATACCCTTAGGATGGGTCAGAAAAAGTATACTATTCTGCTGATTGGAATATGCACTTAACTCAAATGGAGAAAAGGAGAAATCACAAACTAGCATTCCCTCATGGTCCTCCTCCTTCTCCAAAGAAGATTCCAAAACCAATCAGCTTCTATGAAAGACAGAGGAGAAAAGGAAAAGGAAGTAGCAGGACCTGAAGATCATGTAATGTTCTATCAAAAATGACTTGGGCAAATGACTGAAATGTTTTTGTTCTAAAACATTCTCTATTTATATCATGTTATAAATGAATCATTTAATACTTTCTGAATGTCTTCAAATTATGACTTTATTTATCCTTTGACATTTATCATTGAAGTAAGTTATGACTTCTTCAAATAGGGGAGATTGTTGGGAACTAGGCCCAACAATGTTCCTGATTTGAAGAAGTGCTCAGATATATGATAAATGCACTATGTATTTGATGGTATTGTTTATTCATGACTACAGAATATAAACCATATGTCCATTAATTTTATAAGTCCAAAATCATCAAGGACTGGATATATCGTTGAGATAATATACATATCGTTGAAAAGCATCAAAGTTATATCACTAGTATATAGACGATAAAAGTAATGAAAATTAACTAAGTAAAATATCCTCTCAAGGCTCAGTAGAAGAATCATTGAGAAAGATATCATATCGTCGAATCAGTTTCGACGATATCTGTGAAATTTTTTCCGGACCTTGTGAGAGCAAGCAGGAATAACAACTAGAGTTACAAGCCAAAACAACCAGAAACAATTTGGGGCAAACAATTGATCTTTATTGATTTTCTAACTTCAGTTACAGGGCAAGACATGCTTGACGAGACATGATTTCGTCAGCACAACACTCCAGAACCAATACAGAGAAGAATACTGAAAGACTTCAGACCGCACAACCCGCGCGACCTCTCTTGCACAGACCGCGCGATCTCCCTTGCGATCTCCTCCTGTTGCTAGACCGCAACACCCTGCCGACCTCAGACCACCACCAAACCGCTGCACAGACCGCTCCCTTCTTTCGACCTCCTGATCTTCCCAAACTCCAGCAACACAACTCCAAGCCGCAGACCGCCCGAACACTTTCAGAGGAAGAGGTGATCGCTGCTGCCCGCACTATCCGCAGAAGCTGCACAAGAAGAATTCGATCAGAGACCGCCCGGTCAGAAAACACAGACCGCAAGAAAGACGCGAACTCAGCTTACACTTGGTGTGTTCTGTTTGCTGCTACAGTGGCCTCCTATTTATAGGCATGCGACCTGATCCAGTCACCACCCTATGAGATAGGATCACCACCCCTCAGACCGCGTGACCAAACCGGTCAACCCGCGATCAGCAGCCAAACTCCTGCTTCATTTTGGTGAACCCGCCAGCTTCACACATCAGCCATGAGAGACCGCTGCTCTCACGGCAGATCGCGACTTCAACGAAGATCGCCAGACCGCCCGAAGCTGTTCACCACCTGTGTTCGCACGAGACCGCGAACACAGTCAGTTCGCCATCAGACCGCGAACTCCTGTCCGCATGCCGATCTCCTCCTGAGACCGCGAACAGCAACCAGCTCGCAAGCCAGCCTCCTCCTGAGACCGCGAGCTGAGACCGCGCGACTAAGACCCTTAGTCCGCGAACTCTCCCAGAAGGCCCGGTCAGCTATCAGACCGCATCCTGAAGAGAACCTTGATCAAGCTGTGCGGTCACACCAGACCGCCACAGCCTTGAAGAGGACAGCCTGCCACGCGATCACGCACAGACCGCGCGGCTCCTCCTTCAGCAGACTTTGGACCAGACCAACAGTCAACCCGGGAGACCGCGACTAGGCACAGATCATGCCAAACCGCCGATCCAGACTGCCAAGTCGGCAAACTTGCCTGACCGCAGAATCAGACCGTTAGTTCGCGCGAACTCGCCAGACCGCCCGACCTCACCCAGACCGCCCAGATCCAAAAGCCTCCAAACTTCCACTTCAACAATTTCAACACTCCCCCTTGAAGTGGGAAGTTGAAACCAGCCCCAGTAAGCTCCTTAGCCGTGTGAACGGCCCCTTTGCCAGCGCCTTTGTGAAGATGTCTGCGACATTGTCCGCACTCCGCACATGCCCGACCGAAAGAGATCCCTCGAGCACCTTCTCCCGTATGAAGTGATGCTCGATCTCGATATGCTTGGTCCTCGCGTGACAAACTGGATTGGTTACCAGTTTGAGAGCACTCTCGTTGTCACCGCGTAGCAGAGTCGGCTCCCGAACCTCCTTATGGACGTCTCCCACCAACCTCCTAAGCCAGATGGCTTCTTGAGCTGCCAAAGCCGAAGCCTTGTATTCCGCTTCCGTGGTAGAGACTGACACGGAATCTTGTTTCTTGCTGCACCATGAAATAGCTGTCGGGCCCGCCATGAAGACGAATCCAGACGTCGATTTCCGATCATCCGAATCTCCCCCGTAGTCAGCATCCATGAACCCGTGCACCTTGAAGTCCGCATCCCTCCGGTACAGGAGACCCATGTCCGAGGTCGCCTTGACATACTTCAGAATGTTCTTGACCGCTAGCAGATGAGGTACCCGTGGCTCCGCCATATATCGACTCACTCTGCCAACTGCATATGCAATATCCGGCCTCGTGATCGTCAGATAAATCAAGCTCCCAACTAGAGCTCGGAACACCAACGGATCTTGCATGATCCTCCCCTCATCCTTCCGAAGCTTCATAGCTTTATCCAGAGGTGTGGAAGTGCACTTCCCTTCCTTCATGCCGAATCGCTCCACGATTCGCTCCGCATAGCCGGCCTGGGTCACCAGCACTCCACCTTCCTTCCTCTGCACCTCGAGTCCAAGGAAATGGTGAAGTTCACCTAAGTCCTTCATCTCGAACCTGATAGACAGCTCGGCCCGAAGCTGCGCTACCTCCTCCTTCGAGTTCCCCGTCACGATCATATCGTCGACGTATAACAGCACGATGACTTGAAGCTCCCCGCTCTTCTTGACGAACAAGCTTGAGTCTGAGTCTGAAGCCCCAAATCCACAGAATAAGAGATATTCTGCGATCTTCCCATACCACGCCCTCGGCGCTTGCTTCAACCCATACAGGGCCTTCTTCAACTTGCAGACATGCTCCGGAAAATCTTCAGACACAAAGCCTGGAGGCTGGACCATGAAGATATCCTTGTTAATCTCACTGTACAAGAAGGCGTTCTTGACGTCGAGCTGCCAAATCTTCCATCCACTGAACGCCGCCAAGGCAATAATAAAACGAACTGAAGTCATTTTTGCCACCGGACTGAAAGTCTCCTCGTAATCTTCACCGTATTGCTGCGAGAACCCCCGAGCTACAAGGCGAGCCTTGTACCGCTCGATACTACCGCCAGCCTTCTTCTTCAGCTTGTAGACCCACTTGCATGTAACAGGAGTGGTGCCCTTAGGCTTGGGCACAAGAGACCAGGTCTCATTCTTCTCAAGAGCTGACATCTCTTCTTGCATTGCAACATCCCACTCCTTCACGCCTCTGGCCTTCTCAAAGCTCGACGGTTCCCTCTCATCTAAGGGACCAGCGAAGAAACATGAGACAAAGCTCACTGTGTTTCCTCCTGTATAGCGATCAGGGGCGATGATCGCTCGCTTCGATCTCCTCAGCTCCTTCCCCTGAACCGCATCATCTTCAGCTGCTTCTTCCCTAGCTCTTCTTCCAGACGTGCTAGGAGCATTGCTCCCCCTGCTCCCTGAACCAGAAGCTCCCGTCTCAGAACTAGAAGGCGATGGACCACCTGGTGACACAGGTAGCTCCACCTGAAGATTTTCCATAGCTTGCTCCGGCTCCTCCACCCTGCTCTCTGGTAACTCCACTCCAGAGGACCCCCTGTAAGATGTCACCTCATCGAACACGACGTCGCGAGATACAACAAATCTCCGCGTCTCCGGGTCCATGCACTTCCACCCTTTCTTCCTCTCATCGTATCCCACAAAGACTAGCTTCCTAGCCTTCGCTTCTAGCTTTGTCCGAAGAGCATCAGGGATGTGCACGTAACAGGTGGAACCGAACACCCGAAGGTGTGCCACGCTTGGCTTCTCCTTGAACATCATCTCATGCGGGGTCAACATGTTGATGGGGCTCAGAGGCATCCTGTTGATGACGTAAGCAGCACAAGACATTCCCTCCGCCCAGAAGGACTTTGGGATACTCTTGGCATGCAGCCAACACTTGCAGGTCTCCGTCAGATGACGGATCTTCCGCTCTGCAACACCGTTCTGCTGTGGAGTATGTGCACAAGTAAGCTCCCTCCGGATGCCTGCCTTCCTGCAAAAACTGGAGAACTCAGCAGAGGTGAACTCTCCTCCGTTGTCCGTCCTCAGCTTCTTGATCCGCAGATTCAGCCGACCTTCCACGAGCTCCTTGAACTCCACAAACTTGGCAAACGCTTCCGCCTTCTCCTTCAGGAAATAAACCCAGACATATCTGGTGTAATCATCGATCAGCACCAGCATATACCTGCTGCCTCCGAGGCTTGGGGTAGCAGTTGGTCCCATCAAGTCACCATGGATGCACTCCAACGGCTGACTACACCTTGTCTGTGACTTGTCAAACGGTAGTCGATGAGACTTGCCGAACTGACATCCCGCGCAAACGTGACCTTCTCCGTAGGAAGATAGACTTGGCAGGCCCTTGACAAGACCTTTCACCGCCATTGCTTTCAGCTTGTCCATCCCTACATGCCCCAACCTCTCATGCCATATCACGGCACCATCATTCGTCTTCATCTTGTCGATGTAGGAACTTGTCGACAAAACGAACAAGTCCTTTGCCCGTCTCCCAACATGAACGACCTCCGCCTTCACGGCCTCTACATTTCGTAGAAATTTCACTTCTGTTGGGCCGAACAGAACGTGATACCCAGCGTCAACAGCGTTGGTTACTGAGAAGAGGTTTTTCTTCATCCCGGGCACATGATAGACACTCTTCAAGGTAAGTGGCCCTCTATCACTGCCCAAAGAAACAACCCCCACCTTCTCGACTGGATGCACAGTATTATCAGCGGTGATGATAGCATTGTTACCTGTATAGGGTTGTGCTGATGAAAGCTTCGACTCATCTCCGGTGAGGTGATGACCACACCCCGAGTCCACGATCCAGTCCTCTTGATAGTTGATAGTAGCCGAGGCTTCAACCGAAGCCGAGAAGGCTCCTCCCCATCCTCCATCAATGTGCCTGGCCTCCACTTCCACCTTTCCAGCAACATGCCCCGATTGAGTAACAACTGGGCATTCCTTCTTGAAGTGCCCAACCTTCCCGCACTTGAAGCATCTCGGACCTTCCCCCTTCTTCTTCCCGTCAGCCTTGGGAGCATACCCCCTTTCCTGCTGCCCAGAAGTTGAAGGCCCATAGCCTCCCGCGATCTTTTTCTTCTTCTCCCACTTCTTCTTCTTCCCTGAGAAGAGCACCTCGCCGTCTCCCCCAGTCACTGACACTCCCGCCATCTGCCTTGCCAGACTTTCTTGCGAAGCTAGCAGATTCTCCAGCTCTAGCAGAGACGGCTGATTTGCACATCCCTGCACTGACGTCACAAAGGCAACATATTCCTTCCGCAGGCCGCGGATGATGTGCCTCTTCAGCTTCGCCTCAGAGATAGGCTCATCAGGATCCAGTGCTGATATCTCAGCGCAGAGGTTCTTCATCTTCAGAAAGAAGTTTGAGATAGAAAGATCACCCTGAGCCGACCTTGCCAGCTCATTCTCCAAGAACTGCAGCCTCGCCACATTCTTCTTGTTAAACAGCCCATCCAGGGCTCTCCAGATTTCGGCAGCTGATCCACACCCTAAGATGTGATCAAATAGTTCCGGTGAAATGGCACGCTTCAAGGTGAACTCGGCTTTAGCATTGGTCTTTCTCCACGCCCTCACAGCCGGACCATTATCACCTGCTTCCGTTGCCTTCACCTCTTCAGTTGCATCTCCTCCAACAACCTCCCAGAGGTCCTCCCCTAGAAGATAGCTCTGCATACATGACCTCCACTTCTTAAAGTTGGTCGAAGTAAGCATATCAATCCCAAGACCTCTTGCAAATCCGCCTTCCATTGTTTTCCCTCTGGTTCCTTCTTCACAAAGGCGATGGCTACTCTAAGTTATTCACTGCTCTAACCACTCCAACCTCGCTCTGATACCATGTGAAATTTTTTCCGGACCTTGTGAGAGCAAGCAGGAATAACAACTAGAGTTACAAGCCAAAACAACCAGAAACAATTTGGGGCAAACAATTGATCTTTATTGATTTTCTAACTTCAGTTACAGGGCAAGACATGCTTGACGAGACATGATTTCGTCAGCACAACACTCCAGAACCAATACAGAGAAGAATACTGAAAGACTTCAGACCGCACAACCCGCGCGACCTCTCTTGCACAGACCGCGCGATCTCCCTTGCGATCTCCTCCTGTTGCTAGACCGCAACACCCTGCCGACCTCAGACCACCACCAAACCGCTGCACAGACCGCTCCCTTCTTTCGACCTCCTGATCTTCCCAAACTCCAGCAACACAACTCCAAGCCGCAGACCGCCCGAACACTTTCAGAGGAAGAGGTGATCGCTGCTGCCCGCACTATCCGCAGAAGCTGCACAAGAAGAATTCGATCAGAGACCGCCTGGTCAGAAAACACAGACCGCAAGAAAGACGCGAACTCAGCTTACACTTGGTGTGTTCTGTTTGCTGCTACAGTGGCCTCCTATTTATAGGCATGCGACCTGATCCAGTCACCACCCTATGAGATAGGATCACCACCCCTCAGGCCGCGTGACCAAACCGGTCAACCCGCGATCAGCAGCCGAACTCCTGCTTCATTTTGGTGAACCCGCCAGCTTCACACATCAGCCATGAGAGACCGCTACTCTCACGGCAGATCGCGACTTCAACGAAGATCGCCAGACCGCCCGAAGCTGTTCACCACCTGTGTTCGCACGAGACCGCGAACACAGTCAGTTCGCCATCAGACCGCGAACTCCTGTCCGCATGCCGATCTCCTCCTGAGACCGCGAACAGCAACCAGCTCGCAATCCAGCCTCCTCCTGAGACCGCGAGCTGAGACCGCGCGACTAAGACCCTTAGTCCGCGAACTCTCCCAGAAGGCCCGGTCAGCTATCAGACCGCATCCTGAAGAGAACCTTGATCAAGCTGTGCGGTCACACCAGACCGCCACAGCCTTGAAGAGGACAGCCTGCCACGCGATCACGCACAGACCGCGTGGCTCCTCCTTCAGCAGACTTTGGACCAGACCAACAGTCAACCCGGGAGACCGCGACTAGGCACAGATCATGCCAAACCGCCGATCCAGACCGCCAAGTCGGCAAACTTGCCTGACCGCAGAATCAGACCGTTAGTTCGCGCGAACTCGCCAGACCGCCCGACCTCACCCAGACCGCCCAGATCCAAAAGCCTCCAAACTTCCACTTCAACAATTTCAACAATATCGTCTTGAAGAAATCTCATCGTTGATAAGTCTAAGTTCAGATATCTCGACAATATCGTCTTGAAGAAAGCATATAGTCTCGAAGATTGAAGAAAGCTTATAGTGAGAAAGACTAAGTTCAGATGACTCGATGACATCGTCTTGAAGAAGATGTTTAGTCTTGAAGGTTGAAGAAAGCTTATAGTGGATAAAGCTAAGATGTCTCGACGATATTGTCTTGAAAAAGAGGTGTAATCTAGAAGATTAAAAGACACAACTCTTTAAGTCATGAAGAAAGGTTCATGTTGACACGCTATTTCAGCACCACTAATTAGCAAGCGCGAAATGCGGTATGACGGCAGTGCACCGGTCGTTGTCAAGTAATAAAAGTAGGGAGAAATTCCTCGAATATCATTTTCAAAGGAACGCAAGTTGGGTAGTATGATTTGCTTATTAGGAAATTAATTATAATGATTACTACGTTAACAAAAGGGAGTTTGGTTGGTTTTGTAGAGACAAGAAGAAGTAAAACTATATTAACTATGCGGGTTGCAATCACCGCTTCGCTTGGTCGATGAGGTTATTGTAGGCTGCGATGCCATGCTTCGTTTAGCGGATGGACGGTGAGCAAATGGGGGAAGTGAGTGCTAATGGTGTTTGAGGGTCGAAGACACCTCTTCACTCTCACCTCTAGCTTATGCTAGAGTGAGCTAGCTAGAACGTGTGTATGAAAGTGGAGTGGGGGCGGAGCGCATCACAACCAAGCATCAAGCAAAGAACAAAACAAGAATAAGCTTCCATTCATAGACAAATAGAGGTTAATCCAGTTCATTACAATAGTTAAGAATACATTTCCCAAAAGAGAGAGGGTAGAGGAAACCACGAGATGAGAAGCCTCGTCGTAGATCTTGGCCGGAATGGGGGGTTGTCACGCCTCCTCCGAGCTCAGTCCTTGGTTGCTTCCGGTGTTCAGAGGCTGTTACTACCTCCAAACGTAATCCGTCTTCTTCTCAGAGCTGGGTCTCTTCTACTTAGCCCAATGGAGATGCCAAACCTTGAAGTACTTGCTGTAGATGGCGTGTAATGCTTCTGGAACTCTTGATGGAGCTTAGGATCGAAGGGTGAAGTTTTCCCAAGGAAGGAGATGGATGGATGGAGCTTGGAGAGGGAAAATGGTGGAAGCTTGCGGAAGAATTCGCACCCAAAACTGTGTTGAATGCCCTAGAATCGCGGAGCCGGTCTTTAAATACGGAGCAGAGTAAACACTGCGCACGATCAGTGGCGCACGATCACTGGGTGTGCGTGAAGGAATGCTTGTAATCGTGCGCGGTCAACCTGCAGCAGAGGGAAAGATAGGGAAATAATGCACGGTCAGTGCCGCATGACCAGTGGTCGTGCGCGAAGAAGTCCTATGATCGTGCGAACCGCTCTGCCTGGTAAGGGGAATTAATGCATGACCAGTGGTCGTGCGCAAAGGAAAATGCATGATCAGTGGCTTTTTAGGCCAAAATTTGCCCCAATCCATTCCGAGTGTTCACATGATCCTTGTACCTGCATGAAAAACATATAGACCACTGATCCGTGCACACCACAGGATCCATAGAACATGCATAAAGTAAAATATAACGAAATCACACCACGAAGAGGGTAGGGAATGCACTATAGTTGAAAATATGAAATGATATCAATATAAGCATAGATGAGCAGTAAATTAAGTGCAAAGGAAAGATAAACAACCCCGATGAGCCCGAAATTCACTATATAAACCAGACTCATCACACCCCCAGACTTACCTGTTTGCGCGTCTCGAGCAAACAAATCTGGCGGAGTGAGAAACAACATAGCTTGTCTGGAATTGCGAGGGCGGAGTAATATGCGAAGTCGCATACTCATGAGCATAGAAATCTAGTAGAAAAAATTTTTAGTTATACAAAAAATAGTTTACACATTTCTAGAAGCGTAAAGATACATTATTTGTACTCAAGAGTCGAATCACGGGGAATCACCCGATCATGCGTAGGAAGAAAGTAGAATGAATGCTGAGGCGAACATTACTCAACACCGGGGTTCGGAATAACTTCCACTGAAATCCATCAATGTCGGTGACCGTAAGCTCACCCGTTCGCACTCTCGCCACGGTATTCGTTAGGTTCAATGCGTGAGTCGGTAGGACTTTAGGTTGAGATAAGGCTTGGGTTTAGGTGCGGTATACAATGATAAAAATGAAGGCTACACACAACCCAATTGAGCTGGTACCAACTATTTGATCCAAGCAGCCACTACGAGCATGGGTGTCACACCCCCAGACTTGAACTTTAACACACGGGCATGTGCACCGCCTACTCACGAATATCAATTTCAAACAGATTTTTTTTAATTAACTACTTTTCATCATTTTTTTCAATTCTCTTTTCTTTTTCTCTTCTTTTTTCACATTTTTTTCACTTTCAGCAAATGTGCAAGGAAGCATAACCACATTTTTTTTAAATTTGCACCACATCAACACCCTCAAACTGAAAATAATTAAACTCGAGCATGGGTTTGGGTGAGCGATTAGGATCGGCTGTTTGGCTTTGGTGGAATGAAAGTGGAGATGAATCAACAGGATCGGTTAGGCACAAAGGGCTAGCAAGGATTGTATGATAGGACCGGTATAAAAAGCTCAAGATGGCAAACATGATGGCCTACGTCATACTCACGCACTGGACCAAGTCATACCTATGCTTCGAGAGTCGCTTGGGGCAAGTTCTTAGCCACCGAGAAAGATAATTCTTCCTCCAGACTCAAGCAATACGAGCCTAGCACCCGTCTACACACATCCCTACACTACTGATTGGTTCGCACCGGATTCACCACTTTTGAGTAGAATCATCTAAAATTACTCCAAAAGACTAAAATGTAAAACTAAAAGCATAAAGAAAAATTTATTCTACACCGATTTCTATGCAAGACATGAATAATTGACTAGAGCACTACATGAGTCAACAAAGTAGTACGTTTTGCAATCCTAACCCAGCACCGTAATTTCCCATTCACACAACCGAGACGAGTTAGACTCGTCGCGCGCCTACAGTCAAGTGCGCGCTCAAGTGGGTGTCGTGGTGTGCCATGAAGATGAACAATACTACAATACATAAATTAATTTGTAAATCCCAGTATGATGTGCACTATGCATGTGCACGTGGTACAACACTCACATTCCCCCAGACTTAATCTAAGCGCAAAATATTTTTTGTAGCAGCATACACTTAAGAAGGCGAGGGTGAGAGGTTACCCCATGCTCAGAAATGAGCATACCAGAAGATATGTCATTTTGACCTGAGTGTGGTTGTTCCGCCTTGCTCCAAGAAATACGGGCCTGCGATTAAAGAATTCCCTAGGCACAACAAAAATATAATAAAGAAAATTAAGAAGAACGACTTAACGGAACCAAGCGGTCCCAATGGGTTGTCTCCCAAGAGCCCTTTTGTTTAACGTCCTTAAAGGTGAACCAAATACCTGTATTAAAGTCTGAAAGCAATAGTTATAATGATTGTTCAAAACTAATTATGATGGTGCGGCACACCATATCAAAATAAGGAAGTACTATATCAGAACAGATGACATAACACAGCAAAGTCCGGAGACCCCATCACACATCAACTATATGCTGATTTGTGGTGGTTCTCCCCAGTCACGCGAGATGGGTAGGAGGTGAAGGGTTTAGGGCCCAAGGAAGATGTCTCCCCCTTGCCCCTAACCTCCCCCTTCTCGCACCGGAGGGCAGCAAAGCGCGCCGTGTGCATGATTCTTTCCAGCTTTAGCCTTTCTACGGAGGGAGAGCACCAACGAGCACCTTATGCAGGTTGGGTGTTAGAGTTTGTCGGATTGGGATCAGCCGGGGGCTTCATTTCTGCACCCTCAGAAGGGGGTAGATCAGCCCAATGAACCTGTTTAGATTGGTTACATTTCCCATTGAGAATAAGAAGACTGTTTGTAAGGCTCATTGCTCCGCCTTCTCCCTTATCTTTCCACACTTCGGTCTCGTTGCTTTCCTTCGATATCTCCATCTCTTTATTCATGATTTGCTTTGCTCTTTCTTCCTTCAGAGTGATGTTTTCCTCCTCCCTTGGATTCTCCTCATCCATGGATGATTTCACGTCACTGAACCTGCACTTACTCTTACTCATAGAGATGTTAGAAAGACTGGTGATACCGCATAAATCATCGGTAGCTGCGGATGAGCCTGGAAAGTCTGTCCCGTTGGAAGGTAGGGTGACACAAACCTTGGCAATGTGGAGGATTGCGCCACTCTCTTTCAGGAAAGGGACCCCAAGAATTGGCATGGAATCATTTTCCAATGGGCCTAGAACCTGAAAGTCGGTGACCACAGACGTCCCATTAAGGTTGACCTTGACCTCACGGATCTCGCCCTCAGTTTCGACTATTATACCATTAGCCAACACTAGCGACTTCCGGTCCTCAGAGTTCATCGTCAGGTGCAATCTCTCAACATCTTGCAGCGCAAGAATGTTGCGGGATGCCCCAGAGTCGCATAGTGCGGAAACATCATTATTATTAATTGTACATACAATAATACATGGGCTCACTTGGCCACCATCAGCATATGCAATGTGTTTACCCCGCTCTCGCGGGTTCTTTTCTGAATTGCTTGGGAGAGCGCCTTGCGTACGCTCAGAGAGCACCTGGACCAATTGGCCTAGCTGTGTCTCCAAGCATCGCATTGAAGCAGCTTGATTGGCCATATTTGTTTGAGCCAAATCAACAAACTTCTCCATCATTTCTTCCAATGCGCACTTCCTTTGCGGTGTTGCATTTTGTGTATAACCCGGTTGTGGTGGCCGCGGTTGGCTACCCGAGGCTTGAGCATCGAATTGATGCGATCCCCGTTGCCATCGTTGGCCTGGAACATTTTGTTTCCACAAGAAGTTCGGGTGACCCCTCACACCCGGGTTATAAGCATTATTCCATGGTGCTCCACAATTTTGATCATTCACATAATTTATACTTTCATCACAAGATAATTCGGTAGGTTGCTCACCTGTGGGACACTCATATGCATGATGCCCCTGACTTCCACAACCTTGACATGAGATGGCCATTACTGGGGCAAGAGGAAAGGCAGGCCTCTTAAGCACCATGACATTTTCATAAGGTGCTGATGCCGTCTCAGCAGATGCACCAGATGTGTTCACCTCAAAGAGTCCCCAAGCATTCCTTGGAGCGTTTCTTCCAGCAGTCCAGAATGAACTATGAATGGCAGTGTCCTGGATAATCTGCAATGTGTCTTCGGGGGTGTGGTTCATCAGAGTTCCGCCTGCAGCTGCATCTATCATGGTCCTGAAGTTAGGCTCGATTGCAAAGTAAAAATTCTCCACTAGGCTCCATGGTTGCAGCTCATGCTGGGGGCATTTCTGGAGAAGGTCCATGAACCTTTCCTATGCTTCTGCGAGAGTCTCCTGATCTTGTTGTCGGAAAGTTGCGATTTCCCTCCTCAAGTTTACAACCTTGTCAACAGGGTGGAACTTTACCAGAAATTTTGTTTGGAGAGCATCCCAAGTGGTAGCTGTGCCAGGCGGTATCGTGTGGAGCCATGCTTTCGCCTTGTCGCGGAGGGAGAATGGAAACAGCCTGAGTTTAACCGTCTCATCAGCAATCCCAACGTACCAAAATGTTCTGCATATTTCTGTGAATTCAACCAAGTGAAGCTGGGGGTTTTCACTGACTAACCCAGAGAATTGGGCATTGTTGCGGATCATATTCAGGATGGCCAGCTTTATCTCAAAATTATTGTTAGTGATGGCCGGGCCAAATCCAGGGTACACACTCCCAACAGTGGGCGTAGTGTAGTCTCTCATGGTCCTGTTTCTTGGCCTAGCCACTTCATTCTCGTCGGTTACCTGACCAACGCCTGGTGCATTTCCCATCCTGGGATTGATCTGATTTTCATTGACATCCATGGTGGCAGCAACACGGAGACGCGCCCGCATGGTACGCTCTATTTCAGGGTCAAATGCTGCAACGTCACTAAGGTCTCGTCTATGCATATACACACTACAACACAAAAGAAAAAGCTCAAAAACAAATACCTTTAAACTAATTTCCCGAGAAGGACGAATCATACACGCTTGCAGTCCCCTGCAACGGTGCCAAAAACTTGACGCGCTATTTCAGCACCGCTAATTAGCAAGCACAAAATGCGGTACGACGGCAGTGCACTAGTCATTGTCAAGTAATAAAAGTAGGGATAAATTCCCCGAATATCGTACTCAAAGGACCGCAAGTTGGGTAGTATGATTTGCTTATTAGGAAATTAATTATGAGAAAGGGAGTTTGGTTGGTTTTGTAGAGACAAGAAGAATTAAAACTATATTAACTATGCGGGTCGCAATCACCGGTTCGCTTGGTGGATGAGGTTATTGCAGGCCGCGATGTCGTCCTTCGTTTAGCGGATGGACGGTGAGCAAATGGGGGAAGTGAGTGCTAATGGTGTTTGAGGGTCGAAGGCACCTCTTCACTCTCACCTCTAGCTTTTGCTAGAGTGAGATAGCTAGAATGTGTGTATGGAAGTGGAGTGGGGGTGGAGCGCATCACAGCAAAACATCAAGGGAAGAACAATAAATAATAAGCTTCCATTCATAGACAAATAGATGTTAATCCAGTTCATTATAATAGTTAAGAATACATTTCCAAAAAGAGAGAGGGTAGTGGAAACCACGAGATGAGAAGCCTCGCCGTAGATCTTGACCGGAATGGGGTGTTGTCACGCCTCCTCCGAGCTCAGTCCTTGGTTGCTTCCGGGGTTCAGAGGCTATCACTACCTCCAAACGTAATCCGTCTTCTTCTCAGAGCTGGGTCTCTTCCACTTAGCCCAATGGAGATGCCAAACCTTGAAGTACTTGCTGTAGATGGCGAGGAATGCTTCCGGAACCCTTGATGGAGCTTAGGATCGATGGATGAAGCTTTCCCAAGGAAGGAGATGGATGGATGGAGCATGGAGAGCGAAAATGGCGGAAGCTTGCAGAAGAATTCGCGCCCAAAACTGTGCTGAGTGCTCTAGAATCGTGGAGACGGTCTTTAAATACGGAGAAGAGTAAACACTGCGCACGATCAGTGGAGCACGAACACTGGTCGTGCGCGAAGGAATGCTTGTGATCATGAGCGGTCAACCTGCAGCAGAGGGAAAGATAGGGAAATAACGCACGGTCAGTGGCGCACGACCAGTGGTCGTGCACGAAGAAGTCCTATGATCGTGCGAACCGCTCTATCTGGTAAGGGGAATTAACGCACGACCAGTGGTCGTGCGCCTAATCGTGCGCTAAGGAAAATGCACAATCAGTGGCTTTTTTGGCCAAAATTCGCACCAATCCATTTCGAGCGTTCACATGATCCTTGTACCAGCATGAAAAACATATAGATCACTGATCCGTGCACACCACAGGATCGACATAACAAGCATAAAGTAAAATATAATGAAATCACACCACGAAGAGGGTAGGGAATGCACCGTAGTTGAGAATATTAAATGCTATCAATATAAGCATAGATGAGCAGTAAATGAAGTGCGAAGGAAAGATAAACAACCCCGATGAGCCCGGAAATCACTATATAAGCTGGACTCATCACATGTGGACAAACATCGGTTTGAAGACCTCACATCGTCTAGAAGGTCAAGACGATATCGTCTTGAAGAAAGACCGTTAGCCTGATGAATAATTCGAAGTCATATGAAAAGAAATATCTCGACGATATCATCAAGCTGAAGTAATATCGTTGAGATATTATATAAAGTATTGAAAAAGGATGTATGCCAATGATATCGTCTTAATGAAAACATATTGCCTTGAAGATTGAAGACATATTGTATATGAGGAAGCATCTCGGCGATATTATCTAGAAGAGAAGCAATCTCATTGAGATATCAAGTAAAGTATTTAAGTAGAAAGTATGTCGACAATATCATCGTAAAGAATATCTGTCGATCAAGACGATATCAACTTGAAGGAATAATATCCTCTTGACAGTTGCAGAGTAGCTTTTAATGCGCCGGTTCTCTTCGAAATTGATATTTAGGAAATATGCATGCCGCCCATCTTGCGCACCAATCAAAGTGTAATAAATAATATATCCTATACAGAACATAGCCGTTGCATAGTGTCTAAGGAAGAATATTATTACTTATGTATTCTGCAAGTTCCAAAGACGGCAAAGCATTTATTATAATCTATTCAGCTGTTTCTTTCAAATATTATATCAGGCAATTTATGGAAGAATTCTGGAAGTGCTTTTATGAAAAGTTATTGAAGAATATGAAAGGAAGAAATTGTCGATTTCACAGAAGTTGTTCTTCTGACAATATACTGAATCTGATCAAGAAAACAAAGCAAGAGAACAAGAAGAAAATCTTCATCACTTGGCTGAGAAGAAAAGAAAGAATCTTCCTCCTATAGTAGAAGTACATCTATCAACAAAGGAGGAGATTCAATAGAAAGGCTCTATAAGACCCCTGTGTGTAGGTGCAAAGAGTTCCTGAAGTTCTAAGGTAAAGAGCTAGTGCTAGAGACGACGGTAGCCCTTATCGTCGAAATGGTTGTGTGTCGATGAAAGGACTTGTGAGAATCATCGAAAACATTAAGATGGATCATCGAGTGCTAGCGCCGGCAGTAGTGCTAGCACGTGCGGTAGCTGTATCGACAAAATTTGTGTCCCGGCGAATGTATTCCGATGAATCGTGTGAAGCACTCATGAATTCGATTCATTGAGTGATAGCGCAGGTGGTAGCGCTAGCGTTCTCGCAAATTCCTTAAGCGGCTATAGATAGATTCAGCCGTACCGTCTCTAGGCTAGCGCCTGTGTTAGGAGGTAGCGCCGGCAGTAGCTATTTTATATATAAAGCCTGCAAAATAATGGATTCCACTAAGTTCTCTTTGATCATCTCTCTCTCCTAAGGCTAGGAAGTATAAGCCAGAGGAAGGAGATTCTTTTGGCAGTTTGGGTTGTAGATCTCTTGCGTGCCTGTGCCGTATTCGAATCCGTGGAGAGGATACTTGATCCTATGGCACCAAAACGAGCATCAAGGGTAACGATTCTCCTCCTTAATCTCTGGACATGTTAGTCCTTTGATTTGCATAGTAGCAGGAAGATTTCCACTAATTAGTGGATAGGTTTCTTCCGACAGATCGATATGGATTATCCCCGTAGAAAATTGCATATAGAGTCCGGATCGCTGCACGGACATAGACATGCTGTGTGAAGCCCATCTGTACAGGTTGGTCTAGATTGGTGATGTTCATACTGCTATATTGGACTCTGGAGAAGACTCTGAGTTTGTATGCTTGTTTTCGGGTTCTGGGTGCTGTGATGTACTACAGGGAGTTCAGGTGCGACCTACAGAAAATACTCAAAAGAGATGGCAGAACTAAGTTCGGTTAGCTAGCGCCAGCGCTAGTGCTAACGCCGGTGCTAGTGCCAGTGATACTTGATATCACGTGGTGTGTTTGGAAATGGCCCCTGAAGCTGTGAGGATCACCCGGTGGAGGTCGTCCTGTGATCGGGCTGAAGAGAAAGCTTACCCGCATCATGCTAGTTGTTCACGATGATTGAGTCGGGCTTAGCTTGATCTAAACTCGTCCAATTGGTCAGTGAAGAGGTCACCCCCCGGTGCACCATCTTATGGAAAAAATGCCAGAACTTTGCGTGTACGACCTAGCTCAAAAAGGGTGCCGAAACTTCGTGTGTACGACCTAGCTCAAATGACCATCCATGTTGAAAAAGGACTTGTGAATGGAGTGTGCCTTGAGAGCATGATACGTGTGGCCTAGAGTCTACATATGTGGTAATTGTTTCTATGCGATGCTTGGACGCACCTGTGAATTATATACTGCTATTGCTTGCTTGCAGTGAAGGAGTACCACCGCCCCGGGCATGGGTTGGGGTCATTATATTCTTGGTCAGCTAAAGATGACCGGTTACCTATTTTCCCACTGCTTGGGGGATTGTGTTTTACAGGCCCTGGCGAGAAAAACGGGAAATAGCGGGTTGGAATCCCAGTTGTTGCACTGTGCTGGCCCTCGAAGGCCAAAGTGTTTTGTTTACTGCTTTTCATGTATGGCCGGCCTGCGTGCCGATGTTTGGAAGCCACTTTTGATGTAAACAAGTCATATAAATAACTTTATGTATATTCATTCCTAGTGAACAAGTGGACAAATTATGTAATCTTGTTTTACCTTATATAAATAAAATGCTTCCGTTGTGTATGACTCTATGTATGCTGAGATGGTTTTATGTGAAACTATTTATCTGCTAATTACGTAACTCTCTTTACTGTCCATTTAATATGGCGTGGGGTCCTGACCGGACCTACTGTTATATTCTATGTGACGGAGCGGGTGTTACAGGCTCATTAATCCACAAGATCACTGAGCTTACTTCTACAAGAAGAAGACATGTTATTCAAAGCTTCCATCTTGAAGTCTTTTCTTCTACAACAACTTTTCTGTATTACTTTGTACGGTTCTTTGTGAACCTGAGCTTGTAGGATCTTGTACCAGATCTGAGTTGGGATGGTTTTGTGTTGATCCTGAGATTGGTAGGGTTCTGTGTGAGCCTGAGTTTTGGTAGGATCTTGGTACAGATCCTGATGCTTGGTAGGACTTGTAAAATCTGAGAAAATTGTTGTAAGGTTTGTATAACCTGAGTGTATGCTTTTCTGTGTGAAAGGCTGAGGTAGGATCCTTTGTGATTTGAGTTGTAAGATTTGTTGTATAGTGAAAAGATCCAAATTTTTGGAGAAGTTGCCTAGTCTATCTCATTGCTAGATAGGTGGGAGAGACAATGGACTACCTCTAGACACATTGTCTTGAGGGGAAACCACTATAAATCTTGTGTGTTTTCTGTGATTGCTTATATGCTGTGACGGTTAAACTTAAAGTAACAAATAATCCTAAAAACACCTAATCACCCCCCCTCTAAGTGTAGTTTATAGACAACCCATATCTTTCAGCTTTGTAGCGCACAATGGAACCATCCAGGTTATATTTGATTTTATAGATCCACTTACAATTGATGGCATATTTATCTGGAGGCAAAGTGGTCCTCTCTCCACTATGAATAATATTGGTAAGCTTCTGAGTAGGTGGAAGGTATTATTTTAGTTTGGGTCACTTAGATCACACCTAGAGAGGGGGGGGGGGGGGTGAATAGTGTGATGAGTGTTTTATAATCCATTTTAAAGTTTCAGCAAGATGATAAGAAAAGTTCAAGCAGAGAAAACACACAAGGATTTATTGTGGTTCCCCAAGAATGCCTTGGCTAGTCCTCTATCCACACCACCTATTGTAACGTCCTGATTTGTGTTAGGCCCCTTGAATGCAGGTTGGTAAGTTGACTCGGGCTCGTGGTGAACTTGAGCGAGGAAAAGATGCCAGCGCAAAAGAGGTTTGACGAACCTTTGAGAAGACTCGACGGTCTCGACATATTCGTCGAGAGGACTCGATGAATCCATCGAGTGAGACTCGATAATTTGTCGAGTGGGTCTCGACGATTGTGGAGAGGACACGACAATTGTCGAGAGGCTCGATGACTCGACGGTCATCGAGAGGACTCGATGGTCCATAAAGTTGGTCTCGACAATCCGTCGAGTTGGTCTCGATGATCCGTCGAGTGGGTCATGACGATTCGTTGAGACCACTAGATGAATTCGCCGAGTATCGGCCCTATTCAGAATTTTCTTGATTCATTTGATGTTTCAGAATGTGTGCCGACCGGATAAGAGACTTCTGAGTTGCTTAAAGTCTATTTTATGTCTTGTAATCAAAGTGGTCCTATAAGATAACGACATGTGGCGGTGTTGTCCAATCTAGAGCATGGGAAGAACATTAATTTAATCAGATTCCTTTATTAGTCTTAGACAAGAAGCCATCCGTAAGAAATATGAGAAAATATTCAGAACTTCTTCTTCCTCTTCCTCTATTGACCAAACTAGCCAACCTTTTTCCTTAGAAGAACAAAGCTAAGAAGAATAAAGCTAAGGCAAGATCACCGTCACCATGCCGCCAAGGAGTAGGACGTGATCCGTGGATGAAAATCAGTTGACTTCCGCCCCCTATTCCTTGGTGCTAGATCTTTAGATCTGATTTAGGAGAGATCTCGGCTTAAAAGAGCTTGACCTTGGTTGTTGGATTGGTAGGCTCCCTTAGGGGGGGGGGGGGGGTGAATAAGGGTTTTAAAACTTATGTTATATTTTGAATATCTTTAAATAATGAGAGATTAAAATAGAGATTTATAATGAAGATCTAAATTGATTTAATAATGAAGGAGAGGATAATAAACAATTTAGAGAAATGAAGATCAAATCAATTTTATTACACAAAGAGAGACATGATTAATATTAATAAATTTGATTACAAAATTCGATATCAATAATGGTAGAAATCAAGGCGAAATATGAAAAACTCTTTTTGTTTTCTATACCGACTCGTATCCCCACGAACTGGTTGGCTTTAGCCGATCCTTCCCCGGATACGGCCTCAAGCCGCTCTAGCCAATCCTTCCCCGGATATGGCCTCAAGCACCCCCTAGATCTACACCCTAGACCTAGTCGCCAGCACGAGGCGAATTTCTGCCGAAAGTCCTACCCAGACCTAGTCGCCAGCATGAGGCGAATTCACTAAATGGTTATAAGAAAAGATGTGAAATAAATAACAACAATATAAAAACTCCCTATATAGATCTCTTGGAGAAGAAGACGAATACCCGCAGAGTATGATCGTAGTTAATGCGGTCTCTCGTGACAATGATGACGCGTGTTGAACTCTTCTCCACGGATCTCCTTATGCCTTCATGGACTTGTGGGAGTATCTCTCTGAACCTTCCTCTATATGATGTGGCACGAAGCTCTGGAATTTGGGAGTAGGAGAGAATGAGGAAGACGGCGCCAAGGGGTTCTTTTTATAGCCTTGGAGCTAGCGCCTGCGCTATCGCTACCGCCGGCGCTATCACAGATTAGGCAATATTCTCCGCGTAAGAATCCTTCATTTTAAGCAAGCTAGCCGCGTTCCTCTATTGCTTTGCGCTACCGCCTGCGCTAGTAGATACTGCATGCGCTAGCTGCTAGCGCTTGCATTAGCTGCTATCGCCCGACGCTAGCACCTTCCATAACTATTTTCGAAATTGTCTCAAAACAGTGCTAGCGCCTGCGCTAGTGCTGGTGCTAGCGGGCATGTTGGAATTTTTGCTTCAAATTTTGGCGCAACCTTTTTATGTTATCCTTGAGTCATGTGGACTTACTTTCCTGCACACATAAACACACAAGATCAAATACAAATAGGATTTGTTATTCTCAAACCTAGGAGAAGCGGAAGACCATGTTCCAACAAACTCCCCCTTTTGATAATAACAAATCCATTAATGATAAATCATAGCATTAATATATAAGCATTATGAAACCTACTTGTATGTGTGTGAGAGTGATGACTTAGGATAATTGTCGATTTTGGTATTTAAAATTGCTCCCCCTAAATACATGCTCCCGCTATGTGAATGCTCCTATAATATGTAAGCTATCATCTTAATCATTAGTCATGTTAGTTTTCCCTTTTGATAGCGGTTAATATTTATCATGTTAGTTCTCCACCTGTTGTTATTAGCAAAAGTGGGTAAGGAAGCAAAACACAAAAATTTTTGATAATAAGATAAAGGCATGATCGAGCTTTTAGAGAGAAGGAAATGATAAGGAGTTTTAGAATAATTTTCATTGAAATAGATCAGAGTTCTTAGCATTAAGATGAACAATATAACATTTGCCAAGTAATCAATATTATCATGTTAGTTCTCCCCTTTATTTAAGAGTTTTATGCATAAAAAGGTAATGATTTCCATGTAACCAATCTACCCAGACAATATGTCTACACCCTAGCCCCGTACTAAGTGAGGGATGGTCATGAGGAGCTGCATACATGCCGTAGGTTGGGGTGTAAATCCCATATGCAAACACTAGAAAATAGTCAACCTAGCACTCTTTCCCCCCAGTTCCTCGCAAGGCCCGACTGGAACCCTCCCTGGTTAAGGACAAGACATGACATAGAGGTCAGGTTATCTAATGACTACAACCCTACGCCCCCGCAATGGTGAGATATGTAATCATGGATAATTGTTATTGGAAACATTAATCATTTAATTCTAATGATACGTTCATAGCCTATGGGTTTATATTTTTATTTGAATTTTTTAAAGAAACAAGTCACAGAGCTAATTTGAAATCCATTAATAAATCAGAGTTTTAGTATTACAATATTTTCATAGAAATAAATCAGAGTTTTTAGCAAAAAAAATATTCTTGTTTAAAGCTACCAATATAATGTTTACCAATCAAGTCTACCACTTGTTGAAAGAAAGGAATGTTAAGATTCAAGTGAGGATGCACACAAAATAAAAGACTTTATATAAGCATAAAAGTGCAAGGTAGAAAATATATGGTGATGATGCGGAAGACTTATTGAAATACAAGAAACATCTTTTAGTAATCAAGATGATTAATAAGAAGAAAATTGGAGTTAAATTCAAAAGGAGAAGATGTTTTTGTAAATCATTTTTCTTTTAAAAACTTTAAGGTTTATAGCATAATTTTTGAGAGATTTGAAGCGAGAAGGCTATAAAATTATTTATCCAAAGACAACATCTATTTGGAAGTTCAAATATCATAATAGTAATAAGAGATGTTATGCCATAAAATGATGTTATTTGGATAAATCTAATCTTATATAAATATCCAAGTTAAAGATAATATTTTGAAGGAATATTTTTGTAAGCAAGTAAGATTTTTAATAAGGTTTTCATTGCAATAGTCAAGGAGTTCAATTTAAAAAAAAACTACTACGACAAGCATGATTGCACATATTCCAGAAGATAGTGACTATAATGTTATTAATTTGCATTTCAAGTTAGGAAAAACATTGTAGAGATCATGCAATGCAATCTAGTGCTTTTACTAAAGTTTTCTAGAGAATTTATGTAAAGAAGCATTAGAGTCCAATTCTCATGAGTAGAAGCTTTATGAGAGATAATGATGTGTATAAAAAGTATTTTGATAAAAGTATACAAGTGATATAATCTAAAGCACATGACTTATATAGTGAAGTAGAAACATTATTAAGCATGTAATCTTTTTAACTACTTCTACACATCAATTTTAGATTTGATACAAAGCACAAAAAAGTACAACTACCAAGGTGCTTCGCCCACACAATGCTCATTAAGACTTATCAGGGAGCGAAGTAGTGCTTGGGGGATCACATATTTTATTTTCAAATAAGAGTTCCTTTTTTTGTGATCCGGTGTACATAATAGAAGTGTATTAAGGTAGTTTGCACAAGACACTTTACAATTCTTTCCAAGGTGCTCAACCTCACAATGCTTATGAAGACTTATCAGGAGATTCAAGTAGTGCTTGGTGGAGTTATCTTTGTCATTTAATTATTGAATTTTTTTGAGCAAGATAAAGTTCTCCGAATTCACTTGTTTTTTGCAAACACTTATAAGTTTGTAATTTCACTTCTATATGTGCAACAAGGTTTTGAATAATCTGTAGGTAATAGAGATAGACATCTTAATATTGTAAGCTACTACACTACACAATCATGTAGGGTTAGGAATTATGGGCACAAGTAGTCTACAAAAAGTGTGAGTGTAAAGAGATCATTATCAAACATAACACATTACTCGTACTTAGAGGCATACAAACACAATCCAACATAATTCACTATAGACTTTTTCATTGCTCATAACATGATTAAATTCTAAGCATGACAAGCCAAAACAATGTTTAGAAAACTTGAGATTTTAAATGAAACATTTTTAGCCAACTCTAAAAGAACATGCTTGTCATTTTTACCAAAGGAATGAAACATAGAAATCTTTATTATTTTAATAAAACCTTAAAGAAATAAGCAAAGATATATTATTTTTTTTGTATTTCTAAATTTTGGAATTTTGTATTTGATTTTTCAAAAATCACACAATGGCATAAGGATAAAAATAGGTAGTACATATAAAATAGCATATTTTTAGTAATTTTTCAAAATTTAAAAAACAACAAAAATTTGACACTCGAGCTAGCGCCGGTGCTAGCGCTAGCGCGGCAAACAGTACACTAATTTTCAAGATTTTGGAAATTCTGACTATGGATCTTGATTAAGTATCCCAAGAGTAGTTTCATGCAGAAATTTCAGAATTTTTGGAGAAGTCAAGATAGTGCAAATTGCATGAAACATTAGCGATTTTGTATATGACTTTACCAAATAAACATTGCATGAGATATAATATATTATATCTTCATTTTAATTTTTCTAAGGCTTATATTTGTCAATTATGGTGTAAGTTGAAAATGATAGGGGATGTAAGCAAAAGATATCATGTTCGAATAAGCCAAATAAGCATAATTTAAATGATTAGTATGATGTTTATGCAAAGAATATCATGGATACACCCTAGATAATAATACCCAGCCTGTATATCTTGGTAAACATATAAAGCCTAACATAGACACAAATATTCTTTAGGTGATAATGTTAGTATGATACGTTTGAGATTAATGTTATGCCAAAGTTTGATAGTGTTTCAACTTATAGACCTAGAATGAAGTGATGATTTTATTTGATTTGATATCAAGATGATTCAAAGGTCTAAACTAGATATAAATCATAATACACACATAATACACCAACCATGGTATGTAATTATAATATCAATTGTCATCAATTAATATATCAATTATAATTCACATAATTGTGATAGAAATAATTGTTTTTAGAAGACTTTTGATATGACTTATGATATATGATGTTAGATAATTTTAGCAAAGGTCATCAATAGATCATGGTGGTGCTTGCGAATTCAATATTCATTATGAAGGTAAATTCTTTCAATACATTTTAGTGATTTTCTTTTAATTAAGAATTTTGAATATATATATATATATGTGATTTTTGATAGGTGAACAATAGTGATGGTTTAGATCATGTTTGACATCAAGGAGTGAACACAATATAATTTTTTGTTGTGAACAAAGATAACCATATTGAAAGTTGAGCTTTTATTTAGATCTTGAACTTTCTTTTAGATCATGTTATTTCTCTAAACCACTTGTTGTTGAAGGCTAAAAAGCTTAATAGCCTAATAACTGGATTTAATTTGAAATATCTTGTAGCAAATTTATAGTTAATTTATATGAATACTATATGATATTTATGGGTAATGATTTTAATAGTAATAGATTGGTCATTTATAAATGAAAAAAATACTTGACTTTTACTTTTGATTTACTTTGATTTGCACACTTCATTTAGGCTTTAGGGGACAAAGTCAAAATTTCAAATATTATATTAGATGACCATGACATGATGGCTTAAAAAGAAAACAAAAAAGAAAAAAATAGAAAAGACATTAAAGCACATCATGAAGTCGAAATTTGTATATTTCAATTTGAAAATATTCTACTTCATGCATTTGGATGATACTAGTAGATGAGAGATTGGGGTATCCAAAGGGAACCAAGTGTAATGGTTTCTTTAGGTACCCTAATATTGCGTGATAATTTTTGGGGAGACAAAAATGAATGATTTCTTTCAAGTGGAGTTAATGTTTCATTTTTTATTTTGGGTCTCCATTCATATTTTGATTTAATATTATGCATCAAATTTCCATATTCATTAAACTTAGGTTTAAAATAATAATCACTTTTGAAATTATATTTCATAGGAAATTTGTGCACATTAGAATTTAATTTGGGAGATACATAATGTGGGTTAGAATTCATTATGTTTGTGTGATTAAACATTCTACTAGGTGCATGTTTAATATGTTTTAACATACTAGTAGAAGTTTTACACATGTTTGATGATAAACTAGAAATAATATATTTAAAATTATTTAATCCTTTTTGAAAGAGTGATTTTAAAGATTCTAGTTTATGAGAGAGAATATTATTTTCGTTTATCAATTTTTCGTTATGTTCTTTTGAAATTAAAAGTTCTTTTTCTAAATCCTCGAATTTTTCTTTAATATTATTATAATAAAAATAAGGTGTATAATTTTCAAATGAAGAGCATGATTGAGATTCAAGCACATCCTTTTTGGATTCTTCATTCACATTTGCTTTTAAAGTTTTATTTTCTAAACGTAATCTCTTATTAGGAAATTTTAATTTCTTCATTCTACGTTTAGCAATTTTTTGTATATGGAAATAAGAAAAAGAATTAGACTTTCTTACAGTGTAATCGGAAGAGGCAAGATGTGAACATGACATTCCTTTGTCATCTTCTAGGCCTTCCTTCTTTATAGATGAATTTTCATCTTCTCTTGATGAATTGCTCTCTTTAGCTAAGTCAATTTCCATGATTTCCATGGTTTTGCTACAAGAGAGATTTTCTTGAATAATGGTGGATGCTTGTATGTCCTTCTTTTCCTGTGTTTATTCCATACCTGTAAGAGGAAGATCATAAGTTATCTCAAGAAAATTCCACATCTCGTATGCAGCAGGAAAAGTATGAATGAGTTTGGAAATATTTTGATCTAACGCACAAAATAGACTATTCATAGATTTTGCATTTAAACCCATTTTGTTTTTATTTAATACGCTAGGTGGCTTTTTAATAGTAATATTCCAAACTTTTTCATCTAAAGCTTTAAGAAAATTTTCCATTAATATTTTCCATCCTTTAAAATTTCTTCCTTCAAATAAAGGTCGTGCTCTTGATTTTCCTTATTCATAAAAATTACCTCCACTAATAGAAGCGAGATCATGAGACGCCATTATTCTCGGTTGTTAAGCCGATTGGAATAAAGCCGCTCTGATACCACTTGTTGGATCGGTAGGCGCCCTTAGAGGGGGGGGGGGGGTGAATAAGGGTTTTACAACTTATGTTATATTTTGAATATCTTTAAATAATGAGAGATTAAAATAGAGCTTTATAATGAAGATCTAAATTGATTTAATAATGAAGGAGAGGATAATAAACAATTTAGAGAAATGAAGATCAATTCAATTTTATTATGTTGAAATCTTTGAAGTGAAGTGGAAGGTGGCCGTTAGTCTGATTTTGGAGACCGCAGAGACCGCACAGTCTGCGCTGGTGCTCTGCCGGTCTGGATCTGCCAGTCTGGTTCTGGCGGTCTGCTGGTTGGCCGGTTTGTTCCTGGTTGTTGCGGTTTCCTTCCGGTTTGTTCAACTTGGATTGTCTATCTCCTTTGTAGAAGACCGGGCGGTCTGTTCTGGTGTAACCGCTGTGACCGGGCAGTTTGTGCTGGGCGATCTGGCGACTTGTCTGGAGTCGGCCAGATGTTCCTTTTTTGCTCTTGGCAATCTAAGGAAGGAGTATCTTGTGTTCGCGCGGCTTGTGCGCGGTCTGCCTGCTGATCTGCGGTCTTGGATAGAAGGTTGTTCAAGTGGTGTGATCGAGCAGTCTGCTCTATGAGACCGCTGGCGATCTGGCGGGTGGTGATAGTATCTCTCTTGTGGAGATGACGACATCCGTCTGGTTGCCTATAAATAGGGGTGCATGGCCCGTCATTCACATCGAGAACTGTAAGAACTAGAGCCTGGGTTATTTCGTGCGGCCTCAATTTTGAGGTTGGGCGGTGTTGGAAGCGAGTTGACTATTTATTGTGTTCGCAGGTTTGCGGTCAGCAGGTTGCGGTCTCCTTCCTTGGTGATTTCCCAGCGGCTTGTATAAACAGTTTGGCAGTGGCTTGTCTGCGAGCTAGTTTATGTTGTTCTTGTGCTGTTCGCAGCGAGCTCGGTGATCAGGCGACCTTCAGCGGTTAGGCAATCTGAGTTGCGGTCTGGCGACAACTTCTGTTCTTCGTTCAATTCAATAAGCTCCAGTTCGTGCGGTCTGAGGTGGCGGTCTTGCAGTGCAGACGCCCTGTCTGTTTTCTGTTCACGCGGTCTCAGGTCAAGCGAGGCGATATCTGGAGTTCAGCGGTCTGTGCGGTCTCTGCTTGTCAAGCTGCCTGTTTTGTATTTTGGTGTTTTGTTCTTTTCTTCTTCGTGATTCTTATAAATCATGTCTCGCCATGTATACCTCGCACTGTAAATGAAGTTTATGATTCAATAAAGTTTCTTGTGTTGCTGTGTGGCATTGTGGTCATTTGGCTTTAACTCTGTTGATGCAACTTCTGCTTACTCCTAAACGATTCAAATAAAAAATTTTAATATGGTATCAAAGCGAGGTTGTTGGATTGGATAAGCAGTGATCAACTTGAGTTGCCATCGTCTTTGTGAAGAAGAGACCACATAGATTGCCATGGAAGGTGGATACGCAAGAGTGCTTGGTATTGAACTCCTCACATCGACTAACTATAAGAAGTGGAGGTCGTGTATGGAGAGTTACTTACTTGGCGAGGATCTATGGTAGATAGTTGGAGGAGAAGACACACAAGAAGTGTTTCTAGCAGGAGATAATATGGCAGAGGTGAGACTTTGGAGGAGGACTAACGCAAAGGCAGAGTTCACACTCAAGAGGGCTATCTCACCAGAGCTATTCGATCACATCATTGGATGTAAATCTGCTACTGAGATTTGGACGTCTTTGGACGGGCTGTTCAATAAGAAGAATGTAGCTCTGCTACAGTTTCTTGAAAATGAGTTGGCGAAGGCCTCTCAAGGTGATCTTTCTATCTCTACCTTCTTTCTCAAGATGAAGAACCTCACAACAGAGATTTCAGCATTGGATCCTGATGAGCCCATCTCAGAGGCAAAATTGAAGAGGCATGTCATCCGCGGGTTGCAGAAGGAGTATCTTGCTTTTGTGACGTCAGTTTAGGATTGGGCAAATCAGCCATCTCTGTTGGAGCTGGAAAACTTACTTGCTTCGCAGGAAAGTTTGGCAAGACAGATGGCGGGGACTTCTATCTCTGGGGGAGATAGTGATGTGTTGTTCTCTGGGAAGAAGAAGAAGAAATGGGAGAAGAAGAAGCCAGGTCATGATGGACCCTCTACTTCAGGTCAGCAGGATAGGGGTTATGCTTCTAAGTATGATGGGAAGAAGAAGGGAGAGGGACCAAGGTGCTTCAGGTGCAATAAGACTGGCCACTTCAAGAGGATTGCCAGGTTAATCTTCAACCGGGACATGCATCGGAGAAGGAGAAGCCAAAGTCTGATGAAGTTGGATGGGGAGGAGCCTTTGCGGCCAATATGACGGCAATGCCCGTTAAGGCCTTGGTTGCCATCAACTTCGAAGAGGATTGGATTGTGGATTTAGGGTGTGGGCATCACCTCACCGGGGATGAATCAAAGTTCTCTTCTTTGGCGCCTTACTCAGGTAACGATGCTATCATTACGGCTGATAATTTTGTTCATTCAGTAGAAGAAGAAGGTGTTGTCTCTCTGAGCAGTGATAAGGGTCCACTCACATTGAGGAGTGTTTATCATGTGCTTGGTATGAAAAAGAATCTCTTCTCTGTGACCAATGCGGTCGATGCCGGTTATCACGTTCTGTTTGGCCCAACAGAAGTGAAATTTCTTAAAACTCAACCGGAGATAAAGGGAGATGTTATTCATGTTGGAAAGCGGGTGAAGGACTTGTTCATTTTATCGACAAGTACCTATGTTGACAAGATGAAGACCGACGATAGCGCAACTATCTGGCATGAAAGGTTGGGGCATGTAGGCATGGACAAATTGAAGGCTATGGCGGTAAGGGGCCTTGTCAAGGGCTTGCCTAGCTTGTCCTCCTATGGAGATGGTCATGTTTGTGCGGGATGTCAGTTTGGTAAGTCTCATCGACTTCCATTTGATAAATCGCAAACAAGATGCAAAGCACCGTTGGAGTGCATTCACGGTGATTTGATGGGACAAACTGCCACCCCAAGCCTTGGAGGCAACAGATATATGTTGGTGTTGATTGACGATTACACCAGATATGTCTGGGTGTATTTTCTAAAAGAGAAGTCTGTTGGAACAACCCTATTACTGATTTGGGCTAGGATCACTATATGTTGATTAGGATCTGCATTGACCCCATTGTATAGTCTTAGGGTCAAGTTTTATGCTGATTAGATTAGTCAGAACTTAGGAAAACTCAAGCTCAACAAATGGCGAGTGGTGTTCGACGAATGACCAGATTCGTTCGACAAATTGTTTCCAGCAGACTGAAGAAATTTAGACAGTTCCAGCACTCGACATTTTCTGAGCAGCGCTCGACAAATGGCTGGCAGCGCTCGATGAATTCTAGCAAGCGCCCGACAAATGACCAGCGGCGCTCGACGAATTCTAGCCAGCGCTCGACAAATTCCTTTCTGAAGCTCAGATAAATATTCTCAGTTGGTTATCAATTCTCTGAACACAAATCAACAGAATAACGGATATATTTATTTCTCCTTGGACGTATTCAATCGGCCATGTAAGGATATCTTTCTCATTTATTATATCCTTATATCTCTTCTATTCCAAGAAAAAGAATAGCCGTTGACATTTAATGCCAAGGCATCTTTCTCGACAAAAGGAATTGAAAGGACCTGCCAAAGTCGTTTTGGGTGGCTACCTAGTTCCAAGAAGGATTTAAGTCAGAAAAATATTTTCCTTAAAGGGCAGAAGATTTTTTTAGTTTGAATATAGACAAGTTATCAGAGAAGCAAATTAACTAACAGAGAGACAGTCGATTATTCCAAAAGAGAACAGAGAAAAATTTGACCATCTCTCACTCTCTCTGTTATCACAGAACAAGGAGAACATAAGAAGGATTAAAAGAAAGAACGAAGAAGAAGAGAACATACTATTTTCTTTTCCAGTTTTCTTCTTCATCAAAGCAGCATCCTCATCAATCTGAGAACAAGATTCAATCTCTGAGATCTGCTGCAAGACAAAGTCTTTCAAAGAGCAACAACAATCTGAAGATTAATTTCTTCCAGATAATCTGCTACAAAGACTTTTGTTTGAGAAAGCTCTGTTCACAAAGCTGTCATCAACTCTCATCAGACAGGGGGAGCTTTCTGCCTTAACACCATTTGTCTTCTCTCAGATCATTGATAGAGAAGAACATTCTAAACCTTTTATCTCATCTTGTACAGGGTTAATACTCCCTCTAAAAGTTTACTCAGTGGTGGCAAGACACCTTATCAAAAAATCCTTGTGTGGTTTTTAAGCACCTTATCAAAAGCTTATTGGTGTGTGTACCCCTTATCAAAAACGCCTTGGTGCCTGGGCACCTTATCAACCCTCCTAGTGGATTCCTACCAAGGGTGGTAGAAGAGTAGACGTACCCAGATTTATTGGGGAAATACTATAGCTCCTTGTGTCTTCTGTGCTTGCTTATTTCTGTGTGTTTGTGCTGTGTGCTTTTTACTATTTCTGTCTTTATCTTTAACTCTCACTGATTACACATATACTTACACAGTATTTTAAATTCCGCTATAAAACTAAACAAAAAGTTTTAATACTCTATTCACCCCCCCTATAGAGTAACTTAAGATCTGACCTCCACATTCAAAGTCGGAAGCTTTTGCGAAGTTCGTGGAGTTCAAGGAGCTGGTGGAAGGTCGGTTAGGCCTGCGGGTGAAAAAATTGAGAACTGACAATGGTGGGGAGTTCACCTCTGGTGAGTTCTGAAGTATTTGCAAGAAGCACGGCGTCCGGAGAGAGCTCACTTGTGCCCATACTCCACAGCAAAACGGCGTTGCGGAGAGGAAGATCCGTCATCTGACGGAAACCTGCAATTGCTGGCTTCATGCCAAGAGTATCCCAAAGAACTTTTAGGCGGAGGGAATGTCTTGTGCGGCATACATCATCAACAGGATGCCTCTAAGTCCTATCAACATGAAGACCCCTCACGAACTGATGTTCAAGGAGAAGCCGAATGTTGCACACCTTCAGGTGTTCGGGTCAACCTGTTATGTGCATATTCCTAATGCTCTTCGGACAAAGCTAGATGCAAAAGCAAGGAAACTAGTCTTTGTTGGATATGATGAACAGAAGAAGGGATGAAGATGCATGGATCCTGAGACACAGAGATCAGTGGTATCTCGGGATGTGGTGTTCGATGAGGTGACTTCATACAAGGGGAGCTCAGGAGTTGAACTACTGGAGAGCATGGTTGATGAAGAAGGAAAGGCTGCGGAAAATCTTCAAGTGGAGTTGCCTGTTTCACCAGGAGCTCCAGCTGTGTCAAGCTCTGAGATGGAGGCTTCAGGTTCTGGAAGCAGGGGGAGCGATGCTCCAAGTTCGTCTGGAAGAGGAGCTAGCACAGAAGAAGCAGCTGAGGAGGTGGGTAGTCAGGAGCAACCTCTTAGGAGGTCGAAGAGGACTATCAAGCCACCAGATTGATACACATGAGGAAAGATGGTGAGCTTTATCTCATGTTTCTTTGCTAACACCTGAATCACAAAGATTAACCAGATCTTAATTTTTCTAAGAGTTTCTTTCTCTCTAATTTTATCATATTTAAAACTCATGGCACAAAACAAGGAATATTCCAGCACAAGACCTCTTATGTGCAATCTCAATAAATTTGCACTATGGAAAGCAAGGATTAGGCTCTATATGAACTCCATTGATGAAGAGATATTTAATGTTATTCTAACAGGGCCTCCAACACCTACAACATCAGCTAGTACTGCAGCAACAACAGACAATACTGCTGTTCCACCTCCTGAGTGGACTGAAGCTCAGAAGAAGCAGAGAAATGCAGATGCAAAGGCCATGAACATTCTGGCCCTAACTATGTCAGATGACATATTCCAGAAGGTTGTTGAGTGCACCTCAGCAAAAGAAATTTGGGAATCTCTCAACAACATGGTGGCAGGCTCAGCAGATGAAAGAAAAGATAGAAGATCTCACCTGATCTCTCAATATGAGAACTTCAAGAAGGGAGAATCAGAAAATGTTGCTGATATGTACAATAGGCTAAGCCTCATAATAAATGAGCTGAAGTCTCTGGACAAAGTGATCTCACTCATAGAGATTAATGACAAAATTCTTATGTGCTTCCCCAGCACATGGGACTCCAGAATCTGGCAAAACAAGGAAGCCAAAAGTCTCAATGAGATCACCGCTGAAGCCTTGTTGGGCAAGCTCAATTCTTATGAGTAGCTTATCAAAACTAGGGAAGCTGAAGAATCTACTTCATCTCCAGCACCCAAGAAGGAAAGAAGCATAGCCTTCAAAGCTGCAGAAGATAAAGAAAAAGCTCCTGACAAAGAGGAGTTTATGAATCTGTTTGCCAAAAGATTCTACAAGATGGCTAAGAAAGACATCAGAAAATAGCTATCCAGAAGCCATGACAAGCCAAGGTATGACAAAAATCACTCAAATGAAATTATATGTTTTGGTTGCAAGAAACCAGGACACATTGCTCCTGAATGTCCAGAAATTCAACACAAGAAGGACAAGAAGGAAAGAAGAACAGAAAAGGAAGAAAAGAAGGGCTCCAGCAAATCTTCCTCCCACTCTCACAAAAAGAAGGGAAGAGGATTTGTAGCAACATCCTGTAGTGAAATAGAATCTGAATCTGAATCTTCATCTTGTTCTTCTGATGAAGAAGAAACAAAAGAAAACAGCCAATGCCTAATGGCTATTTATGACTTAGACAGTGGGTCACAATCAGCATCATCATCAAGCTCCAGTGATGATGAAGAAGAAAAAAGTTTTTGCATGATGGCAATCAATGCCTCAACCAACAATTCTGATGAAGAGAAATTAGAATCAGAAACAGAAGATGATATTGATGAGGTATTTTCTAGCTTTGATTTTACTTCTATTGAATTCAAAGATGATTTCAAAATTCTTTGCCAAGACTAAATAAAATCTGAGAAAGAAGTAATCTCTCTCAGAAATAAGTTAGTTGAAATGAACAATATAAGTGAAGAGAATGCAAATCTTAAGAAAGATTTGGCTGCCTCCAGAGAACACATTACTCTTCTTGAGAATAAGTTATCTGAAGCCAAAGAGTTTGAAGAATCTCTCAATGGGATAAGTATCAAACTGATGGACATCACAAGCATTGTCAATGCTAGATTTAACAATAGCAAACTGGGCTTGGGTGCTTCATCAAGTGAGCCATCTCTGATTAAGAAAAACATCCTCTCCACACCCCTAAAATTCATTTCTGCTAAAAGCAAAGAGGCTGTAGAAAGAAATAAAGACATTTCAAGCAAGTCTGTTAAGGATAAGAGAATTCAGAAAAATTCGTCGAACGAAGCTCGACAAAAAGATTCAAATCTGTCGAACGGGGCTCGACGAAAACTGAGAACAAATTTTCAGTATAGTTATAATATGAACTGTGGCCGACGAATTTATTCAAATTCTTCGAACAAGCAGTATACAGAAAACTATAAGAATTCTAATCCTAAATATACTAAAAATCCTTTTACTGAGTGGACTATACCTCCAAGGAGATATCATCCACAAGGCTACAAGGATCAGCCTGAAATGACATTTATCTCTGAATTTTGTGGTAACATAAAAGGACCCAAGGTAGTCTGGTTCAGAAACAACTAGTTTATGTTTTTGTCTTTGCAGGTACACAGCTATCCAAGATTAAATAAAAAATGGTACTTGGACAGTGGCTGCTCAAAGCATATGACAGGGAACAAGGCCAACCTGAACAATTACAAGGCAAAGCTTGGACCCAAGGTGATCTTTGGAGACTCCAACTGTGGACAAACCAAAGGCTATGGTCAAATTAAAGTTAGAACAGTGACATTCAAGGAAGTAACCTATTTCAAGGGTCTGAAGGACAACCTCATCAACATAAGTCAGTTATGTGATGAAGGTTATCAGGTAACATTTAATAAATCAGAATGCATTATTAAATCCTCTGATAATGTTATTGTTCTATCAGGTATTAGACAAGGAAATATATATTTAGTAAATTTCAACTCATATAAATCATAAATTTGTTTATTTAATGAGCTAAGCAAATCTAGTGAATTATGGAATAAAAGATTAGGACATGTAAACCTTAGGACCATTGCTAAACTAGCTAAGGATAATCTTGTTAGAGGCTTACCATCAGGATCATATAAGAAAGAAGGTCTTTGTAGGGCATGTCTATTAGGTAAGCAAACCAAAAATAGCTTTAAATCATTATCTAAAAGTGATTCACCTAGAATCTTATACTTGCTACATATGGAACTTTTTGGACCTATAACAATAAAGAGCTTAGGGGGGAAGTCTTACACTCTAGTTATTGTAGATGACTTCTCTAGATTCACTTGGGTGTTCTTTCTGAGAGAAAAGTCAGATAACTTTAAAGTTCTTACAGACTTTCTTAAGAGCATACAAATTGAGTACTCTACTGTAGTTGCATTGATCAGAAGTGATCATGGCACTGAGTTTGAGTCTCTTCTCATGCAAGAATTCTGCGAGATGGAAGGTATCAGGCATTGCTTCTCAGCTCCTAGAACTCCTCAACAAAATGGGGTAGTTGAAAGGAAGAATATAACTCTAATTGAATCAGCAAGAACATTGCTTGCAGATGCTAACTTGCACCTATCTTTTTGGGCAGAGGCTGTCAGCACAGCAAATTATGTTCTGAATAGAAGTTTGATACACAAACTTAAGGGTAAAACTCCCTATGAATTCCTTAAAGGGAAGAAACCTAAAGTTGATTATTTTAGAACTTTTGGATGTAGATGTTTTGTTCATAACAATGATAAGAAGTACCTTAGAAAATTTGAACCAAAATCTGAAGAAGGAATCTTCTTAGGATATTCAATAGTTAGCAAAGCATATAGGGTATTTAACAAATCCTCTCTTAAAATAGAAGAGTCTATGCATGTTTCCTTTGATGAAACTAACATGTTTTATAAGGAGAAGAACTCTTCTACCAAGAACACTTTGCAGGTACCAGCTCTATGTGAAGAGCTTAAAGGGTTAAATTTACAGACAGGAGATTCACTGCATCCATTACCTCAAACTCTTGAAGACAGTGAAGAAGAAGATCATCCAGAACTCGTTGATTACCTAAATCAAGTAACAGCAGAACATCCTCACAGGATGTGACAGCTGAACAAATTCCCAATGTGGATACTACTGCTAAACCAACTCCAACTGCTGACCACATCACAGTTAGAGATCACCCAATTTCACAAGTGATTGGTGATATCACAGCAGGTGTTCAAACAAGGCATCAACTACACCAAAATCAGATGCATACTTGTTTCCTAGCACAAGTTGAACCTCAAACCATAAAAGATGCAGAACAAGATCCAAATTGGATTCTTGCAATGCAAGAGGAACTCAACCAGTTTGAAAGAAACAAGGTTTGGGATTTGGTTCCAAGACCAAAAAGCCATCCAGTTATTGGCACCAAGTGGGTCTTCAGGAACAAGCTTGATGATCAAGGCAATATTGTGAGAAACAAAGGAAGATTGGTAGCTCAAGGATATTCACAGGAAGAAGGCATAGATTATGATCAGACATTTGCCCCTGTTGCAAGGCTTGAAGCTATAAGGATTTTCTTGGACTTTGCTGCATTCAAAAATTTCAAGGTATATCAAATGGATGTGAAAAGTGCTTTTCTCAATGGAGACATCAAAGAAGAAGTCTATGTGGAACAACCACCAGGTTTCATCTCTCCAACTCATTCCTCCTATGTATTTAAGCTTAATAAAGCTCTTTATGGTCTCAAATAAGCTCCCAGAGCATGGTATGAGACTTTAGCTAATTTTCTCTTGGAAAACAATTTCTATAGAGGCATAGTAGGCAAAACATTATTTTACAAAGTACATAAAAATCAAACTCTACTAGTTCAAATATATGTAGATGACATTATCTTTGGATCTACTGATTCAAATTTGTGCAAAAGATTTTCCAATCTAATGCAATCAAGAATTGAAATGAGTAGTATGGGTGAATTATCATACTTCCTTGGTCTTCAAGTGAAGCAAACCACATCAGGAATCTTCATCTCTCAATCTAAGTATGCTAAGGAATTGGTGAAAAGATTTGGAATGTCTGATTCTTCTACAATGAAAACACCCATGGCCTCTAATGTTGTTATTAATACTGATGAATCAGGGAAACCTGTTGATCAGAAAATGTATAGGGCAATTGTTGGCTCTCTACTCTATTTAACAGCTAGTAGGCCAGATATAATGTTTGCTACATGCATTTGTGCTAGGTTTCAAGTTAATCCTAAAGAATCTCATCTTACTTTTCTAAAAAGAATTTTAAGATATATAAAGGGTTGCCCTAATCTAGGACTTTGGTATCCAACAACATCTGAATTTGAATTAACTGGATTTTCAGACTCAGATTATGCTGAATACAGGGTAGACAGGAAAAGCACATCAGGAACTTGTCAGTTTCTTGGTGATAGGCTTGTGTCTTGGTTTTGTAAGAAACAAACATCTGTGTCTACATCAACAGCTGAAGCTGAATACTTAGCTGCTGGCAGTTGCTGCTCACAGATATTGTGGATACAAAATCAGCTCCTAGACTATGGTGTCAACTTAAATAATTCAGTTATATTTTGTGACAACACTAGTGCAATATCTATAGCACAAAATCTAGTTCTCCATAGTAGGACTAAACACATAGAAATTAGGCACCACTTCCTTAGGGACAATGTGGATAAAAACAAAATTTGCCTACAATTCATTTCTACTGATTTGCAAAGAGCTGATATTTTCACCAAGCCCATGGATGAAAAGAAGCACATCTTCTTTATAAATCAACTAGGAATGATAGATGGAGACTCAATCTGTTAAATTAAGTATTTCTATTTATCACACAAATTCGTCGAACGGAGAACGACAAATTTGAATCATTTGTCGAACGGTGGTCTATGAAACCTCTTAAACGCAGAGTCAGTTAAGGCAATCTCATTTGCCGAACGATGGTCGACGAAAAAGATGTTCTCGTCGAACGCTTTCAGACAAAGAAATAAAGCCTTTTCGACTTCTAATTTTATTATGTTTTTTCGAACAGTGGTTTACGAATGCGCCCTCATTCTTCGACCCTTCTATATAAGCTTTATTTTATCTTATTCTAAGCTTTGCGCCTACAGAAATCGTCTTTCCCTCCAGTTCCCCTCTGCACTTGATCTTCAACTTTCTTTGCAGGAACAATGGCGATTCGACATTGACATGGACTCGTTTGCACAGTCTGACCAAATCTTCAAAGATATTCTTCAAATGCTGGAAGAACAACATCTAAGGAAGTTTCTAAGCACCAGGCAGAAGATAGCTGTTGCAGAGATAAAAGAATGGGTTTACACTGCAAAACCAGTCGATGAAAGCTTATCGGGAACAATCTCAGGTCATCAAGTCTCTCTCTCTCCCACCATTCTTTCTGAAATTTTTGGTTTTGAGAATGGTGAAGATGACTTAGACATAAGCTCAAATGAATTTGATGAAGCTTTAGTCAAAATTGGCCATTTGACTTGAAACCCTAACCACCTTCTGAAAAAGAACTTGTCTCAGGACTACAAGTTCCTAGCAGACATTGTTGGAAAAGTCTTGCTGGGCAAGACATCTGGGCATGACTATATCAATAGGCACCAATTTCTGTTGATGGTGGCCTTGATGGAGAAGAAGAAAATCAACTGGGGATCAATTCTTTTTGAATTGATTAAAAAGAAAAATTCTAACGATAGTGTAAGTTTTGGAAGAGTTATAGGAATTTTTCTGCAGGAAAGGCATCCAGACCTTTTGGTGTCACCAAAAGTGACAATAAATGCCAGCAAGAGGCTGACCTCATCACTCTTTGCTAAATGGGATAGGGTAATTCCCAAGAAGAATACAGGAGCTGATGCCTCTAGAAAAAGGAAAACTTCTGAGGACACAAGGACTGATCAAGTCACTCCCTCTACCCTTCTATAAGCTCCTTCCTTAGTTCCCTCTCCTTCTCATATCCCATCTCCACCTGCTCAACAGTCTCCTACACATTCTCATTCTTCACCACCTCCTTCAACTGCAATATCACCCATTAATGATATTCCACCTCTATCTCCAGAACCACTACCTACCACACCTCCATCTCCAATACATAATGAATATCATTCACCCACTCATTCTCCTAGTCCAATACATCCAGACATTCCCACACATACTACCAACATCAGCAATATCTCTCTAATTCCTCCAATCTCATCTCCATCCACTTCACAACCATCCTCTATTCATCCACCAGATTATCCATCCCTCAACCTCTCTTTCATTGCTGATCAGGTTTTTGATCATATCCTTCCTAGAATAAGCCAACTCCTGGATGGAAAATTTGCTCCAGTTCTTCAGGCAATTTCTGCTCTATCTACTAAGATAGCTTCTCTGCCTTCCTCTACTGCTGTCCCTTCTTCTAGGGGCCTAGATTCAGGCTGCCCTGAAGCTAGGCAGGGGGAGATGTCCTATGAAGAAGCTCCAGAAACAGAAGCTACTCCAGAAGATACAGAAGTTACATTTTTTATACAGATATGATTGATTCATGTACAATATCAGATACACAAGTTATAGAAGAAATAAATAGTATATGCATTCATCCATCCTGTGATCTATATAGTTTATTATCAAAATTTGATGTCACATATACTTCAAGGGTATCACCAAAAGTATACATAGAGGATTTATCAAAGGCTCTGATATGCCTTCCTCAGAAGACTCATTCTGATATCATACAAAATTACATCTCCTTTATTCCTTCATTCACTGATCAAGACATTCAAATGAAGGATCCTTCTGCAGAATATGAAGATGATCATGCAGAATTCCTTGATGATACAGAAGATCACCCTACTCCACCAGATACAACAGTCTCACAAATTGCTTATTCACCTCCAATTCCTGTATGGAATGAAGAACCAATGCCAAGCTTTGATGAAATCTGGAAAGAAGCAGATGCAGAGTTTGACAAAGCTGAAGAAGAAAGATTAAAGGCTCGTGAAGCAATCAAAAGAATTGATGATTTATATAATAAGCCAATCTCCTCTTCTGACTCTGAAGATGATGATGGTGACAACAGTGATTCCGATAATACATTTTCAAAGAAAAGAAAGAAAAGAACAGCTAAGTCAAAGGCTGCTCCCAAGCCTCCAAATCCAAAGAATGACATTCCTTTGTACATTTTGTATAATGTTCCTCTTGATGAGAAAACTCCTCACTGGATGAAGCTCTCTAGAAATGAGAATAACAGGAGGAAGAAATTCAAGAAGACTGGCTACATCCCTGACAAACCAGTCAAGCACAATCATCCTCCTCCTCCTCCAGCAGCTGGTGCAGCAGGATCAGCAGGTGTATCATTCTCTTCTCAGAAGCAAAGCTCTCAACAATCAGGGAGACCTGATAGTTCTAGTGGTTCTCAAACCTCTGGATCAGCCAGTGTTCCTCCTTTTAAGAAATCTGCACTTGCCTTACAAGAAAGTCAAACCACTACTTCAGCTCAAATATCTTCAGAATACAAACTTCACATTTCTGATGGATCTCTTAACAGAGACAAAGCACCTCAAAAGGTCACTCAAGACAAAGATGATTCAGAAGATATTTATTATTCTCCAGATCCAGAAGAAGAAAGAATCTGTCAGATGGCAAGACTGAAAGAAACAATTGCAGCTGCACAGATTAACAAAGCAAAAGCAGAAGGAAGAGATTTCTCAAATATTTCAACCATGTCAGAATACAGAAGGAAAGAACTTGAAAAGTACAAACCATCTAAAGCATTCAATGCTGGGGAATATATTGATATGCACCTAGAAGCATTTATTCCTCATGTCAAAGAACAGAAAATCATTGGAGCTCAAGATCTGTTTATCAGCAAAAAGAAATCAGAAGATCCTAATAGGAAGATCATATTTAAGCCACCTTCTCAGGACAAAAAGTCTTAAATCTTTGCTTGTTTATGACTGTAAAGATTCTAAACTCAGAGCATCTTACTTTTGTCTTATCTGATGATCTATTTAAATCTGTCAGATATATTTCATTTTATCTTGCTCTGTTGATTATACTCTCTGTTGTATTTATTCAATTATTTGTCAAATAGTATCCTAACCCAAATAGGGGGAGATTGTTGGAACAACCCTATTACTGATTTGGGATCGGATCACTATATGTTGAATAGGATCTGCATTGACCCCATTGTATAGTCTTAGGGTCAAGTTTTATGCTGATTAGATTAGTCAGAACTTAGGAAAACTCAAGCTTAACAAATGGCGAGTGGTGTTCGACGAATCACCAGATTCGTTCGACAAATTGTTTCCAGCAGACTGAAGAAATTTAGACAGTTCCAACACTCGACATTTTCTGAGCAGCGCTCGACAAATGGCTGGCAGCGCTCGATGAATTCTAGCCAGCGCCCGACAAATGACCAGCGGCGCTCGACGAATTCTAGCCAGCGCTTGACAAATTCCTTTCTGAAGCTCAGATAAATATTCTCAGTTAGTTATCAATTCTCTGAACACAAATCAGCAGAATAACGGATATATTTATTTCTCCTTGGACGTATTCAGTCGGCCATGTAAGGATATCTTTCTCATTTATTATATCCTTATATCTCTTCTATTTCAAGAAAAAGAATAGCCGTTGACATTTAATGCCAAGGCATCTTTCTCGACAAAAGAAATTGAAAGGACCTGCCAAAGTCGTTTTGGGTGGCTACCTAGTTCCAAGAAGGATTTAAGTCAGAAAAAAAAATTCCTTAAAGGGTAGAAGATTTTTTGAATTTGAATATAGACAAGTTATCAGAGAAGCAAATTAACTAATAGAGAGACAGTCGATTATTCCAAAAGATAACAGAGAAAAACTTGACCATCTCTCACTCTCTCTGTTATCACAGAACAAGGAGAACAGAAGAGGGATTAAAAGAAAAAAAGAAGAAGACGAGAACATACTATTTTCTTTTCCAGTTTTCTTCTTCATCAAAGCAGCGTCTTCATCAATCTGAGAACAAGATTCAATCTCTGAGATCTGCTGCAAGACAAAGTCTTTCAAAGAGCAACAACAATCTGAAGATTAATTTCCTCCAGATAATCTGCTACAAAGACTTTTGTGTTGGAACCATAGGTTGTGATTTGGGTTAGGATCATATGCTATGCTCACTTATGATATGAATCAAAAGGTCCCTTATGATAAGCTCAGATGATAACTTATGATGATCTGTCAAATTAAACTATAAAGATCACCTGTTGATTTTATAAGGAAACGAAAATTTTCTAAGTAAATATTTCGATCGACGAAAGTCTATCTGCGCTCGACGATTTGTTCTCAGCGCTCGACGCTTTTTCTTAAACTCAGCGTTCGACAAAATCTCAGCTGAGATCGACGAACCTCGTTCTGAGGTCGACAAACTTCGAGCTTAGTTCGACAAAATTCTCTATCAGATCAACGATCATTTCATCTCATCTTCTCAACCAAGTCAAATATTTCTCTCAAGAGATTTTATCTGTAAAGAAAGATTTTCTTTTGGCATGCGCATTTAATGCTCTCCTTCTTGAAAAATCAACTGTTCATTTCCAAGGAGAAAATCAATAAAGACAAGTCCTGTCATACCTTAAATAATTTTGTCTTTTTTTATAACGGCTACAGAGCGGTTTACAGAGACATACAGCTATATATATAGTTGTGTGGAGAAGAGAAATATACATATATACATACAGAGATATATACAGAGATATATACAGAGAGACACAGAGATATAAAAAAAAGAGGATGAACACTTAAAGGTTCAACAGAAGTATCAGAAAAGAGCACAGAGATAGATGTTTTAGAAAGGCATTAGTGATATACATATATATACATCTTGCACTAATTCTGTTTTGCAGAACTCTTCTTCCTCATCTAGGAGCAACAACACCAACTAGCTCAAGCTTCAAATTCCAGACAACTATCAAAAATCTGAGAAAGATCATCACCTACTCAGAATCACTAGTTGGAATTTCAAAGAAGCTGAAGAGGCCTTATACACTTAAGCAAGGCTCACCTGACAGCAACATCTCATCTTCTCAGGGGGAGCTTTGTTCAAGATCAAAATCATTTGTCTTCTCTTTCTTAAAACAGAGAAGAACATCTAACTCTTCCTTACCCCATCTTGTAAAGGGTTCTAAACTCCCTTCAAAAGTTTAATCTTGGTGGCAAGACACCTTATCAAAAAATCTAGTTTGGTTTTTGAACACCTTATCAAAAGTTCATTGGTGATTTGGGCACCTTATCAAAATCCCATTGGTGGCAGGGCACCTTATCAAAAACCTGTAGTGGATTCCTACCAAGTGAGGTAGAAGAGTAGATGTACCCTATTGAGAGGGGAACTACTATAAGTTTCTTGTGTTCTCTGTGATTGCTTTATTTTCTTTATACTGTGCTGTGCTGAATGTGTTTTCTATATGATAAATAATTAACTAAATTATTATACATCACCTATTTTAATTCCGCTATCAAAAACCTCTCAGTAAATCACTCAAGTTTTTAAAATACTCTATTCACCCCCCTCTAGAGTAAACTAGATCTAAAACCCCTCACTTTCAATTGGTATCAGAGGGGAGATTGTTGTAAAGTTTCTGAACTCAGAGCACTTATTTTTATTTTATCTAATGATCTATTTTTATCTATCAGATATATTTCATTTCATTATTGCTCTGTTTTGCTGCATCTATTTAATTTTTCTTGTCAAATAGTATCCTAACCCAAATAGGGGGAGATTGTTGGAACCATAGGTTGTGATTTGGGTTAGGATCATATGCTATGCTCACTTATGATAAGAATCAAATGGTCCCTTATGATAAGCTCAGATGATAACTTATGATGATCTGTCAAATTAAACTATAAAGATCACCTGTTGATTTTATAAGGAAACGAAAATTTTCTAAGTAAATATTTCGATCAACAAAAGTCTATCTGCGCTCGACGATTTGTTCTCAGCGCTCGACGCTTTTTCTTAAACTCAGCGTTCGACGAAATCTCAGCTGAGATCGACGAACCTCGTTCTGAGGTCGACAAACTTCGAGCTTAGTTCGACAAAATTCTCTATCAGATCAACGATCATTTCATCTCATCTTCTCAACCAAGTCAAATATTTCTCTCAAGAGATTTTATCTGTAAAGAAAGATTTTCTTTTGGCTTGCGCATTTAATGCTCTCCTTCTTGAAAAATCAACTGTTCATTTCCAAGGACAAAATCAATAAAGACAAGTCCTGTCATACCTTAAATAATTTTGTCTTTTCTTATAACGGCTACAGAGTGGTTTACAGAGACATACAGCTATATATATAATTGTGTGGAGAAGAGAAATATACATATATACATACAGAGATATATACAGAGAGACACAGAGATATAAAAATACAGAGGATGAACACTTAAAGGGTCAACAGAAGTATCAGAAAAGAGCACATAGGTAGATGTTTTAGAAAGGCATTAGTGATATACATATATATACATCTTGCACTAATTCTGTTTTGCAGAACTCTTCTTCCTCATCTAGGAGCAACAGCACCAACTAGCTCAAGCTTCAAATTCCAGACAACTATCAAAAATCTGAGAAATATCATCACCTACTCAGAATCACTAGCTGGAATTTCAAAGAAGCTGAAGAGGCCTTATACACTTAAGCAAGGCTCACCTGACAGCAACATCTCATCTTCTCAGGGGGAGCTTTGTTCAAGATCAAAATCATTTGTCTTCTCTTTCTTAAAACAGAGAAGAACATCTAACTCATCCTTACCCCATCTTGTAAAGGGTTCTAAACTCCCTTCAAAAGTTTAATCTTGGTGGCAAGACACCTTATCAAAAAATCTAGTTTGGTTTTTGAACACCTTATCAAAAGTTCATTGGTGATTTGGGCACCTTATCAAAATCCCATTGGTGGCAGGGCACCTTATCAAAAACCTGTAGTGGATTCCTACCAAGTGAGGTAGAAGAGTAGATGTACCCTATTGAGAGGGGAACTACTATAAGTTTCTTGTGTTCTCTGTGATTGCTTTATTTTCTTTATACTATGCTGTGCTGAATGTGTTTTCTATATGATAAATAATTAACTAAATTATTATACATCACCTATTTTAATTCCGCTATCAAAAACCTCTCAGTAAATCACTCAAGTTTTTAAAATACTCTATTCACCCCCCTCTAGAGTAAACTAGATCTAAAACCCCTCACTTTCAATTGGTATCAGAGGGTGTTTGGTTGCTACAGGCTAAAACCTGAACCAACAAAGATCTTCCATAGATCTATTTACTTTAGTGTGTCATCACTGTCTTTATCTTGTTTTATAAAAACCTCATGGCACAAAATAAAGATTATTATAGATCCAGACCTCCCATGTGCAATTTAAACAAGCTTGCACTATGGAGGGCAAGAATAAGGTTATATATGAATTCAATTGATGAAAATATTTACAGTTCAATCTTGACAGGACCTCCATCAACTTATGATCAAGGAAAGCTACAAAATGTTGATGAAGAGGCCAGGAAGATTCTAACTCAAACTATGTCACATGCCATTCTTCAAAAAGTTGAGAACTGCAAATCAGCCAAAGACATATGGAACTCACTCACTGAAATGGTAAATAAAATTCCTTCCACTTCTACTAACTGTATTTATGATACAGATTCTTCAACAAATCTAAGTATAGAAGAAGAAAGGGAAGAACAAAAAGCTAGAGCTTTTTGCTTGCTGGCCATATATGGGCCAAACCACAACTTAGATACAAAATATGAATTTAATGAAAGTTCTGCTGAAGAGCCAGAGTCATCATCAAGATCATCTGAAGATGACATTGATGCAAATAACAATGATCAATACTTGAGGGTTATATATGACTCATACAATGATCATTCTTCCTCATCCAATTCCAGTAATGAGAAAGATGAGAGAAATTTCTGCATGATAGCTATTAATGTCTCAGCAGACATTTCAGAAGGATCAGACAATATTGCTGATCAGATTGTATCTAACCTAAATCTTAGCTCCACTAAGTTTAGAAATAATTTTAAAATTCTCTGTTTAGATTCTAGAGAATTTAAGAAAGAAATTACTTCATACAAAACAGAGTTAACAAAGATAAACAATCTAACTTTTGAAATCAAAATAAATTTGAAAAACTCCAAAGAACAAATTCTATCTTTAAAAATTAAACTAATTAAGGCTAAGAATAATAAAATTAGTTAGGAACATCAAAATCAAGAATCATTCTTGAACTCATACTTTAATGAGATAAAAAGGCCAAAGAAGCTTTTACTGCTACAAACATTAAAAAATTCTGTTGATTTCTTCTATCAAAGTCAAATAACTTCAGGTTCTCATAGACTTTCTTAAGTGCATAAAGACTGAGTACTATGCTACAGTTGCATTGATTAGAAATGGTCATGGCACTGAGTTTGAATCTCTTCTCATGCAAGAATTCTATAAGAAAGAAGGTACTAGGCTTTGACTCTCAGTCCCTTGAATATATGGGGCAGCTGAAAGAAGAAATAGAACCCTAAATTAAGTCTATAACAACATTACCTGTATAATTCTCAAACTTAAAAGTAAAGAAGAAGAATTCTGAATCAACTAATTAAGAACATGTGGTTATGAAAATTATGTTCACATAAATAAATAGATTAATTTTATCTCAACCTGGAATGATAAATAGAGACTCCTTAATTTGAGCAAATGAGATTTTTTTTTATCCAACATAAAATGTTTTCTTAAAGTTTAAAGTCAAAAATCTTATTGTAGAAAATTTATCCTCACCTAAGAAAATACTTGAATTAATCAGGAAAAATTCATAATGAAAACATAAAGCAAGAAGAGAAGACACAAATAGAATAAAGTTAAAATACTAAACAGAAATCAATGAATTAATTCTCTCAAAAATAGTACTTAAATAATTATCACTTGATAAACAATTAAAAATAAGTAATCGGAATTATTTCAGTTAAAGACAGTTCGACCAAATATTTAAAATTTAGTCGAACGGAGATCGGCAATCTTAAGCCGTTAGTCGGACAACGCTCAACTAGGCTATTCTCTCCTTCAACAAGATTAACTCGTACTTAGTCGAACGGAGATCGACGAAAGATTTACGACGCTTCATATTTTAGAATTAGCTCTATTTTCGTCGCCCTCCTTTCCACGTTTTTCCTCGACTTCGTCGAACCCTAATATATATTCTAAATTTGGGTTAGGATTCATTCGCGCTTTCTGAAACTTGTGTCTCTTCCTCTTCTGCTCTTTCGACTCCTACCTTCTTCATCTTCAAATGGCGATCTCTCATGCTGTCCTCTCCTCAATGAAATTCGACACCGGCTTCGACATCGACATGGACACCTTCTGTAACTCAGACCAGGTCTTCCAAGACATCCTTCAGAAATTTGAAGCCCAGCAACTAAAGAAGTTCATGACTTCAAGGATAAAACTTCCAGTTAACGAAATCAAGGAGTGGGCACACACCTCCCTGAGTCAGGATGATGAAACCCTAGTAGGATAAGTATCAGGTAACTAAACCTTTTTAGCCTTTTTCCGTTCGTTCTAATCTGATATACATGAATTAGGAAATAAAGTAGACATTCTGGACAACTCCAATGAGAAATTAGACTTATTCTAGTAGTCTCAATCCTAAACAAAACAGTTTTATCTGTAACAGGAACTCAAATCACTCTGTCCCCCACAGTTGTGACTGAGGTATTTGGATTAGTAAATGGAGAAGAAGACATGGAAATCTCCAGTGAAGAGACTGACTCCTTGCTAGATAGGATGGGTTATAATGGAACCAACCCAAAGCACCTCCTAAAGAATAATCTGTCTATAGAATACAGACTTTTGGCTGACATAGTAGGAAAAGTGCTGCTTGGAAAGCACTCAGCTCATGATCACATTACAAGGCACCAGTTGCTGTTAATGGGTGCAGTTTTGGATTTGAAAAAGTTGAACTGGGGAGCAGTATTGTTTGACTGCATCAAAAAGAAGATTTCCAAGATGAGCATAGGACATGGAAGAGCACTGGGATTACTTCTAATGAGTATGTGTCCTGAGCTATGTGTATCTCCCAAGATACATATAAATGCCTCCAAGAGGATCACCAGTGCCCTCTTTGGCAAATGGAAGAGAGTCATCATCAAGACTCCCAGAGCAGAGCCATCTGAGGTCTCAAGGGCTGTATCAGCCACTCCCTCAACTCCATTGGAAGAAGTTCCCTCCATCACTCCTTCTCTTCCACTCTCAATTCCTCCTTCTCAAACTCCAGATGACATTCCATCATCTTCTATCATTCCAACTCAACAACATACATCCTCACCCTCTTCACCTCATCTAGATCATACATCATCACCAGGGCATTCATCCCCTCATGATGAAATCATGACTGATTACACTTCTCCTATCATCACTCCACCCACATCCACATTCAACATTGAATCACTCCATCTCATTCTTAATTCAACTTCACTACAAGTTGCATCTCATCCACTCCCTCAGGAAACAACTCCTGAAATTCCCCCTCCATCAATGCCACAGCCTTATCTATGCAAAAATTGTACAGCTGCTTCCATTCCTTCCTCCTCCATTCCACCCACTAAACATACTCCACCATCATCTGACACCATGTTAGTTGACATTTCTTCTATAGGTAATCAAATCTTTAATTACCTTCAACCTCACATTCAGGAGCTCTTGACCAACAACCTAGCTCCTATTCTTCTTTCAATCAAGGATCTATCATCCAAGATTGATTTTCTATCTTCTCAGCTTCCTTCATCCTCTTCTGTCCCTTCTTCCTTTTGGGGCCTTGATCCATGCTATCATGAATCTAGGTAGGGGGAGAGATCATATGAAGAAGCTCCAGAACCTCAAATAACTTCAGAGATCATCACTGATGGTGATTATATTATCCATCCCTCAGTTGATTTATACAAGTTATTATCTATGTATGATATTGTGAATAGTCCAACAACATCAAAAGTACCAGTGTACATAGAGGACTCATCCAAGGCCTTGATATGCCTTCCTCAGCCAGCTCATTCATCCATCATAGAAAGTTTCATATCAACCATCTCTTTCACTTCTGATCAAGATATTCAGATGAAGGATGCTCCTGCAGAACATGAGAATGCTCCTGTAGAATCTCCTAATGAAACAACTTCAGAATCATCTCTCTCTCCTCCTCCTCCTCTATGGAATGAAGAACCAATTCCAAGCTTTGAGGAAATATGGAGAGAGCAAGATGCAGCCTTTGATGAAGCTGAAAAGCAAAGAAAGAAAGCTCTTGAATTGGTTAAATTAATTGATGATCTTTATGATAACCCAATTCAATCTTCTGAAGATTCAGATACAAATGATGATGATGATTCTAAAGAAGTCAAGAAAAAGAAAATGGCATCAAAGAAACGGAAAGCTGCTTCCAAGATCCCTTCCAAACCAAACCCCAATCATGACATTCCATACTACATTCTCCACAACATCGAACCTTCTCCAGAAATGCCTTATTGGCAAAAATTTTCTAAGAATCAAATGAAAGAAAGGAAGAAAAAGAGAAAGTATAGCTCTTCTACTCCTAAGAAAACTTTCAGAGGACCTCCTCCTCCTCCTCCAACTGCAGGCTCAGCTGGATTAAGCTCTCAACCATCCAAATCACACCAACATCAGCAAAATCCAGAAAGGAGCTCAAGCAAACCAAAATAAATCTACAAACTCAGATTCCTACAAAGGAGAAAGCAAGCAGACAAACTATCCTATATCAAAAGGACTTGAGCATAGGGAAAAGAATCCTCAACTTGTTTCATCCAATCCAGAATTTTCTTATGATGAACAGCCAATATCTCATATCAATGCTGAAGCTGATGAAATCTCTCACATGGCTAGATTCAGAGAAACAGTTGGATTAGCTCAAATCAACAAAGCTAAAGCTAAAGGAAGAGACATTTCTCAGCTCACCACTATGTCCTCTTATAGAGAACAGGAATTCAAAAGTATAGATCCAAAAGGCATATTTGCAGCAGATGAGTACATGAAGATTCATCCTGAAGCCATTTTACCAACTATTGTAGAACTAAAGATTTTGGGTATTCAAGATTGCAAGATGAGCAAAGCTGAAGCCTTAGACCCAAACAGGATTATTGCATTTCAAAAGTCATTTGAAGATAAGAAGAATCCTTAACCTATGAACTCAAAGTACTATAACTCAATTTTATCTGCTGAAGTAAATCCACATTCTGTCAGATATAATTATATGCTTTGATGTTTATTCTCTTGCTGTTTTTCATTTGAACTCTTGGTTAACAAATATCTCCAACCCAAATAGGGGGAGATTGTTGGAACCATAGGTTGTGAGTTGGGTTAGGATCATATGCTATGCTCACTTATGATAAGAATCAAATGGTCCCTTATGATAAGCTCAGATGATAACTTATGATGATCTGTCAAATTAAACTATAAAGATCACCTATTGATTTTTTAAGGAAACGAAAATTTTCTAAGTAAATATTTCGATCGACGAAAGTCAATCTGCGCTCGACGATTTGTTCTCAGCGCTCGACGCTTTTTCTTAAACTCAGCGTTCGACGAAATCTCAGCTGAGATCGACGAACCTCGTTCTGAGGTCGACAAACTTCGAGCTTAGTTCGACAAAATTCTCTATCAGATCAACGATCATTTCATCTCATCTTCTCAACCAAGTCAAATATTTCTCTCAAGAGATTTTATCTGTAATGAAAGATTTTCTTTTGGCATGCGCATTTAATGCTCTCCTTCTTGAAAAATCAACTGTTCATTTCCAAGGAGAAAATCAATAAAGACAAGTCTTGTCATACCTTAAATAATTTTGTCTTTTATTATAACGGCTACAGAGCGGTTTATAGAGACATACAGCTATATATATAGTTGTGTGGAGAAGAGAAATATACATATATACATACAGAGATATATACAGAGATATATACAGAGAGACACAGAGATATAAAAATACAGAGAATGAACACTTACAGGTTCAACAGAAGTATCAGAAAAGAGCACAGAGATAGATGTTTTAGAAAGGCATTAGTGATATACATATATATACATCTTGCACTAATTCTATTTTGCAGAACTCTTCTTCCTCATCTAGGAGCAACAACACCAACTAGCTCAAGCTTCAAATTCCAGACAACTATCAAAAATTTGAGAAAGATCATCACCTACTCAGAATCACTAGCTGGAATTTCAAAGAAGCTGAAGAGGCCTTATACACTTAAGCAAGGCTCACCTGACAGCAACATCTCATCTTCTCAGGGGGAGCTTTGTTCAAGATCAAAATCATTTGTCTTCTCTTTCTTAAAATAGAGAAGAACATCTAACTCTTCCTTACCCCATCTTGTAAAGGGTTCTAAACTCCCTTCAAAAGTTTAATTTTGGTGGCAAGACACCTTATCAAAAAATCTAGTTTGGTTTTTGAACACCTTATCAAAAGTTCATTGGTGATTTGGGCACCTTATCAAAATCCCATTGGTGGCAGGGCACCTTATCAAAAACCTGTAGTGGATTCCTACCAAGTGAGGTAGAAGAGTAGATGTACCCTATTGAGAGGGGAACTACTATAAGTTTCTTGTGTTCTCTGTGATTGCTTTATTTTCTTTATACTGTGCTGTGCTGAATGTGTTTTCTATATGATAAATAATTAACTAAATTATTATACATCACCTATTTTAATTCCGCTATCAAAAACCCCTCAGTAAATCACTCAAGTTTCTAAAATACTCTATTCACCCCCCCCCCCCCTCTAGAGTAAACTAGATCTAAAACCCCTCACTTTCAATTGGTATCAGAGGACTTTTGTTTGATAGTCTGCTCATCAGACAAAAAAGAAGAAGACGAGAACATACTATTTTCTTTTCCAGTTTTCTTCTTCATCAAAGAAGCATCCTCATCAATCTGAGAACAAGATTCAATCTCTGAGATCTGCTGCAAGACAAAGTCTTTCTAAGAGCAACAACAATCTGAAGATTAATTTCCTCCAGATAATCTGCTACAAAGACTTTTGTTTGAGAAAGCTCTGTTCACTAAGCTGTCATCAACTCTCATCAGACAGGGGGAGCTTTCTGTTCACAAAGCTATCATCAACTTTTGTTTGATAGTCTACTATATTCACCCCCCCTCTAGAGAAAAAAAGAAGAAGACGAGAACATACTATTTTCTTTTCCAGTTTTCTTCTTCAGTAAAGCAGCATCCTCATCAATCTGAGAACAAGATTCAATCTCTGAGATCTGCTGCAAGACAAAGTCTTTCAAAGACCAACAACAATCTGAAGATTAATTTCCTCCAGATAATCTGCTATAAAGACTTTTGTTTGAGAAAGCTCTGTTCACAAAGCTGTCATCAACTCTCATCAGACAGGGGGAGCTTTCTGCCTCAACACCATTTGTCTTCTCTCAGATCATTGACAGAGAAGAACATTCTAAACCTTTTATCTCATCTTGTACAGGGTTAATACTCCCTCTAAAAGTTTACTCAGTGGTGGCAAGACACCTTATCAAAAAATCCTTGTGTGGTTTTTAAGCACCTTATCAAAAGCTTATTGGTGTGTGGATACCTTATCAAAAACCCCTTGGTGCCTGGGCACCTTATAGACCCTCCTAGTGGATTCCTACCAAGGGTGGTAGAAGAGTAGACGTACCCAGATTTATTGGGGAACTACTATAGCTCCTTGTGTCTTATGTGCTTGCTTATTTCTGTGTGTTTGTGCTGTGTGCTTTTTACTATTTTTGTCTTTATCTTTAACTCTCACTGATTACACATATACTTACACAGTATTTTAAATCCCGCTATAAAACTAAACAAAAAGCTTTAATACTCTATTCACCCCCCCCTCTAAAGTAACTTAAGATCTGACCTCCACTTTCAAAGTCGGAAGCTTTTGCGAAGTTCGTGGAGTTCAAGGAGCTGGTGGAAGGTCGGTTAGGCCTGCGGGTGAAAAAATTGAGAACTGACAATGGTGGGGATTTCACCTCTGGTGAGTTCTCAAGTATTTGCAGGAAGCACGACGTCCGGAGAGAGCTCACTTGTGCCCATACTCCACAGCAAAATGGCGTCGGAGAGGAAGATCCGTCATCTGACAGAAACTTGCAAGTGCTGGCTTCATGCCAAGAGTATCCCAAAGAACTTTTGGGCGAAGGGAATGTCCTGTGCGGCATACGTCATCAACAGGATGCCTCTAAGTCCTATCAACATGAAGACCCCTCACGAACTGATGTTCATGGAGAAGCCGAGTGTTGCACACCTTCGGGTGTTCGGGTCAATCTGTTATGTGCATATTCCTGATGCTCTTCGGACAAAGCTAGATGCAAAAGCAAGGAAACTAGTCTTTGTTGGATATGATGAACAGAAGAAGGGATGGAGATGCATGGATCCGGAGACACGGAGATCAGTGGTATCTCGGGATGCAGTGTTCGATGAGGTGACTTCCTACAAGGGGAGCTCAGGAGTTGAAATACTGGAGAGCAGGGTTGATGAAGAAGGAAAGGCTGCGGAAAATCTTCAAGTGGAGTTGCCTGTTTCACCAGGAGCTCCAGCTGTGTCAAGCTATGAGATGGAGGCTTCAGGTTCTGGAAGCAGGGGGAGCGATGCTCCAAGTTCGTCTGGAAGAGGAGCTAGCACAGAAGAAGCAGCTGAGGAGGTGGGTAGTCAGGAGCAACCTCTTAGGAGGTCGAAGAGGACTATCAAGCCACCAGATCGATACACATGAGGAAACATGGTGAGCTTTGTCTCATGTTTCTTTGCTGGTCCCTTGGATGAGAGGGAGACATCGAGCTTTGAGAAGGCCAAAGGCGTGAAGCAATGGGACATTGCTATGCAAGAGGAGATGGATGCTCTCAAGAAGAATGAGACTTGGTCTTTAGTGCCCAGGCCCAAGGGCATTACCCCTGTGACATGCAAATGAGGTTATAAGCTCAAGAAGAAAGCTAACAGCATGATCGAGCGATACAAGGCTCGCCTTGTGGCTCGTGGATTCTCACAGTAGTACAGAGAAGATTATGATGAGACGTTCAATCCAGTGGCAAAGATGACCTCGGTTCGATTTGTTATTGCTTTGGCGGCATCCAGTGGATGGGAGATTTGGCAGCTCGACATGAAGAATGCTTTCTTATACGGAGAGATTGACAAGGTTATCTTCATGATCCAACCGCCGGGCTTCATCTCAGAGGAGTGTCCGGACTACGTCTGCAAACTAAAGAAAGCCTTGTATGGGTTGAAGCAAGCGCCTCGGGCGTGGTATGGAAAGATCGCGGAGTATCTTCTATTCTGCGGGTTCTTTGCTTCAGACTCTGATTCTAGCTTGTTCGTCAAAAAGGAGGGGGGCCATCGGGTTATTGTTCTGCTGTATGTGGATGACATGATTGTCACCGAGAACTCGAAGGAAGCAGTAGCAAGGCTGAGAGCCGAGCTTGCTATCAAGTTTGAGATGAAGGATCTGGGTGAGCTTCACCATTTCCTTGGACTTGAGGTTCAGAGGTGGGAGAGCGGAGTGCTCATTTCTCAGGCTGGATATATGGAGCGGATCGTCCATTGATTTGGCATGGAGGAAGGGAAGAGCAGCTCTATACCTCTGGAACAACATCATAAACTTCGGAAGGATGAGGGGACAGTTCTATCTGATCCATTGGTATTCCGAGCTCTGGTTGGGAGCTTGATCTATTTGACGATCACGCGGCCAGATATTGCTTATGCAGTTGGCAAAGTGAGTCGGTACATGGCGGAGCCACGGAAGCTTCATCTTCTGGCGGCTAAAGGAATCTTGAAATATATGAAGTCGACCTCTAATTTGGGTCTCCTATATAGGAGAGGGTCAAGCTTGGAGTTGCTTGGATACATGGATGCTGATTACGGGGGAGACGTGGATGATCGGAGATCAACGTCTGGTTTTGTCTTTATGACAGGCCCCACAGCTATTTCTTGGTGCAGCAAAAAGCAGGACTCGGTGTCTGTATCTACCATAGAAGCGGAATACAAGGCTTCGGCCTTGGCAGCTCAGGAAGCCGTTTGGCTCAGGAGGTTGGTGGAGGATGTTCATGAGGAGGTTTGAGGTCCCACTATGCTACGAGGGGATAATGAGAGTGCTCTCAAGCTGGTTAATAATCCAGTCTGTCACGCGAGGACTAAGCATATTGAGATTGAGCACCATTTCATTCGTGAAAAGGTGTTGGGAGGATCTCTTTTGGTCGAGCATGTTCGGAGTGCGGACAATGTTGCAGACATCTTCACAAAGCCGCTGGCGAAGGGACCATTTACTCAGTTGCAGAGTTTACTCGGGCTAGTTTCCACTTCCCACTTCAAGGGGGAGTGTTGAAATCTTTGAAGTGAAGTGGAAGGTGGCTGGCGGTCTGATTTTGGAGACCGCAGAGACCGCATGGTCTGCGTTGGTGCTCTGCCGGTCTGGTTCTGGCGGTCTGCTGGTTGGCCGGTTTGTTCCTGGTTGTTGTGGTCTCCTCCCGGGTTGTTCTACTTGGATTGTCTATCTCCTTTGTAGAAGACCGGGCGGTCTGTTCTGGTGTAAACGCTGTGACCGGGCGGTTTGTGGTGGGCGATCTGGCGACTTGTCTGGAGTCGGCCAGATGTTCCTTATTTGCTCTTGGCGATCTAAGGAAGGAGTATCTTATGTCCGCGTGGCTTGTGCGCGGTCTGCCTGCTGATCTGCGGTCTTGGACAGAAGGTTGTCCAAGTTGTGTGATCGAGCGGTCTGCTCTGTGAGACTGCTGGCAATCTGGCGGGTGGTGATTGTATCTCTCTTGTGGCGGCGATGACATCCGTCCCGTCGCCTATAAATAGGGGTGCATGGCCCATCATTCACAATGAGAACTGTAAGAACTAGAGCCTGGGTTGTTTCGTGCGGTCTCAACTTTGAGGTCGGGCGGTCTTGGAAGCGGGTTGACTGTTTGTTGTGTTCGCAGGTTTGCGGTCAGCAGGTTGCGGTCTCCTTCCTTGGTGATTTCCCAGTGGCTTGTATAAACAGTTCGGCAGTGTCTTGTCTGCTAGTTGGTTTATGTTGTTCTCATGCTGTTCACAGCGAGCTCGGTGATCAGGCGACCTTCAGCAGTTAGGCGATCTGAGTTGCGGTCTGGCGACAACTTCTGTTCTTTGTTCAATTCAATAAGCTCCAGTTCGTGCGGTCTGATGTGGCGGTCTTGCAGTGCAGACGCCCTGTCTATTTTCTGTTCGCGCGGTCTCAGGTCAAGCCGGGCAATCTCTGGAGTTCAGCGGTCTGTGCGGTCTCTGCTTGTCAACCCGCCAGTTTTGTATTTTGGTGTTTTGTTCTTCTCTTCTTCGTGAATCTTATAAATCAAGCCTCGCAATGTATACCTCGCACTGTAAATGAAGTTTGTGATTCAATAAAGTTTCTTGTGTTGCTGTGTGGCATTGTGGTCGTTTGGCTATAACTCAGTTGATGCAACTCCTGCTTACTCCTAAACGATTCAAATAAAAATTTTTAACATATTACACAAAGAGAGACATGATTAATATTAATAAAATTGATTACAAAATTCGATTTCAATAACGCTAGAAATCAAGGCGAAATATGAAAGACTCTTTTTGTTTTCTATACCGACTCGTATCCCCACGAACCGGTTGGCTTTAGCCGATCCTTCACCGGATACGGCCTCAAGCCTCTCTAGCCAATCCTTCCCCGAATATGGCCTCAAGCACACCCTAGATCTACACCCTAGACCTAGTCGCCAACACGAGGCGAATTTCTGCCCTAAGTCCTACCCAGACGTAGTCGTCAGCATGAGGCGAATTCACTAAACAATTATAAGAAAAGATGTGAAATAAATAACAACAATATAAAAACTCCATATATGGATCTCTTGGAGAAGAAGACGAAGACCCGCAGAGTATGATCGTAGTCGATGCGGTCTCTCGTCACAATGATGGCGCATGTTGAAATCTTCTCCACGGATCTCCTTAAGCCTTCATGGATTTGTGGGAGTATCTCACTGAACCTTCCTCTATATGATGTGGCACGAAGCTCTGGAATTTGGGAGTAGGAGAGGATGAGGATGACGGAGCCAAGGGGTCCTTTTTATAGCCTTGGAGCTAGCGCCTGCGCTATCGCTACCGTCGGCGCTATCCCAGAATAGGCAATATTCTCCGCGTGAGAATCCTTCATTTTAAGCAAGCCAGCCGCCTTCCTCTATTGCTTTGCGCTACCGCCTATTCTAGTAGATACCGCCTGCGCTAGCTGCTACCGCCTGCGTTAGCTGCTATCGCCTGGCGCTAGCACCTTCCATAACTGTTTTCGAAATTTTCTCAAAACAGCGCTAGCGCCTGCGCTAGCGCTGGTGCTAGCAGGCATGTTGGAATTTTTGCTTCAAATTTTTGGCGCAACCTTCTTATGTTATCCTTGAGTCATGTGGACTTGTTTTCCTGCACACATAAACACACAAGATCAAATACACATATGATTTGTTATTCTCAAACCTAGGAGATGCGGAAGACCATGTTCAAACATTGGTGAGTTTAATGGAGTTTTCTAGGAAGAGACCACACTAGAACTTCCGTTCCGGGGCATTGTTCGCCAAAATAATGTCTTCAATCTACGCCTCTCTTAAAAATGAAGTTATAGGAGTTGATTTCGTGAAGATTGGTGGTCTAATGAGGGAGTATTGGAGGAGAGAAGGTGAAATTTTATATGGGTGTGCTGGAGGAAGAAGATAAACAGATGTTGTTCATCTGTCTTGAGATCCGTGCAGATTTTATAACATGGACAAAAATCTATTTTCTGCACGCGACGGACTTCGAACCTATTTTTAGGCGTGATATGACAATACTCAGTTCTTGCGCTCAACACAAAAGTTGTAGCTCTCAGAATGACCTTTCCAACGAGTGGTTGTGGGTTGTCAAGGAAGCTCTGTAGCTTCGGCAAAGTGAAATCGAAAATGGCTGGGCAGAATATGATTCGGTTTATATACTGGGCAGCTTGCTGTCCAGATTTACTTTGCTGGGTTCAAACCCAATTTTAGAAAGGTTAGGGTTAGATCTAGACCTTGGTCTCAACACAAAAGTTGCAGCTCTTGGAAATACGTTTTTCTAATGGGGTGGCACATAATTTTTGGTGGTCTGTAGCTCCGCGAAATTCATTTTTTGTAAGATGTGTCCCAAATTTACAAATTTTGATGTTCTTTGATTTCTCTTAAACTAATCATCGGACACCTATGAAAATTGGTAGACTTGAACTAAAGTTGTCATATACGCCCTGTTATACTTTATGATATTTGAATATATATTTGTGGAGAATTATCTTGTCACTTAAATTGTAAATTGAAATCAGTTGAGGTTGAAATGGGCGGTAAAGTTCCAAATTGTAAACCAACATGGGCAATGATGGAAATATCAATTGGGTAGTCCAGGTAATACACTTGAATAATTTTATGATGTTGACGATCTCATCGTGATAATTGGATACACCTAGTAGTGGAGAGCCCGATCCACTATCACCGTCTAGCCATGACAGGTGATGCCTGAGAGGTTAGCTACGCTCGAAAAGTGGGAAGTAAAAGTCTATGTCGACATATCAATTCAGAGTGCGTGCGTAAATCATGGGTGAGTCATCATACATACATTCATCGCATTGCACCGCATGAAGACCCTTATCATATAAACTTGTATGGGCACCTTTATATGATGAGTTATTTGTTATTGTGGAAGACCCTTAACTTATAAGCTTGTATGGTCATCCCTATCAGTTAAGTTCAATTCAGTTCTGTATATACTATGCTTTGCTTATACTCTGTTGCTGACTATACTGCTAGAGTAGATGTACTATAATACTCTTGTTATATCTACTGTGATAACTATTTACTTGCCACCTGCTATATTGTATATTACTAATTATAATGCAGCGTTCTCCCTCCTTCCTTCCGCTCGGTGCCTAAGAGTAGCCGTGGGAGAGGATGTGAAGCCACTTAGTCTCTATGACTAACAATTGCTACGTCACTATTTTTAGGACACCCAGCGGCAGGTGGAGAAGCAACGTACGACGTAGGAGGACAGTCAGGCCAGGGCGATAGGGCCTGAGACTACGATACTTTCGTTACCGTCAGTGAAAGATGTGAGTGAGAGCTTTGAGATATAGCCCTCGAGGAAATTCTATACTCTGATATTTTGCAGGAGCTTTTGTAGCTACCCGTCCTTTGGTATATATTGTTGGGACACTTTTACTTATTGTGAATCTATGGCTTCTGTTGTTTTCAATTATTGATGGGTTGGCATAATGATATAGGTTTAGCTGACATGATAGACGTCTTGGGGTACATGTTAGCCCATGTGTTGATGCTATCACAAGGCAGCTGTTCTGGGCATAAGACTCCACTCGGCTGCGTCTTGTGTTCCGGGAGGGGGGGGGGGGGGGGGGGGGGGGGGGGTCTTACAAATTGTATCAGCTTGCAACGATCCTGAGATAAAGAAGTCCATTACCTCATGATGCCACCCCGCACCACTCTTCAGTCTGAGGACAAACTGAATGAGCAGAAGCATTGGTGTGCCCATGTGTGATTCACATTAAGTGTGTCCATTACCTTCCCTTAAGTAGCCAACCTAACCCGAAATTCTACCTTACGTATTGTAACACCCTGCCAGCACAAATAATATAACAGTAGGTCCGGCCGGGACCCCACGCTAAACTAACCGCACTAGCTAGGCGTTAAAAGGAGATATACAGAAAAGAACTATACAAGAGTACACTAAACATAAGCGAAAGCATAAAGATTTAACATTTCTTTTAGAATAGTCCACTATCACAGGAATGAAACAATAAAGTGTAGTGTTACGTCCTTAAGGCCTTACATTCCAAAACGTACAAAACTCCCTAAACATACTTCGGCACGCAGGCCAGCAATACTTGAATAGCAGAAAAGAGGCTGGCCTTCGAGGGCCAACACAGCAAAAGGGCCACCGCCCGCTATTTCCCGCTAGGCCCACCTGCACCTGCATACGAAGATTCCACCAAGAGGTGGCAAACAAAGCAACGGTCAGCACAGCTGACCAAATTATAACGACCCCACCCCTTTCTCGGGGTGGCGGAGCTTCTTCCCTGCGTACAAGCCATACTAGCAACATGTACTAGTATAAGGAAGGTACAAACTACACAAGGTGAGGTTTCAAACACAATCAATCTTCTAGGTGTAGCATCAAATAAAGTTGATCCTAGGAATGCACATGATGTTGGTTAGGTTCACCCGAAGGTTCCCCACAACCGCCTAAGCAACCGCATGAGGCTAACACATCATCATTTCAAAACATCACAAATGCGGGTACTCACGACCACACGCTCCATGCTCACATGGCATGAATCCAAGGTACTCTTTCGAGAGCACCAACTCCACTCTAAGTTCGGAAACCTTAGGTGGTTAAAGAGCTTCTGGCCCGTCTAGGTGAACACCATCTGCGGCCTCTCCCATGGTCGTACGACGTCCAAGTGGTGCTACCTCGCGCCGATTAGCATGGAAATAGGGTTCGGCTCAGCTTTTCCCGTGCTCCCGCCGTCGTGTCGCTCGCACGACGTGGGTACGGCTTCGCCTAATCCCGTAAGGTTTTAGCACATGCAAGTGCTACACAAAACATAAGTTACGCACCTAATCCATTCATGAGGACGTAGGCTTCACAAATAACAATCGGGAAGGATGTACAAGACCACTCCGCATCGAAATCTAGTGGTGAAGGTTTGCATTCAACCACTCTCAAGCATGGGGCTTTTGTTAAGAGCTCCAACAACCCTCTAATCTCAAGTCCCGCAATACGATAGCAAATCACACGGAGACATTCTCCGGCACGCATTCTAAGCTTAACCAAAATGCAACGTCACAATCCAGGCATCACCGATCGGGGCTCACGACCACGAATAGGCTTCACACACAATGCCTAAATCTGTTTGACTACCGGATTTCTACATGCATATATGCCGGGGACGGACACAATCAACCCGGAGTTCCGAAGAACTAGAGGAAATCCAACACTTCATCCATTTGGTGAAAGGGAGTCCTCATTCAAGCATAGAAAAAGGAATGAGAGGACAAAGAACACGTCCTAAGACCGAGAGGGAGAATCGTTACCCTTGGAAGCCTTGGCGCCATCAATCCGAGATTCCAATCGGAGGGAAAGAACTGCACCGGGCTGCACTTTCTAGATCTGGAAACGTCTCGCGAATCGGAGCTCCGGAGCTCCGTCAATGGAGGAATCTCCTTCTTCTTCCTCCTTGCCCCTTCTTCTTTCTCAAGCTTAGGAGAGAGAAAGGCCTAAAAATTATGAGGGAACAACCCCTCTCCAAAGCCCTAAAACCCTCCAGCAAACCCTCTCAGCCGTTGGATCGATTTCCAATACTTTTGATCGGTCAGATCGTCTTCTCCGCTCTTCTTTACAGAACAGAATAAATAGGATGCACGATCACTGGCGCACAACCAGCGCTCGTGCGCGAAGAGGAGAAATGGTCGTGCGCACTGCTTTGGACAGTGAGCGTCCCGACGGCTCTCTTTGTCTTGACAAGAGTGCACGATCACTAGCTCACGACCAGTGGTCGTGCGCGAAGAGGAAACATGGTCGTGCACACTGCTTTGACTGAGAAATTTCAGCCTACTCCGAGCGCAGCACTACCACTCCGCCTACCTCGCTGAACTACGATTTTTGGGGTGTTACACGTATAGATTCCGGTACATTTGGAGCTAGTAGCCGGCACCACCCCGTACCTCTAGAGCCTACTTCTTTCCAGCAGTCTGAGTTGGGACAGACCTTGACGGCTATCTTGGATGCCTTTAGGTCTCAGCAGACCCCGGTGCAGCATCATGCCCTGAGCTCGAACTGGTTATGCACTTTCTGAGCTCTCTCTCCTTCCACCTATCATGGGACAGAGTCAGCTATCCACACAGAGTGGTTAGACTCTATACACGAGTTATTGGTGGGGATTTGATATCCTGCTAGCATGGCAGTTACGCTGGCAGTCTCGTCCCTGTATTTACATGCAAAGAGGTGGTGGAAGTTGTTGGAGCTTGTGTTCCACATCTCTTAGTTTGAGAATAACCAATCACACTATCTATTTGATCTTGCTTATGTTTATAGTGTGCATGTACTATAGTTAAATAACCCTATGAATAGGATGCTGATTTATAATGATTCACTGAAACGAGGGTTACACCTCACGTTAGTAGTTAACGCTCCACGTTAATATCCGTCGAGAAGGAATTCGTCGAGATGAAATGCTATCGAGAAGGAGTCCATCAATAAGTTAGAGACAACACCAACGTTGACTATTAACGCCGATCCCTACGGTTGCATGAGCTCAGCTACGACAGTGCACGTTCACTAACGGTGACGTTAACTCTTAACGCCGCGCGTTGCTTCCGTGCCTATTTAAAGAATTGATTTCATTTGATCATGTGAGATGTCATCAAATCCTTCATTCTATACTTCAGAGAGATCATTTCATCCCGAATTCAGAGAGCACTCCCAACACCAACATTGAGGAACAAGAGTGAGAAGATGATTTCCAACGACAAATTTGAAGAAGGCG